>OX336373.1:23433116-24033116 GCA_946902895.1 Fragum fragum
TTTTACTCATGTTCAATCAAAGTTTTGTTAAGTATTGTGCTTTATTTTGTTATTGGCCATAGCGTTTTTTTTAGCATAAATATGGCAGAATTCTGTTTGAAAATGACAATATAGGGTCTAGAGTAAGCCTCTGTTCATTCCTGATTCAATTTATTTGATTTCGTTCACATTGCTTTCATTATATGTTGACGCAAATAAATTTGCTTTATCTACAAGCCATTTTTCCTTGATTTTGGAACTCATTGACCTTTGACCTCACTGTGACCTTAAATCAAAAAATCACGCTGGGCATCCACCCCTATCTTGTTTGTAATAGTCTAAGGAACAATTCTAGCATGGATGCCGAGCATTAACAAAAATACCACCAGGAGTCATCGTAGGATTTAAGGGAGGCAGACTATTGTTGGAAAGCAGAAATTATTACAGCGTCATTGAAATTTAGAGAACAAGAATAGTTAATTGGTTTCTAAAATGGCGTCGTGCACGGTTGTAACGTTACTTAACATTTTGTGACGTCAAAATTGACCTATCGCGACCGTCGATCAAAGAATCGATCGACCAATCTAATCAATCATTTAAAGCGGACGTGAACTTTGAACTCCGACCTAAGCCAATATTTAAGTGAAGCATTTCGGTTGGTTTTGCGACTTAAAGGTTATAACTAAAGCTATTTTCAATATGTAGTTTCAACGTTTAAGTTGCCGAACAACCATTTTATTTTTCTATTACAAGACACAGATAAATAACGTTGTTTCAATCTAAATGAAACTTCCTATTGGAGCTCACTGGGCGTCATTTATTTTTGTTAGGTGTCACTTATATATACTATAGCCATTTTTAAAGTCTTCTCGTACTGGTCATCCTTACCTCGTATTCCTCCACTGTTCCATTCTTTTTCAAGTAAAACGCCACTTTTACTTTCTGCTATAGATATCTGAAACAGAAATATTTCACCACGTTGTTCTACGAAAAGGAAAGTGTTTACAAAATACAGTGATGCTGCATATTTACCGAAGGTGACCTATTGCGATCGTGTTACGTCGTACGTCGTCGTCCGTCGAGCGCCTTGCGCTGTGCTGCGTGCGTTATTTTTTTTTTACATTTTAACTTTTCTTCAGAACTCTTAGACCCCTAGACGGAATAAAGAAAATAATAAAATAAACCTTTGCAGGAAGCATCCCATTGGAAGGCGCTTCAGATTTGTACACCTTATGGAGATATCTCCCCTGGGGCCCCATACGGGGCCAGCCCCCCCCCCCCAAAAAAAGGGGGGAAGGGTACATCTTCAAATACCTTCTTGTAAAGAACCGACTGTTGGATTGGATTCGCATTTGGTATTTGGAATCATTAGAATCTTTAAGGCAAGAGCTATCAAGTTTGTACAAGAAAAAACATATATCAAGAAATGGCCGTGCTTTTGGGCAAAGGTGTGTGTGTTTGGTGTGTTGATAAGCTTACATAGTGGCAACTTTGAAAATCTTTTTCTACCTAACTAAAAGACCATCATCTCTGATATTTGGTATGTGGCATCACCTAGTAAACTTCTATCAAGATTGTATAAATTATAACCCAAGGTCAAAATTAACCCATTCCCTGACGTCACAAATTAATGTCAACAGCTTTTATCTATTGTCAACCCTTATAAAACAAGACAGGCAGTGATCTGCAGAAATTTTTGAAGTAAGGGGACAATGTCCCCATGGTCTGAAAAAAAAGGCTTATATTGCGAAAATGTTAAAAATCTTCGTCTCACAAACGAGAGTGCCTAGACCTTTGATATTTAGTATGTAGCATCATCAGGTGGATCTCTATCAAAGTTATATAAGTCATGGCACTAGAGACAGAATAAGCCCTTTCCCGGACGTCATAAGTTTATCTGCTTATCAGCTTATCTGGTGAAACTTTAAAACTCATCCGTCAAACAGAAAGGCCTGATATTTAGTATGTAGTATCATCTCGTGGTAATCTATCAAGACTGTATAAATTTCTAGGCCCTATGGTCAAAATTAGCCCATCCCTGTACATCAAAAGTTTTACATAGGGCTTATAAAGTGGACATTTTGAAAATCTTCTTCTCCCAAACAGTAGGGCATAGAACTTTGATATTTGGTATCTAGCATTACCTGGTTGGCTTTTATCTGTTTTTGAACTAGTGGAATTTAGGTGACCGATAAGGTCCTATTAGCCTCTTGTTCTTAATCTTGTTGTGAAAGATGTAAATTTCCAAGTGCTAAGATTTACTGTGCGTCTAAGCAAGCCCACCAATGAAGTTTTTAGAGCTCTAATTCCATGATTTTTTTTCTCAACTTATTACACACCTATAACCATTTCTTGTAAAATATATAGGGAATATTACAACAGTGTCTTTTTCTATTTGTTGTTATCGTGTTCGAGAATCGTGTGAAGGTATATTTTATTGGATGAGACCCGAAGGTCGAATCCAATAAAAAATACCTACACACGATTCGAGAATTTAATCCATATCTTTTATAGGTATATAATAAGAATATTTGAGACAAACAAAAGCGGACACGGAAGAAAAAAATATCCGTATCAGACTGTTTCAAATACGGTTCCATATAAGGCAGTCTAAGATTACGTCATTTCATTCTGTATATGACGTCATTATGCAAATAAACGTAATTAGAATGGCAAAGGATAACACAATATTTTTAGAAATAAAGATTCTTTTCTATTATTTCATCAAATTTATTTAATAAAAATAGGTATATGATAATGGAATATTACATTTCGATTGCCATACAACATCTTGCATTTGTTTCTCGCTGCGGTCTCGAGAAATGTCAAAATTTTCCTCCACTGCTCAAAGCAAATACAAGATGTTGAATCTCTAATAACACAATATTCCTTTTGTACAGTACTTTAAACATGAGTATTTACTAGATATTTTTTCCCTTTATAAATATATATTTTTCCGACCAACTTGAAGAGTTGGGATTCACACCCGTACAGGCGACAGCCCAAGAGTACTATACGTATAGAAGTGAATGAAAGAAAATACATTTTTGTTCTTTAGCACTTCTATTTTTAGTTCACCTGGTCGAAAGCAAGAATGAATATCAAAATGGCGTTGTGTATTCTATGCTCGACTGAGTGTCTCTTTTAGGCTTATAAAAGTTTCTGGACATCAATTAAATTTTAAGATGAAATTCTCATGTACTCCTCGTCCAGATTAGGTGAACTTGAAAAATAAAATCATAAACACAGCTTTTATACAGGGGATTATTTTTCACGATAGGTATATTTAAAATCATTAACATAGCTTTTATACAGGTTTTTTTTCAAGGAATTCTTTCACATTTTTTTTCCCATTTAAATGTTTAAATGGATTTTTTTTTACTTTATGTCAATTCATTTAAGCAAAAATCATTAATAAAAATATGACCTGGGCTTATTTACTGTATACAGTACTAGTATATGAGAGTATATGGGCTATTGAAATATTTAACCAGTTACCAGACGACAAAATTTTAAGACTAGTCCAAATTGAGAGGAAATGCT
The DNA here is from genome assembly GCA_946902895.1 of Fragum fragum. Classification (NCBI taxonomy): domain Eukaryota; kingdom Metazoa; phylum Mollusca; class Bivalvia; order Cardiida; family Cardiidae; genus Fragum; species Fragum fragum. The sequence goes on from OX336373.1 coordinate 23,436,639, forward strand.
GACGAAATTTATAAGCTTATGAAATCTAAGATTTTTCACTTTTCTGGATTGGGAACATTGTGAAAAATGAAGAAATTACTCGTTACAAGCTATTTCTTCATTTTATACAATGTATTCCCAATTGTCTTTCTTGAGGAGCGTCAAAAAGCGCCATTGTAGGGTAATAAATCAAGAGAGGATACAAATGTGCGATTAGATTTTGTTTTGAACCTTCTCAGTAAAAATATGCTCTCCACCTCAGCAAAAGCGAAAAAGATATGAAATAAACACACAACCTTGAAACAGTTACTGTCTACCTCAGGAGCAAGCATACGAATAGTGCAAGACTCTTTTTTCATAGAGATATGAAAAAATACATAAGGAGATTTGACAAACAATTTCACAGATATTTGTCAAATTCAATTAATCCTATAGTACATTTATTACGTATATTGATTGGAGCACTTGGGGTCAATGAAGAAACAAACCTTTTTGGTTCTCTTGTTTTTCATAGAGACATGATAACAAGACACACATTTTTTTACATTCATTTATCAAACTCAATTAATCCTATTGTATTTTCGAGAGAACGTATATTGATTGGAGAACTTAAGGTCAATGCACCTACAACCCTTTTGGTCCTCTAGTTTGTCGAACTAGCTTATGGAACCGTTATATTTCAGTAAATTTATAGTAGTTTCTCCTATTCTACCTATAGTTTAATTCATATATAATTTAAATTTTAGTTTTGTCTATCAAAAAACGAGCGTTTTGGTTGGCTGAAAAATAATCCATACCTCTATGAAATGAAAAAAAAAAAAAAGACTAATCACACACTCATGATGTATGAATCCGCTTTGCGTATGTATTTTCAAAATGTCCTCGGCAACATCTCCTAATTAAAATACTACCACACGCTCGCGAGTTTTCGTGCGTATAAGAAAGGAAAACGTGAAGTATTAAGAGGAATGTACCGAGTGAATTCTTATTATCTAGTTATTTCTTTTTATAGTAATCGTCCATAGTTTTCCAATCCCCTTTACTTGTTCTTTACGGCAACTTTCGACATCTGTTTTAAAGCATCTACCAATATACAGGCGGTAATTCACTTAGGAGATGAAGAGAATATTAATTTTGTTTTCATGGAAGTATGAAACTAAAAAACTAACCACACTGCATGTATACGCGAACTTTCTTATGATTAAAGGACATCAAGCAAAAAATTAAATATTGTATCAAGATTTTTTTTTTACATTATTTGATACTTTTTTTATAGAATTATTTGCGAGCAAGCATACAAAATGTCTGCGTGCTAAAAATTGTGTTCATGTATATATGAATAATTTTCTTCGACCTAACAGACCGGTTTTTTTTTTTTTTTTGATAGATGAAATTCAAAATTAAACTATCAAAATGTTTAATTAAAAGTTTCCCGAGGATATTCACTTTGTCAAGAATCCAACGACAGTAGCAGCGCATATAAAACGACCGACTGAAATATTTTCCGAACACCAGAGCAAATCAAGTGTGTCCTCTTGACGTAAGATTTTTAACAGTTGCCTGCGGTAGACCTGTCAAGAGTCGTCTGCTAAATTGGAAGCGGTAAACTGACAGGAGATTATCTGCTGGCATTTACACCGTTGTTTTCATTTTACGCCGGTGTGATCAACAAACGAATCTTAATTGAATTCGGGGGAGAGATTTGATTCGATTGGTCTTTACAGTAGACCAAACATACTTCCTTAAAAATCTAGATTGTAGACTATTCTTATTGCTACTTTATTCTGCCGCAAATTTCAGTCTATACCCAACGGAAACGAAGAGGGCTAACATAGTGAAATTGATACCAACACCTTAACAGATTGGGAATAAAGGCCCCCCCAACCCAATAGAACGTGGCTGTGAGGAAGATGAATCACCAAGGTAACCAAAGGTTAGAATAATTGCGGTTCTTTATTCTCCGGTAGCATTGTGGTTAATTAGATAACTATGAATGGCGTGTAACTATAGAATCTGTGTTTTTTATCGGCATATCACCAGCGGTTTCTAAAAGAAAATTCTATGTGTATATTATTGTATAGCTCACCTGGTCACAAATTCTCAAGAAATCTATAATAAACCATAAATCATTCTGTTTTCGTTAAAAGTGTGAAGTGTGATATACGAAGTATGAGATCACGAACAGGCTACCATAAATATCTGAAAAAATGTTCAAAACGGCAGAAAAGAATGTATTCAATGAATCATTAAGTAGTACGACACGGGGCTTCTACATTTCGCATTGGCATTCCTTATTCTAGGACTGTGTTAATGGCACGAATTTAAGGCAATTTGTAAATTGAAAATCATGTTAAAAAAGTATCCGTTAACACCATACTTTATTCATAAAAAAAGACACGACGACATTAACACTTTATATTTTCCTATTTCATTCCTTGTGGAATATCATTTCTCTTTGTACCAAATTTATTGCCACTGTTCAAGGTCAAGGTTAAATTTAAGGTCATCTTAAAGAGGAAAAATAGTGGCAAGATTTGATTAACATGTCATCCCTGTATCAATACCTTAATAATATTGACTGCCCACTTTAAAATCATCTACATGTTTCTTCAAAGGAGAAGTAGGTCGCGCATACGAATTGTTCGCTATATTTTTACAAAAAAAGCAACCCTGCAATATCTGGGTTAAACGCCTTCTAGGAGAAAACAAAGTTATCAGCGTTAAACATTTAAGTGTTATCCTCTAATGGAAATGACAGCTACGTGTCTAGAAAAGACGTTATCACACTATATCTAAAACTTTCCGTCTTTAACAATTGATCCCATAACGATTATCACAGCCTTGATATTGCTAAAATAAGAGAAAAACTTGCAAGTTTCTGTTTTTAAAGGAGCCCTACTAAAGAAAAGTACGTAATCGATTTTACGAAACCATGATTGCAAATTTTGTATTTCAGACATTTCTTTTTTTAGTTCCGCTAACAAACATGCTGTAGGCTTTTGACATGGCATTGTTTCCGCCGATCTGTCGTGCTTGCGTCTGCCAGTATTTTTTCTTTACAATTTTTGCCCCAGAAACTACCACTGCAGGTATTCAACTAAATTTCTCAGGTACAGAATTAGAGGACCCTTGTCAGAGTTCTTCAAGAAACTTGACCGGTTGATTGTTCCGAGGTCATTAGTCTAAGTTTGTATCTCAGGCATTCGTTTATTTAGCTTCTCTGGTCAAAGGCCAGCAGATATTTATAATATTCAAAATATTGGGAAATACATGTAAATGAAAGAATATGTCTCAGCAATGCGGTCGTACGTGCACCCGACCGTAGACACTTTTTATAAAAAAAACTCCTAGCTAGAGTTAAGCTAAATTTCTAACGTATGATCTTAGATGACGGTTTTTCAAATTCCTTCAAGAAATTTGATAGGTTGAAAAAAAAGAGACATATATGGTGGGGGCTAATTTCTACATAGAAATATATCGTTAAGATGTTCTCTACAGTAACTATTGGCTAGATTATAACCAATTTCAAAGATATGATACTTATGTGACTTTTTCGTCGAAAAAAATAAATAAAATGTATAAATAAAAATGGTCTAGTGAAAACAACCAAAACTTCATTCACAACGCTCAAATGATTCCAAAATTTAATCGACTGACAAACCTATTTATAGAACATTATGCAAATGGTAATTACATATTATTTATTTCATGCAAAACGTTCATTTCGTCCATATGTCGTTCATTCAGCACATTCCATTCCAAAATCACTCCAAATCACTCACTGTTTCAAATTCACGATTTTCTTAACTGTAAAAAATATCTATACATAATTATGATAAACATTATAATGTAACTAGTGATGAAATTGCTGTAAATGAATACATCATTTGCTATTTCTATAATAATTTTTCTAATAAGTATTTTATCGTGTTTCTGAGAAATGAACGCTCCGTTTTTTATTATATGTAAGTATATGTAACTTATTTTCGTTATATGTAAGTAGCTTCTGGGAATGACTGAAAGCCGTCTTAAGAGAGATTATCATTAAATTACTCCGGGGCATGTCTGTGAAGACAAGATTAAACATACCGAGATTAACACTGTATGCTGTATTTGAAGAAGGTAGTAGATCAATCAATAAATACGCAAAGAAAGGGTAATTATTTGATTTAAATCTAAAAAAGAGACAAATAGAATCTTTCGATTTTCGTGTAGGATCGTATTTAGAACCATTCAGTAGTGTTTTATCCGTAATCCGGAAATACCTGCTTAAATGACGTTAATTTATGACGTTGGACATTTCAAATACTTTGATGACGTCACAATTGTCTGATTTTTGCTACGCACCTCGGGAAAAGGGATTTTTTGAAACATTGTGATAAATGAAGATATTGTTTATTCAAGCAATTTCTTTATTATTCACCTTGCTTTCCACCTAAAATTGCACTTAAAAAATCAGTCAACAAAAAGGTTACCGTCTGCAACTTCTTTAACTTAGACCAGTCTAAAATTTTATCTTCTTTTAATGGGTTAATGAGCACAAACAGTTGTAACTTTGTCAGTATTAAGATCTTGACATATTTTTATTTTGGGGGATCAGAAAGAAAGGTTTTTGCTTTATATTATGATCGGTTCTGTTCATTTCAACCCTTGTATATCAAACAAAGGTCCTCTATTACTTGGCAAATATGGACAAGCTTGTATTGACATGTATTTGAGCTAAATGCGGATATTCTTTGAGGCAAGAGAAACCAATTAAAACCTGTCAGGATCCAAGTTTGTATCTGTTTGGCTATATGCTGGTCTTCATTGTCACGTTTAATGTGATTGTCTTAAATACAATGGTCCTTCAAATCTGCCGATGGTACTATATTACAAGTAAAGAATGATCATGCGTTTACTATAGAGGGAAAATGATAATACCTGAGTCTGAACATACTTCCACAAAAACAAAACAAAACAAAAAAAATACTTGTCGAGTTATATTTTTTAAAAAAGGTGTCATAATATTTGTGGAAACCGCATCTTAATTTCAGGAATATTTTCTACCGGCTAAAAGGTACGTCGACTGCAGGGCTGCATTCAATATACAAGCAGAATCGTAACAGGCGTCACTAGGTCAACTTCAATTAAGCTGTACGAAGAAATTGGTTGGTTAACTCTTTCTGACAGACGAAAATACCAAAAACTTATACTTACTTATAAAAATTTCAACGGTCTAACACCACATTACCTCCTTCATATCCTTACACCCAATGTGAACTCAAGAACACAATACACTTTACGTAATGCGCTTGATATTCATCTATTCCATCATAGGATAGAATTGTTTGCAAGTCTTTTTTTCCCATCTGAAGTCAAACTATTGAATGACCTACCCGAACACATTAAATCCGCACCATCTTTGTCATTATTTGAATCTAAAGTATTACACGATTTTCCAGTCTCCAATGTACCCAAAATATATCTCTCGGGAGATCGTAGGTTATCTGTTATTTAAACTCGAATTTGAAACAGATGTGTTGATTTAAATCATGATCATTTCTCAAATCATATATCAGTTAAATCAATCTATGGCTGAGTTATCCGAAAGAGGACGCAGAACACTATTTATTTCAATGTCGAAATTTTATGGCGCAAAGGGTAAAACTTTTTAAGCATTTACATCGTTTCCATCCATTAAACGAGATTGTGCTTCTATTCGGATCACCCAATCTCAGCGAACAGGTTAATTCTGAAATGTTTAAGTATGTCCAAACTTATATGAGTATCACATAATTGGTGACTTTAATATAAATTACGTTCCAAGTAAGAAAGACTTTATGCATAAATCATGGTCGAATTTTGCTTTAAAGTACGGACTTTCTCAAATGATCAATAAACCAACTCGAATATCTAAAACGTCTTCTTCAATTATTGATCATATCTATACAAATCGAAATGACAGGTTGGCTGAAGTTTTTGTTTCGCATCTTTCACTGAGCGATCATTTTCCAATTTGCATGACACGAAAAATGAAAATTAAACCCTTTAAAGGAAATAGCCATTCGCTTATGACATATAGAAATTTAAAGAACTTCAAAACACCAGAATTTCAAAAAGATTTAAGTGCCTCACAGATACATTTAATTGAAACTGAGCATGACCCAGAATTGGCTCTTTCGTTGTTTTATAATATTATTCACAAAGTTTTATCCGTCCATGCTCCAATAAAATGTAAACGTATTAAAAGTAAGCATCTTCCCGAATGGATAGAAAAAAGTGATAAAAGCTATGTACGATCGAGATCGTTTTCATAAATTAAAGGATTGGGTTAACTATAAAACTATGAGAAATAAAGTAGTACACCTTATTCGCAAAAACAAGAAAGGTTTCTACAATAACGCAGTTAATAAAGGCACAAGTAGTAGGGATCTTTGGAAAAACCTTAGAAAAGTACAAAACAATGACAACTTGGACAACGTTTCATCCCCATTACCTTCGGAAATGATATTCAACGGAGAGCATATCCGCGGAATACATCAAATCCTCAGTAATTTTAATGATCATTTTATCAACATAGCAAACATCGTAAAAAAGTCATATTACATGCACACACGTTTAAACAATGTATTGAAAGACAATTTTTTTGACATAGATTACATTACACCCTCAGAGGTTTGTCAAATGATACATAAACTTGACTTAAAAAAGCTGCTGGTATTGACGGAATAAGCGCCAAAGTTCTGAAATCGTGTGGTGATCACATAGTTTTACCATTAACTTCTATCATTAACAACAGTATTGCCAAAGGTATATTTCCAAATGCATTAAAAGAAGCATATGTTTTACCTCTACACAAGGGGTCTGAAAAAGAAGATCCAAATAACTACCGCCCAATATCAATATTGCCAACTATTTCAAAAATTTTTGAACGTCATTTATACAAGCAACTATTTTCATTCCTAGATAAAAACAACATATTATCGAAAAATCAATCAGGTTTTAGAGAAAAACATTCTTGTCAAACAGCCCTAATTCGGCTAATCGATGAATGGTAAAAAGAAATTGATTCCGGGAAGATTGTCGGTTCGGTTTTCGTCGACTTAAAAAAGGCATTTGATTTGGTAGATCATAAAATTTTATTATATAAGCTCAGGTTACACAATTTCTCAGAAAAAGCCTTAGCTTTATTTGAATCTTATTTATCTAATAGGAAACAGTACATGAGATATATTGATATTTATTCTTCTCCGCAAATAATATCTAGTGGTGTCCCGCAAGGCTCTATTTTAGGGCCTCTTCTGTTTTTAATCTACATAAATGACATGAGTTTGCATGTTAAAGCGTCCAGGTTAGACCTGTATGCGGATGATTCGACACTTTATACATCTGGCATCAACAATGACGAAATACAAGCCAACTTACAAAATAGCTTAAATTCAATACTCACATGGTGTTCTAATAACAATATGCTTGTAAATGCGAATAAAACAAAGTGTATGCTTATTGGACCTAAACATAGAATAAAGAGGTTAAAATTAGATTTAAAGATAAATGACGTTGGTATTGAAATTGTTGAGTCCCATAAAATTTTGGGTGTTCACGTTGACAAACACCTGTCATGGAATGTGCATATTGACAAAATTAGTTCTATAATGAATAGTAAAATCTCTCTTCTAAAAAGAATTTCGGCTTATCTGTCGTTTGAAATGAAACAATTGTTTTACAATTCTTACATATTACCTATTTTTGATTTTTGCTGTACAGTTTGGTGGAAAAGTGCTAAATGTAGGATCTCTAAATTGTTTGTGCTCCAGAAAAGAGCAGCCCGTGTTATACTAAGCCTTTCAGCAAGAACAAGTTCGATTGATCTTTTTTCTACACTTAATTGGTTAACTTTCGATAACCGATGTAATTATCACACAGGTCTTTTAATATATAAATGTAGAAATAACCTTTTGCCAGGGTATATGGCAGACGTCATTTCTTTTAGTAATAACACTTACTACAATTTACGATCAATTACTCATCATGACATAACTAACTCAAAGTTTAATACATTGTACAAGAAAAACTCATTTTCGTACTACAGCATGAGTGTGTGGAACGAAATTCCTTTTTCAGTTAGAGATGCTACATCTTTATCCAGTTTTAAAAAACAGTTTAAACAATATTTGCTATTGAAACAATTCTAAAGTCTCACCAGAAGATACCTAAGTAATTAACCTAAAGGCGTATCTGTCCGTAGATTTACTATCCTTTTGAACATTTCCCTCCATGTTTTTGTTGTTGTTGATAATCAAACTCTATACGCATGTTTTTATCATTTCATCATTTACAGTAATCATTTTCATAATAGCGAAGGCAACATTGTAAAAAAGACTATTCAGGTATTCTAATTTGAAAATGTCTTAATGTTCTACCTTCATGAAATAAAGCTGTTATTATTATTATTATTATATAAAGGATACAAAAAGGTTTGTGTAAAATCGTGCGGCATGCAACCGCAAATACTATATTTGGGTTTCATAGGGCTTGGGTCCCGCTGAAATTGGATTAGTCTTACTGATAGAATAACTACTGATACTCTCTTCTCTTTCATTCTTTTCTTCATTTTCTTTTCATTCTTTTTTCCCCCTCAATTCAACCATTTTCTATTTAGTTCTTTCAGTTTTTTTATGAAAAATACAGCCATCATAAATTGTTCCATAAATGGGACAAAATTGTCTTCAATCTCTCTCTCTCTCTATATATATATAAATTTTGAAAAATGAATAAGAACAGTTCAAGGGAATAGATATATACACAAGGGAATGGCCTAATCTAAGTGGGTGAACTTGTGGCCAGACCTTTTTGCCTGTTGAAAATTTGTAATTATCAAATTGAATATATGGGTATAATGTAAAAATGGCAATAAAAATATGTTTAAATTAAACTAATATACAAATACGATTTAAAAGTTACTTAATAGCAAAGTATATTTTCCAAAATGATATTGGGATATTATCTGATATAGAACATAACAATGTGGGGTCATTTTGTGGATATTTTGCAGGACATAAGAAATATTTCACCAATGACAATAACAGATTAGATCTTGTGAGTTACGCCATGACAACACACGATAGAATAATTCAACTATGGAATCCTTCTATTTGTTGTCTTTAAAAGGAGTAGCACGGGGCTCGTTACGTAAAGAGATGGTGTTGGGGACTGAAGTTTAACCCATTACCAGAAGACAAAAATTAGATTGGTCCAAATGTAAAGGAGTAATAGATGACAATTTAAAGTGTATGATATTTGAGATATTTTTAACGTTCTGGGTAGGAAATATTGTGAAAAAATTAAGAAAGTGCTTGTCACAAGCAATTTCTACATTTTACACAATGTTTTCCCTTTTGCTTTTCTTTGGAGGTGTCAAAAAGCGTCAATGAGTAGGAATGGGTTAAACAGTCTTTGGGCTACTCTCCTGAATATTTATGGGGAAAATGTGTTTATGTTTTGCCTGTTTTTAGATGGCTGGAATTTGAAGATTGAGATAAAACATTGATAAAAAAAATCAGAACAGAAAATGCATGTAAATTTCTAAGGATACGTAAATTAGCGCGTATGATAACGCATCATATATGAGTACATGCGTTACACTTCAATGCTCATATGAATCCAGCAAGGCCTCACGTTAAACTATGTATTCTTGCAGTCTGATCAAAGCCTTTACTTTTCGCTCTATAGATAAATACTAACTCTAAGCTTTAAAGCTTTTTTAGACAACAGGCACATAATCTCAACATATTAAAACGATGCTCAGATTCCTCAGAGTCTGTTCTTCACACAAATATTAAATCAACGGATCGCTAGACATGCCCTCCGACCTCCAAAGAACGTTTCATTTCGATATCAAACGGCCTTATTTGTCAGAGTTTTTGGCCAATAACAAGTAACAAAACAGTAAAAAGCTATAGACTGTAGGTAAGACGTTAAAGCCGACATACCAACATAAATGCTTCATGTTAATGTCGACCAGTGTTGGAGTTTAAAGTTCACTTCCGGTCTAGATGAAGTGATCATAATAGTTTGAAATGTCGCAAACAAGAAATGACGAGAATTGTTTATGATTTCATTGAGATATTATTCTAACAACTTAGTAAGACTGTATGAATACGCGTGATTATTTTTCTAGATTCATAAATCATTGAAACAAAAAATACTTTCTTCATTTTTACAATTTAATATCATCAATCAAAAAATTAAATATTTCATGGATCTACTTTGTGCACAAGCATACAAATTAATTGCGAGCTAAAATTTTGTTCACGGAAGTATGAAAAAGAATATTAGCCAATAAGAACGCTTAAATCTTGATAGACGAAACTAAAATTAGATTATATAAAAACTGAATTTCGCAATCATCTAGAACTGTGTATAGTTCGACAAACTTAAAACGTATTCTCTTTTTTTAATGAAAATGCTCCAAATACTGCCTAAAAAGGCTATGTTTTAAATTTGTGATAAAAAAATGTCGAAGTTCAGCTTTAACAAGCAAGATAATATCACTTGAAAAAACCTTTGAAGTCTTTCTACGATCGACTCCAATTCAGAACATACTCATTTATTCTACGAAACAGTTCTCTCGGACGTACGCAGATAGTCTATTTTGAAGGAAGACAACTGTCAAGTAGGTTGGGGTAACGTTCCTTTGTAAAGTAAGGTAACTTTATATGATTGGTGTTACATTCCATTAATTGGTTACATTTTTTTCTTTTCTGTTTCGTCACCAATGAAATCATGACTTCTGAACTGCATTTAAAAAAACCCTTTCCGGCAATACATCGCATATATCCATTTATCCGGCGACATCATGATTATAGACATATTATATCACAAGTGCACATTGTAGGTCTGTGACCCAAGTCAACCTATTTTTTTTTTTTAGATTAATTGTATTGTATACTGGCCGATTTAGTTTTATATACACTCATTGAAAATACCATGAACGAATTTGTATTAATCCTACCTCTTTTTGAATAAACGTTACGAATGCTTTTGAAAATGATCGAATATCCCGAGAATGGGGGTGGGAGGTGGGGGAGCTGATATTCTCGAAGGACTAACTGAATCCATAGGTCGTTCTCAATTCATTTTGAATTTAATTAAAGTTCAGTGATTTCAGATTCTTTGGATATTGTTTCGATCACAGAAAAGTTTCCTATGATGTCGATGGGCGTGCAAAATGTAACTACAGATCGAATAAAGCTGTAGTAACGACATTTTGCACGCCTTCCGACAATATGTCTTTTAATAGTGCAATTATTACGTGATCACTGATCATACAGGTCTCCATGGACAATGGAGAACTGGTCAGTATCAATAATTCTTCCAATTTATCTTTCAAATGGTCACCAGGAGATATAAAATATACCGACATCACACTATGAAAACAAATCACCAAGATCGCTCTACTTGACGGTATATTCTAGTTTGTTTGCTTAATTATTCCACGGAGTTTAATGACGATTTGAACAATATTCAAGATACAACACGACAAAGAAAAATATGTGAATTTGTTTCCTCGGTATCATTTTTAACCCAGCAACTTGGCTCTGAATATACCATGCCAATATAACGTTTAGCAGAAGAGTAATGGAGAAGAATAACTAGAAAGGACGCATTGTGGGAAAAGAATAAATAGCTACAACGTCATTTTAAGAAATAAAAAGAATTGTTTTTGTTTTCATTTAGGTATGAACCTAAAAACTGAATCGTACTGTATGAATACGAAGAAGCGGATTCATTCATTAGTGTCATGAAGATTTGGGTTCATTTAAGAAATGAAGAGAATATCTTTTGTTTTCATGGAGGTATGAACCTAAAAAACTAATCACAATGTATGGATACGAGAAGCATCGAGCGAAAAAAAACAAACAAAAGCTTTACAAATTTTGATACCTTTTTGTATGGGACTATTTTGTGCGGAAGCATACAAAATCGCTGCGTGCTCAAAATTTTGTTCATGGAGTTATGAATATTTTTTTTCGACCAATCAGAACGCCCGTTTTTGATAGACGAAACTAAAAATTAAATTATAACCTCGTGTGGGAATGGGATAATATTCGTATGACGGGTTACAAGATTAGAGAAAAAGGAAGCAACACAAGGTTGATGTTCGATAAAAAATCAAATGCCAACACCACTGCGGGCACAACGAATGACTGCAACTTTTTCCCAAACGCAGAGAGCTTCAACTGTTTCCTCTTGATGTAAGATTGTTAACAGTTGCCTGCGATAGACCTGTCAAGAGTCGTCTGCTAAATTGGAAGCGGTAAATTGACAGGAAATTTTCTGCTGGCATTTACACCGTTGTTTTCATTTAACGCCGGTTTGATCAACATACGAATCTTAATTGAATTTGAGGGGAGAAATTTGATACTTTTGATCTTCAAAGTTAACCCATTACCAGAAGGCAAAATCTTAGACTCGTCCAAATTGAAAAGAGACGACAATTAAAAGTTGATGGAAGTTTGGAGTAGAAAACATCGTGGACAATTAAGAAATTGTTTGTAAAAGGCGCGGTAGGTCAATTGTATCAAAATGAATTTCTGCTGAAAACCCTTGAGAACTTCGTGGATGATAAATATTAATGCTTAAAGTACATTTCCAATGAAGTCGTATGAAGACATAAAAACGCGAGTTCTTCGGTGATATCAAAATAAGGACACGGGTAAGAGAATTAATTGCCGAGACGACCAAAGGTTAGAATAATTGTTGTTCGTCATTGTCCGGAATTAGTGCGGTTAACTAGATAACTATAATTGACGAGCAACTTTCATAATGTGTTTTCTTTGTCGAATATCTCTTATTAGCGTCAAACGAAATTCTTAACCTATTTTGAGTCAACATGATTTTACATTGGTCCAAATTGAAAGAAGTTACAGATGCTAATTTAAATTCAGCTAGAATTGTAAAATAAGTGCCAAAATGGGTAGAAAACATTGTGAGAAACGGATTAATTGCTTGTTAAAAGCAATTTCTCATTTTCCCACAAGGTTCCCATGATGGTGTTTCTTCAGGGCGTCAGAAGGCGTCATTGTGTGGTAAAGTGTTTAGTAAAGGTCTGTAGCCTACACGGTGATCAAGAGATTTATTGTGATCAGATTTTTTCGGGCGTCCGTGAGTCCGTTCATATTGCCTCCCTAACCACAGGGCTAACTCGTTCTAAATCAAACAGGGTTGTTTATTGTGTGACCCCATTTGATATTGCTACTTTCCCGTTTTTCAATATTTTAGACTTGTCCAAATTCAAAGAAGTTGCAGACGACAATTGAAAGTGAGTGAAATTTCAAAAGTAACCAGTCTACAGGGTAGAAAATAATGTGGGAAAGAAGAAATTGCTTGTTACAAGCAATTTCTTCTTTTCCACAATATTTTCTCAAGTATAACAACCCAGGGACGTAAAATCCAGGGCTTAACCGGTAAAGGGTTAATTGAAATCTGTGATAGTTAAAGCAACAAAATTCTCGAAGAAGTCTGGTTTCAAAGGAAGCATTCGTGAATATGAATACAGGTGAATGAACCAATTCATAGAAATGGCTACGTATTAGGTCCTCCTTCTCCAGAGGACCAATAGCCTTTGTACTAGGTAAGTAGCATACGTTCCAAATATGACGTTAGGGTCAGCCTCAGGTCGAGCCCCATTGACATGTCATGTATGAAGAATTGAATATTTGTAACTTCATTTAAGATTTGAAGATATTTTTTTTTCGTTGAGGTATGAACATAAACACTAAATCGACTGTATGAATACGCGAAAAAGATTCATACACTAGGGTAATTAAGTCTCGGGTTTGTATAGTAAAGGGTTAAGTATTTAGGCTCATACCTCAATGAAAAAAAAAAGGAATAATCTCTTAATTTCTTAAAGTTTAAGCCATCAAACAACACAAAGTAAATATTTCAAATAATTCAGTAAAAGTTTTAAGGATCTACTTTGTGCGTAAGCATACAAAACAGATGCGTGGTCAATATTTTGCTCATATCAGTACGAAAACAATCAGTCAATCAAAACGCTGGAATCTTGATAGAAGAAATTAAAATCAAGTAATTAATTTTACATAACGCATTTTAACATGTGAGTCGGACTTCCTGTTGTAGTTAAGTGGGAAGGGCCTGCGATCCGTCAATTGGGAGAAAGGCCACCTTGTCACACTTTACTGCTGCTCTCACACCTTTGCGTATCTGCGGCGTTTGGGCCAAAAATATTTTACGTGGATCAAACGCCGATGACCAAGGCGTATTTTGTTCGATCTCAATGGTATGGCGTATGTACTGCGTTCCTGCGTCGTTTCCGCGGCGTTCCTGCTGCGTTCCCGTGTTTGTATGGAGATCCAGCGGCGTAAGTACCACGTTCTGAGGCGTAAGCGTGGCGTATAAAGCGTTGTCGCGGCGTAACCGCTACGTAAGCACGGCGTTCCATTCGTTCGCGCGGCGTTGCTGCTGCGTAATCACGACGTTTACTGTTTACTTTGGGGTATAAAACTGTTTATTTCACGTCGTTGTAGTCATTCATCAGAAAGCAGCCGAAGATGCCACCTAATAGCTGTTTCAGTTTGTTTTTGTAAGCAAAATGTCCAGGCAAGTCCGACAACAGCAATATCATAATCTTCTTGGTCCATGACTTTGGAAATAATGAGAGCAGACCAAGGATACTGGTACTATGGCGCTATTCAGACACAAACCCTTTGAACGCCATAGAAACTCCGACAACCCAACACCAACGCAGCTGCAACGAAATAGAAACGAAACATACGTAACACGTACGTAGCATGAACGCGAGATATCCCGTACAAACGTAGCTCTTACGCCGTGGTTACGAAATCAAAACCAAGAAAACGTAGTGATAAAGTGGTTAACGTCGCACATACGCCGCACATACGCCACGCATACGCGGGCTTACGCCGTGGTTACGGGGCATGATTAGCTTTTCGTTCGTGCCACGTACAATGCGTAAGAGCTACGTTCCCGCTACGTAACTGCTACGTTGTTTTCGTTTCTACGGCGTATACACTACGTAAGCGCGGCGTATCAGAGCTGTCACGTACGTGCTACGTATTTTTAAGTGCACACTTAAAAATACGTCGACCCTCGGCGTACGAGGAGATCATGCTACGTATCGAGGCGTATGCGCTACGTAAACCCGCGTTCCTGCTACGTTGTCACGACGTTCCTTTCTTATCGAGATACGCCACGCTTACGCGGGTCGATACGCAAAGGTGTGAGGAACGTATACCGATGATCGTTAGGAATTACTTTTCTATTGAGGTAAAAACGTAGACAAAAATATAAAAAAAGACAAAGCTCAACAAAACAAAGTTAATGAATGGACAAAAATAATAGATGGTTAATTAAATTGATAAATACACCAGCAAATATATAAATCGAGGTCCCCGGTGGCGGCACATATTCTTTCCGACATTTGTCTCTCACCAATGGGTGCATAATCGTAAACCTAAGTGGGATAGCAGCTGGAGGCTAGGAAAGGTTGTAGTGGTATTACTGATGTGAGAAATACCAGGAATCCATTGTTAGGTGCTCCAGCCGCCGCAATATGACTGAAATACTGTTAAAAGCGGAGGTAATCCCATTCAATCAATTAATCATTCAATAAATCGAGGTAAAAATAAGCAATGTCCAGGTATAAGGATCCAGCTGGTAATTAACCCTTGTCACGCTGAACCAGGAATATTTCTTTTTGGTAAGGGGAAGGACTTATATCTGGATGCACAATTGTGCAATCTGATTTTAGCCTACACTATCTTTTTCTCCCTTTGAAGCCAGACTTTTTTTTATGAAATAAAATTTCTAAAGAAATATTGACCCACAACCAGTGCTTGCGGTGCTTTCAGCTTTTTGAATCGATAATGCTATTCTGTGAAGGATTTTATTCGGCATGACATGGGTTAAGATGTTCTAGACAGAAAGCAGGGAGAAGATTAAACGATAAAGGTGACCTGGACATATCCTCCAATTCCAACAGAATCGACTTTACTTGTAGTTTGTCGTTGATTCCTATCAACGGGATGAAAATGTCATTCTCACGTGTCACCGAAATCGACCGATCGCGTCTGTCAATCAAAGAATCAATCGTCTCTTCAAATCATAATTTAGACCGGAATTGAACTTTGAACTTCAACATTGGTCGATATTCATGACATGGATTTTAGTTTGTTTGGCAACTTTTAAAACTGTTATAACCACAGATTAGTCAAGCTGTTAATACGTCGCTTAAGTTTCCAAAACTACCCTTCAATAATGTTGTTTAGTTATAAGTTTTGTCTTTTTGATATCGAAGTGTAACTTCCTGTTGGAGATTAGAGGGCATGGCAAGCGATTCGTTAATTTGAACTATTCTATTAAACCTAAATTTGCATCATTTTGTATATAAGAATAGTTGGCATTTAAAACTTTTATCCTTTTTGTCATTTAACTTATTATAAACCATTTTATTTTAACATCTACTGTACAAACCTGGGATTTTAAATTGATGTGATTTCTATACTTGAGAAAACATTGCGGAAAAAGAAGAAATTGCTTGAAACAAGCAGTTTCTTCTTTTGTCATAATATTTTCTACCACATGGGATGATTTCATTTCAAATTGTCAATTTTCACTGTCGTCCGAAACGTCTTTCAATTTGGACCTTTCTAAATTAAACAAACAAACAAAAAACAAACAAACAAAAAAACTACAAGCAAAACCAAAAAAAAAAAAAAAAAACCAAAACAGCTTTGAGAGCTTAAGTTAACAGACAAAATGTCGAGGTCGTCTCAAAGTTTAACTGCCACTGGAGGCGTAACCATCAAATCCATGGAATGCCTACGCCATAAAAAATAGTTCTTATATAGTTCAGGAATATTGCAAACTCTATTCAAATTTATATGAACTCTATTAAAAGCATGCTATTTAACCCATTCCCTCTCAATTCCGCTTTTAAGCTTCTAAAATAAGAAGGTTTGAAAAACATTGTGGACAATGAAGAAATTGCTTATAATAAGCAATTTCTTCAATGTCCACAATATTTTCTACCCAACAAGGGAAAGGTCTTCTATATTCAACCATGCTTTGCTAGCTTACAGTAATCTCAGTACTTTGATTCCACAAAGCGTACACATATCTCTATAATGCATCAAATAGATTTCCACTATTTTCCGTTATGAAACTGTTGAACTGGAAACCAACCGGAAGTTGACAAGCATGGTTCCCTGCAGTCATCAGATTTGTTGAAATGATTGATATTTTTTTCAATTTAATGCGCATTGATCAATTAACGAGCTACTTTCCTGGCGGAAACAAGCTTTTGGAATGTCATCGACAAGCTTTAACTAGATGCTGAGAGTAAAATTACAAGAACCGGAATTTTTTCAACTGTTGTCACGAAATGCCTTACTTTAAACTACGTTTACTAATATAGTGCATTTAACCTTTTAGACTAAAAACTGATAGTGACTCCTCATGATTTACCTGTACTTATTTGAGAAGTTTGATTTAACTGACGGATCGTCGTACATACGCTCTGAGCTCAAACGATATGTTCCACTTAGAAATTAAACTGGGTTATTTGAAAAAGATATGACCTGTTACATGTAACAAATAAGTAAAAGGGGTGGTTTGCGGCTTAAACGCCGTAACTACAGATTGAATAAGCTTGAATGAGCTATAGGTACGACGTTTAAGTCGCCAAACCAACAAAAATGTGTCGCAAAAATATCGTAGTTCAAGGTTTATTTCCGGTCTAAATGAATAATTTGAGTATTATTTTTTCTAATAGTCTCAATCGCCATAGACCCATAGTATAGACCCTTTTTTGCTTGCATGAAAATTCAATTAATAAATATCCTTTTTCAGTTGGTATCTTTTCTAGGATAACTAATAGACTTTACTAATTAGTTATTTTACTAAAAATGTAATACTATATTGCCAAGACATTGCGTTCAGGCTTCAGGCCTTAATTGTTAGACATTAAGAAATTATTTTCTTATATATATATCGGGGTTATTTTTATAAAGTTCTTTATTACAAAAGGCATTTGTCCATCTTAAATTTCGCTATTTTGTAAACACAGCAAATTATTCCAAGCTATTTAACTCATTCCCAAACGACACAATTTTAGACTGGTCCAAAGTGACAAAACGACAAAATAAAGTTTGTTTAAATGAAGAAATAGGGGATATATGAGCTAGAAAATATTGTGAAAAAAAAAAAGAAAAAAATTGCTTGTAACAAGCAATTTATTCTTTTCTCACAATATTTTCCGCATCAATATTTCTTTGGTGCGTTAAAATGCAGGATTGTGTGGTAATGTGTTATCTCTTGTTAAAGAATTTAGAATCCAGCCGACGAAATATTACACGATAATACAGGAAAGGGAACGTCTCATCGGTAACGAGAGTTGATTGACAACTGCATTTTGTCCGTAATTATTGTTAAAGCCATCGTTAGAATTCCGAATCCGATTCGGTAATGCTTCATGATGTTTGGCACAACACGAAAGTCAAACACGCTATCACAATGCGAATTGGAATAACATGATAATC
Source organism: Fragum fragum (assembly GCA_946902895.1). Classification (NCBI taxonomy): domain Eukaryota; kingdom Metazoa; phylum Mollusca; class Bivalvia; order Cardiida; family Cardiidae; genus Fragum; species Fragum fragum. Next base: position 23,455,187 of record OX336373.1, read on the forward strand.
TGAAAAAAAATAAGATGCCAAGACCGTTTGTGAGGCTTAGTGTCATTTTTATGACTGAGTTTTTTTTTACCATTTTCATGCTGATCCCGGGATATTTCTATTTTTTGCAGGAGGGACGTCCAACCTGCATAAATGGGCTAATTATTCCCCGCCGTTTCGACGAAGGGGAAAAAGTAATGGTCTCCGTCCGTCATTCCGTCATTCCGTCACTAAACTTGTCCGGAGCATATCTCTGAATCAACTTGATCCTTCATAGGTTGATAGGAAGTGCAGTGCACAAGAACCACAACTCTTGCTTGCATAATTTTGGAATTATTGCCCTTTGTTGTTTTAAAGACTAAGATTTTGTCCGGGGCATATCTCTGAAAGTATAATAGCTATTAACTTGAAACTTCATAGTTGGATAGATCTCGTTGAGGAGAAGTGCAGTGCACAGGAACCACAATTCGTGCTTGCATAATTTTGGGGTTATTGTCCTTAGTTGTTTTAAAGACTTAGATTTTGTCAAGCTTATACGGCGGGGGATGCCATGTCCAACATGGCTCTTGTTTTTGTCTACACCGCCTGCTTGTCCTGTTTAAGCCAGAGTCGTTTATAATTTGATTTTCAAAAGAAATTAATGACCCACATTAACTGCTCTCAGTCCTTTGATTTGAATGCAGTTTAGAATTCAGAGTGACAAGGTCTTACCCATTCCCACACAATCTCGAATTTTACGCGCTTCGGGAAATCAATATAAGAAAAGGAGTAAATGCTAGTAATAAGAATTTTCAATGTTTTCTACATTATCTGGCACTTGTTTTTAAATTTGCACAATCTATGGATTGTTGTCTGCAACCTCTCTCAATTTGGAAGAGTCCAAGATTTTACCGTTTGGTAATGAGTTAATGTACTAATAACTGATGAATTACTGTCACTAGCTTTGATTAGTTAAGATGTTTACCCAAAATCCTTTACCAAAATAATTCAAAGAATAGCCGTACCCTGAAAATCAGCCCATTTCTGTGCGATCCCTGATTTTGCATAGGAAAAGATGTTAAAAGGTCCTTCAATCGTCATAATTTAAAGTATTATAATACCCATCTATATTTTAGCCTGTTTACTACAACGAAATTATCAATGAAGTAGAAAAGGTAAAATTTATAAATAATTGATTAAATCAATCAGAAAATGAAAGAAACAAACGAATTATGAATGAATGAGGGAATGAATGAATGAATCAGTCAATCAACTAATCAATCAATCAATCAATCAATCAATCAATCAATCAATCAATCAATCAATCGAATAATCAATCAATCAATCAAGTAATCAAATCAAATCAATCAAATCCATCAATCAATCAATCAATCAATCAATCAATCAATCGATCAATCAATCAATCAATCAATCAATCAATCAATCAATCAATCAATCAATCAATCCAAACCAATCCAAACCAATCCAATCCAATTCAAATCAAATCAAATCAAATCAAACCAACCAATCTATCAAAAAATCAATCAATCGAATAACCACGATACAATCGGCAGGAATTGACACAATCTGCAACGCAGACTACATTTGCCATTTTTTATCTACTCAGCCTTGAGAATGGAGATTCTCTAAGAACACAACGACCCTAGTTTGTTAAACCATACGACTTTTGACGAATGAAAGCGAGAAAATGAGGAGCGTATTGGGACTCGTCTTGTTACAGCCAGCAGCCAGGTCGAAATGGGACTAGTTTTAGCGCCCGAGTCTCTAATAGATGTTCTACTGAGGATGCTCAGTCATTTCTTATTTTTAATTCAGTGTAAACCAGCAGTATTTTAGTCTTAACCAATTACAATTTAATTCCGCATTTTCACGCTCCGAAGAAAAAAAAAGCATCAGAATACATTGTGGGAAAAGGAGAAATTTGTTGTCACAAGCAATTACATTTCTCCCTTTCTTACATTTTTTTCTACCCCATTTGAAACTTATTTTACAAATTTAGTTCATTTTCAGTTACCTCTTTCAAATTGGACTACTGTACAATTTTGTCGTCTATTCATGGGATGATTAATGACAATTTCTTTCAAACTTATACAATACAAAATAAAACTGACCTCTTTCATCAAAATTGTAAAAATCGGGTATTAACGTAGATATATTTTTGCGTAGAGCCAGAGATTGAACACGAGTTGTAAGTACCGACCAATATAAATACAAAGAGGGAATTGTGAAAAGTGTTTATAATTAGTTTTCTCAAAATCGTATTGTACATTTTTAGTACTTTTGAATTGTTAAGAAAAATAGATAAAAAAATGAATAAATAAATAAATGTTCCATGTAGAGTTGAAAGAATTATCAATAAAAAAGAAATAGTTTGTAAGTTTCACATCTATTTCGAATCGTTGTGTATAAATAAGTGATTCTGTGATAATTTTCACAGACGACAACATTTTAGACTGGTCCATTTTGAAAGAATTTTTAATTGCTCTAAAAATTGGAAAATAAGTTACAAATAAGGTAGAAAACCTTGTGAGAAAATGAGAAATTGCTTGTTTCAAGCAATTTCTCATTTTTGAACAAAGTTTTCCATGATAATATTTCGCCGGGACGTCAATAAGCGTCATTGTGTAATGGGTAAACAGATGAATGCGATAGATTCCTTGTCTTTGAAATATCACATTGCCTGTTTACGTCTGGCATGCCATTTTCCCACGTAATATCTGTCTGTAGACTATCAATCAAAGTCCGTCCCTGCGACAATTTTTCCTTATTTTCTATCGCTAAGTTGGTCTTGATGAGCGTTCACTGGAAGAATTCATCATAAATATTACCACGGGGGACAAATAGAAATTAAAAATAGGTTATGGCCGTAGATTCGTATTTACCGTAAAAGATGTCCTAGACTGGTTAACCTGTCCAAGTCAAAAATAAAGGCCTCTAGATACGAGGCTTTAACGACTATCAAAGTTTATTATTACCCCTCAAAATCCTATGTTGTGAGTACTCATTGAAATCTTCTGAACAAGACGATTTCAATGAGTACCCACAACAAAGGTGGGATTGGGTGATTAATGATTTTTTTTTATTTCAGAATCTAAGTCGTTCTATCTATCTGGAGTTTTAGGACAACCGGGAGTTCCATGAACTTCTGAGATAAGTTTAACGAGCTTTAAAACAACAATAACATCCTCAACAACGACAAAAACACGTGTTAACTGGTCAGAAACAAAACAAAACAAAAACCTACGTAACTGACCAATCGCTTGCCCGACCACTGACTCCCTAAGCTCCACCCATTACCTCTGACAGGAAGTTCAGCTTCGATTTTTAACGACGTTATTTTGCAAAATTTATGGCCAGTAGCATGTAACAAAAAAGTAAAATGGTTGGTTTGCGACCTAAATGTTGTAACTACAGCTTGAATAATCTGTAGTTACGGCGTTTAAGTCGCCAAACCAAAAATAAAGGTAAAGAAAATGGCGGCCACTGACGGAGTTGATAAGATCAGATACGGACTGAATAAATTAATTGATTGGTCGGTTGATTTCTTGTTTGTCAATTTGTCAATTTGTCAATTGACGGAACATGGCTGGTAACAACCCAACAACAAAAAATCTACTGGCCAATCGATTAATTGATTAAGGCAGGAAGTGAACTATGAACTACGATAATTTTTATCAATAGTTTTTGATGGTTTGGCGACTAAAATGATGTAGCTACAGCTTGAATGGTACAACTACAGCTTATTCAAGCTGTAGTTACGACGATTAAGTCACAAAATCAAAAGATTTATATTTTTCGTTATATGATACTTTCCATTAATTTTGCAATCGTTGATGGTATTTTAGCATTTTTACAAACTCTTGCTCCCCTTTGAACTAGAAACAGAAAACCCCGGAATTTTCGAACCCGGTCCTATGAATAATCTCAACGAATTTATGAAAATGCTGCTTGTAAAAGCTGATTTTGGGAAGAGGGTGATTGTTTTTCTCAAGCCTTGCTCGTCTTTTACATGATAATTGGTGTGTTCGTAATTGACGGGTCGCTGGCTTCGATCACTGAGCTCCGACAGAAATATCAAACTGCGTTATATTGTAATATTAATGGTCAGTAGCTTGCAACAAAAAACCAAGTGGTTGGTTGGCGACCTAAAATTCGTAACTACAGCTTGAATAAGTTGAAGTTTACGACGTTTAAGTCGCCAAAGCAACAGAATTGCTTTTCATAAATGTCGACCAAAGTTGGAGTAATAAGAAGACTTCCAATATGAATGTATGATTTGACTAGTGAATCGTTTTTTTTTTTTTTTTTAGACCGCCACGAACCTTCAAACGGTATGTACGTTAATGGATGAAAATTGAAATATTACTACGAAGTATTTGTCTCAATTTCTAACATGTACGACTATATTTTCTGAAGAAATATATACCATTTGTTTTAAATGAAAACTGGATAAATTATTTAAAGTATAAATGTTGCATTCGTTGAACATGCAGATTAGGGGATGACTATTTGCCTTTAATCGATGGGATTGTTTGCCTTTGTATTAAAGACAAAAAGAAAAAAACTAACACTATTCTGTAAGCTTAACCTTGCATCGACTCGAGTTTTGTCTGCCAAGATGTCTCTACGCAATAACCCATTTTCGACCGATTCCGCTTTTTAAGGATCCTCAAGGAGAGGGCTGTGGAAAACAGTCTGAAAAATGAATTAATTTCTTTAGATGTTTTATTCCTAGAAAGACATAAATATAAAAACCATATATCAACTTGAAATTGTCGTTTGCAACTAGTCTGAACTTGGACCAGTCTATATTTTCTCGTTTTGTGATGGGTTGACATCTCTATCTTTTCCCGAAATAATACTGATTTAGCTATTTGGAATTCACTACCAATCGCTGTCTAGCAAAGTATGCTGAGTTCTTGAAACAATCTTGTCTCACTTTTAATATACGAAACATCCTCGAATAGGTTTCATTTTTGAGTATGTTTTTATACATTGAATATAACATACACTTGTTACCACACTCAAGATCATTTAATCTTCAACCTTTACTTCACGAAGAAGTCAAACTATCTTATGCCTTTGCATTGTTCAACGATGTTTAACCCATTTCCAGATACCAAGAATTTAGACTGGTACAAATTCAGAGATGTCACAAATGACAATTTCAAGCCAATAGAATTGTAAATAATTCAAGCAATTTCTTCGATTTCCACATTGTTTACTCACATTGTTTTCTTGGTGGTCGTTAAATGCGGGATTCTATTTGAATCGGTTAATAAGATCAAAAATTTTACCTTTTGCCTAGAACGCAGGTAGATTTTTTTTTGAAAGCGACATTTTCCAGAGTCACAGGCTAATTCGCTTACTGTGTATCCGAGAAAAACAAGGAGAAGTGGACTTGGCAACATTAAAATTGTCCATTTCAGATTCTTTAACCCATTACCAGACGACAACATTTTAGAATGGTCCAAATTGAAAGAAGTTGCAGACGACAATTTTCAGTGAATCTTTTAAAATCTTTTTCTTTTGTGGTTGAATTCATTGTGGATACTTAAGAAACTGCTTGTGACAAGCAATTTATTCATTTTCCACAATGATTTCCAGATCTTCTTAATTTGGGGGGGGGGGGGGGGGTGGGCAAAATCATGTGTGATTAGGATTGAGTTAAAAACCGAATGGCACATATCTTAATTTCTTTCACACATTTTAACATCGTGCAAGAAAAAAAAGACCGGCATGTTTACTCGGAAAAACTGCATGTATAACAAATACTACGTGAACTATAATATTACTTTTTGACATCAGGTTAATAGAATGTACCGAAATATCATGATTACTTTCATATCACGTGAACACAAAACAATATTCGGATCAAAATAGCCTCCAGTACGTAAACAAATTTTCTTGTTGTTCATGTTATTGGACATCAATATGGGATCTAGCACCTATCACTGTTACAGGACATCACAATAGTTGACCAATTGCTGGCCCGCCCACTTACTCTTTTGGCCACGCCCATTGACTCCGACAGGAAGTTCCCCCTTCGATATTAAACGGCGTTATTTTGCAAAAGTTATGTCCTGTAGCATGTAACAAAATAAGAGAGAATAGTAGGTTGAATAACTTGAATAAGCTGTAGTTACGACGTTTAAGTCGCCAAACCCAACGAAAACGGTTAACGAAATTGCGCCTAATGTTGGAGCTCAAAACTCACTTCTGGTCTAAATGAAAGATTTCATTGGTAGACTGAATATTTAATTGACAGTCGCGATTGGTCAGTTAAGTTAAGATCAAACAGCATAACATAACAACAAGACGCATCGCCGCAGTCAATTAAAAAATCGACTGGCCAATTAAACCATTCACACCCGCCTCTTAAGCCGGTTTTGAGTTTTTGAAGAAAAAGAAAAAGAATAAGTAAAAGAATGAGATGTAATGAGATGCAGAAGAAGAAGAAAGAGATTGAGAAATAGAGGAAGAAGAAGAAGAAGAAGGATAGGAAGGAGAAGGGGAAGGAGAAAAAGGCGGAGAATATATTGAAGAAGGAGAATGAAAAGAAACAGGAGAAGAAATAGAAGAAGAAGAAGACGCAGAGGGAGAAGAAGAAGACACAGTAGGAGGGAGAAGACGAAGAAGATGATGGAAAAGGAGAAGTCGGAGAAGACGAAGAAAATGGAGATAAGGAAAAGGAAGGAGAAGGAGAAGAAGAAGACGATGAAGGAGAAGGAGATCGCGAAAAAGAGGGAGAAGAAGGAAAAAGAGAAAAGGAAAAGGAGAAGCTGGAGAAGGAGTAAGGAGAAGAAGGAGAAGAAGAAGAGGAAAGAGAAGAAGAAGACGGTGATGATGTTGAAGAAGAAGGGGAGAACAAGGGGAAAAAGAAGAAGAAGGAGAACAAGAAGAGGGTGAAGAAGAAGAAGATAGGGAAAAAGGAGGAGAAGAAGAAGATGAAGAAGAAGAAGAAGGAGAAGAAGAAGGTGAAGAAGAAGCTGCTGAAGAAGCAGAAGAAGAAGGGGGGTAAGAGGGAGAAGAAGGATAAGAAGAAGGAGGAGGATAAGAAGAAGTAGAAGAAGAAAAATGAAAAGAAGAAGAAGAAAAGGGAGAAAGAAAAGAAGAAAGGGAAGAAGAAGCTGAAGAAGAAGTAGAAGAAAAAGAAGAAGAAGAAGAAGTATAAGAAGAAAAAGAAGAAGAGAGAAGAAGAAGAAGGAGGAGAAAGAGAAGAAAAGGAGGAGAGGGAGTTCGTTCAAAGGTCATTGTCTAGCATATCATTCGTGTTCATCTTTTCCCTTTTACATTTAACTCATCTTGCTTAAAATGTTAAACAAACGGACAAAACCTCGTTTTCATCATTTTAGAATGATGAGATAGATCAAAGTTATAATGTAAAACATACTCACACACGCACACAACCATGCAAATTATATCCTATATCCACGACATCAATCATTTTTTTAGCTTACCATTAATGTACATATCATAGTACACGTGCTTCCAATTTCCCAGAAAACCAGCCTTGTGCTCAGGGTGACCAAGCGTTTAGTGAAATCACGGTTTGCCACTGTCACTGACCAATAAAATCATTAACTCAGACTGCAAGTGAACTTTGAACTCCAACATTTAGGTAAAGCATGTTGTTGGTCATTCAAGCTGTAGTTACGACGTTTTGACTATCTTTTTTTGGTAACATTTTACCGACAAAAAACTTTGCAAAATTACACCGTTTGGTAAATAAGTTGAACCCCTTTTGGAGATCAGCGGGCGTTCCGTCATTTGTTTTTACCACTTTACACTTGATCTTTTCTCTAAAACGAATTTCATGCTCTGTCTGAACACAGGCTCATTTGTTCCTAAAAAGTATCTATTATTTGGTAATTATTAATTCACATTATGTAGAAGACAGAGAAAGATGATACAAAACGATTTTTCTAAAATTACATTTAACTGATTAATCAAACTAAAAGATAGACCATTGAGACTCAGTTTTCGATTTAATGCTATAAACCTAAATTATTTTGAGTATTTGAAACCAACGTGCCTCTCCCCTATTCCATCGGTGACTTCTAAACTTCATTATAAATCTAAGACGTCGCTTTATGTTTTCGTAGATGAAATCTTTTATATATTTTCATACAAACCTTACATTTCTAAAGAGAAAATAGTGCGACTACTCGTTCAGAGATGACCCGTCCGCCATGCTACAACAGCAAGAAGTGTGCGGACCTCACAGTCATACCATTTGGCTTTGACAGACCCCCCTCCCCCCAACGTCCAACTAAAAAGGGAGAAGAACTAGAGCCAAGACAGGTTGTGGTAATTTGGGCTTTAAAGCCTGATATTAACCCATCACCAGACGGTATAACTTATGACTGGTCCAAATTGAAAAGAGTTGCAGACGACTTTATAAAGCTTATGAAATTTTAGATTTTTCATCAAATTTTGGATAGAAAACATTGTGAAAAATGAAGAAATTGCTTGTCACAAGCAATTTCTTCATTTTTTACAGTGTTTTCCCAGTTGTTTTTCTTGAGGGCGTCTAAAATGTCATTGTGTATTAATCTGTTAATGTGTAAAAACGTAAAGCTTTTCTGGTATATTTCTGTATACAAAATGATTAATAGAGAGGGATGATGTAATAATACTGCGGAAAACTTGCTCTGTCTGCATTTGATAATAAACCAAACTTTCAATTATGAAATAAAAAAAGGATTGTTAGTAGCTTTCTATAGTCATGCTTTATGGTCCTAGACGATCAATTTAACTCATTACAAGACAACCGAAACATTCAATGTTTTCCGAATTAAAGCAACGACAGACGACAATTTAAAAAAATCCTAAATTGAGAGAGAGAAAATAGAAAAAGAAAAAATGGTATCATTTGAGGTCGGAATCCCTTGCGGAAGAAAGGAAAGATTGCTGGTTACAAGAAATTTCTCCTTAAACCACAAAATTTTCCTTCAAATAAGTTTTCGGTGTGGGTTAACGATTTTATGGTAATGAGATTGTGTGAATATATGATTCACGGTTTGGCGATGAAATTAATGTAGCCGAAGCACGAAAGTTTTGGAAAAAGTACTAAATCAGAGAAGTAGAAGATGCATCCGTTCTTCAACATTTAACCAGATCTAAAGAGGAAATTGACAACCATGTATCTCCATAAATAACGGCAAAATAAAGTAAATATTGTATTAAGCTACCACTCAAGTGGACGATAAAAAGGTGGTCGTTTTAAAGAATGGTGGCTTGATACACTTATTCGATGGATGTGAAGAATTTATTTCAGAAGTTGTTACAGAATATTCGCTTTATCATACATTGTTTGAACTCATTAGAATCGTCTCTTGAGACGATTCAAATGGGTCCCAACAACACAGCGTCTAATTATGGTTTTACTTTTTAGGAAAGTGCTTTCATTTTTTAAGCGCTCTTGCTTTTAGCCCATTCCCTCACAGTGACGCTTTTAAACGCCCCTCAGTCTGAGAGCTTTGGAAAACATTGTGGAAAATGAAGAAATTGCTTGTTACAAGCAATTTCTTCATTATACACAATATTTTCTACCCCAAAAGACAAAGTTTTTAAAGATTCCTCAATATGAAAGGTTTGGAAAACACCGTAGACAATGGAGAAATTGCTTGTTACAGGCAATTTCTTCATTATCCACAGTGTTTTCTATCCCAAATGACAAATATTTTAAAAAAAATTCATCAACTTAAAATAGTCGTCTGCAGCTTCTTTGAATTTGGACTGGTCTAAAATTTTATCGTGTGGGAATGGGTTAAAAGGAGAATTTAGATTGTGGTTGCTCCATAGATTCGGTCGCTTAATTGAAGTGGACGCTTGAACAAGATCGATTGTAGTTCCATACTCTCTTTTTTCGCATTGAGGCGCTGAACTAAATGTTCAACCAATCAGATTTCAGGAATTTAGATCGATGGAACTAATTTTTTATCATTAAAATACAAACGGTGATATTAAAAATTGTTCTTTCTTTTTGTCTCAAATTTGTCTCAATTAATTTCAACTGAACAGATATCATTGCAACGCCATCTCGGATTTCACATTAAATGTCGTAGTATTTTATCAATTATTCGTCTGCAAATACCAATAAATACCTTAACCCTTGTCATACTTAATAAATCCATTTGGAATGGCATTAAATTCAAAGGGATGAAAGCACTGTTAGTACTTGTTCTTCAATCATTAATAATTCTTATGAAATTGAATTTCAAAAGCAATTCTGGCATGAAAAAGACAAACAGGAGGTGTAGACTAAGATCAGACTGCACTTATGTGCAGGCTGATCTTTGTCTATACCTCCTGCCAAAACCGAAATATTCCGGGTTTAGCATGACAAGGGTTAAAAGACCAAGACGTACAAAACATAGAAGTCAGATGGACTAGGATATCAGAACGAACGTTCCCAAAAGAACAATTAATCTTTGCACAATCAAGATAGCCGTTAGATAATATTTCTTAAGTTGATTTCCAATGACATATAATCATTTCTTGTTAGTGCGCACCGTTGTTTGTGATGGTTATGGCAATAACAAAGGTTAGAAGGTCGGGATTGCGTCGATCAGAGAATGACACAAGTTCGATATTTCTAAATAACTTTTGCTTGCTCTTGTTTTCTGAGACAGAAGGCAAACTTATAAAAAATGTACGTGTATATAAAGGCCAAAAGACAGGGAGGGTAATTATACAGTCGATCTTGTAGTAGCGACCACGTCCATTAAGCGACCACGTCCATTAAGCGACCACGTCAATTAAGCGACCACGTCCATTAAGCGACCACGTCCATTAAGAGACCACGTCCATTAAGCGACCACGTCCATTAAGCGAACACGTCCATTAAGCGAACACGTCCATTAAGCGAACACGTCCATTAAGCGAACACGTCCATTAAGCGAACACGTCCATTAAGCGAACACGTCCATTAAGCGAACACGTCCATTAAGCGAACACGTCCATTAAGCGACCATAATCGAAATCCTCCTTTTAAAATCAAAAACTATGAAGAAGTGAAGGCATTTCGCCAAAAAATGAAATCATTACTAACCCCTTTGCTGTTGGAACTCCAATGAAACGATTCTACTGCGTTCCAACAAGAATTCTGCACAAGAATGTAATCGAACCAATCCTTCATTTCTTTCGCAAAAAAAGTGTTAAGCGACCATTCTTTTAAGCGACCATCATTTGGTCTTCCCTGAGTGGTCGCTTTAAACAAGATTACGTGTATAATATACTTGTAGATTTAAATCTTAAGATAATAATAAATATATTTGTCGTTTTTGATTGTCCATAAAAAGTATTTATCAACATTTCACAGACAAATTATAGCAAGATTTTTCACGTCAATTCCCAGCATCTGTCTATATCCAAAATTTCTCAACTGTTCTTGGCAAATAAATGACAAGTTAGACATTTTAATTGACTTCTTTCTGAATGAAAAAGACCTGTAAATGAACAATAGCTTGTCATTTTTGTATCGCCATGGGTGCTTTAAGACACTTCAACAACGATAAAAATCACTTTCACTAAAATACCAAGCCGACCGTCGACACGATGCAATTCCCACACAAGCCCTTCTTTTTACGTCCCTCAAGAAAAAAGCTTCGGAAAACATTGTGGAAAATGTAGAAATTGCTTGTATCCACAATGTTTTTTATCCCAAAAGACGAAAAAATTAGAATTCCATCAACTTGAAATTGTCGTCTGCAGCTTCTTTGAATTTGAACCAGTCTAAAATTTTGTTGTTTGGTAAAGGGTAAAAGAGAAGCTTTTTGTCATCTCGACGAGAGGCTTGTCTAAAAACAAAAAATATAATACCAATTCGTTTGTCTGTTTCCTTAGACGCATTATAAAATCAAATAATTTCATATAAAACAGTTCTCATTTGCTCTTTATCAAAATATTGTATAACTTTGTTTTATTCCTTAGATGTGATATAAAACTAAGCCATTTCACCCTTTCCTGTTTTTTGTTTGCTTGTTTTGTTTTGTTGTTTTTTTTCAAAATTTTGGACCCGTCTTACTTCAAAAGTTTTGCATATGACAATTCAAAGTTGATTTTATCTGAAAAAAACAATCATTCTGTAGGGTAGAAAATGTTGTGGGAAAAGAAGAAATTGCTTGTTACAAGCAATTTCTTCTTTTTCCACAATGCTTTCTCAAGTATAAAAAACAATGGGACGTAAAAACCAGGAATTGAACAGGAAAGGGTTAATCTGAAACAGATATCAATTTCTCAAATCAAATATTTAGCGTATTATACGGTTTTACGTTAACTCCTTTCAGCACAATCCCGCTATTTTCCCTCAAAATGAAAAAAAAAAAAAAAAAAAAAAGCTGAGGAAACCATTATGGTAATGAAGAAATCTCTTGTAACAAGGAATATCTTCTTTACCACAATGTTTTCCTAGGGTTATTTGACAACGAAATTTAATCACTTACGCTGGGAATCCGAAGATTATCGACCCTGGCATTCTTTTCGTTCTTTGCAGCACAATTACGTCCCTTTACTTGCATTGAACAACAAAACATACAAAAATATAAACAAACAAATAGCAACAGTATAAAAACAACAACAGCAAAAACGGCACTCGCATACACACAAATACCGTCGTGATCCTGTAGTCAAAAATCGAACACGAACAAAAAAGAGTTCTTCCATCAAAGATCACGTGACTTGATTAGCTAAGACGTTTTGACGTTTAGGGACTATTTGTGCGCCTGATCTTGGCGGAAACGGAATTTCGGTTGTCCTTCAATTTGATGTGATTATGAAATGGCGTGTGTGGACAAAACAAAGCTTAATTACTCGTTCCATATCCCCGTTGATATTTCGATTTAGAAATTAAGCTACTTTTTAACTCATTCCCACAATATGACGCTCTTGACGTCCCCAAGAAAAATCAGCTTTAGAAAACATTACGGAAAATGAAAAAAATGTATATAACAAGCAATTTCTTCAATATCCACATTGTTTTCGCCCCCAAAAGAGAGAGATAGAGAGAAAGAGAGAGAGAGGGAGAGAAATCAAAATTTCATCAACTAAGATATGTCGTCCGCAACGTTTTTGAAATTGGACACATCTTAAGATTTTGTCGTCAGGTAATGGTTGAATGTGCGTTATGTTTTTGGTTCTCAGCGGAGAATACAAAAGGGATGGGACGCTATTTTCTTTAACCCATTCCCATACACTGACGCTTTTTGACGCCCACAAGGAAACAAGCTTGGGAAAATATCGCGAAGAATGAAGAAATTACTTGTAAATTCTTCATTATCTACAATGTTTTCTTGCCCAACGGTATATAAAATCGACAATTCCACCAATTTCAATTTATCGTGTTCAAATCTTTGGATTTGGAAAAGTCTTAAATTTTATCGTCTTGTAACGTGACTTCTTATTGAAATATTTCATTGCTAAACACGATATAACGACTGAAACGATGGTTAAATGACCTTTCTAAGACGGTAAAATCAAAGTACTGAAAGTACTGTAAGTTAGCAAAACATGGTTTTGTTAAGTAATCTTCTTTGTGAAAGGTTATCATAATAAATAAACGAGGTTAGAGTAACTAAGGAGTTGCATACGCAAATTTCAAGTTTGTGGAATTTAGAAAACATTTCCCTTGAAGAGTAAAAAACATTGTGGACAAAGAAGGAATTGCTTGCTACAAGAAATTTCTTCATTGTCCACAATGTTTTCCAATAGCTCAAGTGAGCTAAAAATACCAAAGGAAATGAACTTGCAGGATGAGTTTTCAATATTCCAGAGAAACACAAAAACTACTTTTTATGGTGTAGGCATTTAATGGATTTTGTGGTTAAGCCTCCAGTGGCAGCTTGCACTCGTTGAACTCCGAAAAGACCCCAAATTTTGTCTGTTAACTTAAGCTATCAAGGCTGACGCTTTGCTAGCTAAAACATAATCCAAACTTGTCTTATTGATAAAACATTTACACAGTGCACATACCAATGTTGCAGTGTACTACCCATACGGTTCCACAAAGTGTCTTAAACACAACGAACTCAATTAATTTTGATGATAAACCGTCACGATTTATCTCATGAGTGACGGTTTCAACTTTTGTGTTTAGTTATGTTATGTTATGTTATGTTATGTTATGTTATTCGTCCGAATTGTTTGACTATATTGTTGATTTTTGTGTTTTAGAGGATGATAGATCTGTTCATTATCCAATAAGCTGTACTTTTAGATTTCCTTTTGTGAAGATGTCTGAATATCATATAGAAGATACAACTCCATTGACCACATGGCAAAAATATAAATGGATACCACAAAAATCACAAATATTTAACAATACTTTTGCTACTTTATATCAAGAGTTTTCACGTAAATTTGATTTGAATGAAAATGAAAATTATGCTTTTAATCATCTAAATGAATTTATAAGTTTATATCAAACTACTGCAGAAACTACTCAATGCAAAGCTCATAAGTCTAATGCAGTCGAAGCAAAATCTCCTAATTTTTGGGATGCTGACTGTGAACACGCTAAACACGTCAAAGACGTTGCGTTACGTAGATTTAGACTTAGCCGTTGTGAAAGTGACCTTCGAATTTATTTAGATTATAGAAACTCGTATAAAAAGCTATGTAAGCGTAAGAAATTTGAATATACAAAAAAGAAAAGAACCGAGCTTATTGATAGCCGTAAAAACGCAAAAACGTTTTGGTCTATTTTAAAATCAGCTGGTGGTATAAAACAATGTCCAATTCCTATATCACCGTCTGATCTTTATCAACATTTTCGTTCATTATTGAACATTAACGAAGCAAACGGAAGCCCAAACTCTGCTTTTTTAGAGAAATATACTGTTTTAAACGATTGTACAGAATTAAACTTACCTATAACGGAGAGTGAAATAACCAGAAGTATAAAAAGTATAAAGCTTAATAAATCTCCAGGACCGGATGGTTTACCTGCAGAATATTATATTCATACATTAAATACAATTTTACCTTTCCTGGTAAAACTTTTTAATGAGATATTTGATAACTATAGTTTCCCACAGCGATGGGGTAAGAGCATCATAATGCCCATCCATAAGAAAGGTTGCAAAACCGACCCCAACAATTATCGCGGGATATCTCTGATAGATTCTATTTGTAAAATTTTTGTTTCTATTTTAAACTATAGGTTGACAAAATGGTGCGAAATGTTTAATGTTATAGAAGAATCACAAGCAGGTTTTCGAGAGAATTACTCAACATTTGATAATATTTTTACTCTTATGTCCCTTGCTCAAAAATATCTTTCAAAGAAACGCGGTAGATTTTACTGTATATTTATCGACTTTGCTAAAGCCTTTGACACAATACGACACGATAAATTATGGAATGCTCTACAAAGAAAGGGTATTAATGGAAAGTTCTTACGCATTTTGCAGTCAATGTATTCTAATTTGAAATCTTGTGTAAAAATCGATCACAATCTAACTCCATTTCTCGACTGTTCAGTAGGTACGCGTCAGGGATGTATTGGATCGCCTCAGATTTTTAATTTGTTTGTAAATGATTTAATCCAGTATGTGAATGATAAATGTGAGCATGGAATAATTGTATCAAACGACATCAATGAATTAAACGCCTTACTTTTTGCAGACGACGTCTCAAGCTTTGCCGAAACTATTATACAGTTACAAAAAAGAATAAACCTAATAGGTCAGTTTAGCGATGGCGTTGGTTTACAAATAAATCATGATAAATCAAAAATAATTGTATTCCGAAATGGCGGACCTCTTAAACAAACCGAAAAATGGACACACAAATATGAAGAAATTGAAGTTGTTTCTTGTTATAAATATCTCGGTGTATGGTTTACAAGTTCACTTTCTTGGTCCAAAACACACCAAATGCTATCATTTCAAGCCACTAAAGCTATGAATTATATTTTAAAACTACGTAAGGAATTTGGACTGGTTGATAGTAAGGATCTGTTCAAAATATTTGATGCTACAGTTAAACCTATTCTATGTTACGGGTCTCAAATCTGGGGGTACCAGTATATTAGTCAAATAGAAAAGATACAAGCCAAATTTTGCAAAAGAATATGTTATCTTTCTTATAAAACAAGTGATTTTTTAGCATTAGGTGAATGTGGAAGATTGCCTCTATGTATTACTTATATCCCCTTCTGTATTAAGTATTGGATACATTTAATTCGAATGAACAATGCACGCTTTCCCAAACAATGCTATTATATGCTTTATCAGCTAGATGAATCTGGAAGGAAAACTTGGGCTAGTAACATAAAGCATTTACTATTTACCTATGGCTTCGGATATGTTTGGATAACTCAGGATGTTGGAAACGATCAAACTTTTCTAAAACTTTTCACTCAACGTATTAAAGATTGTTATTCCCAGAAATGGTATTCTTCTATTAATGAATCGCCAAAAGCAATTCACTATCGGCATTTCAAATCTTTACTTACTCCTGAATTCTATATAAATACTGATTTGAATTACCTACTGAAGAAAACATTATCAAATTTTAGATGTTCTTCCCACGATTTGATGATCGAGAAGGGAAGACATTTATCAATTGATAGAGAACAGAGATTTTGCAGATTTTGCGAACATCAAAACATATACGTAATAGAAGATGAATTCCATTTCTTTTTTGAATGTAAAAATTATGAGTATATCAGAAAAATTTATTTTGAAGAAAGCTGGTTAAATATCAGAAACCATGAAAAATTCTATTCTATATTACAATGTAATAACAAAAGTTCAATTATTAATATTGCAAAATATCTCCTGAATGCATTTCAACTCCGAAGAGAATTATTACAAGAATTATCCTAAGATCTGTTAATGTGTCTGTGCAGAACTGCTGTAAGTGCAAATACATTATATATGCACTTGTCGCAGTTTTGCACAATTCCACTAAGTGTTACAAACTGAACTATATTTGACTATTATTCCAATTGTACAATCTGCTATTGTATATTTACATGCTTATTGTAATTCACTCTATATGAATGTTGTATTTTGTAAATTGTATTTTGGGCCGGTGGCCTACATACTTGAATAAAATTATGTTATGTTATGTTATGTTATGCTAGTTATAAAGTTTTAGCTCACCTGTGCATGGAGAGCAGCTCGAGAGTGAAGTCTCTTCGGTTTGAACCCTTTTGTTCGGATGATGAATGTAGTTATTTTACAAACCGGTAGTTTTGTATAATGTATCGCATGCTATATAACTTATAAATGAGAAATCAAGCTTAACCCAATCCCACACAATACTACATATTATCGCACTCAACAACATAAGCCACGGAATCACCGAGACAACACCAGAAGTTGCCTGTAACAAACAGTTACACCATTTTCCCAATTATTTTTTACCCATGATTAGATTTCGATTAAATATCTTTGATACCTATTCAATAGTCGTCTGCAAAATATTTGCAATTTGACCGGTCTAAAATTTGTCTGCTATTTTTGGATCATCCGTATCACTCGCATAAGTTGGGCTCAAAAAATGCCTTGTCATCCAAGTATCAGTGTGACATGATTCAAATAATGGTTTAATGATTTGTGACAAGCAATTTCTCCTTTTGCCACAATAATTTTTACCCTTCTCACTGTTTTTTTTTTTTCAAATTAAACCCACTTTAAAATTTCGCCTACAAAACCTTTGAATTTGGAGAGGTCTAAAATTTTGCAAGACAGGAAAGGGTTGAATTGCATGGAACTCGTATACATGTTGTTGGTCGGCGAAGAAAATATCGTAAGTACAAATTGAGTAAGCTGTATTTAAAGACAATTCAATCGCCCATCGACGATGTATAATCTAGTTTTAAATAAAAGGTCACGCCAAGTGATAGTAGTTTTTGTCTATATAATTTCGATTGTTAAACTTTCCAATCCAGACATCGGGAGAATTGAAATAGAGGAGATGCCAATTTCAATTTGTCTGTAAAAATTGATTGAATCAGAGGAATAAAAATGAGAAAAATATCTCTAGATTCCCCTGATAAATGGGATTTGACTAGACTTAGACTTTAATATTGATTATGATCAATAGAAACTCGAAAATGTCATAATATCAATCGGAACCGTCTAAACGGTTCAGAAAATGTTGAAAAATACTTGACCCGTCTAGGAAAATGGATGTGGATAATAGGGCCTAATCAAAATTGGGCGTAAATAATAATCGGACCACTTTTAGTCTAGGATTCAGTTCCTAACTTTAATAGTTCTAGCAAAGGTGGGCATCTCAGAAGAATTTACTGAATTATTATTGGTTAACTTCTCCTTAAAAATAATATGAATCAAAACAAAAGCAAAACAAAAGTAAAACAAGATAAACCTAACAACATGAACAACACCAAAAGCAATCATAACAAAATATAAACAAATAAACCAAACAAACAAAATAAAACTTCGAACAAACCACCCAAACACCACATCAACAATGGCACCACAGCCACTACCAACATCAGCAATAAAGCAATCTACCCGTATCTACTGAGAATGTAGTAACGACTCTAATCAGATTCTGTGGATGAACATGCACAAAAGTAAGACAATATAAACCTAACAACATGATAAACACCAAAAACAAACAAAACAAAATATAAACAAATAAACCAAACAAACAAAATTAAACTTCGAACAAACCACCCAAACACCACATCAACAATGGCACCACAGCCATTACCAACATCAACAACAAAGCAATCTACCCGTATCTACTGAGAATGTAGTAACGACTCTAATCAGACTCTGTGGATGAACATGCTGAACTGGGTCTTTACTTCGCACACGTCGTTAGCTAAGTGTAAAAACATCATAAGTGTCTATACAATGTATAGACACTTAAGATGTTTTTGCACTAAGCCGACGACATATGAAAAAGGCTGGACAAGTCATTCATGCCTATGTTGTCTTGCAACAACTGTGATTTAAATTGTTGTCTTTGTCAACCTCTTTTAAAATTTACCAGCTTGAATATCTATTGCCAGACAAAGCATAATTTCAGCTGACCCAATCGCTCTTCTTTACTGCCATCCGTTTTTTTTTTAAGAAAAATATTTTTCAACGAAGATATTTCAACCCTTTGCAAGATAACAAAATTTAAGACTCGGTCAAGTTGAAAGAGGTTACCGAGGCTAGTCAAAGTGATTTTGAAAGTAAAATGAGAGTCACATAGGGTAGAGAACATTGAGAGAAAAGTAGAAAATACTTGTGACATGCAACTATCCCTTTTTTAAATTTTTAAAATATTTACAACTATATTCTCCAGTCAAAAATATAAGTGATGATATAAATTAAGAATAAATGTTATCTTAAAATCATATATATACATTTTTCTATTTCTCGATTTCAAAGTAGATCAAAAATAACATTATTCTATCAGAAAATGGGATGCAATTTTCCTAAAACGAGTAGAATGAGAATATGGCGTTATTTTCCAACTGGGCACGTATCCCGTTAAGACATAAAATAATTAATTGTTAAAGGGGTCTGTTTCCACTTTTAATAGAATTTTAGTCCCATCGCGGCGGCTGGAGCATCTAAGCATTGATACCATATTACCACACCATCCTTTCCGAGTCTCAAGCTGCTCACACCACTCTGGTTTACGAGTATACACATACCTTTTTCAGAAACATCTCGGAAAGGCTAAACTCCGCGTCGTGATCTAACCCAAGACCTCATGAATGGGTCTCTTAAGGCGGTATCAACTGCGCCATGACCGCGGCTAACTCAACATTGTAACTCATTTTCAGGGAATCGATTCATCGTGCTTACAATAAAATATATCCTGCTGACCTAAATATAAGGCTTAAAGCTTAGCCTTTCTTGAGGTCGCCATATTTTAAATATGTCATAGTTCATTAGAACTCCTTTGATACAAGATTATTAAACAACAAACACGGATTAAGACGCACGCGATCGTGTGTCCGCTGGGGCACCATGACATCAAAGTTAAATTGGATTTCATAAGGTTTCGGGATTTTACACGCTTAACTTTGAATTACAGAGTGTTCATTAAAACGAAATTTATAACCGATTTTTCTATCAAGATTTGTGAAGCGTGAACTAATAGCCACGTGCTATTTGTTGTTTGATTAATAAGAGTTTAACGATTTTGACAGCATATCATATATCGCGGCGGCTGGAGCACCTAACCATTGATTCCTGGTATTTTTCACACCACAACATCGTTTCGAGCATTCAGCTACTCACCCATTTAGGTATACGTTTATCCACTAATTGGTGGGAGCCAAATGTTGGAAAGAATATTTGCCGCGACATGGGGATCGAACACGGGACCCCGTAAATTACAATCTGACTGGCTTCCAACTTCACCAAGGCCGCGGCTGTAATTCTATTTGTACCAGCTCTAATTTGAGTTGGGTCCGACATTTAAAACAATAAAGATAAGCTCTAAGTATAGACTCAGATCATTATCTGATAAAAATTTACACTTTGCGCTGTATAGATAGATATACCTACTTTAAAACTTGGTGACACCTTGACAACTGGCAGATCGCAGACCGCTGGTCACGCCCCCTTTAGCTCCGACAGGAAGTTCAACTTGGACATTTATCGGGGTTATTTTTGTAATATTAATTATCATCAACATGTAACCAAAAGATAAAATGGTTGGTTCGCGACCAAAACGTCGTAACTACAGCTTGAATAGTGAAATCATTAGCAAAAAATCATCATATGTCTCGTTGAACTGATAAACTTGGACTTTCTCTATGTTCTACGCGTCTTCCACCTCGTGCACCACCCGTGATAAGTCCGGTCCATTACAAAATAGTTCTACACGAGAACCATTGGAGTTCTTGCACACATTGCAGCAGTGGTCTTATAAACTTTTGGCCACTATCTAGTTAGTTAAGCAGCCACTGAGAGTTTATTTTTGGATTATCCTCTGGATTTTTTTATTTACCCCCTGTGGAATCATCCTCTGTGTAAAGATCAACTCTTCTTGGTTTAGGATTCAAACCTTAAATTCTAAATAGAAATTGAAAAAAAAACTATTTTAGATTCTAGCCTTTGTGTGAAAACATGGTGCCTTTTGAGTGCACGGAGTATAATAATGGGACGATTGGTACATCCCTGCCCAACCATGTCTATAGAAAAACACTCTAACTTGGTTTTTCAAGCGTCACAGAGTTAGTTCATTGTGAGGTGTAGACAGACTAATTAGTATATTTCTATCAAACATTTTTTCAAGATTCATTCGGGATTCTTTGCATTTTTTCCTTTCAACCTCGCACACAATCTACTTTATACCACCTCTCCTCTCTTTTGAAAACGGAAGTATTCGTTGGTGCAGACATGTATGAACTGTTTTTTGTAAGCGTAAGCAGTTGGATTTGTAGCTAGCATTATGTTAACAGACAAATAATTGAGGTCTCTCAGAGTTCAACGTGTGCAAACTACCACTGGAGGATAAACTGCTAGATCCACTGAATGCCTACGCCATGAAAAGTAGTTCTGGTGTAATTTAAGAATATTACAAACCCTATTCAAATGTTAGTGAACTGTTTCAAAAGCATGCTATCTAACCCATTCCCACTCAATTCTGCTTTTTAAGCATCTCAAGAAAGAAGCTTTGGAAAGCATTGAAGACATTGAAGAAATTGCTTGTAACAAGCAATTTCTTCAATGTCCAAATGTTTTCTACCAAATTCCACCGACTTGAAATTGTCATCTGCAACTTCTTTGAATTTGACCAGTCTAATATTTTGTCATGTTGGTTACTTAAACCTCGTTTATTTATCATGATAACCTTTGACAAAGAGGATTACTTAACAAAACCATGCTTTGCTAGCTTACAGTACTTTCGGTACTTTAATTTACGAAACACAAAAAGCACATAACACTGCTCTCTGCACTTAATTTACTCAAAATCGTGACTATGCGCTTGTCTATGCTATCTAGAGATGATTCTATAATATATTAAAATACATAATATAAGAAGAGAAAATGACATTTTTTTTATTTATATATGTAAGGGTAACTTCAAAATACATCTATATGAATCCGCTAAGCGACTCAAGATTTGACCTAAATTTGAATATATGGTAGAATAACAACAACAACCAATATAAAAGGAGTGAATTGCAAATGAATAACATAAACGATAACTGGAAGAAAGAGAATCGTGGTAATCTTATATCGCTCAAATGGATATGATAGCTCTAGATTTTTCGGAATGGGAGAGGGTTTAATGGATTTCCTTTTTAACTCTTTTTACGTTCTTTGATATTACAACTCTGGTTCTGACCTTAGTGTGATAGTTTGATCTATTTTTGTTAGGCAACCACAAGACAGTAAAACACCTTAAGCTAAAAGCACCGGCCTGATATTGTGGAGGGAAAGCTAATATTTTTAAAGTTTTGTCTCATTCTATAAGCTGCGACCAAAAACATAAGGCTTCTTTTGATATTAGAGTGTAGTTATAACAAAGTTACTTTGACCACCATAAGATGATTTTATAATACAAAATATGTAAGTTCTAAGCCTATTGGTTTTTGAGAAGAACTGTTTTGATGGTATCTGTGTTTCTACATTGTATATACCCATAGTCCAATACTATATTTTTTCTCTAAGCCCTCGATATATGAATTTTTACATCTTACAGACATAACTTCGAGAATATTAGTAGAGAATTCTTAGACAATGCCACATGCATAGTATCAAACCTCTAGGCTTATTGGTTTTGGGGGAGAACATTTGCATTACTCTCCAATTGTCCTTTATTTATCCTGAGTAAAAACTATAGGAACGTACCACAAAGGATTAGTTTTCAGACTTATTCTTTTAGCATTTTTGTATCTGGTCATACTGCAATTTCTGTGAAGAGGGATTTTTTTTTCATTTTGGGCGGACGGAGGGACAAAACCGAACGGAAGGACGCTGGAAATTGGTCTATCACATTGGCATATCTAAAACGCTTCATGCTCAGGTCAGACTAAAAAGTAATGAGAACATGTTCATACTTCGCAAGGTCATCCTGTCGATTTTTAATACATGTACGGGTATTGCGCAATCATTAGGGCTTGCGTTTTCTTCGTAATACCACCCCTCCCATTAAATGTAGATGTTTTGCGGTTTCTTCATGGTTGGCGTATTATTCATAAGGTCAGGTCACTGTCCACTCTTAAGATCGCACTAGTACAACTATTCCATACTTCAATCCGTTTTTACAGCTCAAAGAATAAAAGCATGGGAAATTATTGTCAACAATGAAGAAACTGTTTGTGAAAATCCATTTCTTCGTTTTCCCACAATATTTTCTATTCTCTACTGCAATTTATTCTAATTTGTGAAATTTTTCGTCTTTGGACTGGTTGAATAGAACACAATACTTTACGGTTAAAGTTTTTGAATGGACCAAATTGAAGATTTTGCAGATGGAGTTCAAAAATTTATTCATAATGACAAAAAAGGGGATATTTACGGTAGAAATTTTATGAGAAAAGGAAACTTTTTTGTTTGTTAAAAGCATATTTTCTTTTTTCACAATGTTCAAAACATGTGATTGTGTGTCGATGGGTTAACGCTATAAAGACAGAGAAATAAACTAGAAAGATAAAACGTAATGTTTAACTATCTTTCTTTTCCAATTAACTTCTCTACTCAATGAGAATGAACTCGAAATATTAAAAAAGATCATAATAATATCGTAAAATGGTGATAGCAATAATAATCATAAAAAAAATATTAAAGAAGATAACTCATTAAGTTGTCAGAATACATCACAAAAATCAAATGTTACAAAAGATTTTTATAATAATAATTATTGTATAGGATGTTCAAAAAGAAATCAGGATTCATTTTCTCGGTGTTATTGAAACAAACTCTCTCGAATTTCATAACGAGGGCTCCGGTTGGCTGAGACATATTGTCTAGTCCGATTAAAGTCCTGGCAATGAATATATTGAATTGTTTTGTAAATAAAACTGAGTGATGAAAACGGATTCCGATTTTAAGATATCTTAGTAAAAAAGATTGGTAGATGAATACGAACCCTGATTTAACTAGAGCTATCACTAAACGTGATTATATCCCTACCCCACAAGCGACTTGTCACCAAACAGTCCATATCGAATAATTCTACAGAGCTCATTATAAAACGATGATTAAGATATAATACAAGAAAAATTGAGAGTAAATTTGGGTTCAGAGTAATACTTTAGGAGTAACGCCCGAACATAAATAGTTGAGTACAAATTTACGAGTTCAAGGGGAGATAATTAGGGAACAGAGGATAATAGGATAGTCAAAATTGCACAGGCATATATTCATATGTATGTGAAAATTTCAAAGCAGTACCTAGTAATGCACCGGACAAATTACAAGTTTAAGGGGAGATAATATGTGTACCGGTGATCTTAGAGTTTTTAAATTTGATACGAGTACACGCAAAATTATAGGAGTTGCTGCAGTACAAGCAAAATTACGGGAGTGTCGATCAAGGCAATAATATTCCATTGAAATTTACAAAAGTTCAAGGGGATATAAGTCATAAATCAAGTGACAGTATTGTCATAAAATTGTATATGTACACTATTCTATTAACAGTAACATTTAGTGTATGTTTTAACTTAATTTCAATTTGTTAGTTTAAGTTCGTGCAATACTGTAGGTATGTTACCACGATTTTTCAGCACAAATTACAAGTTCAGGAGGGGGGGGGTGATTGCAAATACACAACTTCACATACACATAAACAGTAAGATGGAAATAATTTGGTAGAATTTACAAGCTCAAGGGTAAATTATACATGATACAGCAACCGATGACGGTAAAGTAATGAAAATTACACATGCACAACCTAACACTGCCGGTTACAGTTTCTTAAAACTTTGCGTTCAGTACATGTATTACAGGAGGATTCTTTCTTCGGCATCAATAATTTTGTAAAATTCACAAGTTCAAGGGGAGATAACTCCTCGATAAAAAAAAAATCTTGTCGCATTTGATTTGGGAAAATGGGCCTCGATTCTAAAAATATCTTAGTAAATCAGGCTGATAGTGAAAAACATTTTCAAACTAAAATATATATTTGTGAATTTGATTGAATGTTGAATCTAAAATATCCTTGTAAATTTTTGATAACTGGACTGGTAAGTGAATACCGACTTCAGTCTAAAAATATTTTTGTAATAAACAATACGGATCAGGATCTTCTGAGTTCAGCAGGTTGATGACTACGAACCTCGATAAGAAAATACCTTTTTAGAATAGACTGGGTTGTGAAAACAAACCTGGATAAAAAAAATTGGCACTGGTATCTTAAAGTCAGGTATTTTTTCATTTCCTTTGGTCTTTTAAATGCATGGTAGTACCCATGACGTTCAAGAATAGAAAGTTAGAAAGATATTATTCATTTGCCCCCAAAAGGAAGAAAAATGTTGGTCCAATTAGCAATTTATCTGCCTGGAAGTGTGGCAGGCCTTTATGCGTTGATTTTGAATAAGACAACATAGGAAATATATTAAAAATTTAGGCAATAATTTGTCTGTAGCAAATCGAATAAATATTTTCCTTTATCATTTCCATGCATTTGATATACTGAAAGAGCAGTACCTTTATACAGCTGTGTTGATGAAATTTATTAAAGTACTTGAAATCCTATCTTTCTTCACAAATTAAGACAAAATTGCTGACAGCTGCTCATAGAAATCGTCACTAAAGGTGTCCTGAGATCCCGAGAAAAAACAATCAGCAACTGACCAATCGCGGCTATCAATCAAATAATCAGTCCACCAATCAAATCTTTCATTTAGACCAGAAGCGAGTTATTAAATCTACCAATGACCGCTAGTTTTATTAAGCAATTTTGTTGAATTGACGACATAAACTCCGTAGCTACAGCTTATTCAAGCTGTAGTTACGACGTTTAGGTCGCGCAAATCAATCATTTTTCTTTTTTGCTTCATGCTACTTGGCCATTTTTTGCAGAATAATGTCGTTAAATATCGAAAGAACTTCCTGTAGGAGTCAATGGGCGGGGCCAACGGAATCTTCATTATTTCTCAAGTAAAATGGATCAACTTATGCTCCTGATTCGCTGAAGACATTTATGTTAAAATTAACTTGTTCTTTATCTGAAAATCAACCAATTACAATACAACAATATTCCAGACCAGTCCAAAAAGAAGTGTAAGACGAAATTTTTGATTCGACGAATTCTAAAGATAATTGTATTATTTAGAAGAGAACATTGTGGACATTGGAGAAATTGTTTGTAACAAGCGATTTCTTCATTCTGGACAATGTTATTCCAGTGCTTTCTTCTTGTGGGCTTAAAAAAACAGGATTATGATGGAAAGAATAAATGTGAATTGAGAAGGGAACCCTGGTTATCCGGAGAAGTTGCAGACGACAATTTCTAGTTAGTTGAATTTAGACAATATTGCCCTTGTTAGGTAGAAAACGTTCTTGACAATGCAGAAATTGCTTGTGACAAGCAATTCCTTCTTTGTCGACAATGCTTTCCAAGGGTTTTCCTTGAGATGCTGCTTAAAATGCGGAATTGAGTGGGAATGGGTTAAATAGCATGCTTTTGAAAGAGCATTCTACAATTTGAATAGAGTTTGCATTATTCCTGATATACATAAGAACTACTTTTTATGGCGTACGCATTCAGTGGATTTAACTTTGAGAAGACCTCACTTTTTTCTGTTAACTTAAGCTATCAAAGCTAACGCTCTGATAGCTAAAAATGGCCTTTTTACTAATAGTCATTTTTTGTTTTTATAAATCTTTTGTGGGGGCACTAAATCAACAATACATGTATTATATTTGTTTAATATTTGACTACTATAGAGCGTTTGATAATACATGAAGTTTAGGGTTTGTTCGAAATTCGTGTCAACTAAGGACGAACCATGGTATCTTTCAAACTCTTAGATTTAGGGTACCTCCGACTGCTTCCGTGGCCGAGTGGTAACAGTTTCTGAATGTTGGTCTGGAGATTATAGGTTCGAGCATCTTTGGGTGTGTTCATGGGTAATGCGGTTAATAACCAGCTCCAGTCTACCTGGATGGATGTGGGTTTTAACCACCGTTAATCACCCAGGTACGTAATTACATATGGATTGTGATTTTAAGAGCGACTTAACAAGCTTTCGTCGCAATCGCGACATGATATTTAACCCTTTCAATCAATCCCTGATTTTTACGTCCCTGTGAATTTATAACTGAGAAAACATTGTAGAAAAAGACGAAATCGTTTTTGACAAGCAATTTCTTATTTTCCAACAATATTTTCTGCCCCACTAAAAGGTTATTTTTAAAATTAAATCTACTTTACATTTTCGTCTGCAAAACCTTAGAATTTGGAATGGTCTAAAATTTTGCAAAACAGGTAAGGGTCAAAGGGAGAGCTGATTCTTCAAGTAAAACTGATTCGTAAACAGAGAATGAAAACAAAGTTGAGTGTAATAACTACATTTTATCCAACAAAAGGATGGTAAGCTACCGAATTAACCATGTTATTCATTAAATGATTTAATTGGTAGCTTCGTCTATCAAAAACGGGCGTTCTGATTGGTCGAAAAAAATTATTCATAACTCCTTGAACAAAATATTGTGTAAGCAGCTATTTTGAATGCTTGCGCACAAAATAGTTCCGACCAAAAAAGTATCAAAAATTGTAAAGTTTTTGCTTTTTTCGCTCGATGCTATTAAATCTTAAGAAATGAAGATAATATTTTTTTTATGTTTTCGTGAGGGAATGAGCCGAAAAATCTAGTCACACTTGTGTATGAATCCGCTTCACGTATTCATACAGTGCGATTAGTTTTTTCGGTTCATACCCCCACGAAAAAAAAAAAAAAAATATTCTCTTCTGTAGAATTAAAAAATATTTCAATCCATTGATATGATTTTCTTCAATAAAATAAACTGTATGGCCTAAAACTATTTGGATTTGGCAAGAATAAGTACATATGTATTTGTTATCTAATTATTGGTTAGAAGACGGATGAAATAACTCGAAGTAGAATCGTTCGAGTTGCCAACATGAAACTTTTTCTAATACTCTACAAACCTTGTCTTTTAAGAAACAGTCCCGTGTTAAGAATAGCAAATCGCTCACCCTGTACAGTTTTCTAGCGAACTACCTGCCTACTTTGAACGCGCCGTGAGCGTTTAAAAAAAGATGATTTTTTTAGCAACTTAAACAAGCTCAACTCGGAGCAATTAGTAAAGAAAACGCCTTATGATTATTGCATTAAAGTTAAATATATTGATAGACAACCCGTCCCATATTTTTCGAATGATTAAAGATTATTAAACAAATAATTTCCCTATATATTTTACTATAAGGCTCAAATCGTCCGCCATCTTTGCTCGCTCACCTTGTCAGGTCGCTTACCGGGTGTCGCAAGCCCAACAAAGAATTATACCATTCAACACAGAAAAGAATAAGGACTTTCTATAACGTTCGGGAATGCTTACTATTTTGATCTCACAACCGGGTAAATCCTATACCCGTTGGTTTGCCTTATAAACTTTGTATAAGTGCAATTTCGGAAAACAAGAGGATGAATTAAATTGAATTATCGAACTTATGCCGTTCTTTAGTTGACGTAATTTGACCTTTTTAACCTTAATTATTGCGTCATCTATCACAAACAACAGCGCACACTAACAATAAAGGATTATATGTCATTGGAAATCAACCTAAGTAGTATTATGTAATGGATATCTTAATTATGTAAAGATTGATTGTTCTTCAAGGATTGTTCGGTCTAGTATTGAGCCTGCCTGAATTATAACCTTTTAATCCATTCCCACTCAATGACGCTTTTAGACGCTCCCTCCAGCAAAAATGCTTTTGAAAACATTGTGGAAAATGAAGAAATTGCTAGTAACAAGCAATTTCTTCATTTTCCACTGTTTCCTATCCAGGAAGTGGAACAAATCTAAAATTTCACCTGTTTTTAATTGTTGTATGCAACTCCTTTCAATTTGGAACAGTCTAAAATTTTGCCAACGGGCAATGGGTTAAATTTTCCAATCATCATTGCAGATAAAACTGAATATTATATATAAGTATACACATGTACTATACAATGTTCAGACACTATTTAGAAAGCCGTTTTTAACGAGATGAACTCAAAATACAGGTTGATGTTAACCGAGTTACAACTTTAGTTAAAACAAATAATCGCTCTCTGGTATATCTGTGCATTGGCGAATCTGCGAAACCAATTAAATAATTCTTTTCCATTCTCACATATGATTGTGTAAGTCGATAAATTTAGGAAATAAGTGTTTGGACATCGCAATGTGATTAGTTTAACATTTTATCACTTGCTTGAGGCACAGCCAGGACACGATCGTGTATTTGTTATTATTTCTGAAGAAAATCTTTAAATTGTACGTAAAAAATATTCTTACAAAGCATGGATTATGGTTGAAAAATTATTGTCCAGGGGGATAAGATGTTTAAAGAATGGTTGGCTACTCGTGACGGACGATAGAATCAGAATATCATAAAAACTCCGACTGAACACGTTGTGCTCAAAATGAGCTGATAATTGAATTTTCAGGGTCAATCTTCCAAACTGTAGATTCCATCCATAAATCATCGGATTTTCATGGACAGTAAACCGCGATACCCTGAAAGTATTAGTTGTTCTTACCTTTTAACATGAAATTGTTCTTTGTTGAATTATAAACAATCAAATTCAATGTGATCTTATCTAAGTAGCCTTACGACAATGCCACCAGACAAGTTTGATGAGCTTGTGTACAGACCGACCCCAGGATAACCAAGAAAACTACAAACTTGAGATCTCCCTTAGAGCCTGGTATGGAGGTTGCTATTACCCGTCGTCACCTGGCATCTGGATCCAAGTTCCATGATATGCAGTATGCCCCCCTCTAGCATTGTGGTCAGAGAAGTGTGAAAGGTCGCCATATAAGAGTATCTAGATGAGCAATTGTCATCCCCTACCACTTGATAAAGCTGAATGCAGCTGCCAAATGACTGATAGGAGAGATGGAACTTCCCCTACGTTATATGTGCTATTGATTGGAAACGTGTTGCATGCAAGGTTCTCACTTGTTCCTGCTATGTCTTTTCCCTTGCCCACAGGGCGTGGATCTTCTTCAGACGTCTCATCAACAGCAGTGCCAGCAGTAAGGTCAGTAGGAGTGGCGGACCCGTATAACCCCGCCGCATGGACTTTCATTTGGATTGATAATTCAGGAAGAGGAGGGTTATGCGATCTACGGGACCTCCTAGTAGCGTCACATATAGCAGGATTTTCTGAATAAATGTACGTGGACCTTTTCCTCAGCAGCATTCTTCTTCTGCACCCTTGTCTTTGAGGGCAAGCCAGCTTTCTAAGGTTGCATCTTCTTCAAGTAGTCTCCAAGGTCTCAGGATCACAGCATCAACCGTCGAGAAGTGTTCTGGATTGGCAAAAGATACTGAGAAACTCCCGTCATAGACCACTTTTATTTGCGCGAAAAAGAAGCGATAGTGATGCTGCGGGTACGTGTTCCGTGCGTGATCCGTCAGTGATTCATGCGTTTGGCATGCGTCGACATGCGCGGAACGAAAGTGCTTGTATGTAGAACGTACGCGAAGCGTTCGTGTTTGGACGTGATTCATGCGTCGAATTTTTGTGGGATAACGCGTCGTAATAGCTAGTATGCGTTTACGTGCGCGGTATGTTAGTGGTTTTAATAGAGATTGTAAGTGATCCCTGCTTGATTCGTAAGTGATTCACGCGTGATTCGTCAGTGATTTCTACCCCGAAAATTTGTCACGCACAAATACAATCTATGCGTGATTTGTGAGTTATTCGTGCGTTATCGGCTGTGTGACTGGGCCATAAAGGTGGGGCTATATCAAACATATTTAAAAAACTGAAATCCTACCTTAAAATTGGTTTCAAAGCGAATGGAAAAAGGAAACATTTTTAAAGAATAATCTACCCCGAAATATTAATCTCGGGAGTTTAAGTATATTGAAAATATAATTAATCATTACTTCTCTACCGAAATACTTCTTGGGTTATTTGTGGACTCGGCCCGTATTCGCCCAATTCTACTTTAAAATATAAGAAAGCTTCTTTGAAATAAAAAATTGAGCAATCATATTATTAAATAGATACTTATCCGAAGTTGTTCGCGTAATTCTCCTTGTGTCATATCCGGGATCCGCCAAAGCACACCATGTTTAATCCTTTCCTGTTCAACCCCATGTTTTTATGTCCCTGACATTTTATAACTGAGAAAATATTGTAGAAGTAGAAGAAATTGCTTGTGAAAAGCAATTTCTTCATTTTCAACATTATTTCCTACCCTTTTGAATGATTAATTTTCAAATTAAATTCACTTTAAATTTTCATCTGCACACCCTTTGAATTTTGACGGGTCTAATTTTGCAAAACAGGAAAGGGTTTACACAGGTAGAAAGAATGAAATTGAAAAAAAATCTTTTTTAAAATAATGCATTGATTTTTGGTATCCATGATCTCCTAGGTGACCTTTACCAAGTTTTTTTCATGTGAAACCCTTAGTATGATATCTTTAACACTAGTCCAAATTTAAAGACGTTGCAGACGACAATTTTTTGTTGATGTTTTTTTTTAATCTATTTTTTAGTGTGGACAAGTAATAAATTCATTTTCAACAAAGTTTTTGAGAACATTTTTTCCTTGAGGGACGTAGCAATAATAAGATGATTGTAACGTCATCAAAACATAGGAATTCCCTATCGTCATTAAGTAAGTTAATTTAGGCAAGTTTTTTTTCTGGATAATGACGGATCATTTCGCCGTTGGGCGTGCAAAATGTCGTAACTACACCTTTATAAAAGCTGTAGTTACGACATTTTGAACGCGCAACGACGATTTAATGTTAATCGTGTGATATTTTTGCTCTCCCAGAGCACTGCCTATATTTGAATGAAAGTTTAAATGAATTATATCTTATCTGACCATTTTGTATTTTTTTTAACTTTAAGGATTACTGTAAAACCATGTTATTCTTTACTAAAGATTTAATATTCATTCAGCATTTTCGTATGTTGTTTGTGTTTACTTTTTGTTGTTGTTGTTTTTGTTTTTTTTTTGTCGTAGGCCGAATGGAAGATTCTGGTCAGGTTTTGATAAGATGTGTCTTTTCAGGGAAGTCACGGTCT
This sequence comes from Fragum fragum, assembly GCA_946902895.1. NCBI lineage: Eukaryota > Metazoa > Mollusca > Bivalvia > Cardiida > Cardiidae > Fragum > Fragum fragum. Next base: position 23,487,338 of record OX336373.1, read on the forward strand.
ATCAAAATAAAAGACTCTCGATTCCATTTTTTATCTGAAAAATGAGTTCTATGAATTTTCTTAAGTTTAATCAACAATAGTGTTGAATTATTATCAATTATGCATGTAACACCTAATTAAAATAGGACCGCCTATTGAGGTCTGAATAAAATGGAATCAATGTCTGAGATCTAAGGAAGACCCTGAGAAAGGTTTAAAAAAGTGAAGATAAAACGAAAATAAAAGATTGGTTCTAGACAATTTTCGTGAGTATCTTTTATCTGGGGTGGGGGTCACCCAATTAGGTTTTCTATAAAACGTCGTCAACTATCGTCTGGGTCTAGAGCGTTTATTTTACGTTTTTTCACGTCATCCAAATAGCAAAATATTCGTTATTTCCACACCGTTAAGCAATTCGTCTATCATTGTTTACTTTAAATCTCATTCAAATAGAGCCAAATAGATGAAATATGTATTACTTTTATTTTTCAATATGTTTTTCTAAGTGAAAACGTAATTTCTGGGGGAGAGACGTTTTAAGATTGAAATTAAAGGAACTAAATAGAATTCACAAACTAGTACTATTTTGTAGTTTTCTAAAAAATTGTTCCATTTGATTTTTTCAGATAATTGTTCAATATATGTTTATTAGAAATAGAAAAAAACAAAAAAAAAACAACAACAACAAAAAAAAAACAACACCCCCCAAACAAACAAACAAACAACACACACAAAAAAAAACTGGTTGACACCATGTTAATATTTGAAAAGATCGCATAGTTTTCATCACGCAGTTTGCGATGTCGAATGGGGTAGAAATGCGCACAACATTTAACATCTTTTAAACTCTAATCATAATAGGGCTGAAAACTTTATTTTATAATTAAATTGGGTTTAGAATAACAACTTTGAAAATCGGCATTGTATAAGCCTTAACGTATTGACTTAAATCCTTACAAACCCGGGATTTCATGTCGCTGTTCTTTTATACTCGAGAAAACATTGTTGAAAAAAGAGAAATTGCTTGTAACAAGCAATTTCTCCTTTTTTCCACAACATTTTCTACCAGATAGAATGGTTTCATTTCAAATTGCATCCAATTTTCATTTTCATTGTCAACCTTTTTCAATTAAGACCAGTCTAAAATTTCCAAAAAAACGGAAAGGGTTAAGCATTGAAAAGGGGGTAATAAAAGCTGCACGCGAAGTAAACGTTCTGAGCCGATAAATAACGTTATAATTAAAATTTTAATAACATCACGTCTTGGTATCCTCCGAGTTGCTTGACGTAAAAAAAATCATAGAAAACACAATTTCTGATTTATTTCTTTGAAGCTTTACACATTGACCCATTGAACATGAGTCTTTCCAGTGTGAAAATTTGAGGAGAATCGCCTATGTGCTTTTACTATATTCGAGTTTTCATTGCTGCGAAAAGTGAATGAACGAAACGCAAATCCCGAAATCGTCATTTATCAAAGCAATGTATAATATCTATAGTGTCTACCGTGAATCATTTTGCGTGAACTGACGGATAGCGGCTGTCAATCAAAGAAACAATTTGTTTGACCGGATTTGACCAACTCCGGGTTTCTACATTTAGAAGAAAGAGAATCAAATGCTTGTTACCATGCAATAATGTTATCTACAATATCTGGGAGGTAGAATAAGGTATTCATTAGTAACTTAATGTTTTGCTGTTTGGTCCACTTTTTTTTTTAACCAGGAGAGGTCTTTAGTTTCTACGTCTAGGATATATCGTCGTTGGGCGTGCAAAATGTCGTAAATACAGCTTGAATAAAGCTGTAATTACGACATTTTGCACGCCCGACCACTATATATTATACATAACAGGTTACCTTTTAGCTAAAAAAGTTTTAAAACACTAGCTTATATAATAGCCAACTATCGGGACTATCAGTCCTTTGAATATTTTTTACTCGCAGTAATATAGCCGGCATGATTAAATGGGGTTTTACGTCGTTTTAAACATTTAAAGTCAGTTTCAATAACTTTGGAAATAAGATACCTATAGAAAAAAAAGATAAAAAAGCTTTGAAAACATTGTGGAAAATGAAGAAATTGCTTGTTTCAAGCAATTTCTTCTTTATCAACAATGTATTCTACCCTAAAAATAAAACAAAATCCTAATTTAATCAACAAACCTTTTTCATCTGTAACATTTTTGAATTGGGCCAGTCTATTTTTTTTTTCGTATGATAATAGGTTAACGTTTATACTTGATTAGTTACGATATAAGATGATCCTTAATGCTATACAGTAAACTTGTATTTAGCGAATACTCAAAGGACAGCCAAAAAATGGCAGCTTGAGAGAATAGACGCTTCATACAATTTTTGTTACATCATCATTTTGGATCGATTTAAACGCATACCTAAATTATTTAGAATTTTCTCTCGATCATATGTTTCGAATCCATTAGAAGCGTCTCTTCGATTTCAAATAGCATAAGATTATTTTTTGACACGTGTAGTCATATCAAATTTTTCAGCAAATTATTAAACTTCTCATAAGCTTATGCTCTTTGGTTATGGTCGCTTGTTGAAAGTGGTCGCTTTATAGAGGCGGTCGCTGAAACAATATTTCCTGTATTTTGAGAGGCTCATTCGTGATTCAGACTGTAACCTAATCTTATCGATGTTACAAAAATTGAAAAACTTTGTGTCCTTTTGGCGAACTCTAGAAATATTCTGTTTTAATGATATTTCGTCTAAACCTGATAAGGAATCTGGTTATATCTTCTAGACGAATTAACATAACTCTTATAATTCGGGATATTAGCATGGACAAATCGATGAGTATCATGATTTTTCATCTAGATTATGGTAATTAATCATTATCCGATCATAAAAAGACTCTGTCATAAGCAATTGAATCAGACTTTCGGAAAATTGGGGGTGGTGCGAGAGAAAGGCATAGTGCTAGGGGAGTTATAATATATAATTGACAGATCATACATTTGCACCGTAAGTGAACTTACGGTCTAAATGTGGAGTTAATATTTGCTGTTTTTGCGACTTTACTGCAGAATGCGCGTTTCTTTACGTTCCTTTTATTGATGTTTATCTTGAAAATCATTTAATCAATAAATTTTGGGTGTCTATAGAACTGAAAAGCTGCGACAAGGACCTTCCTCCAGCAACCCACGTTCGACTAGGTTCAAAAGTCAACACAGAATAGAATTTACAGTTTAGCGCTTTGCTATTTCGAACACAAGGTTTTTGTTTTAAATTGATTTTTTGCAAAGATGTTGATGTAAAGAGTTGTAAATCAAAGATTTTTTTTGCTGTCATGGAGGTATGAAACGAAAACCCTAATCATTCTTGTGTATGAATACGCTTTACGTATTCATACAGTGCGATTATTTTTTTCGTTTCATATATACATGGGCGCAAAAATATTTTCTTCATCCCTTAAATAAAAACGCAGTTCCGTAACTAGATATATTGGTAATGTCACCAAGAACTTCTCCCACGGACTTTTTTCTATGCCACGGCTTGTCTTTGGTCTCCTACTGTTACCGTGTCGACGGTACTTAACACTTTCCTATATAAATCCGTTTTTTTTATGTCAGTGTGATCGTATACTTGAGATAATATTGAGGAAAAAGGAGAAATTGCTCGTGACAAGCAATTTCTCCTTTCCCAACAATATCTTCTAACACATAGGATTGTTTCATTTAAAATTGCATCCAATTGTCATTGTCGACTGCAACCTCTTTCAATTTGGACCAGTCTAAAATTTAAAGGAAAGGGGGGGGGGAAGAGTTAACCGATCAAGTCAATTGAACATCATCTCTTTATCAGCCGATGAATTTAAACCTTGGTTAATATATCCTCTTCTGAATACTGTTTTTGTTTTAATGTGCATGTTTGTTATTTGAGACTTAGTCTTGTAACAGAGTTTCACTAATTCTATGACTTTTTGGAGGAGCGTTCTTTTCGTCGACATAAAAATCTCGCTAAATAATATGTTTGAGATATCCTACAGAACGATTTGTGTTATTTTGAATGAAAACATTCGACGAAGTGTAGGCTACTCGTTTAAGCCAATGCTGAATACGCTTAAATCCCTTAATAAGAAATCTTGAGATTCTTATTAAACTCTTAAGATTCTTATTGAGCAGCTAAAAAATCTTAATTCAAAGAACGCTTTATCTTAATAGTCTAAATGAGAATCTTAAGAATCTCGAATAAGAATCTCGAAGAAATAACTTATCTCAGGTTAGACGTCGTCATCTTGAAAAACAGCCCATTTCTTACGATGTCATATATGATGTCATGACGTGAATGTCTTTCCTTATTGTTCTTATGACAAAAATATGTTATATATCTTTAATAATGGTGAGAGAGAGAGAGAGAGAGAGAGAGAGAGAGACAGAGAGACAGAGAGACAGAGAGACAGAGAGACAGAGAGACAGAGAGACAGAGAGAGAGAGAGACAGACAGAGAGAGAGAGAGAGAGAGAGAGAGAGAGAGAGAGAATGGAGAATTGAGAATGAGATTGGTGTTTCGTGCTATTATATAGGTATATTTATTAAAGAAGGCCAGATAATCACAAAATGGAAATAATTTGATCTTACTCAAAAAGATCCATTTGTTTGGAAGCGCCTTCATTTGCAGCTTCTTAAATTGTCCAGCGTCTTATTGACTTACCTTCCTTTCTGACAAATTTGATTCAAAAAGGATGTTTTTACATGCAGCTTGATCTGTAAACTTGAATGAATCTTGATTTGTTCAAATCTAGCTTACTAGCGAAATCAAAGAAGAAATGAATTACAGATGTAAAAGATGTCTCCACCTTTCAATACAATTAGTGGCATAAGATCTATATTGCATTTCTTCACATGATTAACCCATTCCCACACAAGCCCTTCTTTTTACGCCCTTTAAGAAAAAAGCTTTAGAAAACATTGTGGAAAATGAAGAAATTGCTTGTATCAAGCAATTTCTTCATTTTCCACAATGTTTTCTATCCCAAAAGACAAAAGAATTTAAAATTCAATCAACTTCAAATTGTCGTCTGCAGCTTCTTTCAATTTGGACCAGTCTAAAATTGTGCTGTGTTGGAATGAGTTAAGGTGAGAATGTGAACATTCTACATATCTTGGACCTATTTCATTTCTTCAAATCTAGGGTTATTTGTGATACAACTCTAAGTGTCTAAAGCATGTATAGACTCTAAGAACAGTATTGCTTTTAACCCTCGAAATGTCTTCACTTATGAAACAGGTTTAGTCATTATTCACAAATAATTGATACAAGTTATACCTGTGTAGAAAAATTGACCTTTAATTACTCACTATAACTTGTAAATCTATACCCGTTTTTCAAAGGCAACATCAAGTTTCCAAAATAAACTAACCAGTCTTTTCGTATCAAATGGATGTTTACGGAAATCATTTTTCTATGAACGGATTTGAGCAACTCTATATTTTCTACATTTAGAAGATAGAAAATTAAGCATTTGTAACCATGCAATAATGTCATCTATAATATCCGGGAGGTAGAATAAGGGAATCCATGGTAGTTTACGCTGTTTGTTCCACTTTTCTGATCGAGAGAGGTTTTTAACTTCTTCTATTCGATATTTATATGTAAACAAAATAATAACTAATCCAGAAATGATTTTTTTAACGTTCCAACCGGTTTCGCAGCAACGTTATTGATAAAATGATTTAGGTAACTAAAATCGAAACAACATTGATTTGACTTTTAAGGGATTCGAATCTACGCGGAAACGGCAACGCCGCCTAGCGCTGCAAAAAGACAAGAGTCCCTGCCGTAGTTGAGAGAATTCGATATACTATAAATAGAACATTGATTTGATAAGCAGATGTATTACACTCTCCCGACAATTAACGAATAGATGACCAGACCCACTCAACTCCGACAAGGCACTCTTTCTGAAATATTAAAGGCACTAGTTTCTAGTTTCCCTTCTTTTTACGCAACCCCCTTCCCCAGAAAATAGTTGTGGAAAAGAATGTGTAAAATGAAGAAATTGCTTGTTGTTATTGTTAAGTATTGAATTAATACTTTCCTTTACAAACCCTGGTTTTTACGTCGCTATTAATTTACACTTCAGAATACATTGTGGAAAAAAAATTGCTTGTTACAAGCAATTTCTCCTTTAACCACAATATTTTCTACCTCACGGGATGGTTTCATTTCAAATTGCATCCATTTGTTTTTCATTGTTGTCTACAGCCTCGTTCCATATGGACCAGTCTTAAATCAAAAAGAAAAGGACAAGGTTTTAAACAATTTTAATGAACTCTCTTTCCCATTAAACATGATACCGTAGGTAAAATTTTGTCAAAAATACTCGGTGAAAATGAACACGACGTTGAAATACACAACAATACAAAATTAATTTTGCGGATTCGAAATTTACAAATTCAAGCTCGAAAAGATTTAATTTTCAATTTACAAATCTAAAGTTAATTGGATCCACTACTTTATTTCACAAATCGTCGATGTAATTTTGACAAGAAAGGAAAATGACATATTATTTTGTACCGATTTCCAAATATCCACTGAGAAAAAACCTCTATCCTGAACTCCCCCCTTCCCATCTTTAATTCTTTTTAACAGCAATCCCTAATCTGGAATGCTTCTTTCGGCTCTGATCTAGCGAACACATTAGTCATCTACTCATACCTATTAACGCCCCCAAGAAAAATGTTTTAAAAACATTGCAGGACGTGAAGAAATCGCTTGTTCAAAGCATTTTCTTCATTATCCAAAATTGTTTATACCCCAAAGGGCAAACAGTTTCAAGTTTTAATAGACTATGAATTGTCGTCTGCAATTTCCTTGAAATTGGACCAGTCTAAAATTCACCGTCTAGTTATGAGAAAAATAATATCTCGTAAAATCTCCGGTAAAAATCGTCACCTCTAAGTTCACGGAACTCTCGGTTGTTCGCATGACATTTTTCCAGTAAATACGAATCTACGACCATAACCTATTTTTAATTTCTATTTGTCCCCCATGGCAATATTTATGATGAATTCTTCCAGTGAACGCTCATCAAGACCAACTTAACGATAGAAAATAAGGAAAAATGTGGCAAGGACGGACTTTGATGGATGGCCTACAGACAGAGATTGTGGTGGTAAAAAATAAGACATATGTACCCGTTACCAGATGGATGAATTTTAGACTGATTCGATTTGAAAGAACTTAGGGACGACAATTTTCAGTAGGTGAAATTTTAAACATTCTTTATCTTTTAATCCATTCCCACACAATAACTCTATTTTACGCCCCCAAGAAAAAAGCTTTAGAAAACATCGTGGAAAATGAAGAAATTGGTTGTAACAACCAATTTCTTCATTTTCCACGATGTTTTCTACCCAGAAAGATAAACATTTCTAAAATTTCATATGCTTTTAATCATCAAATGTAACGCCTTTCAAAGTATACCAGTCTTAAAATTTTGCCGTTTAAGGTAGAAAATGTTCTAGACAAAGAAGACATTGGTTTTCACAAGATATTTATTCATTGGCCGTATTTTCCCAAATTGTCATTTTCTCCATGTTTGTTTTAGTTATTATGTATATAAGCTGTAAATTTGTAATTCTATGCTGAATAAAATTGAATTGTGTTAAGTTTTTTTCCCATCAGGGGTGATTAAAATCGGGATTGCGTGGGCATGGGTTAAGCAAAAATAAATAATTCCATGTTTTTAAAAAGAATTCATACCCGGAAGACTGAAATTGCAAGTTTCATTACTAGATGACCATTCCAATTGGTAGACTTCTTATTTTTCTGTCTTTATGATTGGAAAAAAATGCAATTTGATTTTTGGAGAGAATGTTAGCCGGGTTGAAGCTCGTGAACCCAGCAATGAGCAATCGACTTGAAATGTTACTATCTTAAAAACTTACAAAATTACAACTTTTTGTACATTAATCAATTATAGTCCAACCGGGATAATTAAAAACGCGAAAAAGGGTAGTATGGCCATAAGCAGGGTTGAACTAAAATCTAAAAAGCATGAGATAACGGTACTGGTTTTGTGATGAAAATTGAGTGTATACTCAAAGAATATAAATACGCACAGCTATTTTTGTTTTGTTTTGTTTTTTTGACAATGGTATGAACGTTATCTGTACTTTTATTGATATTTGTAACGTTAGTTGCTTCATGGTGATATTTTCAAACTTGATTAGTTTTTTTTTTTTTTTTTTTTTTTTTTTTTAACAAAGAAGTGTTAAATATATCGAGGGCTTAGGGCAAAAATATAGTATGGCTGTATACAATGTATAGAGCCATACTATGTTTTTGATCTAAGCCATCGATATGCAGTTACATGCGGGGTTGGTCTGTGCGTTTTATTTTATTTTTTATTTTTTTTTTTTTTTTTTACTTAGTATGCACAATAAAAATGGACAGAATGCTGTAATATTGTCAATTAAACCAGACATATTTTCGCCAGCACATATTGTCCATATTTGTCTCTGCTTCTTGGCACAGATTAGTTTTATTCCACTTGTTTAGCTCTAGTTAGGTTTGATTTAAACCTATTCATTTTAAATTGTTTGAAAAACGTTTTACAAGTTGGATTAAACCCTTTCGATTCTGCTTCATAGAGAAATCACTGATTCCTTAGTTTAGGATCACGAAGCGTTTTTAACGTCTAGAACATGGTGCCCGGTATTGATTTTATATTCATGTCGAAAGCGGGATTCAAGTTGGGAGCGCTTAGAAGCGTTTCTTACTCATAAACACAGCTGAAAATGTTGAAATTTGGAAACAAGTGTGACGTGGTTGCATCAAACATTTAAACATAAATCATCCAACTTTCCTTTTGAGGAATTCAAACGATTTTACTCAGAATGAATTATGAGGGAACAGTTTACTGATTAAAATGTATTAGAAATAACTCGTTGTGCGATTCTTTGTCCTTTCAGTATAGATCGATAAAATGTGACAATATAATATTCATTGGTCCGACATTACCGCAGATGAACCCGTCTTAATTTTGTTTACAAACATACGATTATCCCGGTCTGACTATAACAGACGACAAAATGTTATATATCAACAGACAAAAGTTTAGACTGGTCCAAATTCAAAGAAGTAGCAAACGACAATTTTTCGTTGATGCTTCTTTTCAAATTTGTATTTTTGGTTTGAAAACATCTTTGACAGTGAAGAAATTACTTGAAATAATCGATTTCTTGATTTTCACAATGTTTTCTAAAACTTTTCTGACGACTAAGAGTTCAAAGTTTACTTCCAGTCTAAATAGTCGGATTTATTGGTCAATCTATTTTTTGATAGATGTAGGTATCCAACAATTATCAGGACATCGTTAGTGTTATAATTTTATTCTTAGTTTCGTCTATCAAAAACGGGCATTCTCATGATTGGTCGATTCATACAGTGTGATTAGTTTTTCGGTTCATACCTCCATGAAAACAAACAAACAAAAAATATTCTCTTCATCTCTTTAGTATTATTTCAGTCCATATTTAAGAAAAACGAGAAATGGCAAATATTGATATCTTAAAGTAGCAAGTCGTCACAGGGTGGAATAACATGAAAAAATGTGCACGTAGCTTAAGTTGTATTGCTACAGAATACAGCAAACAAAATCTAGTCGGAAATCGGAATCACTGAAACAAAACATATAGTGTATTCTAATTTTTGTGCCAAGATCACATATTCAGTTTCATCAAACGCGGACCTAAATGTATCAGGAAAAACGCTGAATTATATCAACAAACTTCCACTAATGCTTACACATCTGTGCGATTTTTTTCAAATAAGAGATGAAGAGAACGTGTTTTTGTTGTCGTTGAGGCATGAAGCTAAAAACATAATCACACCCTTTATATGAAGCCGCGGTATAGATTCATACAGGAGAGTGATTAGATTTTTAGTTCCATATCTCAATAAAAACACCACCACCATTACCACCAACAACAACACCAGCATTCTCTTCCTCTCTTTTAAACCCTTTCCTGTTCAATCCCCATTTTTTTACGTCCCCGTGATTTTATAATTGAGAAAATATTGTAGAAAAAGAAGAAATTGCTCGTAAAAAGCAATTTCTTCTATTTCTATAATATTTTCTACCCTACTAAATGGTTATTTTTCGAATTAATGCACTTTAAATGATCTTCTTCAAAAACCTTTGAATTTGGTACAGGTCTAATGTTTTGCAAAACAGGAAAGGGTTAACTCATATTATCAAGGCATACGTCATAAAAACACATCAGAAAAGCAGTTACCAGTTTCAGAGTGATCGTTTTACGACACTACTTTATACAAAAGCAAGAAAAAAAGTGTCGCATTCACTTTCCTTTCAGATGTCATGGGTTCGATCCCCGGCGGCGGCACATTTCCTTTCCGACATGGGTCTCTCACCAATGGGTGGATAATTGTAAACCTATGTGGGATAGCAGTATGAGGCTAGGAAAGGATGAAGTGGTAGTACTTGTGTGAGAAATACCAGGAATCCATTAATAGGTGCTCCAGCCGCCGCGATATGACTGAAATACTGTTAAAAGTGGCGTTAAATCCCAATCAATAAATCAATCAATTATTTTCCTTTCATGATGAAATTATACCAGCCTCAACAGACCAAAATATCTAAATATTTTCCTTTCTCCAGTTGTGTCTTTGTTTCACTTTAATGATATTCAGATTATTCTATTTCGCATTGTGGGTGCGTGTTCAACTTTCGTGTTATGTCAAACTTTACCAAATCGAAACGTCGACTTTAACAATAATTAGCCACAAAATGCAGTTGTCAATCAACTCTCTTTACCAATCAGACGCTTTACTGCATGCAAAAATAATATACTTGAAAAACTCGTTACCAGAATTGCATAAGCGACGACTCTATAAAGCGACCGTAATCAAGACTCCTTTTCAGAAAAGCGTAAGCTTTTGTGAAGTTGTAGAATATGTTTAAAAGAGCCGGATCTAAATCCTATGACATTTGAACTAATTCGAATCGTCTCAATGAGACGATTTAAATGTGTTAGAACAACTTAGGATTTAGTGAGAAATCTGCAATAATTCATGTAAGCAAGCAAATCGATTCACCATAATCATATAAAAAAATAAGTTTAGGGCGACCTTTGTCTTCAGCGATTACTTTTGGCTGTCCCTTGTGTTGTTGCTCCATACAATTATTTCAGTTAGTTTTAATCTAACTAGGCGATTTTTTTGTTATATCAATCGATCTTAACAAATAACATTGCTTTCACTTCTTATTATCTCTAATACACTGAGTTTAAAAGATATTTACTAAGACATAACATGCACATGTCATTTCTAGGTACAATAAACTTTAATGATATGATTTGGGGTTGGGGGCGAAAAAAAATATATATCTTTATAGCCGTAAATCATAATAACCGCTTACTATTCTTTGAGAATGACCAATCTGGACCAAATATTAAAATTCGTTTTTAGCGCTATTTCGTAATGAGCTGAGTCTTATATCTAGGAGGTTATGAAAATCATATTTTGCTTTGCATATCATCGTTGGGTGAACAAAATTTCTTAATTACAGCTTTATTAAAGATGTACTTACGACATTTTGCATGCCCAACGACGAATTTATGCCACCGGTATAAGCCCATATTATCAAGGAAAGGATGTAATGGTAGTAATAGTGCGAGATATACAAGGAATCCATTGTTATGTGCTCCAGCTGCATCGACATGACTTAAAAATTGTTAAAAAGAGACGTTAAACCCAATTCAAACAAACAAACAAACAAAGTTTTGTGTCAACAGATCTGTTTTGTTTGCCTCCTCAAATCTGTTATATAAAGCAATTAATTTGTTAATAGTACAAAAGATACATCATTTAGAAATTGAGGGATCAAACTACTTTGTTTCGACACATTAAAATTTCTCTCAATGGGTCATTTTACGGGCCAAAACAGGGTATTTTCATATTTCTGAGGGTCAAAACTCTGCTTTACGAGCAAAACACGCACCCTGCTTGAAATCACACGTTTTATAATCATACAAATTACATCCGATAAAAATGAGCTATTTTGAAAAACCAAGATAGCTCTATACTCATATATTTTTTGTACTTAGACAAATTCCAAATTGAAAGTAAGATTATTAAGAAATTAGAGAACAGACGGACAAAAGGCATTGAACTTTACTTTCAAGTAAGCAAAAAACGAAATTTATAAAAAATAATTAAAATTCTATACAAGTAAGTGCGTTAAAGTAAAAAGCTGAATTCATGTACCTTATAATAGGGTAATTTTAGTGACACAAACCCGGCTTTATTTATTTTAGTCTCACCATCCGATAATAATCGGTCGTCGACATTTCAAAAGTTTATTTCCGTCAGGAAAGTGCCGCGCTGATTGATCAATGCACATTTAAATTGAAAAAATATTAATCATTTCATCAAATCAGATAACTGTAGGAACCCAGACTTGTTCGCTTCCGGCTGATTTTTAGTTCAAAAACTTCGAATTGGAAGATAGCGGAATTTTATTTGTGAAGAGGTATTTGTATATTTTTTTTCCAAAGGTGTGCAGGCTTCCAAACCGACAAAATAGCTTCAAAATAACTACGTTTCTTTTTTTCTAGAATGATTCAGCGATAAAGTGCGTATGCACGCTACCTGTTACAAAGATAATGTACACATGTAAGATACTGTTACGGCAATAAAGTGCGCCTGCACGATAATTGTTACAAAGAAGACATGCACACGTAGGATACCTGTTACAGCGATAAAGTGCGCCTACACGATACATGTTACGGCGATAATGTACTCGTGCACGATATCTGTTACATTGATACAGTGTGCTTGCATGAAACGCGTTACACTGATAAAATGGGCTTGTATAATTCATGTTACAGCGATATTGTGCACCTGTACGACATCTGTTTAATCGATAAAGTACGCTTGCTCGATACCTGTTACATCGGTAAACTGCGCCTATACGTTACCTTTTTGCACCTTTACGACACCTGTTATATCGATAATTTCGATAGGTATCACTAATTCTTTTTCAAAAATAAGTCGATAGATGAAAAAGTTTTTGTCGTGAACAAGGAAATTCACAACGCGAAGCGGATTCGTACATTGTGTGATAAGTTTTTTCGGTTCATACCTCCATGAAAACAAAAAAAATTCTCTTCATTTCTTATCATTTAATAGCATCGAGCGAAAAAACCAAAAGCTTTACAATTTTGACACCATTTTATATGGAACAGAATACAAAATCGCTGCGTGCTCAAATTTTGTTCATGGAGTTATGAATATTTTTGACCAATCAGAACACTCGTTTTTGATAGACGAAACCAAACTTAAATTTATATCTAAAAGTATTGTGAAAAATTTCACTGGTAACCTGTTTTATGTCAATGACTGCACGGCGTTCCGCTTGTATGCACGTAATCAGTATCTGGTTTAGTTCATGAAAGACCGCGGCCATCGCGCGGTTGGTAGCCGTCGGACTCTCAATTACCAGATCGAGGGTTCGTTCCCCGATGGCGGCGAATATCTTTTCCGACATCTGTCTCTCACCAAGGGGTGGATAATCGTAAACCTAAGTTAGAGAAGCAGCTGGAAGCTCGGAAAGGATGCAGTGATAGTACTGATGAGAAATACCGGGAATTTATGGTACGGTGCTCCAACCGGCGCGATATGACTTAAATACTTTTAAAAGTTGCGTTAAACCCATTCAATCAATCGATGGTTATCTCATGGATACAGCCTCTATTTTCTTTGGAACCAGCCCCTATTCAGGAGTCAGTACATAATTCAGACCCTATTAAATCCTTCGATTCACAGATCTTTCAGAGATTACAGACTGCAGGACATCCCAAATATGCTCGGTACGCTTTAGGCCCGATAATCGAGCAGGGCTCTGTTGTATCACGCTGTAAATGAGGCTTGCGCATGCCTGACGAAGCATCCATCAGAATGACTTTCTGACCGAAAGCTTTAACTCTTTCCTGTTTTGCAAAATTTCAGTCCTGCCCAAATTCAAATGTTTTTCAGACAGAAATTTAATTTTGGAGTTATTTGAAAAATAAGCATTCAGTAAGGTAGAAACTATTGTGGAATAAAAAGAAATTGCTTATTTCAAGCAATGTCTTCTTTTTCCACATTTTTTTTCTCAGTTATAAATCCACGTGGACGTTAAAAGAAGGGATTGGACAGGAAAGGGTTAAAACATACTTTAACAAATCGAATACAATTCCTATTGCAGTGTCTTAATGTCGCGAATTCTCCGTTTAAGTCACGTGATGATCGGTGCTTACGCAAAGGCTTATGAATGTGATAATCATAACTGATTAGATGGGAAAATGGTCACGCTCTGTATTATTCACATGACGGGTCACTGGCGCCGCCTGTCAAGCTCCAAAAGGCAGTTTCATTTCGATATTAAACGGCGTTTTTTTGCTAAAACGGTTGGTTGGCGACTTAAACGTCGTAACTACTGTTTGAATAAACGTTAAAGACCAAAAGTTAAACCAATGATTTATTATTCTCTTTTCTTTTATCGCCGCCATAGCGCAGTTGGTAGCACCTCAGACTCCCAATCTTCAATTACGGGTGTGTCATGGGCTCGTAACCCGGCAGCAGCACATATCTTTCTAACATTTGTCTCTCACCAATAATCCTAAACCAAAGTGGGATAGCAGCTGGAGGCTAGGAAAGGATGCGATGGTGGTACTGGTGCGTGATATACCAGGAAAAAATTGTTAGTCATTCCAGCCGCCGCGATATGACTGAAAAATTTTAAAAGTGGCATTAAACCCCTTTCAAACAAACAAAAAATCTTATCGAATTCAGGAACTACTTTTAAGATGACCAAATGCAAAAAAAAACAAAACAAAAAAAAAAAAAAAAAAAACAAAACAAAAAAAAAACCAAGACGCTGAATATAGACTTGCCTAGTCAATTGGCTTCATAACATGAAACTGTGTTTCTTTAAATAAGAGAAGAGAACTTTCTTTTAACTGAAAAAGCAGTACTTATTTTTCACGTGTTCATTTTTATTTTTATCACAAAGCAACAATTTTAGATAACTGCTATTTTTTCTAACCAATCGTCATTGCCCTTCCCTATTTTCTTTGAGAAATTTATTATATTCTTATAAACTTGATATGCCTTAGACATTTGGTGTTCGGGACAAATCAGATATCAGGATATTTAACCTATTACCAGACGACAAATTTTAAGACTGGTCCAGATTGAAAGAGGTAACAAACGACAGAACAAAGTTTGTTGAAATTGAAAAATAAGGGTCATATGATGTAGAAAATTTTGTGAGAAAAGGAGAAATTGCTTGTCATAAGCAATTTCGTCTTTTCTCACAATTTTTTTTCATAGCTATATTTCTTTGGCGCGTAAATAATGTGGAATTGTGTTGTAATGGGTTAAGGACAGCTCGATATACATTCATAGAAAGGGGCGCAACTTTTTAACGATTCAAATAGGCAGGATATTCTTATATGACTAAGCGAGGGAGACCCATTTCCATGCCACCAAATTTTGGACTGGTCCAAATTGAAAGAAGTTGCAGACGAAAACTTCAGAGTAGATGAAATTTTGTAAACCTTTGTCTTTCTGGGTAGAAAACGTTGTGAAAAATGAAGAATTTGCTTGTAATAAGCAATTTCTTCATTTTCCACAATTATTTTCAAAATTTGTCCATTAGGGAACTTAAAAAAGCGGTTTTGTGTGGACACACACACACACACAAACACACACACACACACAAACACAAAAAAAACCAAACTATGCAAACGGGTAAATGCTTTGAGCAATTTTTTCTGTTAGATTATTTTAGAGGCGGGCGTTTGTGAAACCTTTTAAATTTGAAAAGTCACAAGCAAAGAGCAAGAAAAGCACCTTTGTTATCGAATATCTCTGAAGTTATATATACAAAGTATCAAAAACTTTCTCGGATTAACAGTTTCGAGCGGCACCGAATTTCTAGTTTATTGTAGGGTTTAGACAAACTGATTAATTAATTTCGCTTCAAACACCCAAACTACGCTTAACCATTACAATATAATTTAATTTTTAGGTTCGTCTATCAAAAACGACTGTTCTGATTGGTCGAAAAAAATATTTAAAACTCAATAAACAAAATTTCGACCACGCAGCGATTTTGTATGCCTCCGCACAAAATAGTCCCATACAAAAAGGTTTCAAAATTTGTGAAGCTTTTTTTTGTTCGATGGTATTAAATTATAAGAAATGAACAAAACAATTTTTGTTTTCATGGAGGTATGAACCGAAAAACCTAATCACACAATGTATGAATCCGCTTCGCGTATTCATACAGTGTGATTAGGTTTTTCGGTTCATACCTACATGAAAACAAAAACTATTCTCTTCATCTCTTAGATGATTAAATTTTTAGACCGTCCAAATAGTAGGAATTACAGACGAACATTTTAAGTTCATGGAATTTAGAAAAAGATCTTAAACTTTTTGGGTAGAAAACATCGCGGATAATGAAGAAATTGCTTGTGACAAGCAATTTCTTCATTTTCCACTATGTTTTCCAATGCTTTTTTAGTGATGGGCGTCAAACAGCGGAATTATGTGAGAAAAGGTTAAAGCGATTTTGCTAAATACCACATATAATTTATAAAGGAAATAGTTCATGCGTGGTCCAGTATTTAGTGTAATATCCATGTGACCAGCGGAGATTCAAACCCGTTACCTATGACTCATCTCCAGATAATAGGTTGTCATTACCCGCTGAATTGGCGGTTCGCCAGCAACGCTTACTGACCTCCGATTGAAAGTTCCGTTTTCATATCATTAAAAATATTACCAGACGACTGAATTTAAGACTGGTCCACGTTGAAAGAAGTTGCAGACGATAATTTTGATAGAATTTAGAAAGTCTTTGCCTTTTAGGATAGAAAACATCTATGGAAATTTAAGAAATTGCAATTATCTTTCAGATATAATTAATATTGATATCTATACTCTTTTATTTGGTAATGACGATCTGACCTTCCAAGACAACGAAAAAATCTTCCTGGAAGTCCAGAGATATATTAAAGAAAGTAAACGCTTTTAACTCTAATTGATACAAGAACGCGTATGCAAGTAAGAAATAGCGCTAGCAGATACATACAACAATAAGACACTCAAAGAACACCCTTATTGCCTATCTTTATCTTTTTTCTTTTGTATGTTAAATGACCTCCCTATTCTTTATTTAATCCTCAAAGCATTTTCTTCTCAAACAGAAATAGTTATATTACGCAATAACAAACATATGATTTAAACAGTCGTACATCTCTTGAACATCATGAAGAAGAAGAACAATATAAGCTCTCATCCTTTTTGCATGAGATTAGTATGTCATTCTAATTTATAGAGTAAAAATCTCAATGTATGCAAATAAAATATGTTTATATATTCATGCTCGGACTAAATGCATGGTTTGATTTGTCGATTGGACCGCGACCGTAGCGCAGTTTGAAGCGCGTCGGCCTCTCATTCATACGGTCAATGGTTCGATCCCCGGTCTTGAAAAATAAGATTTCCGACATTTATCTCCCACCAATGTGTGAATAATCATGAACCAGCAGCTGGAGGCTCTGAAAGGATATGGGGCAGTACCGGTGTAATACCTAGGTGCTCCAGCCGTCGCGGTTTGATTGAATTAAGAGATGAAGAGAATATTTTTGTTTTCATGGAGGTATGAACCGAAAAACCTAATCACACTGTATGAATACGCGAAGCGGATTCATACATTGTGTGATTAGGTTTTTAGGTTCATACCTCCATGAAAACAAAAAATATTATCTTCATTTCTTAAAATTAAATAGCATCGAGCGAAAATTGCAACAACTTAACACATTTTGATACCTTTTTGTAGTGAACTATTTTGTGCGGAAGCATTCAAAAAGGCTGCGTACTCAAAATTTTGTTCATGGAGGTGTGAATTAAATTTTTCGACCAATCAGATCGCTCGTTTTTGATAGACAAAACTAACAATTAAATTATATACTGTTAAAAGCAGCGTCAAACCATATTCAATCAATTGATCGGTCGATTTACGTTTTGATTGACAAACACGATCTGTCAATTAATGAAGACCAGCGGTCGTTAACCAGTTGTTTTTCATTTATTCGTGTCTTCTAAATGTCTGAAAGTACGCACGACGTTACAAAAATGACAAGTTATTATTCATTTACAGGTCTGATCAATCCAGAAAGAAGTCAATTAAAATGTCTGGCCTGTCATTCATTACGCCTAGAACAGTTGAGAGGTTTTTTTTTATTTTATTTTAGCGATCATTTTTGGGTGAGACGAGGTTGAGAGAATTAAAATTCAGCCATAATATGTCTGAGAAATGTTGATATACTAACTTTTTATACCATCTGTTGAGTGTAAGGTTGAGGCAAAACTGATTGACCGTTAATCATCCATTTGTCATGAAAATGTATTTAAAGCTTTATCTCATTCATGTACAATCCTGCATTTTACGCCTCGTAATAATAAGGCGTTAGAAAGTCTTGTGGAAAATTAAAAAATAGCTTGTTACAAGCAATTTCTTCATTATCCACAATGTTTTTACTTACTCCAAATGACAAAGATTGTTTAATTTCCAACAACTAAATATTGTCATCTGCAACATTTTTGAATTTGGGAAAGCCTATGATTTTGTCGTCTGGTATTATTTAAACCAATTCTTTTTGTAAACATATACAAACTCTGACCAAGCGTGGGCACACGTTGACTAAACCCATTCCCACACATTGACGCTTTATGACGCCGCTGAAGGATAACAATTAGAAGGGCATTGTTTAAAACGAAGAAATTGCTTGTAACAACCAATTTCTTCATTGTGCACGATTTTCTCTACAGAGAAAGTTGAAAAAAAACTAAGACTTCAAAATCTTTGAATCGACGTATGCAACTCCTTTCAATTTTGACCAGTCTAAAACTTTACGCCTGGTAATACCCATTGTAACAACCTTGCCAGTTATCTAGGATTTTACCCCGTCTGTTAGTCCGGACATATCAGTTTTCCGGACTTTTTTTCCCCTAACCCTGGATGCGTCAATGAGTTACAGAACAAGTTCAAGTTTCATTCCGGTCCATTGATTTTTGTTGAAGATACTTAAAAAATTACCTGGAAATTTCAGTTTTCCGGACTTGTTTTCTTAACCCTCTGAGAAATGAAGGTGGTTTTTGGTATGTTAGTCCGCGTCAATGAGTTACAGAACATGTTCAA
Source organism: Fragum fragum (assembly GCA_946902895.1). Lineage (NCBI taxonomy): Eukaryota > Metazoa > Mollusca > Bivalvia > Cardiida > Cardiidae > Fragum > Fragum fragum. The sequence goes on from OX336373.1 coordinate 23,506,561, forward strand.
GTTTCGTTCCGGTCCATTGATTTTTGTTGAAGATACGGATGCTTGATTTAGAAAATAACCAGGAAATTTCAGTTTTCCGGACTTGTTTTCTAAACCCTCGGAGATATTAAGCTGATTTTTATTTGTGAGTCCGCATCAATGAGTTACAGAAGGAGTTTAAGTTTTGTTCCAGTCCATTGATTTTTGAGGAAGATTTTTGAGGAAGATACGGATGCTGGACTTAAAAAATTACCAAGAAATTTCAGTTTTCCGGACTTTTTCTAAACCCTTTGTGATATGAAGGTGGTTTTTTACGTGAGTTCGCATTAATGAGTTACAGAACAAATTTAAGCTTGGTTCCAGTCCGTCGATTTTTTAGGAAGATACAGATGCTGGACACTGATAATTACCAAGAAATTTCAGTTTTCCGAACTTTTTTTCTAAATGCTTGCAGATATTGAGCTGATTTTTTGCAAGTGAGTCAATATTTACGAGGTACATAACTTTCAGTCTTCTGGACTTTTTTCAAAACGCTTGCAGGTATTGAGCTGATTAATTTGTATTTGAGACAATATTGATGAGTTTCAGAACGAGTTTAAGTTTTGTTCCGGTCCATTGATTTTTGAGGAAGATATGGGTGCTAGTCTTAGCTAATTAAAGTTTTTCCAGATTTTCTTATATTAACACTTGTAGGTATTGGGCTGATTTTTTTGGTAAGTGAGTCAGCATGAGTTACAGAACGAGTTCAAGTTCTGTTCCAGTCCATTGATTTTTTAGCAAGATATGAATGCTTTTGCAAAATAAATTATATATTAATAATATTGAATTTAATTGCAGTCCATTGCCTCTCCATGGCTTGTAAAGGATGTTAGGGTGGCACTGGTGAGAGAATTACCAGAAATACACTATAAGGTGCTCCAGCCACTGTTATATGACTGAACAAATTGTTAAAAGTGGTTGCATGAAGTGCTCAAGGCAAAATATTATGATAATCCTACGTCCGAAAAGCATTCATAATCCTTGACAGATTCTTGAAAGCTTTTGTTTAAAGTTTACTTTGGGCTTTAGGGTCTTAATTCTCTTAGAACAGATGACTTTATGAAGTATAATTTGGCAAATAACAAAAAGAGACGCCTATTTGTTATGTTTGTGTATATGTGTGTGTGTTTAAGAATTGCTCATAAAATTTTATACAACTGTAATATTTTGGAGGGGTAGTTACCCCTTTACCACCCAAAAAAGATACCGCTCTAGGTATATAATAAAGCTGGTAGGGAACTTGGTATCGCCATGCAATACTTCAGAATGCTTGTTAGCCTTAAATACAAATGTTTCATATCTTCCGTCAGCAGTTGCATTCCTCCTTCACCCATTACCTGTCAAAGAAAATTAAGACTGGTCCAAAATCAAAGAAGTTGCAGACAAAAATTTCAAGATTAAAGAATTTCAAACATCTCTATCTTGTAACAAGCAATTTCTACGTTTCAACATTGTTTTCCCGGGGGACGTCAAAATGCGGAAATTTGTGGTTTATAGATTAATCATCGAAAAATGAACCTCGTAAATCAGCCGTCTACCATGGTCATTCTCAACTTTAGAAAGCACTGGTCTTCATTTCTTTTCATTTCGTTGCAGATAGTTTCGTTTATTGTCAAACCCAGACAGAGAAAATTGTCCACATTACTATCAAATCTTCCCTCTATCTATCATAATAAGACACTGTTATTGACATTTTCAACCTTTAAACTTGTGCTAAGTAAAGTTTCAGATCAGCCTGTGGAACCTCACAGTCTGCTCAAAGTCTTCACTATGCACTCTACAGACAGTTTCTGACCAATACCTTCTTTAAGCGACCCGCGAATATTTTAAATGTCCCGGTTGCTCATCTGGGCTGCTCATTGCATGGCCTTTACGCACGTGAGAATTATTTGGAAATGTTACACTAGGGCTAAAGTGTAAATTTCTCTTATACTGAAAAGTGGAAGACCAGATTTAATGTTAAGTCTTGTCGTTCTGGTTAAGCCAGCGAAGAAAATCAAATACCGAGAGATCGCTCTCTTATGTTACATTAACTCAGTGCAAGCTTTAACCTACTCCCATATACTGGCGCTTGTTCACGCCCCTCAGAAAAGAAAATGCTTTGGAAAAAAATGAGGAAAATGAAAAAAATCTTATTACGAGCAATTTCTCATGAACCACGATGTTTTTGCCATCCGGAAAGATAAAGATATCTAAAAATTTCATCAACTCAATATTGTTGTCTGCAATTTCTTTGAAATTGTATATACTAGTCTAAAATTTTACTTGGTAATTGGTTAAACTCGTCGAACAAAGATGAAAGAGACAATTTCCTACCAAACAATTCTCCCCATTTCGGAATGAATTGGGGCAAAGCTGGCCACGCCCACTGACCTCTGCTATGGCTGTTCGATTGAATAATCAAACACCAGTTTGCACTATAAATGATCAAGGATCTGTAGTTACGACGTTTAAGTCGCAAAACAAACAGAAATGCATGAAATAAATGCTGATCTTCACCTTTCATTACCGGACTTAATATACGATTCGATTGGCCAATTGATTTTTTGACTGACAGTGGAAATGCAGCCACATTCAAAATATTGAAGTCGGATGAATAATTAAATAACAGACGTTTAGATTTCTTTTACATAAATATACGTGGTTTGCTTGTTTGAATGGGGTTTTACGCCGCTTTCAACAATCTTTCAGTTATATCACGGCGGCTGGAGCACCTAACAATGGATTCCTGGTATTATTCACACCAGTACCGCCATCACATCCTTTCCTAGCCTCCAGCTGCTATCCCACATAGGTCTATAATTATCGACCCATTGGTGGGAGACAAATAGTCGGAAAGGATGAGTGCCGCCGTCGGGGATCGAACCCGGGACCTCTAGATTGACAGAAAGATACGTGGTAATGGACCCATCGATAGATGTTCTAAATTTAGTGATAGAGTCTCATACATACACTAATCTAACACATGGAAAGAGCCACAGCAAATTTTGATTCCAGTCATTGAAATCAATGTATTCTGCGTTAATGATATATAGTCTATAGCTGATAAGAATTTCTCCGAGGCGAATAACAAGAAATCTTATGCATATTCGATATTAGTATTTTGGGATTTACTTGCATTAGTCTTTTCATCTAGATTACTAGAATAAATTCATAAAAAACTGTCACCAGAACATAACCCAGAGCTGTCTGAAAAGCAAATGAAAATTTCTTTAATAAGTCATATGAATACCGTTGGTGCGCGAGAAGAATGTCGTAACTATGGCTTTTAAAAAAGCTACAATTACGGCATTTTGCTTGGCCACCGACGATATGCATGATTTAGCTGAAGAAAATATTTTCGAGTAGACTTTGTCGTCCTATGTATTGAACCCTTTATAGATGTAAAGGTGAGTGATCGAAGGTAAATTTTGTCTACACATGTATAGACTAAATTGACCTTTAATCACTAACTATAACTTGTACATCTATACTTGGCTTATTTTCATAACCTATCACAAAGTTTGTCCCATAATTCAATCAACGAAGCCTCTTTGACATCTCCCGACCGTTCATTACCTTTGAAAAAAAAAAATGTACCGCCTAACAAAGCTATTTAGCCGGCCACTCAACGCAATGAATTGACCAATCACGGCTGTCAGTCAAGGAAAAAACCGACCAATCGAATAATGTATTTGACATTGTACGCCATTTTTATTAACCTTTTTTGTTGGTTTGGCGACTTAAAGGTCGTAACTACAGCTTTTTCAAGCTGTAGTTACGACGTTTAGGTCGCCAACCAACTATTCCTTTTTGTTACATGTTACTGGTCATAATTTCTGCAATATATCGCCGTTTAAAATCGAAGCGGGACTTCCTGTGAGAGTTAATGGACGTTGCTTAGGGAGTCAGGGGGCGGGGCAAGCGATTGGTCAATTGCGTCGGCGTTCTATCAAAATCTCGTAACTACAACTTGTTCTAAGTTATACTTAAGAGGTTTTGGTAGAACACAGTCTGTTTGCTTCCTTCATTTTAAACTTATTTTTTGTTAAAGAGCACACATGTTACTACGTGTATATTTGTGGGTGAATTTGGGACAGAAAATAAAAATCTTCTCGATCGGGATGGGCTCGGGCTCTAAACCACCCTTGCCACGCTTAGAGAGATTTTTCCTATGTTATAACACTCGTGATTTAGAAGATTCGTATCATTTTCTTTTCATATGTCCATGTTTTAGTTTAATGAGAAAACGACATTTGAATCCATACTTTAATAAGCGTCCGGTCGTATTTAAATGTATTGAACCATTAACTCCAACCGATGAGAATACTAGTAACAGCATCGTTTTATATGTTAAACATTCAATAGCTGGAGGATTAGAATTGTTATGATTCTAGTCTGTAGTATATCACCACTCTCCGTAAAATATTACATGTTTGAAAGATGTTCTTTTAGCTTGTAAAGCGACAGCTTTGATAGCTTAAGTTAACAGACAAAATTTTGAGGTTTTCTCAGAGTTCAATGAATGCAAACTGTCATTGGAGGCTTAACCACTTAATCATTTATTGCTTACGCATTAATTGAACTTAGTTCATATGTATTTAAGGAAAATTGCAAACACTGCCCGCAAGTTCGTCTCCCAGGTATTTTTAGCTCACTTCCATCTCAAGAAAGCAGCTTTATGAAACATTGTGGACAATGAAGAAAATGCTTGTAACAAGCAATTTCTTCATTGTCTATAATGTTTTCTACCCTACAAGGCAAAGATTTTCTAAATCCCACCAACTTGAAATGTCGTCTGAAACTTCTTTCAATTTGAACAAGTCTAGGATTTGGTCTTGTTGTAATGGATAACTTAACAAAACCATGCTTTGCTAGCTTACAGTACTTTCAGTACATTGATTCCTCCCGAACGTCGTCCTTTTGTATCACGTTGTTTATTGCGTTGTTTTTGTATTTGCATTAAACGCTGTGCAATGTACAAGATGTAATGAAATGCATATTCTGTTCTGTTTAGGGCCACCGAATATAGTTATGTTTAAATATAATCTTAAGACGATATATACCATCTTGAAATATCAAGAGGGACGTACTATGTTGAGGTTTCAAAGCTGGGTCTGTCGATATGCTAGTATTACAGCTAGTGTATATAGTCGTCTAGATACAAGTTCAAGGAACTCTCGGTTGTCTGACGTCAATTCTCGACCTTTCAAACATACTCCATATGAATATCTCCCCCCTTACCTTTTTTTATCTTTATCTGTCCCAGGGGCAAACTTTATGATGAATTCTTCCAGTCAACGCTTATCAAGACACCTCAGCGACAGAAAAACACGGGAAAATAGGTCGCATGGTCGAGCTTTGATTGATGCTTTACAGACATGTATGACTTGGGAGAAATAAAACCCCGTAATCTCGTTCCTTGGAACAATATAGATTTATCCTAGTAATCCCGTTTTTTGTTTATAACATCCCCATTTACCTCATTTGATGCATTTCTTACACACAGACAAAATCGCATTCGACAGAAAAAATAATAAACCATATACTGAACTGATACGGACATGGTTAAATGACGTCATTTCCCCCGGTAAAATGACGTCATGACAAACAACAACGTTATAAAGATTTTAAAAAAAAAGGTTGATCCAGACAAGTTTTGTGTAGTTCTTTCATCTTTTATAGTCAAAGTTCATTTGTTTAAGAAACGAGGAGAATATTTTTTGTTTTCACACTTATCACACTGTATGAATTTGCGAGGCGGATTCATACATAAGTGTGATTAGTTTTTTCAGTTCATAACTCCATGTAATCAAAAAAAAAAAAAAATAAAATAAAAAAAAAATATTCTCTTCATTTATTTAATTTAATAGCATCGAGCGAAAAAAGCAAAAACTTTACAGATTTTGATACCTTTTTGTATAGGACTATTTTGTGCGGAAGCATACAAAATCACTGCGTGTTCAAAATCTAATTCATGGAGTTATGAATATTTTTTTCGACAAATCAGAACGCCCGTTTTTGATAGACGATATTTAATATCAAACTAAAGATATATATAATAAATTGTATGCTATGATGTAGCAGTGATACAAAACATTGTATTTGATTCTCAATACATAGGAATACTCGAAACTTTACGAGGCCGAACTCACTCGATCTTCGGTCGCGTGAAATATCCAAATTTTCGTACGCGGCTCGAATCCCAATCAAGGTTTCGTATAATTTATCTATCTACAAGCTCCACTGGACGAATGGGCTTATATCATAGTCTGCAGACAGCCATGCATCTGTGCATGCGTGAACTTTTCACTTGAACATGTCTGGATATCACCACATTTTAACCCTTTCCCATTTTTTATGAAAATTTAGGCTGATTGAAAGAGGATGCAGAAGATTATAAAAATCGGGTGCAATTTGAAATGAAACCATCCTATGTGGTAGAAAATATTGTGGGGAAGAAGAAATTGCTTGTCACAAGCAATTTCTTCTTTTTCCACAATGTTTTCTCGAATTTAAAATCAGGAAAGGGTTAAAGGAATGAAAATCTCCTCCAAGGTTTCTTTAAAGAATTTTTAATCGGACGAAAGCATGGATGTTTTGGGCGGTCAAATCAACAAAATGTCAGGACCACATGAAACACATGGGTAAAGTGGCGGCTTAAACCTCGTACCTACAGCTTATTCAAGTCTATTTAAAAAACTTCATACCTTTACATCTTACCATCAACATTTAATCAAAATTAAGAATAAAGAAAATGAACTTAAAAACAAGCGAACTATACTTGAAAATCGAAAGACGTTTAGTGCTCGAACCGAAGAGTTAATTTAACACTTTTCCGGTTGGGGGGATTTTTAGGTGGATTTTCTTTTTTTTTTTTTTGTAATTCTAGACTGGTTCTAATAAAAGAGGTTGCAGACGACAATGAAAATTGGTTGCAATTTGGAATAAAACCATCCTATGTGGTAGGAAATATTGTGGCTACAAGCAATTTCTCCTATTTCCACAATGTTTCCTCAAGTATAAAATCACAGCGACGTAAAATCCCGTGTGTGTACAGGAAAGGGTTGAAAGGCCAATAAGATTGAATTTGATACTGGAAAAGGAAAGTCACTCAAATAAATCATGATGTGAGGGCTACAATAAATTGTTGGTTTAAAATTGTCTTGGTGTTGCTGGGATCTTAACCTATTACCAGATGGCAAATATATAGACTGGTCAAGATTGAAGAGAAATCGCAAATGAAAATTTAAAGTTGAAATTTCAGATTATAGACTGGTCCAGATCGAAGAGAAATCGCAAATGACAATTTAAAGCTGAAATTTTCAAATCTCCGGGAAGAAAACATTGTGGAAAATGGAGAAAGATAAGTCACTCAAATAAATCATGATTTGAAGGCTTTAATAAATTGTTGGTTTAAAATTGTCTTGGTGTTGTTGGGATCTTAACCTATTACCAGACGGCAAAATCATAGACTGGTCCAGATTGAAGAGAAATCGCAAATGAAAATTTAAAGTTGAAATTTCAGATTTTTCCATTTTCCGGGTAGAAAACATTATTGAAAATGGAGAAATTGCTTGTCATAAGCAATTTCTTCATTTTACACAATGTTTTAAGAATTGTTTACTCTTTTGACGGGCGTCAAAAAGCATCATTGTGACGGGACTGGTTAAAGGGAAGACGATTTATTCAATACAAGAAACATTAGCACAACAATAGTTGTAAAATGGCCGTGTCTCTGTATGTCTCTCCTGTCAAATTTACAGCCGCTGTCAAAGCGCAGTTGGTATCGCGTCTGACTGTCAATCTACGGGTTCGATCCCCGACGGCGGCACTCATCCTTTCCGACTATTTGTCTCTCACCAATGGGTCGATAATCGTAGACCTATGTGGGATAGCAGCTGGAGGCTAGGAATGGATGTAATGGTGGTACTGGTGTGAGAAATACCAGGATTCCATTGTTAGGTGCTCCAGCCGCCGCGATATAACTGAAAGATTGTTGAAAGCGGCATAAAACCCCATTCAAGCAAACAAACAAACAAACCTATCGAATTTACCGTCTTGACACAACGGAAGTTTAAATATTACAAATTCATGTTTATATGCTTTCTGTCCATTTTGTACTGTTGTGTACCTGGATGTAAGATAAAAGTTATGTTCTGTTGTTTTCAGTCCTTCGTCTCTGTATGAACCCAATCAGAACGCTTGGGTTTCGTAGTTTAAAGAATGATTGGTTTGTAGTAATGTGCAGACAGAAGAATTTATTGCGAGTAAAGCCTTATTCGTTTTTAATGCAGATAAAATAACAACAGTTCACTTGTATGTTACTTTAACCCGATGTAAAAGGCCGTCAGTTGTATTGGCTGGAAAGTTTATTTGAACAGCATTGTACCGTTCCTATTCAAACCCAGGATATAACATACCTGTGATTCTATACTTAAGAAAACATAGTGGGAAAAGAAGAAATTACTTGTTACAGGCATTTTCTTCTTTTTCCACAATATTTTCTACGACATTAGATTTGTTCTCAAATTGCACCCAATTTTCAATGTCGTCTGTAGCCTATCTCAATTTGGACTAGTCTAAAATTTCGAAAAGCTGGAAATTGTTAATAACAAATAATTTTGGGGGGTTTCGTTGTCAGCGAAGCGTTTGTGTGTTTGTGAAAGAAATTATGTTGTGGCCGGAAACATCGTTGCTACAGCTTGAATAAAGCTGTTGTTGCGGGGTTTTGGGTGCTCAGCAATGACATATATGTTATTAAACGATAGTCAATCTCTTGAAGTCTTGTAAAGTATTATGCCATGGGATAACTTCCACGCATAAATAATTGCACTTAACCTTAAATAATGAAAGGAGCTTTTGGGAACATCAAAAGATCCGTTCCCACTCCTGGCCCAGCCCCTTGTAAAAACGTGGCCTTTGCTGTTATCTTGAAATGAAGGATAACCTACAACTTGGAAAAAATTCCCGAATAGAAAATTAATATATTATTTTTTGTCGTCTGCAATACTTACAAGCACTTATTATACTGACTATAATGATTTTCCGTTCTAGATATAAACTTTCTGATTTTCTTAATCTTAAACTTGAAGGTCCAACCATTATCTCAAACTCTATGCAATTTAAATTGTAATACCCCACTGTGTGTTGTACATTCGTTGGTGAAATAAAGAAAATGTTATGTTATGTTAAGTTCTTGTGATGGTTTGTCACTTTAACCCATTCCCACATAGCAAAATTTTAGACTGGTCCAAATTGAAAGAAGCTGCAGACGACAATTTCAAGTTGATGAAATCTGAATTTTTTCATCTTTTTGGATAGAAAACATTGTGGATAATGAAGAAATTGCTTGATACAAGCAATTTCTTCATTTTCCACAATGTTTTCGAAGCCTTTATTCTTGGGATGCGTAAAAAGGAGAGATTGAGTGGGAATGGGCTAACTTCGTAACTACAGTGTTTTTAAGCTATAGTTACGACGTTCAAGTCGCCAACCAATCAGCTACTTTGTTACATACAACTGACCATACAGTTTTCAATATAACACCGTCTGGTCGGAGGTCATCCAGGCGTGGAAAGTGACCTTATGACCCCTTTATTTGACCACATTTGACATCGGATCAAAGTTGTGCGCTGTGATCATGAACATAGGTAATCGGACCGAGTTTTAATTATACATTCAAACTGGTGAGTACACGTGAGGTATTTCCTGTGTTGTCTCATTAATCTTTTTCTTCACTCTAAATGAAAGCTGGCCATAACCCTCACATCATGGAGACCAAACTATCTGCCCAAGTTTCAAGAATTTTAGGTGGAAATAATGTGCTAGAGTGCATATGAATTTTTATTTTCTCTTTCTCTCTCTCCCTCTCATGATTTTTTATTCTCTCACTCTCTCCATCTCTTTGTGTCTCTGTCTGTCTGTCTGTCTGTCTGTCTATATCTGACTGCCCCTTTCTCTGTCACTGTCTCTGTCTGTCTGTCTTATTTCTCTCTCTCTCTCTCTCTCTCTCTCTCTTTCTCTCTCTCTCTCTCTCTTAATATATGACCGACCTAGTGACTTTTGAATCGCCGGATATCAGCGTCTCTCAATATTCTGCGAACTGGACACACCATAAATAAGCTAGTATACAGCTCCATATCATTTTTAACGCGAACTTATCCTGGTTTACAGTAATTCTTTTCAGTACGGAAAAGTAAAACTCTTATATCAGTCGTCTGCGACCATTAATCTTAGCTATAGAAAGCTAACAGCAAACATTTCTTTTCATTTTATGACTGAAAGTTTCGCTTATTGTCAAATGCAGACAGAGCAAGTATATTTTATTATTATCGCATCATCCAGCCATTCATCATAAACAGTAAACAGTTTATACGATGAAAAATGTCAGAGAACACTTAAGATTGCAGTCTTGGTATTCACAATGTTTATGATCAAAGTACTGAAAGTACTGCAAGCTAGCAAAGTATGGTTTTGCTTAGTAATTTCCTTTGTCAAAGGTTATCATGGTTACAGTAACTAAGGAGTTGACCAATGCCCACACCATTCTCCAATTTTACGCCCCTTAAGAAAATAGTTCTGGGAAAGAGTTTCGAAAAAAAAAAAAAAAAAAAAAAAGAAATTGCTTGTCACCAGCAATTTCTACATTTTCAACATTGTTTTCTACACAGACAGATAGATATTTTAGAATTTTCAACAATTTGAAATTGTCGTCTGCAACTTCTTCGAACACTCTGATCAGAGTCATTTTGAACACGGTGTGCTCAAGTGGGCTAAAAATACATAGGAGAAGGAGTTCCAGACAGAGTTTGCAATATTCCATAAATACATAACAACTTCTTTTATGACGTAGGCATTCAATGGATTTAGTGGTTAAAAGTGGCAGTTTGCTCTCGTTGAACTCTGAGAAGATCCCAAAATGTTGTCTGTTAACTTAAGCTATCAAAGCGGACGCTTTGTTAGCTTAAAAAAAAAGACTAAAATCACTTTGAAACATAATCAATAAACTAAAATTTCATTTACGTCGCTTTCTTGAATGCCGGACTGCACTGCCAACAAAAAAAAGATTGGCAAGTCAAATCATTCATTGAAACCGGGAGTTAGTTTTAACTCCTTTATTTTTAGCTCGGCTGTTTTCTGAGAAAATCCTAGGTATTGCGATAGCCTTGGTGTCGTCGTCCTCGTCGTCGTGCGAAAACCTTGACATTTTGTGGTTTCGCTGGTTCTAATAAAGGCATTCACTTGAAACTTGGCACACTTGTTTACTATCAAAAGAGAAACTTTTACTATCAAGGGGGATAACTCTAGATGCATTTTGTCCACTATCCAGCACCCAATAGCCGAACGTAGGCACCTTTAGGCGGCGTTCTTGTTAACACAAGAATTAGCCTGCGACAAGATTTACAGAACCCCGGCTAGTTATAGTGTTACATATGAAACATGGACTCGTCTGCAGGACAGTTCGTGGCACGCCGAACTCTCAATCATGTGGTCCAGTGTTCGGTCCCCGGTCCCTGCAAATATTCATTCCAACATTTGTCTTCCACCTATGGATGGATTATTGTAAATTTAAGTGGGCTGAGAAGCTGGAGGCTCGGAAAGGATGTAGTGATAGTACTGGTGTAAGAAATAACGTGAATCCATTGTTAGGTGCTCCAGCCGCCGTGATATCACTGAAATACTGTTAAAAGTGGCGTTAAACCCCATTCAATCATTCAATCAGTGTCGTGAACAGATTTCTGTTAGATCCTTTCTTTCGTTTTGTTTTGTAAAGAAAAGCAAGTACATGTACACACCCGTTTTATAGTCCAATGGATAAATCAAAGCACCGAAAGTACTGTAAGCTACAAAGAATGATTTTAATAAGTAATCTTCTTTGTCAAAGTTTATCATGAATAGTGGAATTTAGCAAACCTTTGCCTAGTAATGTAGAAAACAGCGTGGACAGTGAGAAAATTGCTTGTTAGAAGCAATTTCTTCGATGTCCACAACGTATTCAACGCTATTTTTCTTAGGATGCTTCAAAAGCGCGATTAAGTGGAATTAGATTAAATAGCATGCTTTTGAAGGAGTTGTCTACAACTTCTTCGAACACTCTGATCAGAGTCATTTTGAACACGCTGTGCTCAAGTGGGCTAAAAATACATAGGAGAAGGAGTTACAGACAGAGTTTGCAATATTCCATAAATACATAACAACTTCTTTTATGCCGTAGCCTCCAATGGATTTAGTGGTTAAAAGTGGCAGTTTGCTCTCGTTGAACTCTGAGAAGACCCCAAAATGTTGTCTGTTAACTTAAGCTATCAAAGCTGACGCCTTGTTAGCTAAAAAAGACTAAAATCACTTTGAAACATAATCAATAAACTAAAATTTCATTTACGTCGCTTTCTTGAATGCCGGACTGGACTGCCAACCAAAAAAAAAAAAGATTGACAAGTCAAATCATTCATTTAAACCGGGAGTTAATATGAACTCCTTTATTTTTAGCTCGGCTGTTTTCGGAGAAAATTCAAGGTATTGTGATAGCCTTGGTGTCGTTTTCCTCGTCGTCGTGTGAAAACCTTGACATTTTGTGGTATCTCTGGTTCTAATAAAGGCATTCACTTGAAACTTGGCACACTTGCTCACTATCAAAAGAGCAACCTTTACTATCAAGGGGGATAACTCTAAATGCATTTTGTCCACTATCCAGCACCCAATAGCCGAGCGTAGGCACCCGTAGGCGGTGTTCTTGTTAACACAAGCATTAGCCTGCGGCAAGATTTACAGAACCCCGCCTAGTTATAGTGTTACATATGAAACATGGACTCGTCTGCAGGACAGTTGGTGGCACGCCGGACTCTCAATCATGTGGTCCAGGGCTCGATCCCCGGTCGCCGCAAATATTTTTTCCGACATTTGTCTTCCACCTATGGATGGATTATTGTAAATTTAAGTTGGCTGAGAAGCTGGAGGCTCGGAAAGGATGTAGTGATAGTACTGGTGTAAGAAATAACGTGAATCCATTGTTAGGTGCTCCAGCCGCCGTGATATCACTGAAATACTGTTAAAAGTGGCGTTAAACCCCATTCAATCATTCAATCAGTGTCGTGAACAGATTTCTGTTAGATCCTTTCTTTCGTTTTGTTTTGTAAAGAAAAGCAAGTACATGTACACACCCGTTTTATAGTCCAATGGATAAATCAAAGCACCGAAAGTACTGTAAGCTACAGAGAATGATTTTAATAAGTAATCTTCTTTGTCAAAGGTTATCATGAATAGTGGAATTTAGCAAACCTTTGCCTAGTAATGTAGAAAACAGCGTGGACAGTGAGGAAATTGCTTGTTAGAAGCAATTTCTTCGTTGTCCACAACGTATTCAACGCTATTTTTCTTAGGATGCTTCAAAAGCGCGATTAAGTGGAATTAGATTAAATAGCATGCTTTTGAAGGAGTTGTCTACAATTTGAATAAAGTTAATTCATGAGGCCATAAAAGCAGTGGCAGAGTTTTTAATATTCCTGAAATGAGAACTATTTTTTATGGCGAAGGCATTCAATGGATTTAATCGTTAAGTCTCCAGTGGCAGTTTGCACTCATTGAACTCTGATAAGATCTCAAAATTGTCTCTGTTAACTTAAGCTATCAAAGCTGACGCTTTGCTAGCTAAAAACATAGAACTCGTTTAGATTTTTTTCCCTACAAATACTCGTAAACAGTATCAAGCTTTACACACATCATTGTCATAAATTTGCGGAAATGATTTTGTAGTACAGGATTTGTCCGACTCAGTATTTTCTATATATGAAAATCGGAGCTAGTAACCATGCAAAAATGTCATCTATTATATCCGGGATCTAGAATAAGAAATGCATTAGGAGTCTCCGTTTTCCCATTTCCGAACCCCGCACTGACTAGTTTTCAAATCATTGATTGAATGGGGTTTAACGCCGCTTTTAACATTTCTTTCGGTCATATCGCGGCGGCTGGGGCGCCGCTTTTCAATTCTAGCCGGTTTATGATCAGTCAACACAAAGTACGCTACCGTCTACTGTCATGCTCCTTCCGGTCTAGTAGATATAACCCATCATCTCGGCCGATATAGGAAAAACAAATGATTATTCCGAAGCAGAACTAGTCTTCTTTTCGGTAATGCTATTATACTTTGTTGTTGTAAAATGGAAACTTCGGACTGCAAGTTTCACACTTTTACTTTGCGCAGCAGTGAAATCCTAATAAGAGACAATCGCCAGTCGCTAGTCCCGCCGACCTACTCCGCTAGCCACTCCAACTGGCTCAAACAGGAAATCCCGCTTCGGTTTTAAACGGCGTTATTTTGCAGAATTTATGTCTAGTAGCTTGAATGGTTGGTTGACGACCTAAACGTCGTAACTACAGCTTGACTTTTAAGTCGCTAACCCAACAAAAAACTTCACATAAATGCCGGTCAATATCGAACCTTTAAGTTAACTTCTAGTTTAAATAAATGATTTCATTGGTCAATTGATTACTGAAATGAATGCAGCGATAAAGAGAGAGAGAGAAAGAGAGAGAAAGAGAGAGAGGAAAAAACAACAACAACAAAGAACACTTTTCCTCTGAGATTTTCACATGTTAATACCTATTTCCATATAAGACACTGCAATGCTGCAATGTAGTCGTCTCCTTTCTCATTATATTCGCTTGCGAATCACGCATGGTAGTTTATCTTAATTTCCTCAATCAAAACTTTACTGTAATACAAAATAAAGTTTCCAGTCTATGTATTACCAAAGGTTTTACCATGTACCTACATATTTTCAAAGTTTTGTCAATATTTACTCAACTGCGGGATAGAAAATATGCCTTTTTCTCGAAAACTAATGCGATGATCCCCATTGTGTCCTCTTTTTGTTATTCAGTCATTCAGAAAATACAAAGTCGTCGAAAAAAAACCCTTATTTCTATGAGAACAAAATTGAAGCCATTCCCACACAATGGCAAATTTTGTTCCCGCCAAGAAAAACAACTGGGAAAACACAGAAAAGTGAAAAAGGGTGAAAAAAAGTGAAAAAAAAAAAAAAAAAAAACCACTAGAATTTCATTAACTTTGACTGGTCGTCTGCAACACTTTTCTATTTGAACATGTCTATAATTTTGCTGTTTGGTAATGGGTTAAGTATAATTGTATTATATACGTTCAATAATGGATAGAAAACTTTTAAGTTTTGGTATTCTATCTATTAGTGAACGTATATACTACATTTATACTTCTAAACCTCTAAGTTTTGGTAGACTGCCTCGATGGCCGAGTGGTATTGGTGCTTCACTCGTGATCTGGGTGTGTTCATTGTTAAAACACTTAATACCAGCCCCAGTCTATACCATTGAGTGGGTAGCAGTGTGGTTAAGGCACTTTCTCTCTTTCAGGGACGTGAAAACACCTGGTTTGTGTGTTCGAGAGCGACTCTATGAGCTTACATTTTTTCGTCGCAATCAAACTAAATAAATTGGTATCAACTAAGTTTTTGTAACATTTTAAAAAGGGTTAAAGAAGAGCTAGATCCGCAATAAATATTTTTCGGTGAACCCCCCCCCCCTTTGTTTTTGCGTTCTCTAAAATTTAATATACGGTAATATGCAAGTCAAATGTCCAAGGAAGTGATGTAGAAATCGTCTTTACTATCAAAATAGATAAATAAATAACAAAAAGTAAATAATAAAAAAAATGATGGTAAGCTGGATTTGTTAAATTGTTTATTATACCCCCCCCCCCCCACAACGAAGTAATGGGGGGGGGGGGGGGGAGGGTATACTGAAATCTGGTTGTTCGTCCTTCCGTGGACATAATTTTGTATCCTAATCTCCTCCCACATTTCCTGACCAATTTTTCTGAAACTTTACCGAAATCTTCCTTGCAATGGGAATTTGTGCACTTCCAATTTTCATAATGATTAATCAACTGTTTCAGGAGTTATGCCCCTTTGAATTATTATCCTAAACAGATTATATTAAATGAAGTTCTCTCTGCAGCTAAAACTACTGAACAGATATTGTTCAAACTTAGCAGGAATGTTTCTTTGGTCAAGGTCTTCCAATGTTGTTCAAAGAGTTTAATTTCATGCAGAACTTTGGTTGCCATGACAACAAAAAGGACGAATTTCAGAAAATCTTGAAAGATCTTCTTCTCTGAAATCATAAGGCCTACAGCATTGATATTTGGTATGTAGCGCCCCCCACAACGACGTTATGGGGGTATACTGGAATCAGATTGCCCGACTGTTCGTCCGTCTGTCAGTCTGTCTATCCGTCCGTGGACATAATTATGTGTCCTCATCTCCTCCAACATTTCCAGACCAATTTTGCTGAAACTTTACCGAAATCTTCCTTGCAATGGGAACTTGTACACCTGCAATTTTCATAATGATTATTAATCAACTGTTTCGGGAGACATGCCCCTTTGAATTATTATCCTTTATAGAATATATAAAATGATGTTCTCTCTTCTACTGGACAGATATCGACCAAACTTAGCAGGGAGGTTCTTTTGGTTAAGCTCTTCCAAATTTGTTGAAAGAATTTAATTCCAGCCATGACAGCAAAAGGCTTAAATTCAGTAAATCGTTTAAAATCTTCTTCTCTGAAACCATAAGGCCTACAGCTTTGATATTTGGTATCTAGCATCATCTAATGGACCTCTATCAAGATTGTTCAAATTATGGCCCCAGGAACAAAATTGGCCCGTCCCCAGGGGGCACTAGTTTAACATAGGTGTATATAGTGGAAACTTTAATATTTTTTTATGAAACAGAAAGGCAAAGAGCTTTGATATTTGGTATGTGGCATCATCTAGTGGACCTCCACAACGAAAGTTCAAATTAGGCCTCCTGGGTCAAAATTAGCCCGTCCCCGGGGTCACAAGTTTGAACATAGACTCATTTAGTGAAAACATTTAAACATCTTCTCAAAAATAGAAGTGCCCACAGCTTTAATATTTGGTATGTAGCATCATCTAATTGACCTTTACCAAGATTGTTAAAATTCTGGCCCCCAGGTCAAAATTGGCCTATCCCCGGGGGTCACAAGTTTTACATAGGCTTATAAAGTGACAACTCAAAAAATCTTCTTCACCAAAACCATAAGGCTAACAGCTTTCATATTTGGTATGTAGCATCATCTGGTGGATCTCTATCAAGATTGTTCAAATTATGGCCCCTGGGGATCACAAGTAATTGAAGTTTTACACAGGTGCCTATAAGTGAAAACTTTTGAAAATCTTCTCCTCCAAAACAAAAAGGCTTTGATATTTGGTATGTTGCATCATCTATTAATTAACTATTCCAGGTGCTATTTCCCTTTGAATTATTATCCTATGTACGGGTAGAATATATGTAGAGAATAAAAATTGTGTCGGCTTCTTCTTCTACGATTCTTACCCAATTTTGCTGAAACCTTAATAGAGTATTCAGTTTCCATTATGACAAACTATATCAAGAGTTATATGCAATATACAGAGAATAAATCATAACTCCTGAACAGGTGGACAGTTTGATAAAATAAAAGTGGTTCACGTGTTTATTCTAGAACATAAACGCCATGCTCGACGTTGCACGAAATCCATAATTTCCATCTTCAATGTTGAACAACTTCTCTAATTTTTTACACAGTCATTGCCCCTCATTGACTTAAGATTTGTATAAAAAATGTCCACTTGATAAATCATGAATGGCCAACATTTCAATGGTTACAATTTTGCCTCATTTAAATAGAGGTTGCAGTGGGGGTATTCGTCAGCCCTTACAGGCGACAGTTCTACTTTCATGTATTTGTATTTATTTGTCCATATAGTGCAGAATTGTACGTGGATGTTAATAAAAGTTCTGTTATGTTCTGTCACATTATGATAGCGTGTTTGGGTTCCGTGTTGTGCCAAACATCATGAAACATTACCGAATCGGATTCGGAATTCTAACGATGGCTTTAACAATAATTACGGACAAAATACAGTTGTCAATCAACTCTCGTTAGCGACGAGACGTTACCCTTCTTGTATTTGATAATTACATTTTTTTTTCAGACGGCTTTTAAGTTCATTTAATCTTAGATTTCAGTTAACCAATGACCATACGGCAAAATTTTACAATGGTCCAAAACGAAAGGATTTGCAGACGACAAATGATTTTTTTTCCAACTTCCTGGGTAGAAAACAATGTGGAAAACGAAGAAATTGCTTGTAAGCATCATTTTCCTTGAAAGACGTCAAAAAGCGTCAGTGTGTGGGAATGGGCTAACCCTTTACTATTATTCAAGAATTAGGAATTGTTCAAAATTTAAAGAGGTGACAGATGGTAATATAAAGTATATACAATTCTGGTCAAAATTTTACAATGGTCCAAATCGAAAGGATTTGCAGACGACAATTGATTTTTTTCAACTTCCTGGGTAGAAAACAATGTGGAAAACGAAGAAATTGCTTGTAAGCATCATTTTCCTTGAAAGACGTCAAAAAGCGTCAGTGTGTGGGAATGGGTTAAACCTTTACTATTATTCCATAATTTGGAATTGTTCAAAATTTAAAGAGGTGACAGATGGTAATATAAAGTATATACAATTCTAAAAGTAGCCACTCTAAATGATAGAAATATTGTGGATAAAGAAGAAATTGCTAGCTCATAGCATTTTTTTTTTCACAAGTATATTATTAGGGAAATTAGGGATTCTACGGGAAAGGGTTAAATGTTTTTGTGAAAGGTTTTCTATTGTTCATGAATTTTAGCAATATCATAGTAAGTCTTTTATCCAATTCCTGTACAATCCGACTATGTTACTATCTCCAATAAAATGCTTTAGGGAACATTGTGGAAAATTAAGAAATTGCTTGTAATAAGCAATATATTCATCTTCCACAAGTTTTATATCCCGAAAGACCAAAGAAATTTAGATTTTTTTAAAATGAAATTATCATCTGTAATTTTTAGATCTTAAATTTGATTTATTGGTTCATGACTTAACATTATGTTTACTTAAGCGTTGTATATGCTTTATGAAGCGAATTTGGCCGTTTTTTTTTTGTTTTTTTTTTACAGGAAACGGCAATTATATAAATTTGGTATAATAAAATAATAACTTACATTAAATTCAGTCTAAAATTTTGTCGTCTGGTAATGGGATAAAGTCTATATATGAACGGACGAACACTGTCTTTCACAATAACTCCTGTTACAGCTTGATTTAACTCATTACTAGACGACAAAACTTCCCTTGTTCCAATTCAAAGAAGGCGCAGATGAGAATTCGAGGTTGTTGTGTTTGCTGACCCGAGCACAATCAAGCGTTCAAGGTGAGCTTTTGAGATGTGTCTAGTGTTCAGCGTCCGGTGTCGTCTTCATGCGTCTGCCAACTATTTCTTAAACCCATTCCCACACAACAAAATTTTAGACTGGTCCAAACTGAAAGAAACTGCATTCGACATTGATTTTCTTTTTTGTCTTCGTCAAAACATTGTGGATAATGGAGAAATTGCATGAAATTGCTTGAGGGCTTTACGGCCATCGACAGTCTTGTTGGTAAAATTGGTGTCATATAAGATAGAAGACGTACGGAAAAAGAGAACAATAAGCATATCTCCCTTTCTCATGATCATTTTGAAAGCTTTCATTCTTCAGCGCCTAAATTGCTTGTAGAAATTGGTTAAAAGTGTTTTCCCGGCCCATTTCTTTTTCAGTTTGAAAGCATGCAGTTTCATAACTCGATAGTATCTAACGATCACTGCTTTCAAGCGAAAGGGTTAAATGTACTATAACGGGTAACTTTCTGTTAATAAGGTACAATTCGTGACAAAAATGGGTAAACCTGGCTTTGTTAATTTTTGTCTAAGCATTCACTAATTATTGGTCGTTGACATTCTAATAGCTTGTTTCCGCCAGGAAAGTACCTCGTTAACTTATCGATGCACATTTAAATTGAAAAATATAAATCATTTCAACAAAACAGGTTGTTAACTTCCGATTGATTTCACGTTTAAAAATGATATTATCGGCGGTTAACTTTGTATTTCAACTTTAACAAGTCGTTGAACTAAAGATGTTTCTGCACCACTTGGCAGGTTTATACATTGTGGTTCTTTTCTTTATTTTTAGCTCGTATGTTTTCGGTATTGCCGAGGACAGGTCATCGTCTGCGTAAGCATAAACGGCGTCGTCTAAAGACTTTGACATTTTGTAATATATTTGATATCACTTGAACAACCGAGCGTTGGCATCCCCATGCGATGCTTTTGTTTCTAGTGTTTCATCGACTAAGGGAAAGTACACATGATTAGTGAAGTGGTTGGATTCTTGGCTTTATGCTGAAATTGATAGTGCCGAATAAGACAGTCCATTTTGTCTTCTTGCTGTAATAACTAGTAGCAAGCAGACAGTAAGACATAGACATAGGTATTTGCTTGAATGGGGTTTAACACGTTTTTTTTACAGTACTTCAGTCATGTTGCGTCGGCTGGAGCTTCTACCTACGGATTATTAGTATTTCTCATACTACTACTACCAATACATCCTTTCCGAGCCTGAAATTGCTCATCCCACTTAGATTTATGATTATCCAACCATTGGTGGAAGACACCTGTCGGAAAGAATATATGCCGCGACAGGAATCGAACCCGGGACCCCATGTTTAGGAGTCCGAAGCGCTACTAACTGCAAGATAAAGATAGACATGTTTAGAGTAAACCATTCATTAGAAACCTGTAATTCCTTCTCACTACCGTTTAATCCTTTCCTGTATTGCAAATTTTTAGACCTGTCCAAAAACAAAGGTTTTGCAGACGGAAATTCAAAGTGTGTAGAAAAAGATGCTTGTCACAAGCGATTTCTTCTTTTTCTATACAACTTTTTTTTAAACTATAAAATCACGTGGACGCTGAGGTTGTACAATAGTCAATACAATTGTTATTTCTCAGATGATAATCATCATAAAAATTGAAGATAAGTGATTTGTTTTATGTTATAAATTTCAGACTCAATAGTTAAGTTAATAATTTTAATAATTTTTCTCTTTTCTGGACTACGGGGAATGGATAAATGATGTTTAATTGATTTATAAGAGGAAACTAGACGATTAATCTTGCCAGAAAATCAAACTTAAATAATGTTTGGTACTAGACGCCTTGGTCACTTCGAAACTCTTTGTAATAATTCATTTAACCCATTCCCACAAAATGAAGCTAATTGACCCCCTTCAAAAATCAAAGGACTGAAAGAAATGAGAAGTTGGAATGCGCTGAAAGGGTCATAACTGTGGAATTCAGTTCAAATTCATTTATTACTTTCCGAGTAAGCCTCCCTCCTTTAAACTTAAACCAACATTCCCATTCGTGTACATATGTGCGTGAATAAGGCACAAAAACATGAATCAATACACAGAAATAAAAAACTAGCATTGTCTTAACCCATTCCCAGACAGTGACGCTTTTAAATGACCCTCATTATGAAAGCTTTGGAAAATATTGTGGAAAATGAAGAAATTGCTTGTTACAAGCAATTTCTTCATTATCCCCAATGTTTTCTGTCCAAAAAAAACAGGATTTTAAATATTTCATTAACTTACAATTGTCGTCTGCTACTGAATTTGGACTGGTCTAAAATTTTATCGTGTTGGAATGGGTTATAAGCTCGTGTCACGCTCAGCAAAATTAGAATGTTCAAGCATAACATTCTCCTTTTGATCAACTGTATTACGTGAACTCCTTTTAGAATATTGAGAACAGAGAATAACAGCTTCTACAGTATGAAATCTATGACTCCAAAGGTTATTTGACCCTCAACACGGACAATTCTGTAACGATCATACTAAACTCACGTAGATTTTCGCTTCAAGTTTATGAGTATACATAGAAATTTGCGGAAATGCGCGGAAACTTGTTTCAGAGTGATCGATTTGAAATACCGGTTTAGACTTAAGAAAAAGAATATTTAAAGCGTTGTGAGTAAAATTCAAAAGAAAAAAAAGACGTTAACGTTATTGTAACGTTATTGTTTGCACATGGTAGTTTTTCACTTTTCCTAAAAATTCCTATAATATGATGAAGATGGTACCAAATTATCTTCGGTGCCCTGTAGTCGCGCGATTTCCTTATTCGTTATTCGGCTTTTGAATCGTAAAAAATCTTAAGTAAAAAGGACCAAGCTGAAAGCTAGATGGCACTTGTTAAAGGTTTGATGTGTTGTTATTGATATAAACTTGTGAATAACAACATAATAAAGCGAACTTATTTAGTAAATAAGTAGAGACAGGAAGTTGATATGTTGTCATTCTAATTTTCAAAATCTTCCACTTTCGTTTTGCATCTATTTGATTTTTATTGAGTAAAAGCTCAATAATCGCGTTTGCTCGATGCCTGCGATCTCCCTTAATCGCTCTAGAATGTTTTAAAGCACAGGGCGGCGTGATTATTGTAGAAATGCATTTGCGACCTGAGCAATATTTGTAAACATTGCCTATCTATGGTCACATGACTACCACATGACACTTGAGATCACGTGATTACCAAACACGGGACGTCGAATCACAAAAAACAAATTACTGGCCTGATTATTACCTTATTTTTCAATAATTTAAAGCAAACTAAAGCATGTTTGGAAGTCTCTAAACGAATTTTATATCATCCTTTACATGTGCCATATTATTGTCTTCGGCTACAACTAACTGATTGTCCGTGGCAAGTTGAGATGAGAAATAACACGAGGTGTATTCATATCTAAGAGATCACGTGATATGTGTTATCAAAACACCCGAAATGAAATTGTGTTGTGTTCATTTTGCTGTTTTGTAAAATCTAAGTTGTAAACTTAAAAACGATTGGGAAATTATTGTCTAAGATTGAGAAATTGCTTGTAACAAGCAATTTCTTAATTTTACACACAATGTTTTCTATCCAAAAAGTTGGAAAAAACCCCTAAAATTTCCTAACTTTTAATTGTCGTCTGCAACTCTTTCAGATTGGACCAGTCTAAAATTGTGCATTCTGGGGATGGGCTAAAGCATCATCCCCTCACTCGACTATGGAATAGTCTATTAATCGGTAGACTGGAACCAAATTAGATAGAATAAGTGCGAATGCGTAGTAACATCAACCGCTTGGACTGGTGCCACTGTCGACTATCTCTATTGAGCCTGTTAAAGTCGACGGCGGGACCAGGCTATCATTCGCTTAGCTTGACCTGAACGAGTTTGAAAACAGCGCCGGCCATGTGAAACTGCATCCTCACGTGTAAAGGGATATCAAGATAATCTTTTTTTCTCGAATACAGCCAACCTTGCTCGAGCGACCACCTCTATTAAGCGACGACTTGCATCAAGCGACCACAATCAAAATCTCTTTTCAAAACCAAAAGCTGGCATAAGAAGTGGTCGTGTTTGCTAGAAACATTATCATAGATATGTCAAATGTTGCTGTAACCCATTATAATCGTCTCAGTGAGACATTTCTAATGAGTCCCAACAACAAGGGATTTAGCGAGATTTCAGTTATAGCTTTGTGTATGCAATCGAATTAATCCTTCTTATAGTTCACAGAATTCAGTTATAGCTTGTGTATGCAATCGAATTAATCCTTCTTATAGTTCACAGAATTCAGTTATAGCTTGTATATGCAATCGAATTAATCCTTCTAACAGTTCACAGAATTCAGTTATAGCTTGTGTATGCAATCGAATTAATCCTTCTAACAGTTCATAGAAATTAAGTTATAGCTTGTGCATGCAATCGAATTAATTCCATTACAGTTCACAGAATTCAGTTATAGCTTGTGTATGCAATCGAGTTAATCCTTCTTTTAGTTCATGGAATTCAGTTATAGCTAGTGTATGCAATCGAATTTAATCTTTCTTACAGTTCATAGAATTCAGTTATAGCTTGTGTATGCAATCGAATAAATCCTTCTAACAGTTCACAGAATTCAGTTATAGCTTGTATATGCAATCGAATTAATCCTTCTTACAGTTCACAGAATTCAGTTAAAGCTTGTGTATGCAATCGAATTAATCCTTCTTTCAGTTCACAGAATTCAGTTATAGCTTGTATATGCAATCGAATTAATCCTTCTTACAGTTCACAGATTTCAGTTATAGCTTGTATATGCAATCGAATTAATCCTTCTTACAGTTCACAGAATTCAGTTATAGCTTGTGTATGCAATCGAATTAATCCTTGTTATAGATCACAGAATTCAGTTATAGCTTGTGTATGCAATCGAATTAATCCTTCTTACAGTTCACAGAATTCAGTTATAGCTTGTGTGTGCAATCGAATTAATCCTTCTTATAGTTCACAGAATTCAGTTATAGCTTGTGTATGCAATCGAATTAATCCTTCTTACAGTTCACAGAATTCAGTTATAGCTTGTGTATGCAATCGAATTAATCCTTCTTACAGTTCACAGTTCACAGAATTCAGTTATAGCTTGTGTAAGCAATCGAACTAATCCTTCTTACAGTTCACAGAATTCAGTTATAGCTCGTGTATGCAATCGAATTAATCCTTGTTATAGTTCACAGAATTCAGTTATAGCTTGTGTATGCAATCGAATTAATCCTTGTTTTAGTTCATAGAATTCAGTTATAGCTTGTGTATGCAATCGAACTAATCCTTGTTATAGTTCACAGAATTCAGTTATAGCTTGTGTATGCAATCGAATTTATCCTTGTTATAGTTTACAGAATTCAGTTATAGCTTGTGTATGCAATCGAATTAATCCTTGTTATAGTGCACAGAATTCAGTTATAGCTTGTGTATGCAATCGAATTAATCCTTGTTATAGTTCATAGAATTCAGTTATAGCTTGTGTATGCAATCCAATTAATCCTTGTTATAGTTCACAGAATTCAGTTATAGCTTGTGTATGCAATCGAATTTATCCTTGTTATTTTTCACAGAATTCAATTATAGCTTGTGTATGCAATCGAATTAATCCTTCTTATATTTCACAGAAATGTGCTTTAAGCGACCTCTTTCTAAAGTGACAACTTCTTGGTATTCCCATGGGTAGTAGCATGAGCATTGTCATGCTGAATAATATTGTTGTATTAAATTCAAAGGGCTGGTTGAACTGTAGGTCTAGTTGTCAGGGTCATTATTTAGTTTGGAAATTGATCTTATGGACAAATCTGGCTTAAAGAGGAGTCAACACTCAGGTGGTGTAGATAGGTGGTGCACATTCTTTGTCTATGGCTCTTGCCAAAGCAGGAATATTCCGGGATCAGCATAACAAGGATTAATACAATATTTACTGTATCGTTTTTACATAAGTAGAACGTTCGCGGTCCTTGTTACGGCACAAGGTATTAAAAAAGTTTGTAAGCACGGATAAACGCTTACATAAAAAGAAGTTCGAAAACTACCAGAGTTACGCTTGAACATTTTTTACGTTAGTAATCATGTATCACATACTGAACACATATCAAAGTGCTGAAAAGTACCGTAAGCTAGCAAAGAATTGTTTGGTTCAATAATCTTCTTTGTCAAACGTTATCATGACAAAGAAACGAGGTTAAAGCGACCAAGGAGTTAACTCATTCCCACACAATCCCTCCTTTTACGCCTCTCAAGAAAATGGTTGTGAAAAACAACGTGGAAAATGAAGAAATTGCTTGTTACAAGCAATTTCTCCATTTTCCACATTATTTTCTATCTAATGAGATATATATAATAATATATATAATGAGAAATATTTTAGAATTTTCAACAATTTGAAATTGTCGTCTGCTACTTCTTTGAAGATCGATGTGCTAAAGTGAGCTAAAATACCTAGGAGACTTGAATGCAGAGTTTGCAATATTCCTGAAATACATTAGAACTACTTTGTATGGCGTAGGCGTTTAAAGGATTAAGTGGTTAAGCCTCCAGTTGTAGTTTGCACTCGTTGAACTTTGAGACGACCTCATAATTTTGTCTGTTAAATTAAGTTATGAAAGCCCACGCTTTGCTAGCCAAAAAGCATTCTTTTAGAATTCATACCAATTGGCTATGTTAGGATCGCTGGTCATTCCATAGAGCTCCAACAGGGGGTTTCACTTCGATTTTAAAGCGTGTTATTGTTAATTTCTTTGGTGAGTCAAAATGCGGAATTTTGTAGCAATTGGTTAAGTAACGATCTTTTCAACTATAACAACATATATCTAGACCACATTTGAGTTTCTTCATTGACTGTTTAGTCTGAAATTTAAAACATGAAACCAATCATCTGTCTTCTATTATTATGATGATCATCATCTGATGTAAAACCGTTATACGGACTAGAGGTATTAAATTAATTCATTCCTGTACAACAAAGTTAATTGAATTTTAGATTTTTTTCAACTTTCTTGGTAGAAAACATTGTGTTAAATGCAGAAATTGCCTGTCACAAACAATTTATTCGTTTTACACTTTGTTTTCCTAATTGTTTTTCCCGGGGGAATAAAAAAACGTCATTGTGTGGGAATGGGTTACGACGATTTTGTCATATTCTAGAAAAATATGTTGAATCTTTTAGAAAAATTCAGAAAACCCTTCAACATTAGTAACGGTTGCACTCATCAGCAGTTTGTTGTTGTTTTTTGTTTTTGTTTTTTTTTACTTTATCGTGACTCCTAATTGCATACCATGATATGGTGTCACTTGAAATGTACTGCAAACCGAACATAACAAAAGGTTAGGGTTCATGTGGAGTTAACTAATTAATGTGTTTGTTCTGTGACTCTCCCCCACCCCCTTAAATAAATGATTACGAGCCAGACAAAACCTCGTTAGGTGATACTCATTGTCCGATAGCCTAGTTATGACGTTGATTTTTATGGTGTCATTGAGACGGTGTTCAACTAAAGCCTCGTAACTAAAGCTGGTAATAAGATTGTCGATATGTGACCAGTTAGACGAAAATTTGCCGCAGAAGGAACCTCCGCGAAACAAATATTTGAAAAAAAAGAGATCGGGTCCAGCAGAGGTCAACTAGAAATAGTTTTGCAGAAATAAAGCGTGGGTATGATATGAGCCTATGCGCGACATTTCCAACTATTTCGCATGTGCGTGACTCGCACACATTTAGCACCCTGGGCAGCCATTCGGGGCAATTAGAATATTCCCTGATTGTTAAAGAAGCTTTGAGTTAGTATCTATCTACAGAGCGCAGAGTGAAGACTCTGATCAGACTGTGCGGATGCACAGGCTGATCTGAGTCTTTACTTGGAGCACATCTGTAATTGTTGAAAATGTCACGCATGCGCTCATATATCATAAATACAGAAACCTACACCGAGAAAAGTTTCGACCATGGCCAGATTGCTCTGTCTAGGGTCGTTACTATTTGCACTTCCCCACTTTCTTGCACTCCGGTTTATTCCCCATACTGTTTGGTGACAGTAACGGACGACAACTCTGCTTGGAGATTGACACTTCCCAGGAAATACAATTTCGCTTGACGGATCACATAGATGGACCTGGAAACATTACAAGACAACAAAACTTTAGACTGGTCTAATTGGAAGGAGTTGCAGACATCAATTCAAAGTTTGTGGAATTTTAAATTTTTTCATCTTTTCGGGTAGAAAATATTGGAGAAATTAATTGCTTGTTGTATGTAATTTCTTCGTTTTCTACATTGTTTTCTTGAGATGCGCCAAAAAGCGCCATTGTGTGGGAATAGGTTAAAACAATTACACACATACACTTTAACCGACCGGCTCATCAGAAGTCTGATACGAGTCTACACTCTGCGCTCTACACGATTTATGGACCGATCGCGTCTGTCAGTCAAATGATCAATCGACCAATCAATCGTTTATTGTCAGCGGAAGTTAACCTTTAACTCTGATATTGGTCGACATTTATATGAAACATTTTTGTTGGTTTGTTGACTTTGAAACGTCAAGACTACATGTTACTCAAGCTTTAATTACGACGTTTAGGTCGCTAAGCCAACTTATTTAGTTTTATTTCATGTTGCTGGTAATACTATTACAAAATGACGCCATTTAATATCGAAGTATAATAATATCCATCAAATCATTAATTGACATATCACAGCCGCCAATCAAAAACTCTATTGACTAATCAAACCATTCATTTAGGTCCGAAGGGAACTTTGAACTCCAACATTGACCTACATTAAGCATTTCGTTGGTTTGGCGACTTAAACGTCAAAACTGTAGCATATATATCCAAGTTGTAGTTACGACGTTTAAGTCACGAAACGATTGATTTACTTTTCCAATGCATGTTACTGGCCATAAATCTTGTAAATAACGCCGTTTAACGTCTGAGTTGGAGCTCCCTGTCGGAGCGAATAGGGCATGGCCAGCAATCGTCCAATTGACCAGTCGCTGAACCGGCCCACTGACTGCATTTGCCACGCCCACTGACTACGACAGGAAGTCCCGATTCGAATTTAAACGGCGCTATTTTACAAAATTTGTGGCCAGCAGCAAAAAAGTAAAATTGTTGGTTGGTGACCTAAACATCATAACTACATCTTAACAAGCTGTAGTTACGACGTTTATGTAGCCAAACCAACCAAAAAAGATCGGCGAAATGGCGGCAAATGTCCGAGTTGAAAGCTCAGGTCCAGGCTAAATAGATGATTGGATTGGTCGGTTGATTCCTTGATTGACAGACTCGATTGGTAAAATAAAACACGGAATTATACAGAGGTCTAGATAATAACTCGTCAGTTTTTGGCAGTATTGATGAAATATTTATAAAATACACGCTCTGTATCTGTAGCTCTCAGAATGCAGTTTTCGCCACTTGTTTTAAGGGAAGCACTGACAGACAGAAGTAGAACTCGGAATATATGAAACTTCTGTTATCAGGCTTTACTTCCCTTTGATAAAATTTTGCTCTGTATAATGCGAGAGAGGAACATTTATTCTGTTCATGATACGTTGTTTCTTTCTGTACCAGTTGGTGTGAATGGTTTAACCCATCACCAGACGGCAAAATTGTAGACTTGCCGAAATTGAAAGGAGTTTCAGACGACAAATTAATGTTTATGAAATGTTATATTTTTCAACTTTCTGGGGTAGAAAACATTGTGGAAAATGAAGAAATTGCTTTTGCAAGCAATTTCTTCATTTTACACAACGTTTTCCCAGTTGTTTTTCTAGAGTGGCTTTAAAAAACTTTCATTGTGTGGGAATGGGATAAGCGAGTTTGTGTCTATGGTCCTGACTAATTATGATTTATAAAAAAAAGTCTAACCATTACATGTACCACGTGTCCCAGACGAACGATTGATATAGAGGTAGGTAGAACGGTGATTGTAAAATAAAATAATTTCAATAATTAAATATCATTCATTCATCGGTCTTCATCCCCCAGGTCGTCTGTCCGTCGGTCCGTAGATCTGTCCATTTTCCCGTCCGTCCGTTCACATTTACAAAAAAAAAAGTGTTCTCCTCCTAAACCAACTATTGAATTTCAACCAAATTTCACAGAAATGATCCTTAGGTCATGCCCTTTCAAAATACTTCAAAGAATTGAACTACATGAAGAACTTTGGTTTCCATGGCAACCAAGTGAGAAAACTTTTTAAAAAATCTTCTCCCTCTGAAACTATAAGGTCTAGAGCTTTGATATTTGGTCTATATCATCATCCAATGACTCTCTATCGAAATGCTTCAAAAATACCTTATTTTGAAAATAAGCCAGTTTCTGTGTGATCTTTGATTTTACATAGAAATAAAGAGAGAAATCTTGGTAAATCTTCTTCCCCCAAACCATAAGGCCTAGAGCTTTAATATTTTATATGTATCAATGTCTATTGACCCTCTGCCAAAAAACTTAATAGAATTACTGTATCTTGAAAAGCCATTTTCTGTGTGATCCCTGATTTTAAATGAAAAAATAAAGAAGAAAATCCTTTAAAACCTACTTCTCCCAAACTATAAGGCCTAGAGCTTTAATATTTGATATAAATCAGATATATTGACTCTCTCAAAATACTCCAAAGAATTACCGTACTCTGAAATTTAGCCCTAAAATAATAAATAATATTCCAGCCCAATCCATTACTTTAAAATATGCTTTTGATAAATATGAATTTGATTTTTTTTTTCAAGATAGTCTTTCTTTGTAGCCTTAATATACATATTGCCAAGCTGTGGTAACAAAAATTTCGGTCGCTCAGCCATGAATCATATTGTACAGATTTGATTTTCATTCGTTCAATTGTATTTGCTTCCCCAAAAAGATCTTCGTTTAATCTTTTACCGGACGACACAATTCTAGACTGGTCAAAATAGAAAGAAGATGCAGACGACAAATTTAAAGAGATCAAAGTTTGGAAAGTTTTTGGGTTTGAAAACATTGTGGATAATGAAGAAAAAATGCGTGTCAAATTTTTTCGTAAGGGGTGTCGAAAAGCGTCAATGTGTGGGAATGGATTAGCGGAGTTCAGAGGGCGTGGCAAGCAATCCGTCAGTTGTGGCCATGTAAAGGGTGAGTACATGTTGTAAAGGATTCATCGACCTTATGTTGCCTAAGATTATCACCGGTTACGATTAATGTCTAGTTCAAAGCGACCAATCAAGTGATTTCTGTTTGGATAGAAATCCCACACCGATCATAAAAGACGTTCAATCACATGAAAGGGGTTCATTTATGGTGTATCTTTAAGGTCAAAAGCCCACTTTAAGTCGCCTGACTATAAAAAAAAAATGCTCGCACACGTAAATGATACAAGTAAACCGTGCGCTTTCAAAATATGAGTGCCATGCGTAAAAATAAACACCATCATATTGTAATTTAATGCGTGCGCTCTTGAACACTTTAACACTTGAACGCATTTTAGTGTGCACTCTCCACTATCTAAATTGACGTTTTGGCCCGTTTAGTGCGCCATATTCAACATTCAAAACCTTCAGTATACCTGAAATATTCCTCTCACTCCAAGTCCCCATTTTTTGTGAAATAAGATTCGAAGAACGACTTGAAAAGAGATCAAATCATAACTTAATCACTTTATTTTACAACTTACTTTGATATGTGTATGTTTTAACTTCTTCTATTACGAAGATCTCACTGACGAATTTTCGCTGTCAATCAAAGATGGATTGACCAATCAAATAACTCATATAGCCCATAATTGAATGGTGACCTCCAATATTTATGTAAAGCATTTGAGGCTGTGCGTGACATTTCCAACAATTTCGCATGTGCGTGACTCGCACACATTGAGCACCCTGGACAGCCATTCGGGGCAATTAGAATATTCGCTGATTGTTTGAAGAAGCTTTGGGTCAGTATCTATCTACCGAGCGCAGAGTGAAGACTCTGATCAGACTGTGCAGATGCACAGGCTGATCTGAGTCTTTACTTGGCGCACATGTGTAATTGTTGGAAATGTCACGCATGGGCTCATTTATAGTCAGTTGGCGACGCAAATCCCGAAGCTACAAATGCCATGACTTAAGCTGTGTTCTAGTCATTTAGGTCGCCATCCAACGGCTTGCCTTTTTTTATCGTCCTGACAATAAATGATAATTAATAATAAGTTTGTATGATATCTCCTTTTAGGTGTCATGTCGGGGGTGAATGGGCGCGACCATTAATCCTTGTCATGCTGAGCCCGGAATATTCCCGTTTTGGCTGGAGGTCTAGACAAAGATCAGACTACACATAATATGTGCAGTCTGATCTTTGTTTAGACCACCCCCTTCTGCCTTTAGCTAGTTTTGTTTATAGATTATTTACCAAAATTGTCATTTAGCAACATTTAGTGATTTCTGTACTTTCAGCCATTTGACCGCCCTGCAATTTTTTGTATGAGAATTTATTCAGCATGACATGGGTTAAAAAAAAATCATCATAATGTAGTTATATATATTTCAAACGTCACACATGAAAAACTACTGAAGAGGAAGTCAGTAAAATCGGTGTTTGAAAAAGAGAATACCTAAACTACTAAAATTTCTGTCATATTCATGGGCCGACAAAATACATCGAACAAGTTATGTCCGAATATCATTAAACAGGATGCTCTAATGTTCAAAAAGACACCCTTGGTGCAGTGAGATTCAAAAATCGTTCTGAACGATGAGTCGTATTAATCGAAGTCGTTATACGCGAGGTGTAGCGCATCAGACTCCAAATTTTCAATTATGGGATGCCATGGGTTCGATCCCCGGCGGCGGCACATATCCTTTCCAACATTTGTCTCTCAAAAATGGGTGGATTATCGTAAACCTAAGTGGGATAGCAGCTAGAGGCTAGGAAAGGATGTAGTGGTAGTACTGGTGTGAGAAACACCAGGAATCCATTGTTAGGTGCTCCAACCGCCGCAATATGACTGAAATTCTGTTAAAAGTGGCGTTAAACCCCATTTAATCAATCAGTACATGTGCATTTTCACAATATTCCAAAAATCTGGCCAACGATACAAGTTTAGACCTAAGCCAAGCAGCGTGGTTTACGAAGTTTGATGATAGTAAAAAATTGACGGATTGCTTGTCCCGCCCACTGACTCCACTGGTCCCGCCCTCTGACTCCTCTAGTCCCGCCCACTAATTCTGCTGGCCCCACTCACGGACTCCGCTGGCCCCGCCCACTAACTCTGCTGGCCCTGCCCACTGACTTCACTGGACCCGCTCACTTACTCTTCTAGCACCGCCCACTGACTCCGCTGGCCCCGCCAACTTTCTTCGAAACGCAGTTCAGTTTTGATATTCAAAGGCGTTGCTTTGATTTTTCGAACAAATCGGGAGTGCGAGAATTGGCTGATCGCGTCTGTCTATCAAAGAATCAATTGACCAATCAAACCATTCATTTAACCTGGAAGTAAACTTTGAAGTCGAACATTGGCCGACATTTATGTGAAGCAACCTTTGTTTGTTTGCCGACTTTAACGTCTTAACAACAACTTATTCAAGCTGAAGTTGCGACGATTAAGTCGTCAACCAAACAGTTGAACTTTTTGTTACTTGTAAAGAATTCATTGATACCGGTTGAATTTTTCAACCTTTGTTACATGTACCTAGACTCTGTTTTAGAAAATCGTATTGCAGTTCGCCTATGACTAGCATTATTGCTTTTTCTCAATGTTTCATAGTTTCAGGTATTTTAGGATAACCTTTTTCGATGATCTTATCTGTCTAAAATTTGATCTTCTACATTTAAAAGGAAACCGTTTCTCTTCTAGTGCTTCGTTTACCGAAGAAAAACGAAGCGTAAGCCCGTTACCAGATGACGAAAATTGAAACCGGTCGGTGTTCAAAAGACTTGTAGACGATGTTTTTAAGTTGACATATTTCTTATAGTTCTGCCTAGTGCACGGTAATGATTAGTCAACCGAATAAAAACAAAAAGCTAGCCCATTACCAGACGACGAAAATTGAAACCGGTCGGAGTTCAAAAGACTTACGAACGATATTTTATATTAATAGATTTCTCATAGTTCTGCGTTTTAGGGTAAAGAAAAAAAACGATATGAAAAATGAAGAAGTTACTTGTTAAAAATAATTTCGTCATTTTCTGCATTGTTTTCACAAACTGTTTACTTTTGGGCGTAAAAAAGCGGAACTGTGCAGGAAGGGTTAAAGGGAACGAAAGAATAAAAATCAATTACCTATTTAGGATTTCGGCCAATCGCAGGCCGCGCCCGTTTACCCCGTTTTTCCCGCCCAAAGACTCCAACAGAAAGTCCCTCTTCGTTATTTTTCAAAATTTTTGGCAAGTAACAAGCAACAAAAAAGTAGTATAGTTGATTGGCGATATAAACGTCGTAACTATAGCTTGAATAAGCTGCAGTTTCGATATTTAAATCGCAAAACCAACAAAACTGCTTCATCAAAATGGCGGCAAATGTTGCAGTTCAAAGGTAACTTCCAGTCTAAATGAATTATGTCATTGATTTTTTCGATTGACAGCCGTGAATGGTCAATTACAAGACAGCTACTTTTTTAAAGTTGAGAGAAAACCTTGTGCCAAATGTATGATTTTCTCGTCACAGGCTGTGTTTTAATTCAACAATGTTTTCCAATCTTTTTCCAGATGGTTATAAAAACAGTATTATGTAGGATTTGGCAACGGCCTTTTGATGCCATATTCGTCCCGTCATCGAATATAGATCAATTCCAGGAAGTTTGAATCCCGAAGTACATGCACTTGTTGTTATGATCCTGAAACAAAATAATAAGAAAAGCAGCGATAAAGGATCGAAAAAAGCTTAAACAAGCAATATCTTCTTTTCTCTCACTACAAATTAAACTCAAGAGCACTTTTTCTTCAAACAAGTGCAGACAAAATTTCTTTGAAATCTGGTCGAACTAAAATGTCGCTGGGGCAAAGTTATAGATATAAAAGAAACCATATTTCTTTCAACACTAAATCATTTTACTGAATAAAATGCAATGTCAAAGAAAACGAAAGAATTAAAAAGAGAGAGAAAAAAATCTAAAGGCCAAGTAACCACAAATGGTCGTCTATTCGCTGACATTCTCTGGGTTTCATTGAATATCGATTGCAGAACGTTTGAATTCCTCAGCATCCCATCGTAATTCGTTACTGTACGAGTGAAGTTAGATACACACACGTGGAATTGTTAGTTAATAATGAGAGAGCGTAATCAAAACTCGTTTGTTATACTTGGCTATTTAATTGAATTATGTACGAAAATGGAAATTATGAA
Organism: Fragum fragum; assembly: GCA_946902895.1. Taxonomy (NCBI): domain Eukaryota; kingdom Metazoa; phylum Mollusca; class Bivalvia; order Cardiida; family Cardiidae; genus Fragum; species Fragum fragum. The sequence goes on from OX336373.1 coordinate 23,541,173, forward strand.
AATGGATTTAACGATGAAATATCAGCTTTAGATTTTAGTAGGAAATTAATTTTACGAGAATATTTTATTTATTCATGTACTTGAATTGGACTATACGTGGAATTTTGAAACAGTATCCTTCTCATTGCTTGAGTTTATAGGTGAACAAGGTAGTTTTATAATTATGTATTCATTCATTTCTTTTTCTTCTTTTAATAAATTTTTTTTCAATATTTTGGAGTTACCAGTGCTTACCTTTAATATCATTTTTTTTACGGATCTGTTTATATTTGAAAAGCAAACTGGGAATATTTCGTGTATACATAAAAGCTACTATCGGAAAATGAAATTTATCACTTTCCCGCATTTCGAGGTTTCAGACTGATTATATTTGAAACACGTTGGAGATGACAATGAAAGCTTTGTGCAATTTGAAACGAAATCATCCTTTGTGGCAGAATATAATGTGAGAAAAGAAGACATTGCTTGATACAAGCAATTTATTCTTTTTTTTCACAATATTTTATTAAGCATAAAATCACATGAATTTTAAAACTAGGGACTGTATAAATAGGGTTAATTAACAAATGAGACAACAATCAGAAAGGTAGCTCGAATGGAATAAATCGTGCTGAGAAAAAGGATCACCCGATAATTTCCGTGAAGCGAATATTTGAATTAAAAAAATGGTGATCGCGTCTAAAAGATGCCACTCAGATAAAACAAATCAGTATGGAACATTTAATAAGGTAGAATGACATTTGTAGACTCGGTAGGTAAAACGTATCAAGACCGAAAAGTATCGCCCCCGACCAACCTGCGAAATACAAGCAATCTCACCAGAAATGCATACTTCACATCGAGATTTATACTCCGATTCTTGAGGTAAAGAGTAAATAGTATTTCAAGCCGCTTCGAATTAGAATCTTAAGAATTTTTGTTTGAAGAATTGAATTAAATCCATTACAAGATAACATTTTTTTAGATTTGTCCGAATTCAAAGATGTTGCAGACAATACTTTACTTGGTGCATTTATTTATCTATTCATTTTTATTATTATTTATATTTTTTTGTCTTTTGTCTTTTGAGGTCTTTTCTTAGGGATGTTAAAGACCATCATTGTGCGAGATTAAGTTAGGCGCACTCAGGATTGGCTTAAACGTATAGCTTTAACAACGTCACCTGTTTCATTGTAGCTAGCTCAAATCGGTCTTTAGGCTAACTTAATTATCTGAAAACCCCTCTAAATCAGTTTTCTGAGATAACCTCAAAGAATTTTTTTTGTGTGAAAACATTCGACTCGTCAAGTTGACCCTTTTAAGTCAATGCTTGGTACGCTGAATTCCTGATTAATTATTCTTAAGATTCTTACTTAGTGGCTTATGAATCTTAATCCATAGAACACTTTATCTTGAAAATCTAAATAAGAATCTCAAGAGTCTCGACGAAAAGAATGCACCTCTGGTTCGGTAGCTTTCGCTTTCCCCGATGACCGTGTTTTGTGTGGTAGGTCACTGCTGCAACGATAATCATTGATGACGAAACAAAAAGTATGTCGTCGTTGGCCAAACAACGATTTAATAATGCAAATATTAGACGCACAATATAAAACGTGTTGAAATACATAAAAATTCATGATCTGTCTAATCGGACAAAATAGAATAGAGAGCTTTTCTTTAAAGCCAATAAATTAATAATAGTGTAACTTATGGGGGTAACGCAGAGGTGATCCTATTAATTACCGTTGCTCAAACGATATGTTTATGTATAAAAGTAAACAAAATTAACAAAGACAATGTCAATTTAAATAATCAAATGGAAGAAAAAACACACATCAATCTTATGGCTGTGTATATTTCAAAATAGCCCAAATTCTCATTCAAATAAAAGTAAAGAATATTACATGTTCTACAAGTTGAATCCATTGTCCGTTTATGATTATCTAAAATGTAAATCAATAGATATAGATTAACAAATAATAAGATAAAACAAAAATTCACCTCCGACCAAAATGAATGGTTTGATTGGCCTTTTTTCCCTTTGATTTGTCAATTTTAATCCATAACTGGAACACTATTAAAAATCTATACATACAAGTAAAGAGAACCATAAAACCCATTCCCATTCAATCCGTCCTTTTACGCGTCCAAAGAAAAATTCTTTGGAAAACATTATGGAAAATGAAGAAATTGCTTGTATCAAGCAATTTCTTCACTCTCCACACTGTTTTCTTTCCAATAAAAAAGACGAAAAAATCTAAAATTCCATCAACTTGAAATTGTCGTCTGTAGCTTCTTTTAATGTGGATCAGTCTAAAACTTTGTTGTGTTGGAATGGGTTAACAGATTAAGAATTAATCGAAACACTAGTAAGAATGGGTATTGGTTGATAATTTGTTCGGGTAATCTACTATCGAGGTATTTTATCTCTCCTAAATATCGTCGGAACACAGTCGGTAAGTGTGGGATGTACAAAGGGCATTAATTAAATTCTAATTAATGTTTACAAATTCGAGTTGAAAACGTGATCTATGCGAAATCTCTTTTTTCTCCAACCCGTTACCGACACATTTTTAGCAGATCCTATTTGAAAGGAACTGTAGTTTATCACTCAAAGTACGCGTATTACATGGAATGTGTAAAACTTTGTTGGATTTTGAGAAATTGCTGGAATCATGCCTTTCTTTTTATATTTTCTTCAACAATTTAGTGTTTTTGGTAATATGTTTGTTTTTTACACAATGTCGGCAAATGTTGGAGCTCAAAGTTAATTTCCTATCTGTATAATTTTTGATTTTGTTGGCTGAAAGAGTCTTTGATTGACGGCCAAAATATGTAACGGGTTGTTGGTTCGAGTCTCTGTGACATTTTAGACCTCTTAGCGGTGATACTCACAAAGCTCGTGAGTTATTGAACCTCGCCGTAATATTTGAGAAAAATTGTTCAAAACGGCCTTCAACTCCCTTCAATGAAATCCTTTTAACTAATTCCCACACGGTGACACTTTTGGACGCCCCTGAAGAAAAACGACTGAGAAAACATTGTGTAAAAATGAAGAAATTGCTTTTTAAAAGCAATTTCTTCATTTTACACAATAATTTCTACCAAGGCAATTGAAAAAATCTAAAAATTTCATAACCTTTAAAATGTTGTCTGCAACCCCATTCAATTTGTACCAGTCTAAAATTCTGTTGTTTGGTAATGGGTTAAAGTTACACTAAATTCATAGCCGGCTGTTTGATTTATTACTTAAAGACGATAGTGATTAAGTTCTACTTATACACGATTTACAAAGCTCTATATCAAGCAGTGATAACCCCGTTAGTGAGCTTACGGGTGTCTTGAAAAACTTTTCTGGAATTAAAGTTGAAACGGGCGGTTTTCTTAGATACTATCCGACACTTCATTCGTCGGGAAAAATTGGAAATTCAAAATACGACAAATGCGAATACATGGGTTCACCTATAAAAATGTTATCGACAGACAAAGGTGAAATTCGGTTGGATGTATATTTTTAGCGGACAAGAATGGTAATTGATAAAATTCGAAACATCTTGTAAAAACAACAGGATTCCTTTTTAACCGTTTTTCTTTTCTCTCATACTCTTAAGATCTAGATTTAAGGATATCAATATAAAGAGAAAGCTGTGCATCCCGAAAATGAAGGATCGCTGTCCACGCCCACTAAACTCCGACACGGTGGGTCGGCTAAGGTAATAAAGGACACAATTTTGTTAAGAAGCTGGTCAGGGACATAAGATAAACCGTTGGTTTGGCGACGTAAACGTCGTAACTTCAGATTGAATAAGCTGTAGTTACGACGTTTAAGTCGCCAAAACCAACGAAAATTCCTTAATATAAATGTCGGAGCTCACTTCCTGTCTCAATAATTAATTTGATTGGCCAATTGAGTTTTTTTATTGACTATGTTGATCCGTTGATTTATCAGTAACGTGGCGGTCTGTGCAGCTTTCGTTAATCAAAGCCATCAACAAGTCATCTTGAGAATTGACGGATCGCTACCGAATCATTTAATTAAACCTAGCCGCCGTCATAGCGCAGTTGATAGCGCGTCGGACTGTCAATCTAGAGGTCCCGATTTCGATCCCAGACGGCGGTACTCATCCTTTCCAACAATGGGTCGATAATCGTAGACCTCTGTGGGATAGCAGCTAGAGGCTAGGAAAGGATGTAATGGTGGTACTGGTGTGAGAAATACCAGGATTCCATTGGTAGGTGCTCCAGCCGCCGCGATACAACTGAAAGATTGTTGAAAGCGGCGTTAAACCCCATTCCAACAAACAAACAAAATTGAATTAAACCTGAACTGAAGTGGACCTCCGGTATTTTATGTCAAGTATTCTGTTAGTATGTCAATTCAAATATCGTCAGTACAGCTTTTTTTTTCAGCTGTACCCACGATGTTTAGTTCGTCAGCCAACCATTTGCTTTTATTTATAGTTTATTGAATTCTCTCAACTACGGTAGTGACTATATTTCTTTTTCAACCCTAGTGGGGAACTAATATTTTGCTTTTAGTTTTATCTTCCTGGGCATGTTTAACCCATTACAACTCAATCACTCCTTTTTACGCCTCCCAAATAAAAAACATTTGAAAACATTGTGGAAAATGAAGAAATTGCTTGCATCAAGCAATTTCTTCATTATCCACAATGTTTTCTATCCCAAAAGACAAAAAAATTTAAAATTCCATCAACTTGAAATTGTCGTCTGCAGCTTCTTTCAATTTGGACCAGTCTAAATTTTTCTTGTGTTGGAATGGGTTAAACAAACGGAGTTTTTCATATAACTCGAACTGCCTCGTCAGAGTTTAGAGGGTATAGGCAGTGATCCGTGGTTCAGAGATTTCGCGAAATGTTAAAGACAGATTCGCGTCAAAGTTCGTTTAACCCATTCCCACTCAATCCCACTCAATCCCTCCTTCTTATGCCCCTAAAGTAAAAAAAAAAACTTTTGATAAAATTGTGGAAAATGAAGAAATTGCTTGTATCAAGCAATTTCTTCATAATCCACAACAAATTAAAATTCCATCAACTTGAAATTTTCGTCCGCAGATTTTTTTTAGCAATGGATTCCTGATATTTAGGAGTCCGACGCGCTACGGACTGCACTATGACGGCGGCTACAGTGGATGTACAAAAGTCGCTGATTATCCAAAGTCTAGATACTGTTCCGAGTCCTTACTTTGTACACATATTAACTTGGATGAAATGTCACGAAAAGGCCCTTTAGACAAAACTTCAATAAAATGAGGGGTGCCTGGCTTCGATTCCCTTCCGCGGCGAATATTCTTTCCGAAGTCTGTCTTCTACCTACGGGGCCGCCGTAAGTCGGTAGCGCGTCAGACTCCTAATCTCAAATTATTGGATGTCATGGATTCGATCCCCGGCTGAGGCACATATTCTTTCCGACATTTGTCTCGCACCAATGGGTGGATAATCGTAAACCCAAGTGGGATAGTAGCTGGAGGCTAGGGAAGGATGTAGTGGTAGTACTGGTGTGAGAAATACCGTGAATCCATTGTTAGGTGCTCCAGCCGCCGCGATATGACTGAAATACTGTTAAAAACGGCGTTAAACCCCATTCAATCAATCAATCTTCTACCTACGGGTGTATAATCGTAAACATAAGAAGAATGAGCATCTTGATGCTTGGAATAGATGTTGTTGCAGTACTGGTATGAGAGGTACTGCGATTTCATGGTTAAATGCTCCGGGCGCCGTGATATCACTGAAATACTGTTAAAAGTGGCCCTAATCCCATTCAACCGATCAATCAATAAAATGAGAGAAAAACCGGTGACTTAATGATTCTTTCTCGTGTCTAAATGTAACATTCAAAATACCTAAATTAACAAATTTTCTTATAATTAGCAATCTTCTAGTTATCTAGGTAATTTAATTATTCGTTATAATTTAGAAATTTATCCTAATTAGTTTTCACGTTTATATTTGAAAAATAAACCACGTGCCTCTTCTCTATGGAATACAGGGGAAGATAAATAAGCTTTGTTCTTATAAAAACTTTTAAGTGCATCGTCATGCAAACGAAACGTCTCTGAAACAAAATAACTCATATTATTAAAATAGGGATGACCAAAGTACGAATCATTTCGAATTTCTTCTAGCCAGAATTTGTATTATTTCAAATTACCCCTTGTCATGCTGAATAGAAAATCTTTAGAGTTGCATAAAAATCAAAGGACTGAAAAGGTTGGAAGTACATATTTCATGTTGATACCTGTTTTGATATTTTGTCTTGTAAACGAGTTTACATGTCCAACATGTGTGCATGTAAAACTTGTTTCAAATATATTCTTTTAGGTTCATGGCACATTTCATTGGAATATATCCTGGTATTTTTTATTTATTTTTTTTGAAAACTCAAACAAAATCTATTCATCAACATAGAAAATTACAAAAAAAGAACCCCCCCCCCCCCCAAAACAAACGGATATGTACGGGCTGAAAATATTACAACACACCCATGGTGAAAAAGAAGAAATTTCATGTCATAAAGTAATCTGGATTAATAGGGAGCTTACCATTGAAATGACACGCACTATTAAAATGTGGTCTGAAACATATCTTTGAATTTGGTCCTGTCTCAAATAGTGTGAATATGTCGTATGGTAATGAATAAGACCAAGACCATTTTTTCCCGAGAATGCCGAGGGTTAATTGAAGATGTTATGTTCAGTTACCCCAAAAATATCTCATCCATAGTGATAACCAAGCTTGAGTTAGAATTTTTCGAAAAACAAACGTAGTATGCGTCGTTGGGTGACCCAAATGTCGTAACTACAGCTTTATTCAAGCTGTAGTTACGACATTTTGGGTCGCCAAACGACGTGCATCATTATCATTGTAGGTTGACCAAAAGACAAGTGGAAAATGAGTTCTATATGATAATACTATAGTGAGTTCTCGTGTACAAAAACTCATAAAGCAGAATCGAAGAAAGTGGGAAATCGTATTATGTGAACAGAACACATTAACAAACGTATAGTATGTATTACTTACAGTCTAACATCAACCATTAACGGATCCGAACTTTTTTGGGAATTGGGTAATAAATCACGACGATGCTGGTCAATATAAAAATGGCTTCGGATTATCCCGTGACCTGGGTTTTCTTTCTTGTTTCTTACTTACCACATGGATATTGTGTCAATTACACGATGCCAGGATCGACGAACGGATTTTCGGACGTGAATGTGGTCGATATGCCGTCAACTGATGAACCTTCTTTCAGAGATAACTTGACTTTTCCGAAAAGCGTGGAAAAAAGTTACGACGTTATTGCTGAGTTTCTGGAAATCGTAGAGACGTACGAACGTAATAAAGAAAACTGCACCGCGGGGACGCAATTCAACCTCGGTGAAGGGGTCATTCAGCAATATGGTATAAACAGATTCAAGCGACAAGCCTTGGTCGCCGTCAACCGGGCGAACCTTCTAACCCGCCTATGGAAAGACGCTCCGAAAGAAGTGTTGGACTATGAAGGTCTATTCTATACCCAGGTTCGAAACATCGTCGAGGGGGACCCGGACATTTTTGCCGGGGGTAACTGTTACGATCAGTTTGAGTATAAGGATTATCTGTTGTTCTGTCCGTACGCTTATCGTACCGAGGACGGAACTATAAATGTGAAAGATTTATCAGTGGAGTATAAATATCTGGACAAGGACTCCGAATGGTTCTATGAGGCAAGGATGCATGCTAGCCAGATTGACAAGTTCAACATCACCGTCGGTGAGTAAAGGTTATAAATTTTCATTGAATTTGATCTGAGCCTTTCCATAACGTTTCAAACAATACTGTATGAGAGGTGAGTAAAGACTCAGATCAGCCTGTGCATCCGCACAGTCTGATCAGAGTCTTCACCATGCAGCCTTAAGACGACCAACAGTTATTCCAAATGCCTTGTGGCTGGTCAGGCAATTACTTGTTTTCGCCGTGACAGCCGCGGTTAGTCAGTTGCTCGAAATGTCACTTGCATGCTCATCTTGAATTTTTCTTAGCCTCCTCCCGTTTATATACGAAAAACACCATATTTTCCGCTGTCCTGGAACCACTGTCTGCCATGATTCAAAAGTAGAAGATTTGGTATTTATTCGTCCGGTTTCTTGATGACCAATTCTTCTTTCGATGGACACACGCCCTGTTACAAGAACCAGGACTTTCGTGAAGAGCACGCCTTCTTTGTTGACTAATTTGAAGTCATACCACCCATTGGTTTCATGGCGCTTATGTAGAAAACGCAGGATATTTTTTGCAAAGGAATAGCAGTGCCAAACCATATGAGCGCATGCGTGACATTTCCAACAATTACACATGTGCGCCGAGTAAAGACTCAGATCAGACTGTGCATCTGCACAGTCTGATCAGAGTCTTCACTCTGCGCTCTGTAGGTAGATACTGACCTAAAGCTTCTTCAAACAATCAGCGAATATTCTTATTGCCCTGAATGGCTGTCCAGGATGCTCAATGTGTGCGAGTCACGCACATTCGAAATTGTTGGAAATGTCACGCATAGGCTCATATACAATTTCAACAATGTTCTTCTTGTATTGTCACCTTTTTATTAAGACCATTTTTGGGTCATCCAGCTTATGAAAAAAAAAAACATCCCTTGATTCGCACCAGAAAATTTAATTGACCAATTGGCGTGGTCCCGCCCACTTACTGCGCTGGTCCCGCTCATTGACTCCTACCGAAAGTCCCGCTTCGAATCTAAACAGCGTTATTTTGCACAATCTATGGCTAGTGGCATTATTTAACAAATTGTATAATAGTTGGTTGGACTCTGAAACGTCGTAGCTACGGCTTGAATAAGTTGTAGTTACGACGTTTAAGTCGCCAAACCAACAGAAAAGCATAACAGAAATGGCGGCCAATTTTGGACTTCAAAACCCCTGTCTAGTCTAAAAGAACGATTTCATTGGTCTACCGATTATTTAATTGACTGGCGCGATTGGCCAATTGGCTACAATTGAAACGCTAGATATGTAAAGGCGATGTTAAATCTACAATACTTGATTCAGCTTTGACGTGTATTCTGCATTTTCACTTGTTGTTCTGATTTGACCATGACGCCTTTCACTGTTTGTTTTTGACGATTGAATAGATTCTACACAAAGTAAAAGGTGCTTTTTATATATTATTTCTATTCAAATTGTAGACTTTGAGATGAAAGCTATTTTCGTAACGTCAGTTTAAATTATTAATTTTGAACGCAATGTGTCATATAAGTCGCCATGGCATGTAAGGGGCGTTGTAGTATAGAAGAAAGGTTAAATCTGGAAAGGTAAAATATCATGTGACCTATCTGGCTGAACGGCACCGTCATTGAAGTACGTACAGTATCGATCCTGGTTAGACAGCACAGTCTGTACCGAGTGACACGAGTCGTTGCTTTTATGTCCGATTTCAGTTGACCCTTTTTTAGCTTTGCGCGTTAAATTTATCACAGAATTCCAGCACTGTCCATTCTATCACCTATCGTCGTTGGGCGTGGAATATGTCGTGTTGAATAAAGCTGTAGTTACGACATTTGGCATGCCTAACGATGATGTACTCAAATAAATACAAAAAAAAAACAAAAAAAAAAAAAAAAAAAACACGTTAGCGAGTGTCACACCCACCTGTCAAAAAACCGAAATACTAAGTAACTAGAGTAGAACAGGATCAGTTTCCATGACGCAAAAGAATTGAAGCCATTTGTAGTAAATTGAGTGAGTATTAACCGGGGAAGGAGGCTGTAGGAGCAGGTATTGTCTTTGTTACTACGCTCATCTGTGTTTGAAGTAACACCCACAATAACACTAAGTTTAAAATGTGTTGTTGATCTGCGAACGTTTAACTGTTTGTTTTTGACAGACAAAGAAAACTGATTTTGACAGATAAAGAAAAATGATTATGACTGAAAAAGAAAAAAAGTAATTATATACAATATCATCAACGTCAATGCAGCGGATTTGAATTTTTGTCTCTTGGCCAAATGAGGATTAACCTTTTCCTGTTTTACAGAAATTTAGAAATGCCCAAATTCAAAGGTTTTGCAGATGATCATTTAAAATGGATTTAATTTGAAAAATAACCATTCAGTAGGCTAGAAAATATTGTGGAAAAGAAGAAATTTCTACTTACGAGCAATGTCTTCATTTCCCACAAAGTTTTCTCATGTATAAAATCATAGCGACGTAAAATCCCGGGTTTGTACAGGATAGGGTTAAGTAAGCTAATAAAACACAATGTGTGACATGCTTGCGCTGCTCTCTACTTAAGTCACGTGATTGTGACCGCTTTGATTTTGAAATATGAGTTTAGTGAAGGCTGCGAATTAGATCCTGTTAGATTGCAGGTTTTCAATGCCCAAACGTCCTTTCGACTTTCTGAATGTAGAAATGCCAAAAATGTGGTCGTTTTTGTTTTATTCTTTTTCATTCACTGATTTTTTTCATTTTATTTCTGTGTGTTTGATGCTAAATGGTTTCTTTTCGCGTGACGAGTGGGACAGTTCGGGTGAATGTTGAACCGAATATGTTCTTTTTTAGAATCAAACATTATGATCTTTGTTAGATTCAAAACGATATGTGCTTTGTTAGAATCTAAACTCCGTGATCATGTTAAGTTTCAAAACTACAGGTCCTTTTTTATGTTCAAAACAACATGTCTTTAATTAGAATCAAAACAGCAAATACTTTGTTAGAATCAAAACGGCATGCTCTTTGTTAGAATCAAAACGACATGCTTCTTAATAGAACCCAAACATCTTGTTCTTTGTAAGTATCAAATCGACATGATCTTTGTTAGAATCATAACAACATCTGCTTTGTTATAATCAAAACAGCATGTGCTTTGTTGGAATCAAAACAATAAGTGCTTTGATAGAACCAAAACAGCATGTACTTTGTTAGAATCATAACAACATGTGATTTGTTAAAATCAAAACAACACGTGCTTTGTGTGAACCAAAACAACACGTGCTTTGTTAGAATCAAAACTACATGTGCTTTGCTAGAATCAAAACATGTGCTTTGTTAGAATCAAAACGGCATGTGCTTTATTAAAATCTAAACAACATGTACATTGTTAGAATCAAAACAATGTCACCTGACGTAAATATGTTATCTCTTTTTTTTCATTATAAATAGTTTTAGAAGCAGGTATATTATGACGCAAGCGTCCGTATGACGTTTTAGTCCGTGAGTTCTATTATTCCATCACTACAGGACAAAATTTTGGATTTGTCCGAATTCAAAGAAGGTTCAAAAGGTAATATCTAAGTGATGGATTTTTAAAAATCTTTGTATTTTGGGTTCGAAAACTTTGTTGCTAAGGAAGAAATTGTAATAAGCATTTTCTTGTTTTCCTCCATTATTTCTATCGTATAGGGTAATTACTTTTTGAGTTGTACTCACTTTACAATGTCGCGCGCTACCTATTTGAATTTTGACAAGTTCAAAATTTTGAAGAAAAAAAATAATAGAGGGTTGAAAGGGGGAAGGTGATGAGGGGAATGAAATTCAATTTGATTGTTAAAAGAGGTACAATATCAGAACGTAATTTCTAAGATAGGGCAGTTGAATTCCACCATATAACATCGGATGGGAAATTAAAACGATCGTAGTATCGGTTGCAAATTATTTAGATATTCTAGGAATTTCGTTGAACTTGACACTTTATTTGAAACGCGGGCTTCAGTTTTCTGTTACAATATATTCAGGACTGTAATAAATTACAATATTTTGGAAAAGCGCGATTCAAATTAACCCTTTCCTGTTACAAGCAATTTCTTCATTTTCCATGATGTTTTCTTCTGCTAAGACAAAGATTGTTTGAAATATTACGACCTAAGGAATTGTCGCCCGCAAATTCTTTCAATTTCACCCAATCGAAATTTTGTCGTCTGGTAATGGGTTAAACAACGGATGTCATGATCGTTGATAGCCGGCATGTCTGTCTGATTTCGAGCAATATTTGATATACCAAAGGCGGGTCTAGGATAATTGTAAAAGGGGTCAAAATTACCCATGGGAGGGGGAGGGGGGGGGGCATCTGGTATTAAGCGACCACTTAATTAAGGGACTCCCAAAGAGTGGTAGAGAATACCCCTTTGTACACTTTTTTTTGCCAAAGATATGAAGGATTGGTTCGATTGCATACATGCAATATTACTGAATTCTCGCTTAATCCTATGTTGTTTGGACTCATTTTAATCGTCGCACTGTATTATCAATTTCATATTGAATTTCTTCAATAAGGCTATAGACGGGAGGGGGGATTCAGACGAAAGCCGCCACTGTATACAGACAGCATCAATGCACGACAATCTTGAAAGGTTATAACCGCTTATCAAAGATAAAATATTAAACAAGAAATATGATTTTTTACTTGGGCAGTAATTTCCCAGTAGACCGGTACGTCAAAGTTTCCATGTTTTCAAATAACCTATTTAATAACCCATGCGGTAAAAATTGAAACGTTACCATGAAAACGAATTTCTTCTCCTTTCCCAATGGACCTTGCGGTTCCTTGAGGTTGATTCAATGATAAATGGCCTGCTGTCTCGGTCGAAATTTACACAACATTCGAAACAGAATGGCATTCTAAAATAGCTAACGGGGTGGTCGGTTCGATCATATACTTAATCGATGTTATAAGGCATCATCTTATAGACTGGAAATGTATTTTAGACATTTAAGATATTTGAAACAACAGGCTAAAATAGGAAATGTATTTTAGACATTTAAGATATTTGAAACAACAGGCTAAAATAGGAAATGTATTTTAGACATTTAAGATATTTGAAGCAATAGGCTAAAATAGGATCGTCTCAGTGTTTCACAAAAAAAAAAAAAAAAAAAAAAATACTTGAAAGAGATAAATTTCACTAGAGTTCACAACAGATTAGCGAATAGCTATTCGCTAATCTGTTGTGAACTCTACTGAAATTTAAAGTGACAATTTTAGATTTCAGTAAAGTGACAATTTTAGATTTCATTAAAGTGACAATTTTGGATGTAGAAAATCTACTAAGAGCGAAAGGTTTGGTCCTTGGTCAGACTGCACAGTCCACGCAGTTTGACTCGGGTTGATACTTTTCACTCTTCGTAGAAGGTCCGTCTTCGCGTGGTCGATCACATATGATAACCAAACTCCTGCGATTTCAATGATGTGAGGGTGATCTGCCTTGTGAAAAGCTGGCAATATTCGGACGAGAGTATAACCGGATATGTAAGAAACTGTTTTTTGTGTCGTTTTGTGTGTGTGTGTGTGTGTTTGTAATTGTTCGATGGTCAAAAGATCTTACTTAGCAATTTCTGCATCTTTTTTTTGTGTGTGTTTATTACTTTATTGACCAATTTATTGAGCACTAAATGACCTCGGCTGTCGATGAAAACACCGATCATTCTTTCACAAGCAAAGCTGTTTCATGCAGAAATTTGATTAGGTTTTTTTATTATCAGAATGAAAAAAATATCATCCTTTTTTGAGATTGAAAATTATCAAGACGTATACCAATTAATTAACAGTTTAAGGAAGTTTTTATGGTACTATAGATGTAGTCGCCGTGATAGCGCAGTCGGTAGCGCATAGGACTCCCAATCTTCAGTCATTGGATGTCATGTGTTCCATCCCCGGCGGTGGCACATATTCTTTCCGACATTTGTCTTCCACCAATGGATGGATAATCGTAAACCTAAGTGGGATAGCAGTTGGAGGCTATGAAAGGACGTGGTGGTAGTACTGGTGTGAGAAATACCAGGAATCTATTGTTAAATGCTCCAGCCGCCGCGATAAGACTGAAATACAGTTAAAAGTGGCGTTAAACCCCATTCATTTACCTTTGATCCCTCACTAAAACCTGTACATCTATACATGTACCTACAGCAACATAAGAAAATACTCTTTTTCATTGAAGCATGATTATTTTTCAGCCAGTCAAAATTTACTTAGTTAAACTAGCCTAAGCGTGACATTTTCAACCATTTTACTTGAGCCCCAATCAAACTCTCTGATCACCTTGTGTAAATAATAGTCTGATCAGAGTCTTCACTTATGCTCTCTTAAGATAGCTACTGACTCTTAGTTCCTTTAGACAACTAGCAATATTCTACATGCATTGTGTGGCTGCTCAGGTTGCTCAACGTGTGCACATCATGCTCACGTGAAATTGATGAAAACGTCTGGCTCAAATATCGAAAAAAAGAAAAAAAAAAAAAAAAGAAAAAAAAAAACAAAAAAAAACGGATATGAAATCGACGGATTCAATCAAATATCTATAGACCAATCAAACCATTTATTTATACCGGAAGTTAATGGTGAACCCCGAAATTTATGCCAAACAATTATGTTGATTTGACCACTTAAACGTCTTAAATGTAACTGCAGTTACGACGATTCGATCACCAACTACCGTTTTTCTGTTGTTTTATGCCTTTGATCATATATTTAGTCAAATTGCCATGATGGGGGTCAGTGGACAGACCGGCGGTCCTTCATTTATCAGCTGACCAATAGCTGGCCCCGCGCACTGACTCCCCAGACCCCGCCCAAAACTTCGACAGGAAATTCCGCTTCGATTTTAACGTCAGGGTTTTTTTTTTTTTGCAAAGTTTATGGCTAGTAGCATGTAAAAAAAAGTAAAATGGTAGGTTGGTGGCTTAAACGTCGTAACTACAGCTTGAACAAGCTGTAGTTATGACGTTTAAGTAGCCAAACCAACAAAAAAGGTTTACAAAAATGGCGGCCACTTTTGGAGTTGAGAGCTCAGGTCCGGGCTGAAGAAATTATTTGATTGGTCGGTTGATTCCTTGATTGACAGCCGCGGTCAATTCAAGTCGAATGCGCGAGTCTCAAAAATCATCAAGCTACGAGGACTCGGTTCAGTGGACGAACGTGATCCTACTATTGGGTTCTTGTAGTGCGAACTATTTTTTAGCCGCAATCTTATTTTGTTTGTATGCTTAAAGACAAACCATTTATCAATTGCGAGAAATATCAATACTGAAGGTCTTACTCAATGTCCGAGTCAAGTGCCAGGAACCAGTGAGGTTTTGCCATCAATACTGGGATGGAAGAATTTTACGTGTCGAAATTTTTTGCATTGCTTTTTATATGCCTCAGCCGTGTAATGACGATGGGACTGTAGAGTTACCTCTGTCCATGTGCGAGGTTTTGCGTGTGTATGTATGTGTGTGTGTGTGGGGGGGGTTGGATGACTAAGTGTCAGTGTGTCCATTTCTTGTCAGGAGCATACATGTATCTTCAACACTAACTTAGCACAGTTGTTCCCCTTGATAAGTGATAGTGTCAGGTGTAAATTTCTGTTGGATTCTGTAAGTTCATTGTCACATTTGAAGGTCATGTGACAAGCACTCAAGAGGGGGGCATCCGTGTTTGTGACAAATTTCTAGTTTTTACATGATTTTATTTTCCTACTTTATATTTAACTTTAATTATATATGCAGCTGCCGATGTAAAATACAGAAATGAAAAGATGCCATTGTCCTTAATGGTCGTATGATGATCATATGATTACGCATTTTTGCGAAGTCAAAGGAAAAGAAACTTTGGAAAGCCATAGCGATAAATGAAGAAATTACTTGTAACAAGCAATTTCTTCATTTTCCACCATTGTTTTCTTTCGCGAAAACAAAGATAAGTAAAAATTTTATCAGCTTTCAGTTATCGTCTGCAGTTTCTTCGATTTCGGAACTGTCTTTTTGTTTTGTGTTATCGGGTTAAACTTCACGAAGTTGAAAACGCGGGGATTGATAGGTAGCGGTGAAATTACCTTTAATATCAAAATTTGTAAAGAATGCATTGCCCGTTGTAGTGTTATTACGAAACTGTTCATCAAACAAAAACCAGAAACTGGAGTCATGGTAAATATTGGTCATAAGCACGACCAAGCTTCAAGTTGCCTTAATTATTGGTATATTGGTTTTAATCAGAAGAAACGTCTCATTTTTCTTCCGCCTATTGACCGAGGTTCATACGATCCCGTGGTCAAAATGAAAAGACGTCATTTAGCGTGGAAACAAAACGGTATTCAAGCGTGTACTTTAAACACTTTCCTTGTGGGAGATTTTGCTTTTAATTAGTTACCCCATTTGATATAGAAATATAGCGTTCTGTTATATATCTATTAATTTCCCTTATAAAAAAATGCATGAGATGTGAACAAAAACGTATTCGACCGTAAAAAATGCTTATCAGACTGTGACTAATACGGGAAGTGTCATTTTACAGATAAAATATAAATGCAGTCTTATCTTAGTCTACAGCTCCCTTTTTGTCCTTTTCAACCCAGATTTGTTTATAAAATCAATTTTCAAAAAAATTATTGTTCCTTAACAAGTGTTTTTAGGCCTTTGATTTTAACAAGGATTAAATCTAACATGCATCAGCATATCAAAAAGATGCCTACTTTGCATGCAGCTGCTAAGGTAAAATGCGCAAGAAGCCTGACCATCCCGGTTCAATGTTTGAGCGTCTTCACAAATCGGCTATCTAGGTAGTTAAAGTTGTCAATTTATTGATTGAATGGGGTTTAACGCCACTTTTAACAGTACTTCAGTCATATTGCGGCGGCTGGAGCACCAAACAATGGATTCCTGGAATTTTTCACACAAGTACTACCATTACTCCATTTCCTAGCCTCCCGCTGCTATCCCACTTAGGTTTTCGATTATCAACCCATTTGATGAGAGACAAATGTCGGAAAGGACATGTGCCGCCGCCGGGGATCGAACCCATGACATCCCATGATTGAAGATTTGGAGTCTGATGCGCAACCGACTGCGCTATGGCAGCGACGGCTTAAAGTTGTCAAACGTACAAGAGTATCTTACATAGAGTTGTATAAATACCTTTTGAATTGTTGTAAAGTTCTGTAAAGTAGAATCAACAACAACGTACCAATTTACAATATGGAAACGATGATTTCTATGAATACGAACGAGCTATGAATTAGTGTTGTTTTCTAATCGCCAACATCCGGTTACGATGGTCCAGTTCTGGTCATGCGTTAACGACTGCGTGACCGGTCATTGTTTAGGATCGAATATCTAGAAACAAACCAATTCACAAATAACTTGTATGATTTATACTCCAATAATCAATCACCCTTATCCCTTAACAACTAAATGAGGTCAACTCGTAACAGGAGCTTACTGTATTGTTTCAGTTTATTTGTTTGTTTGTTTGAATGGGGTTTTACGCCGCTTTCAACAATCTTTCAGTTATATCGCGGCGGCTGGAGCACCTAACAATGGAATCCTGGTATTTCTCAAACCAGTACTACCATTACATCCTTTCCTAGCCTCCAGCTGCTATCCCACATAGGTCTACGATTATCGACCCATTGGTGAGAGACAAATAGTCGGAAAGGATGAGTGCCGCCGTCGGGGATCGAACCCGATATGAAACGAGTTACAACCCTGTTATAGTCGCAATTCAAGCGCCTATTTAACCCCATCGAATAAAATGCCTTTTACCTCAAATTCTACTTAATCTTTGAAACGGACACGTAGTACTTCAATTGTAATGATAATATGCTCAACGAAAAAAGAATTGATTGTAAGCTTTGATTTCTGTACTTTTTGACGTTCAAAATTTTACCACACAACCACAAATTTTCACGCACTGATAAAATAGTATTAAAGAAAACGTTGTGATTAAATCAAAATAGCGATTTCGGTAAACAGTAAGGGGTCATGATTGATTGAATAGGGGTTAACGCAACTTTTAATAGTACTTCAGTTATATCGGGGCGGCTGAAGCTCCTAACCATGGATTCCTGGTAGTTCACACACCAGTACTACCACTTCATCCTTATCGAGCCTCCAGCTGCTCCTCCTATTTAGGTGTATGATTTACTTATTCATATTGATTATGCATGCTGACATTATTGAGCGCGGTAACTGATAAGCCAGCAAAGCCGCTGTCAGGACTTTCAGTCCCTTTATTAAATGAAAAATCGAGAAGGAAAAATAACGGAAATGAGAACCTGCCCGCAAAAGGTTATATTTTCTCCACTGCAAGGTAAATGTCTTAAATCATGTTTGTCTTCGACCTAATTTTTTTCTCGATTTTTGATTTATATTGATGCGAATAAACTGCTTGCGCTGGAAACAATTCAATGTAGCTCACCATTCTGTCGTCAGGGACATTAGACACTTCCTGGAAACTCTACAGGGAGCGCTTTGTTTCTAATTTTAGAAACGGTGTTCCATGCGAAATACATTAGATTTAAATGGCAAATACCAAATTATTTCATAATACTCAAACAAACCCGTATGAAGTACTGCAAGAGTTGGACAAATCTCAAAAGTGTGTTGCTAATTTGTGAAATGAAATATTTCCTTGGAAGATATTTTCTTTCCATTACCGGTTAAATGTTGGGCGATCAAACTGTCCTATTGCAGCCTTATGCGAAGAACTGTTTGGCTCTTCAGGTAACTTCGAATTTGAACATTTAACTATTTAATGAAAGACTAACCATGGAAGAAATATAATGCTCGTTCCCTTCCCGTACAATCCCTGTTTGTTTTCGTCCCTGTGATATTATACTTGAGAAAATATTGTTGAAAAAGAAGAAATTGCTTGTAACAAGCAATTTCTTCTTTTCCCACAATATTATTAACCATATAGGATGGTTACTTTTTTAATTGTTTTTAATTTACAATGCCGTCTGCTACCCCTTTGAATAAGGACAAGTCTAAAATTTTGAAAAAAAAAAAACAGTAAAAGGTTAAGGTCTGATCCGATGACATTTCCCTAGAAATCCACTCATAGGAGTTCACACGCACCTACCTTACACGATTGAATATTAACAAGGCGGACTTAACATACACCGATCTGACAACTGTTGATACCAATTGAACAAATATCTTAAAACACTGACTGTGAACCAAAGAAAGTTGTTTCTAGCAGTTTGTCTCCAGGAATGTTTATAATCGGGCTGTTTCAGTATTAGTAAAATAATGTGACGGGCAAAAAATAAGTCTACCAATCTTGCTAAGGATTCCATTCTGTTCTTAGTTTATCAAGATAAAGTAATGAAATCGATTCTTTAATGCTAATTGAAGTAGACTTGGCAGGTATCATGGCAATCTGTTCTTAAACCTTTCGTTTGTAGCTCAATGAAATATATTTGTTATTTTAATGTACGTGTAAAAAAAGGGAAAAGAATAAAAAAGGAAAAAAAAAAGGCGAAATCCAACGATGAAAGCTCGTTAAATGAAACTAGCATCCGCTTTAACACATTCCTAAAAAAACCTTTTGTACGTCCCTCGGAATAAAGGCTTTGGGAAAAATTGCGGAAAATTAAGAAATTGCTTGTATCAAGCAATTTCTTTATTATCCACAATGTTTTATACTCAAAAAGTCCGGAAAATTAAAATTCCACCAATTTGAATTGTCGTCTGCAGCTTCTTTCAATTTGGACCCGTCTGAAATTTTATTGTGTGGGAATGGGTTAATTATCTACACGGGTTTTGATGCCCATAAGCAAAGATTATAAATTTCTGATAAGGTAATGAAGAAAAAATGCTCTGTTGTGAAAGTTTGCATCAGTTTATTTTTACTTTGATTTACGAAAAAATCGGAAGAGAAAAAAAAGTACCTTGCCTCCTCCATTTAATTAGCATTCGTCTATTCTGATGCCCCTGATTTGTCAGCTCTATAAAAACTCTACTGTGCTTGGAGTGCCATGATGGACCTATTGTAAGTTAGTACTTTCGATTCAGAATGCATATTCATTTACCAAAAGAGAAACGACATGATTATATTTCTTAAATTTTCCGCTTTCCCTCGGATGGGGTAAATTCAAATAATTCTTACTCTTTGTATAGGGAATATCACAACAGTGTGTTTTTCTAATTGTTGTTATCGTGTTCGAGAATCGTGTGTAGGTATTTTTTATTGGAAGTATGTAAATGAATTTCGAACACAATTTAAAGAACATGCTAATCAAACCCTTATTATAATGATAATAGTAATGATAATTCAAGTTTAACTTTGTCTATGATATTTTCAACCTTCTGATTGGCTCAAAGATTCGTTTCATAATGTGTACGCTTGCGCACAAAACAGTTCCATAAAAGGCCTTAGACTAATGATATTATTAACCCACTCTCACAGGATAAAACTTTGGGCCATTCCATATTCAAAGAAGTTGCAGAAAACAAATTTAAGTTGATGAAATCTTCAAAACCTTTGTCTTTTTGGGTAGAAAACATTGTGGATAATGAAGAAATTGCTTGTAACAAGCAATTTCTTCATTCTCCACAATGTTTTCCCAAGCTTTCATATTGAGCGGCGTTTTAAAGCGTCATTGTGTTGAAATGGGTTAACACTAAATTATGAGAAATAAAGAGAATGATTTGCTTTCATTAGATATGAATTAAAAAACCTAACCATATTGTATGAAGCCAGGAAGCGGCTCCATGTAGTAATTTGATTAGGTTTTTCGTTGCTCACCTCAATGAAAAAAATCTCTGATCTCTTAAACAATTTGCAGGATGGAATCGATATCTCTTTCAAATGTTCAGAAAAGCCCTAAAAACGAAAGTAAATTTTCCCGTCAACGTGCCTTATGAATCATGTTCTTGTCATGCTAAACTCAGAATTTTATTGTCTTAACAGAAGATGAAGACAGAGATCAGCCTGCACATATATGCAGTCTGATTTTAGCATACATCACCTGCTAATCCCATTTAAGCCAGAGTTGTTATTACCCGCTATCAGTGATTTCGCCCTTTGACTTCGATGCAATTCTGGAGATTTTATTCAGCACAATTAGGGTTAAGAAAAATACAAAAATAGACCATGATTACATAACAGAACGACTTTCTCGGTACAAAGCTGAAATTATATTCCAAGTGATTCTTCAATTTAAAGAAACCTTATTACATGATACATTATATCTTTGGCAATGAATTTGAAGCTATTTTTATACAACGTAATTAATTGGTGTCTTTTTCTTCTTTCTCTCTCTATTTACGGAATATGTTTAAAAAAAACGTCTTCCACGTCAAAACCAGTGCAAAGTCGTGGTCATTTTGACCATTCCTTGCAAAATCTTTTTCTCTACGCAAAGTGCTTATTTAGCTCAGTTCTTTCTCAATCTTGACGTGATTTAATTGTTCAACGTTCTTCACTACATTACAACGTTACAGCTTGAATAAGTTTCCGTAACAGCGTTCAAGTCTTCAAATCGACAAAAATGCCCAATATAGATATCGGAGGTCAATGATCACTTTCGAACTAAAAAGGTGTATTTGACTGGTCAAACGAATTTTCGATTGACAGCGGAGACCTGTCAATAAATGGAAAATTTCGTGCGAAGGCTCAAATATGAAGGGCAATGGGTTCCGGTCTTAAGGTAGATTCCTTTGTCTAATTGACCAATTGCGGCCGTCTATCAAAGAATCAAATCACCAAATCAAATCATTGATTTAGACCCAAAGGGAATTTCGAACTTCGACATTGGCCGACATTTATGTGACGCATTTTTGTTGGTTTGGCGACTTAAAAGTTGTAACTACAGCTTATTCAAGCTGTAGTTACGACGTTTAGGTCGCAAACTAATTCTAAGATTTCGTTACATGGAAATGGCCACAAATGCTGCAAAAAAAAGCTTTTTAATATCGAAGTGGAACTTCCTGTTGGAGTAAGTGGGCGTGGCCAGCAAAACGTTAATTCATATATATTAACGGAACATCTTCTCACGGTTAAAAGCACTGAAAGTTTGTGTAAGTGTTTCTGCAATTTAAAGAAGCCCTCTTGCTCGAGCCTTTATTGAATGGTAGACGAATGTCAAGATGGTTTGATTCACATAATAAGTTGTCATTTTGTCCACAAGCAATTAAGAGATTCGCGTATTCGCGTATTCATACAGTGTGATTAGGTTTTTTCGGTTCATACCCCCATGAAAACAAAAAATATTCTCTTCATTTCTTATAATTTAATAGCATCGAGCGAAAAAGGAAGAACTTTACAAATTTTGGTACCTTTCTGTATGGGACTATTTTGTGCGGAAGCATATAAAATGGCTGTGTGCTCAAAATTTTGTTCATGGGGTTATGAATAATATTTTTAGACCAATCAGAACGCTCGTTTTTGATAGAAGAAACTAAAAAATAAATTATTACATTATAGTAACAAGAAATACTGATATACAGAGGACAAAAAAGCACGGTGATGGTCTTTCATATATTATACCAACACTTTCCCAACAATGTAACTCATTACAACATGAACATATTTTAGACTCAGCCAATTTGAAAGAATTTTCTTTTTCAAGTTGGCGAAAATCAAATCATTGTGTATAATGAAGTTCAACTCTGTTTTTTTTTTTCGGAACGTAAAAGGGCGGGATTTTATGAGATAGTGCTAAGAGAATGTAGCTTGATGTCTTTTGTCAAAAGTGATTATCCTATTGTTACAAAAATTTTTATCAACTGCTTCAAAATGAACACTCTTCTTTTTTATTCGACTTACAAAGAGTCACTCTTAACCAATTCCTACACAGTTTCGTTGACGTCGGTCAAGATCAACAACACAGGTAAACATTGTAGAAAATAAAGAAATCGCTTGTTTCAATCAATTTTTAGTTTAAGCATATTTATAGACATACAATTTCTCACACCAGTACAACACTACATCCTTTCCTAGCCTCCAACTGCTATCCCACTTAGGTTTACGATTATCCACCCATTGGTGAGAGACAAATTTCAGAAAGGATATGTGCTGCCGCCGTACCGACTGCCCTATGACGGCGGCTCAAAACAAGTGGTTAGAAAAGAGAAGGGATCCAACACCTATCGATCAGGGGTGGTATCTCAAATTACAAGATATATATAAGGATGAATGACCTTTCCGCTATCCGTATACTGCGAAACATGTCGACCAAGGTCAGCTAGATAGTTCCTTTTCATGTGATGGGTCAATATTCAGACTCTTCAAGCGGATAGGGACCTCCCGGGGATTGTGAAACTAATATTTGAAAAAGATCCAGGATCCCGCACAAGAGTATTAGTAATAAAATTTAAAAAAACAAAACAAAGTATAGTTTGGAAGAAAGGGTCCTGTGTTCTGAAAATCTTCCTTAAATTGAAAAGTTTCGAGCCTGGCCAGCCTGCGCAAGACGCGTATAGGCTGATCTGAGTCGGCATTTTCCGCACCACACAGAAAGTCATTTTCACTCTACAGATCCTAAGTCTATATCGAAATAGTGTAGATAAAACCAAGAATTTCTTCGATGCAGCTTAGACAAAACAGAATTTTAATTTTGGCTACGAGTATTTCAGTCTTTCCTTTGCTATTTTACCGGTCGATTCAGTCAAACATGAGAGTCAATCCTACTTTTTTTTCATTTGGAATTTCTTTCCCCTTTCTCTAGCCTGCAGGCTGTGATTACGAGGTTTGGGCCGACAACCGGCGTTATGCTCCTTCAATGTATGCGTATTTCCTTTTATTTACCATCGCTACGAACGAACTATGAATGACGCCTTACGAAGATGGTTAGTTGTTACGGAGCATAGTGCTAAATACTTAATTCTTTAACCCATTTCACACTGAATAAGGTTTTTTTCCGAATTTCATTAAAATCAAAGGACTAAAAGCACTAGCAGTACTTGTTGTTCGATTAGTAATACTTCTTTTGAAAATCAATTCCATAAAAAAACTCTTGTTTGAAAAGGACCATCCCAAGGTTTCTTGTTGAGTGCTCTACCAACTGATCTAATAGGACTGACTTCTCCTTCAATATATCGAGGGCTTAAAGCAAAATCATAGTATGGTTCTAAACAATTTATACAGCCGTACTATGTTTTTGCTCTTAGCCATCGATATGATTTCACGTTATTTTATACTCCATTAGCGTAATATATACTATATATAGCCGATCAAAATCGAAATACTGTTTAGACACATTTCTTAGGCTATCAAGGCATCATTAATACAGCTTCTTTGTATAAAATTTATGATTACTGTGTTTTATAGTTCACAACCGTATTTCATTTTGTTCCTTCAATACTAGCCAATCAACAAGCATTCATTAGGAGCAGAGAGAACTAATTTCAGAGCTGAAATCTCAAAGTGAGATTGACATGCTATTTATCAACATGGTCATAAGCTACATGTATTAGAACATAATTGATCCTTTGTCCAGGAATACTTGCTTAAATGACAAAATGTGTGCGTGTGTGCACCCCCCCCCATTTTTTCTTCTTAAAGTCTATTTTAATTCGTAAAGATGAGCGAAATGGCAATATCTTAAACACTGACAACGTTTCACCTGTTTTTGTAACATCAATGCATTACTAGCTGACAAATTCTTAGACCTGTTGAACTTTCAAGAAGATGTAGAAAACATTTTTCAGTTTGTGAATTTGTTAAAATCAGTTTAAAACTGGGATAAAAACACTGTGGAGGATGAAGAAAATGCCTGAAACAAGCAATTCCTTCATTTTCTACTATGTTTCCCAACGCTTTTCATATTTTTCGGGGCGTAGCAATTATCAGACATGCGTAACGTCATCAAAACACATGTTTTTTTCCGAAAGTTCATTTAGGCAGGTTTTCCTTCATATATTGACCTGCCTCTTATGAATCGCTTGTTAGTGTATCGAATCATTATCTTCCTAAATTGACATACTGCCTTTTTACAAATCCCTCGTTCTTGTTATTATCGTGATTTTATTATGATAATCACGATAATTATCACCATGTTTTAAGACGAAGCGTACAATTTCATCTGATTTCTAGTTTCGTTAAAGGGCTACAAAACCCTGAATAACAACAAACTAATTCTGAACTTGTTATAACTGTTTTTCGAGAACAAGGTAGATAATGAATGAAACATTAAGGCCGAATTCCGTAAAGAAAAGTACTTGGTAATTTTTCACGTAAGAATTTTGACAGAATTCATTTTTCTGTGTCTATTATAGCCAACTTATTGACAGTTGACATGAATCGAAAAAAGGAGGCCCTGCCACTAGGGAGCCAAAAGCAGCTTTCTTCCTCTTAAGTGAGTTAGCGGTAAATTTTAATTGACAACATATCGTTACGCATTTGCTGTTTTAAAGTAATAACCCTTGCCATCCAGGATAAAATCCTGTCAAGAAATGCATCAAAATCAAAGGATGGAAGGCACCGGAAATACAAATCATGTGTCATTATTTCTTTTGAAAATTAACGTAGTAAACAACATTTGCTTCACTTCAATGGGTCAACCAGGTGCTGCAGACTATATATAAAATTAGTGTTCCGAAAATAGCAGCGATCGTCTATAACGCGGGCAATAAATACTTTGCGTAAACCGTAGTACGCAATTCTCAAAAGGTAGGACAAATATATCTCGGAAACTACTTTAGCTTGAACGAAATCAAAGGATGCGAATTGCTTCTCTTTTCAAAACGGTTAAGAATAGATTTTTGACTTGAGTTTCATCAAATCAAATGCTAGGGCATTCTTTGTTTGTCCTACTTTTTGGAAAGTGAGGCGCACATGCCAAAAGATTTTTTGTAATATAAGTAACAACTCTCTTAAACGGTCGCTGCTATACCGAATTTATCAAATTCGTCACCGATTGCAAATCAAACATTAGCAAATGAACATAATTTTGAGTACGCAGTCACTTTGTATGCTTCCGCACAAAATAATTCCACACAAAAAAGTATCAAAATTTTTAAAGATTTTGCTTTTTTCGCTCATTGCTATGCCGCCGTCATAGCGCAGTCGGTAGCGCGCCAGACTCCTAATCTTCAATCATAGGTGTCATGGGTTCGATCTCCGGCGGCAGCAAATATTCTTTCCGACAATGGTCTCTCACCAATGGGTTGATAATCGTAAACCTAAGTGGGATAGCAGCTGGAGGCTAGAAAAGGATGTAGTGGTAGTACTGGTGTGAGAAATACCATGAATCCATTGTTAGGTGCTCCAGCCGCCGCGATATGACTGAAATACTTTTGAAAGCGGCGTTAAACCCCATTCAATTAATCAATCGCTCATCGCTATTAAATTATAAGAAATGAAGAGAATGGTTTTTGTTACCATGGAGGTATGTACTGAAAAAACTAATCACACTTATGTATGAAGGCGCGAACAAACTGTCTGTTTAGTTTTTTCGATTCATACCTCGATGAAAACAAAAGTACTCTCTTCATCTCTTTAATAGAAGACTCATTTGTTAAATTTCTTGACCTTCATATACAAGAACTATTCTTGACTTGACGGATCGCAATGTCAATAAAAATATCGATAGACCTACCAATTCAATGTTTTTAGACCGACGGTGAACTATGAACTCCGACATTGGTCGACAATGTTGTGAATCATTGGTGTTGGTTTGCTTACTTAAACCTGAATAAGCTGTAGTTACGACGTTTAGGTCGACAACCAACCATGCCATTTATTTCTTACGATGTTATTTCGTTACATGTATGTTCAGATCAAACGTAATACCCTCCTCTAATTTAGAAGGCAAAAAAACCTGTATTGTTTGGCAGATTTCGTGTAAATCTGCAGATGTTGTGTTAACGATGAAACAATCAGTTAAAGGCATTTAGTCGGGGGGATCCCGGATAGGTAATTTTGCCAAAACTATTAGGGAAGTTAACGATGCGGGCAAAATTGTATTGTTTACACACTTCGGGCAGAAGTTGTGCTTAATTCATCAAATTGTCACGGGAAGTATGCAATCCTGTTGGAATTCAGAGCTGCGAGAGATTGTCTTACCGATTTTGATCTAGTTGTTTAATTGTCTGTGAGTTCAATGAACGATTCTGGTATTCACATGTTTTGCAAAAAAAGCTTTTGACATGTAGACGACTCAAAACTTTCTGCTTGCTTTTCATTTGATATTGATGCCTCCATTTTTCCAAACTTTGAAGATTTTTATTTTAGTGTTAAAAAAGTAACGCGAAGGACTCTCAGTCATGAGGTCAAAGGTTCGATCCCCGGTCGCGGTAAATATTCTTCCGGACATTTGTCTCTGACCTATG
Organism: Fragum fragum; assembly: GCA_946902895.1. Taxonomy (NCBI): domain Eukaryota; kingdom Metazoa; phylum Mollusca; class Bivalvia; order Cardiida; family Cardiidae; genus Fragum; species Fragum fragum. Next base: position 23,568,195 of record OX336373.1, read on the forward strand.
GGTTGATAGTCGTAGAACTATATGGAATTAGCAGCTGGAGGCTCGAAAAGATGTATTGGTAGTACTTGTGTGAGAAATACCAGAACCTATTGGTTAGGTGCGCTATTTGACTTACATACTATGAAAAGTAGCCTTAACCCATTCCCAAACGGCAAAATTTTAGACTAGTCCAAATTGAAAGAGTTTGCATACGACAATGACAACTGGATGCTATTTGAAATGAACCCATCCTATGTGGTAGAAAATATTGTGGAAAAAGGAGAAATTGATTGTTACGAACAATTTCTCCTTTTGCCACAATGTTTTCTCAAGTATAAAATCACAGGAACGTAAAATCACGTATTTGAACGGGAAAGGGTTAAACTCCATTGAAACAATTGAATAAAAAAGTACGGAAAATAACCCAAGGACAAACTTTACAAGCCCTATAAAATGTCTGACCTATTTCGATTGAATTGGGTTGAAATTTTAATAGTATTTTAGTCATATCACGGCGGCTATAGCACCTAACCACGGATTCTTTGTATTTATCACGACAAATCCTTTACAAGCCTCCGGCTAGTCATCGCACTTAGTTTTACGATTATCCAACCATCGATGGAAGACTAATGTCGGAAAGGATATTCACCGCGACCGGAGATCGAACCGGGGATCCCATCATTAGGAGTCCTTCGCGCTACCAACTGCGCCATGGCCGCGATTTTGTCCTATGGTAAGGCATTGAAGACCCCAAGCCTACATCAGAATTCACGAGGAAACACACGAGTATGTGACTTCCGTTGAGGCATTTCTGACTTATAACGTGTATTTGAATTACGGTCTTCTCCCTTTCGAATCCAATTCACACCCAAATTGAAGAGTATGGAAGGATGTAAGACGCTAATATAGATATCAAAAAAGCTGATCGAGGTCACATTGAGTTCAAGCGAGACAGAAACAATATGTTCGATATCTTGGATTAGATTATTATAACTTTTTTAAATAAAACAAATTATGAAAAGAAAGTTGAGAGGGCGAAACAGTTCCGTGTAACAATGGATCGGTTTCAAAATTTTTTATAGCGTTAACCAGACAAATCTTATTTTCTAAAATCAGCCCCATGGTCGTATACTAAAACAATGAAAGACTGGTTTTCTGAGTAATCAGGCGGTTCAAATTTGTGCAGTCTAAAATATATTTAGTTCAATCAGCGTTCATTTTGTTTTATTTCTTATAGAAATATCATCTGAATTATATATAAAAATACACCGTCTTACATCTCAGTGGCTTAGTGCAAAAACATCGTAAGTGTCTATATAAAGTATAGACACTTATGGTGTTTTTACACTAAGCTATCGATGTGCGGTAATTCTGCGTTGACCTCAGTGTGGATTTACGTCTGGAGTAATATTGTTATGGTTACCAAGAGTGATATTTCGTCTGGAAAGAAGAGTGGCTTAAATTGAGATCATATTTAACGATAGACAAAAAGTAGATGTCAATTATATATAACGTCTGATAGATCCATTTAGAACGGACCACTTACCGTGTAATCACGCGCCATTACATGGCGACTCGAACATTGATTTAAAGGACGCCGAATTGCGTAATGATACATTGGTTAATAACGTTAATATTCTTTTGTGACAACGCTATATTTTCAGTCTCACGTGTGAATTACGCCTTCTTGGGACGAAAAAGGTCATCCATATATGTAAACAATTATTACCAACATTAACCAATTCCAATACAAGAAAATTTTAGACAAGTCCATATTGAAAAGAAGTTGCAGACGACAATTTCAAGTTGATAAAATTTTGGAACTCTTCGACTTTTTGGGCAGAAAACATTGTTGAAAATGAAGAAATTGCTTTTTATTCTCGTATTCATATTTTTCAGTTCCTACCTCCATGAAAACAAAATTATTATCTTCATCTCTTAAATGAACCTACGTGCCGGCACTAATCATTTGTAAAATTATTTGTGTAATTTGTACATTATCACAATCGATAAACCATTATTATTGTGAAATTATGGTCTCTCTCGGCCACCTAATAATCAAAGTACTGAAAGTACTGTAAGCTAGCAAAGCATGGTTGAATTTAGAGCATCTTTCCCTTGTTGGATAGAAACATTTTGGACATTGAAGAAATTGCTTGTTACAAGCAATCTCTTCATTGTCCACAATGGTTTCCAAAGCTTTTTTCTTGAGATGCTTAAAAAGCGAAATTGAGTGGGAAAGGGTTAAATAGCATGCTTTTGACAGAGTTCTATGAATTTGAAAAGAGTTTGCAAAATTCTTGAAATACATAAGAACTTTTTTTATGGCGCAGGCATTTTTTGACGGATTTAGTGGTTAAACCTCCAGTGGCAGTTTGCACTCGTTGAACTTTGAGAAGACCTCAAAATTTTGTTAACTTAACCCATTCCAACTCAAGCCCTCCTTTTTACGCCCCGCAATTAAAGAGCTTTGGAAGACATTGTTGATACTGAAGAAATTGCTTGTATCAAGCAATTTCTTCATTATCCACAATGTTTTCTACCCCAAAAGACGAAAAAATTTAAAATTACATCAACTTGAATTTGTCGTCTGGAGATCCTTTCAATTTGGACTGGTCTAAAATTTTGATGTGTGGGAATGGGTTAAGCTATCAAAGCTCTGCTAGCTAAAAGAAAGATTTCCCCCACCAGACGAAGGTTTAAATCGCTGACAATCAATACCTATCAACAGCGGGTCACATACGGTTGAACTCTTCAATTTCGTTAAATGTCACGGCCGTTTTAATATGTCAAAAATGCTATCTCTCATCCAGATATCATCTGAAGGAAATCAACTGCTATATCTGTGAATTAATTTTCTGATATCATCACCCTTTTGGCAGATATACCGTATTCATCATGCTGTTTCAAAATGCTGGTCTCCGTCTCAACCTACGGATCTTCGCTGGAAATTGACGTTTTGCTTTATTTCTTTGTATAATTTTCCAAAAACACTATCCAAAATGCACTCTACCAAACCAAGCTTATATAGTTTAACCCATTCCAACACAAGAAAATTTTAGACTGGTCCAAATTGAAAGAAGCTGCAGACGACAATATACGTTTGATGGAATTTTAAATTTGCCAGTATTTTGGGGTAGAAAACATTGTGGATAATGAAGAAATTGCTTGATACAAGCAATTTCTTCATTTTCCACAATGTTTTCCAAAGCTTTTTTCTTGAGGGGCGTAAAAAGGAGGGCTTGAGTTGGAATGGGTTAAGGAAAGTTAGACTTTCTTATGGAAGGTATTTCAAACCTTTCTCGTAAAAAACCTAGTATTGACGTCCTCGGATATCATATTTGAAAAAAAGGGATTGTGAAAAAGAAGAAATTACTTGTAACAAGCGTTTTTTTACAATATTTTATATATAAGATGGTTACTTTTTGCATTGAACTTACTTTATAATGTCGTCTGCTGCCCCTTTGAATTTGGACAAGTCTAAAATTATGAAAACCAATACTGTCTTAAAATGGAAGGTTCTGGAACCCAGAGTATTAAAAGAAAAATTCATCCCTGTGGCATCTCAGATAAGGAATGGAATAAGATGTTTCGTGAGGAATGGGTTGAAACGTTTCATATGAAGAAAGGCAGAAAATCATTCGTAAGACAGACAAAAGCTCCATAACTTGATAGGGTAAATATAGCGTCAAAATTTTGATGGATTAAAGAGTCATTTCTTAGCGTCTACCCACTTGTTGAAAGATGACCTCTATCTCTATCATGTCGCTTCTAGTCTTGTTTCCCTTGTGGTGGACGTGACATCGGAAAAAATGTTGAATTAAGCTTCGGGATAAGACTACATACAAGAATAACTTCTTGGAAATTGACCAATCGCGGCTGTCCATCAAGGAATAAACTGACCAATTATAAAATCTATTTATCCTCTATTTATCCGGGACCCGAGCTTTTCAAAACTCACTTCTGGTCCAAATGAATGATTTTATTGGTCGACTGATTATTTGATTGACAGCAGCGATTTGTCAATTGTATGAATGCGTAAATCTCAACCAGAAACAAAGAAAATTTCTTAGGCATCATGTATAAGAAAAATGATCGTTTTGAAAATATGTTATGAAAACAATAAATAACAGCATATCCGAACCACAGTCAACCTTCGTAGAAAGCCTAAGTAATAATATCTTAGATAAAGAAATGACGCAATGGTAAAAGGTACTTGCATAGTTCTCAAGTCCTGACGCAAATCTTTTGTTGTTGTAGTTGTTGTTCCCACACAGTCACGCTTTTTTACGCTCTTCAAAAATAAAACTTGAAAAAATGTTGGAGAAAATGATGAAATTGCTTGTCACGAGCAATTTCTACATTATCCACAATGCTTTCTACCCTATACGACAAAGGTTTTTAATATACAACTAACTCCGAATAATCGTCTGCAACTTCTTTAAATTTGTACCAATCTCAAATTTTGTTGTGAGGGAACGGGTTAAGAGAGTCCTTTTTTATTATGACGGGATACATTTATGGAAGCTATCAAGTTAAAAGAGAAAGTAATTTAAGAATAATTCTTTAGAGATTTCCTCTAAATCATATTTCTAGCCGCGTCTCGAGAGAAAGCTCAACAGAAAAAGATCTACCTCCTGCTTCGGTCTTCCAAAGAATTGGGAGTAAAGATATGTTGGAACAAGTAAGTAAGTGTGTTATGTCATTTTAGCTTTTATAGGGTAAGTTAACAGACAGACATTTACGTAATCTCAGAGTTCAACGAGTCCAAAGTGCCACCGGAGGTTTAACCACTATACACCCATGAATGCCTACGCCATAAAAAGTAGTTCTTATGTATTTCAAGATTATTGCAAATTCGGCCTATCAGTTCGTTTCCTGGGTATCTTTAACTCACCTGAGCATATTGTGTTCAAAATGAATCTGATCAGAATCTTCACTATACGCGCTGATTTGTATTGCCACATGAATTAACTTTATTCAAATTGTAGAGAACACCTACAACAGCATGATATTAAAAAAAATTAACCCATTCCCATTCAAACCCGCTTTTTAAGCATCTCAATGAAAGAAAATGGAAAACAATTTGGACAATGAAGAAATTGCTTGTAACAAGCAATTTCTTCAATGTCCACAATATTTTCTATCCTACAAAGGCAAATATTTTCTAAATTCCACCAACTTGAAATTGTCGTCAACAACTTCTTACAATTTGAACCAGCCTAATAGTATGTCACGTTATAATGGGTTAAATCCTGGGTTACTTTAAACTCGTTTATTTATCACAAGATAACCTTTTATAAGGAAGATTACTCAGTACTCAGTACTTTGATGAAATTACAATTGATTGATTGAATGGGTTTAACGCCACTTTTAACAGTATTTCAGTTATATCGCGGCGGCTGGAGCACCTAACACTGGATTCCTGGTATTTCTCACACCAGTACTACCACTACATCCTTTCCTAGCCTCCAGCTGCTATCCCACTTAGGTTTACGATTATCTTCCCATTGGTGAGAGACAAATGTCAGAAAGAATATGTGCCGCCGACGGGGATCGAACCCATGACATCCCAGTTAGGCGTCTGATGCGCTGCCGACTGCGCTATGACGGCGGCTAAATTATAATAGAAGCATGCGTCTACGACGTAAGCAATATACGCGTTGCGCCAAATGTAGTACACAGATCACAAAAGGTAGAATACACATTATATAGTTACTAGAACAAAAAAGATATTTCCATGGTAATAAATTCCTTAAATACTTTGATTCTCTTTTTAATTCGTTTTTAAATGGAATTTTGTCGTGAGCTTCGATATCGATGTTACTCTACATAGGGTAAGACAATTTTCGTTTTCTCTATGATGATACGTAAAGCATTTTATTTGTGGGTGCAATAGTGTTTTAAGCGCAGATACATAATATCAGCATTTATGATAACGTCTTATTACCAGCGACATGTATGTTCTCGGTAATTCACACAGTTCTCCAGCTTCTCTTCCATGTTGTATATAATGCCTTTGGATTGTTTGTCTAAGTAACCGTTTTTGTTTTTGCTGTGTATTTTTTTTATTGTGTGTTTGTATTTGATATGACAAAAAACTGAATCAATACGTCAATAAAGAATTATCTATCTATCTATCTATCTATCTATCTATCTATCTATCTATCTATCTATCTATCTATCTATCTTTCTATCTATCTATCTATCTATCTATCTATCTATCTTTTTGGAAGCCCAAAAATTTGTTTCTGATATTAGTAGCAAATCTCTTACACGGTCACTGCTATGTAACATCGTAAATATAAAGTTTCCAATTATTTCAAGTGAATAAGAAGAAAACCTACTTGACAAATTGTAATCAGCAAAAAAGGCTGTCGCATTATTATAAGCACTGTGTTGAGAACCTGAAACGCATTTACTTATCTTTTTAAGTTATTGGAGCCCAGCATTATGTATTATTGATCATTTTACATCTCAAGAGAATGTTATGTCTTTGGTATATTTGTCGACCACGAACTTGGCTCTTTTTCCAAGTTCCAATGAATTAGCATAAATTACCGATATCCTGGTTAAAATTATTTTCTGGTGAATTAGAAAAAAAAAACTATTTGATAACTTGTGAACAGGAAAAAGGCCGTCGTATTATTACAAGTACACTTCTGCGAACTCCGAGAGCATTAAATTTGCTTTCAAAGTCAACGGATCCCAGCATTATGTATTTTCCTATATCAAGTGAAGGTTATGTCTTTGGTAAATTGGTCAACCACGGGCTTGGTTCTTTTTCCAAGTTCCAATGAATAAGCAAAGGTAAGCGATGTTATGGTCTAACAATTTCAAGTGAATTAGAAAAATAGACCTACTTGATAACTTGTGAACAGGGAAAAGGACCGTCGTATTATTACCAGTGCACTACTGAGAATCCGCAGGGCATTTACTTTGCCTTCATAACTTTATTAGACTGTGTTCGTGGGATATTCCATCGTATTAGAGGTTATTTGCATATGGAATGACAAACACACAGAGAACGCCTGGCTCCAATGTCACCCGATATTCACTAATTAGCCCACCAGATTCTTTATGTTTCATCTAATGACAGCCATGATTCCCTGACCTTTTCATAAGTATGAAACAATATTCTAATTTCATGTTTGAGCGACATTTTTGCAGAACTCAGACCAGACGACAAAACTATTAAAAGGAATGTGTAGAAGATAAATGCGGTATAAGCCGAACTGTGGCTTTTTCGATCAGAATGAATAAAAAACTTCAAGACAACTCTAAACTTGTAACCAAGTGACAAAGTTTCAGACTAGTCCAAGTTAAAAGGAGATGCAGACAACAGTTTAAAATTTATAAAATTTTAGATATTCTTTTTTTTTTTTCAATCTTTCTGCTTAAAAATCATTGTGAAAATGAAGAAATTGCTTTATTTTACTCAATGTCTCCCCTATTGTTCTTCTTATTTTTCTTCCATACCAAGAGATAAAGAGATATTTAAAAACATAAATGTAATTGAAACTGTTGTCTGTAACTTCTTTGAACCGTCTGAAATGCTGTCACCTGGTAATGGGTTTTCAAGCAATCATGATGTCCGATATGATACGGTAAAATCGTATTGACTTGGTTAAGAAAAAGTTGCAGTGATATAACAGAACAATAGTTCAAATCGACCTAAAACACTTTTCCGAACAAACTAAATAGACTAGATAAGCAAAGAGTTTCAAAAGTAACAGGGATGACATTGTCCGGCGCATATGTTGTTCTTAATGACTTCTATTGTAGTACACGATAACGTTATTTTCAGGAAAAAAGACTCTTTAACAAGGGTTTCTATCTGTTCATTGTAGTATTAGATAACAACTTATTATTGAAATGATCCAATTAATTTCCAAAGATTACTGGCTGTAATTATACAACCAGGTGCGGCGGGATCTGTTTTCTTAGAAAACCAATTACGACTGCATGGTATCTTGGTTTAGCAAATGTTCTCTTTGAAAGTGATAGTTTGATCGGCGATTCGTTTAACACCTGGTAGAGTACGGGGTGTGTGCGGTTTGCTTTGGGGTTTTTTGATGTTTTTTTTTATGTGTGTGAAAGCTTAGAATAGACGAATGGGAATCACTGTCTGTGTTATTAGCATTAGCATATTTTAGACGAAGTTCAAGGAGGAAAGAAAACTGTTGTTTCATCGAGTCCTCGTGGCTTTTTGGTCTACACTTATTTACTCTGTCAATTCAGGATCAAGAAACTCAAATCAATAGACGCACATTGATTATGTTCAAGTTTGGTGTTAAAGTTCATTTATACAATTACGTTTAGTTTTCTTTAATGCTTTCAGGTGGATTATCGAGAAATAACGGTAGATTATCATTTGATAAACTCACCGCCTATCCAGTGGATTTATCAAAAACTTATGCCCCGCTCTCGTTCATTTGACCCTATCTGACGTTATGTAAGCAGAGCCAAATAAGTGACGTCATCATATGCGCTGCATAGCAGTCACGTGCAAAATGACGCGCTTTAAGAGAATTTGTCATATAATTTTCGCATTTTGTCTAATTTTTACATTAAAGAAATAGAACAATCGTTTCCTGAACAACAAAAGCAATATTTTTACTCGTGGCTTCGCCACTCGTGAAAATATAGCTTTTGTTGTTCACTCAATGAAATATAAATCGATCTTACACTGATACAAACGATTATCCTCTATATATAATACGACCTACATTATGGGAGAGTGATAGAACTCCCTTGATTATATCTATATCACAAACAAAACAAAACAAAACAAAAAAGCAACAGCAAAATGAAATATTCGTTGCATGTGCCATCGCAATATCTTTATCAGAAAATGATTACAAATTTTATCTATTAATAGCAAAAACCTAAGTCGTTTTATAAAATAGGATATCAAGTTCGTGTTAACAAACTCAATTTTTATCTCTTTGTAGGTGACTCGTTTATCAAAGTCAGTATTTCGTTACCACTCATACAATATCCTCTCTACATATCTTTATGATTTTGACGTTACCGTGAACGGCAGCAACGTTATGTTTAAATCTGTACCTAAATACGATATAGTGCCCAAAAGCTTTGACTTAGCCCAATACTTTGCGGTAAAACGACCAGCAAATTACCTATTTCTATTATTTACATCGATACTATTATCATTAATAAAGATTCGAAAGAATTTGATTTAAAAAAAAATCCCTTACACTGAAGACGGGATGAGCGTCAAATTTATCATTTAGAGATACATGAGTTACATATAAAGAGTACATGATTATATGCTAAAATGAACAAAATGTGTTGAGAAATACCATGTCCCAATTGCAGCCCCCCCCCTTTTTTTTAAGAAAAAAGACTTTGATGAATGACCCTGACTTTGAGAGTGACCTTGCTCTTACAACCGTCCTTCTCAATGCAAGAAACCTTTGACCCATATTAGAGCCAAGTGCCCTGAAATGTTCTTGGATTACAGCAAAGTTTTGTGTTAAGTTTATCTTCATAAGTCATGTATATTGAACGATGTTTGAATATGAACAAAAGTTATGCATCTTAAACGGTATTTGAATAAGAGTAAGAGTAAAATTTAGCGTGTTTGTGTAAATTTACAAATTAGTGACCTTGATAAGTTAAATTGCCTTTTTGGATGATCCTCGTCTTAATATGAACTGATGGCTATCAATGCAGGGAACCTATGTACCAAATATGAACCACGTATCTTCAACGGTATTTGAATGAAGCAAGCAATTTCCTTATTCAACAATATTTTCTTTTTAAATTCTATCGGGTGAAAAATGTCGCCTGCTACTTATCTAAAAAAATCTGTCGTCTGGTAAAAGGTTAAGCCGAGAAGCCAAAGTGCCCCAAATTCGCATAAGTATTGGTGAGAACTTTGAGGTATTATTGCATATCATACCAATTCTTTATGCAAATTTGTAGACTACATTTAAGATCTCAATCCAATCTATCTTGATTATTTCCAACCAGTCCGTCCATACGTCTGCCCGTATTTCGATTCGTTCATCAATCCATCCATCAAACAATCCATCCATCCATCCTTCCATCCATCCTTCCTTCCATCCATCCATCCATCCATCCATCCATCCATCCACCCATCTATCTATCTATCTACCCATCCAACCATCCATCTATCTATCCATCTATTTTCCATCAAACAATCCATCAATCCATAATTTAAAGGCATTGGATCTTACTTATTCCTTGATTTTCGATTTCACTCCAAGGTTGATTTGAGATGCTTTCTTATTACCCTCTGAGAATAAGGGACCGAACAGTCCTTTTATCTATTTTTTCGATCGATCAGAAATGCTTAGTCACTTTATTCACTTTAGATAAATATAAGTACACTAAATGTGCTTATGTGTGTGCTTGCTCGTGTATATTTGTATGAATCGGCGTGTGTGTGTGTGTATGTGCGTACGTACGTATTTGTGCAATTGTTTGATTTAAGTTTGTGTATGCTTTTGTTCATTGTTTTATGTGAAAAGCTCGCCCCAGTGGCGGAGAAATAAAGAATATATATAATAAACAATAGTAACAACTGGACTTTTAGTCTGAACTAGTCATCCAAACCACAAAAAGTGTCTTGAAAAAGCATACTGAGTCCCTGAACGCAAAAAAGAAGGTAGGATTAAGAGTATACAAGTCATATTGATAGAATAAAGTATCTGTTCTAGGACAGACAAAGGCAACCCAAATTTGATAAGGTAAATATAGAGTCGGACATTTGATTGATTAAAGTAGCATCTCACAATATCCATCCGCATGTCGAAAGATGACCTCTTTGTCTATCTAGATCTTTTTATCCTCAGTGAAATAACCAAAGGTATTTGATGGAATGATGGAACAATATTCTAAATCGTTTAACGCATTCCCACACAATGCGGCTTTTTGACCCTCTTAAGAAAAACGACTGGGAAAACATTGTGTAAAATGACGAACTTGCTTGTAACTAGCAATTTCTTCATTCTTCACCTTCTTTTCTATCGAGAAAGTTGAAAAAATCTAAAATCTCAGAAACTTCAAAGTGTAGTCTGCAACCCCTTTCAATTATGACAAGTTTAAAGTTTTGCCGTTTGGTAATGGTTCATAAGGTTCAAGTCCCTGCAAAGCGTTTCACCAAAAACGTCTAAACAGAGTCAACACAAATACGCACACTTTTGTATGTTCATATCAGCATGATGATTGAAATAAAGCTTGAAAAACGGTATCTCTTTTCGAGCCCATCAATCGAAAAAAATGTAAATATTTACCAACTATCTGGATACCTTACAGTTTAATCTCAAAACTTACTTTCTTTGTCCTATAAATTATGAATATTACGTTACAGTTACGATACAAAATATTTTATTGGTTTCGAGCGCCGATGAAATTTCGATATTTTCAGACCTAAAGTCGAATATAATGTCACGTTTTTACATGCGGCGATTTTGAATAGTATTTATCAATGTATTATTTTTTATATGTACTCGAGAAATTTGATTAAGAAAGTTAAAACAACTTACGAAAGATAAATGACGTCATTTTAACAGGAACATGACGTCATCTAACCCCTCATTACATACGGTGTGGCTTTTTTTATTTTGTCCGCGTGAAAGGAATGTATTTCATAAGGAAAATAAAGAGTATATAACAAATACTTATAGATATTAAACCCCATCTCCCCCCCCCCCTCTACTGAAAGACTCTCCAATCTTTTTGAATCAAATACAAGTGTTCTCCGGATTATTTCCTAGTTTGATCGACTTACGCAAAAGTTCTCTTATGTTGCTATTCACATGTTTCTCTGTGAACGGGTAATTAATAGCTGAAATGTTTTTTTTAAAGATTCTATTTCTAGTTCTCTTGAGTTAAAATAAATTAAACGTATCAGAGACACTTTGATTTCTAATAGATATCACGTGAGTCCCTTGTGAGGACTAGGAAGATTGAATTGAGTTTTTTATCTCTAAATAGTACACGATTATTACAAATTATTAGATTGAACTCTTCCGCGATTGATAGCATTATTTTTCTTGATAATCCACAGGCATGATTATTGTAGGAAACACTGTGAGAAAAGAGAAGAAAAGATATTGTACTTTGAATTCCGTAACCCAATCATGCTTTCTTTCGCCCATAAAGAAAAAAAGCTTTGGAAATAGTTGTAGGTAATGAGGAAATTGCTTGTAACAAGCAATTTCTTCATTTTCCGCAACGGTTTCTGTCCAATCCCATAAATAATTACAGTCTATCATCCTTTATATTATTATACATTTTCGATTTTTTCAGTCAATGTTCCATATTCCTCATAATCACTTCTCAACTATAATTTAAATATTTGTAATAGCGTACCCGTTTTACAATCCCAGTAATAAATAGACAAACACAAAATACTATAGTGAATGTTTATACGAGTGACACATCTATTCCTTTTCTACTTTTAATTTATCATTCTATTCATTTAAGATTCCGGCCCGAACATCAAATGTATATTTTATTCGGGCAAAGATTTTGTCATGTTTTTTTCATGTTTTTGAATTCTAGATATATTTCCTATACATTTATATCCAATTTCATCGTTAACAGGTAAAGACGTACAAAAATGAATTTTAGAGTCTGGTTTGTGTTAACCCACTCCCATACAATGGCGTTTTTGACTGTCTTCAAAAACAGACACTGGTGAAACGTTATTAAAAATGAAGAAATTGCTTGTGACAAGCAATTTCTTCATTTTCCGTAATTTTTTCTACACAGAAAGTTGAAAAAAAAATCCAAATCTTCATAAACTTTGAATTGTCATCTCCAACTTCTTCCAATTTGGACCAGTCTAAAATTTGTTTGTCGTGTGGGAATGGGTTACCTGGGCTTTAAGACAACATCAAGGAGAAGAACTTTATAGGACCTGTTTTCTTTCTCATCCTTTTGCATTACACTGTTAAATAGGCATATCTGCCCTCCGATTTAGAAAAATATTGTTGAAATAATCTATCGCTTACTTGATCACTAAAGTAAACAAGGGCTTTTCTTAATGTCGATATGCAAAAGGAGGGTATGAGTGAAATTCACAAGAAAGAGTATTTGGTGTTCTTTACGTTTTGAAATCGAGACGAGTGTACCCGATTCTTCACCGGAAATCTTCGACATTGACTGTTATATCGACTGGTGCTGATGACTAACTTTACGGAAGATTTTGTTAATCTTCGTGACCTAGAAATTTGATTGAATGACCAGCGAAAGTTAACCGTCATCACTGACGTCATAATTTGATATAAACAAACCTTTACACAATTTAAAATACAGAAACTTCTTTCGTGAATTAAAGGCTTACTAAGTAGAATTATGTTGATCTGATAATTTCAATCGTCATATATATTTATGCTTTTGGGCCTTGAGCATGGTTTTCTTATTGATTTTATAGTGTATTTTGGGTTAAGATGTGGCTTTAACTACCGAAAAATATCATGTACATGCTCATATCCGATAAGTAAATAAGTAAATGCAAATAAAATGTGTTTCAACCAAAACTTATTAATCTATGTAGGCAAGATCACTTGTATCCAACAGACTGTTTTCACTTATGAATAACGGTTTAACTTTTTCTGAAATCAAAACATCCAATCGCTGAACACGCCCTCCGATGGTAGTTTGACTGAGGTTTCAAACGATATTTTTTAGTAAAATATTTGATCAGGGAATATCAATCCAAGAAAGAGTAAATCGTTTGTTGGCGACATAAACTTATTCAAATTACCATCACAACAAAAATCCTTATATTGAATGACGGAGTTCCTCATTTACTTCCAGACTAAATAAATGGTTTGCTTGACCAATCATTTTCCGGTTGATAGCAGTGACCCGCTGATATCGCAATATTATGACGTCAGATGACGTCATACAGAGTGATTCTAAAACTTTGTAAGACAATGATATTTGTGATGACAGTTCGATACAAAAGCAAGGGTTACTTTGCAAAAATAAAATATATAGATCTGCATGAAATGAATTAATATTATTAACAAATGAATTAAAAAAAAACAAACAAAAAAAAAAAACAAAGACGACAAAAACAACAATAATAGCTATGTAGGCCAAGATAGGCTGGCTTCACCACAGATAATGTTGTCGTTATACCAGCTCTATCTTATAACCACTAACTGGAATAGACACTAAAAAGATCTCTTCCCCTACAAAGAAAATTATATAAGATCAACGCTGCGGCTAAAGGTACAATTTCTACATTGCTTTGTTTAATATCAAGTATTTACTTAAGATATATGTGCGTCACGTCTTACTTAAAAGAAAGTAGATTTTCGAAATATATTTTGAAAAGTGAAATCGGGACTTTTACGCACTAATAAGTCGCCCAGTTTTTATAACCTGGAAGCCCGACTAAGACTCTATCTACTCGGTTATTTAGAGGGGATCAATTGACATTGGAGGCCGGTGTCTGTCAGTCGGAATGACAATTAGCCCAAATACACGGGGATTTCTGGAAAAACTGGAGCGATATCAAACTATAAATTCCTAATATGGAATAAGATTGTTTGGGTCTTTTGGCACGTGTTTATGTAGAACTCGAGCAATGAAATAAGTGTGCTAAGATATTGGCTTTAAAATGACATTTTTGTAATTAGAAATGCTAATAAGTTTGAAAATGATAGTTTTGTTATGAAATAGAACGGTCTAATAAACCTTGAGTTTGAACGTAAGCATGAGATGGACTTAATCCATTTCCAGACAATTTTTTAAATTGTTTAAAAAATAAAAGGAGCTGCAGAAGACTATTTAAAGTTGTTGAAATTATTTTCAAAAAATATGTCAATTTCGTCTTTTGGGATTAGGGATAAATTTCTTGTAACGTGCATTTTTATCATTTTCCACAATGTTTTCTAGCGCTTTTTCTTGAGGAGCGTAAAAAACGAAATTCCATGGGTAAATATAGATTGATTTTTACTGCACTTATCACTGGTGACGTAATCCATCCCTCTTGATGATGTCACTAGATGTTACATTTTAATATATTATTTTATATCGAATAATGCGCAATCGATTCTCTGCCAGTCGATTTATATTGCCTCACCTAAATATGAAATGGATGTTAACAGTTTTTTCCCTTAAACATTTATTTTCCGCAAACACTAGGTGATATTTTTACAATTCATCAAAAGGTTCTATATGGCTCAGTGGTTAGAGCGAAGACAAGTTATCTCAGAGAAGTTGATATCAAATTGTTTGAATTCCGACCGCGCCGCTTGTAAAGTGAGCATGTCCTGAATTAGACTTTTCTTGGCCCCAGCCTATTACTGGTCATACCTGGTAAACTTTGCCGCAAAATAGCTGTATTATTGTTCAAAGAGGTGTTAAACCCAATTTAAACAAAAACAAACAAACAAAAAGAACTCTCCATTGTAAAAAAGATGCTCTATCAAATTAGATACCTTTGATGAAAACAACTTTTATTTCGACGTAACCAATATCTATTCATTATATTATTATGTGCAATTTTCTTAATATATCATAATTTTTCAGATACCGATAAATAAGCTACAAATTTGTTACACCAGCATTTTAGCTCGCCGAGTGTAGCATCCGCGTAAGGTGTTCTTGTTTCGTTTTCTTACAATACGCATATATTCTTTTAATTTCTAATTAGAAATGTGTCACACACACGGATTTCCCCCGCATAAATGATTGTCACATGTGATCAGGAACTTTGTAGTATCCAACACAACTTTAAGTATGACGCTAGTACTTTTCAAGGGGAAAAACTGTGTCAAGTTATTTTGAAATTCATCGATTTATGTAGAAGATATGCATCAGACAAGAATTGGACACACACACATTAATACGCACACAAACACACACATACACTCGCACACACTAACATTGGTAACTCTATAGACCCGTCATATGTCGATATCAAAACTTCCCTTGCAAGACGTTATATACGTTAACATAAATAACACTTGCAATCATGCACCTACTTTAACTTCTATTTATCATAAACCTACCAATATTCCTTAGAAAATGCATGAGAACAAAATCACACGCTGTAGAAAAAAGCCCTGTATCAGACTGATACTGATATAAATGGTTGACGTCGTTTGTCTGGTAAAATGACGTCATTCCGCGAATCAGGTTATTCAAATTAAAAATCTTGATTTTGGACAGGTTTAACGTTTCAAACTCAAAATCCCTCGGTATATAATAAATAGAATACATGTACACTGATGTTGTAATGATACAAACCCTGTATTGGTTTATCGCCGCGTAGGGTCATTTAATATTCGGTCTCGTGAAATATCAAAAATTCCCTACGCGGTTCGAAAGTTATATTCCGTATATCTTCAAACCCTCATTGTCCTTCCTCTGTTTTCCAGATGGAACATGCATCACAGAATATCTTCACGTTTCAAACAAAATTCCAGACCGTTATAACAAAACCACGCAATGCTATTTTAAAAAGAAATCAGATAGGGCCGCACCTGCCTATGCAATCTGCGACTGCACCGTGTAACTTCTGTAAACATCCTTTGGATGTTTTCCCTCGGTTTTGTTAAGCCAGAAAGTGTCTACCATCGAAGAAAAAGACGTGAGAAATTTTTTTTTTTCGTCCTTGAGTTTTCAGTCTATTGGATTTATCACCTGATAATTTAATTTTTAGTTTCGTCTATCGGAAACGAGCGTTCTGAATGGTCGAAAAAATTTATTCATAACTCCAAGAACAAAATTTTGAGCATGCAGCGATTTTATATGCTTCCGCACAAAATAGTCCAATACAAAAAGGTATCAAAATTTGTAAAGGGGGATTTCTGAGTCTTGAAATAAACTTTCCAGAGGATATTTCTAAATGCCCTGGGTGACTGTCCATGGTGCTGAGTGGCTGAGCTAAACCAATGCCCACGTATAAACGCTTTTTGACCTTTCCGTGAAAAAAGCTTCGGAAAAAAGCTACGGAAACCGAGTTTGCTATAAGAAATTCGTTCAATGTCCACATATTTTCTGTCCTAACTATTTCGAATTCTATAAAATTTAAATTGTCGACCGCATTTTTTCCCAACTTGCACCAGTTTCAGATTTGTGTTGTCTGGTCATGGGATAAAGTATTAATATGACTGGTACGGTCCTCTTATTTCACGACACAGACTAGCTTATATACGTCTAGATACTGTTTGATTAATTTCCGGAAAAGACGGAAAGATGATCAGAGAACATAGACGTTCGTGAGGGTTAGATCAAAACAACAAGCCAAAGAATAGTTTTTTCATCGCAATACTGCACAAGGATTAAATAACGAATTGTCACCTTTCTTTAATAGTTGCACTTTATTTATGCTCTTTTAGTACCTACAATTTTTTGTAGTCTGTATATAAACCCTGTCAAAAATGATTCTTTGCTTTCTCAACACTTTTTATTAGGAAAATGCTGTCGATGAATTTTATAGGAAGCTATTTTCATTCTGCGAATGCAATATGTTTTTAAACAACTTAATTAGAACTACTTCCCTCTATCAAGATTCAAGCGTTTTGATTTGCAGAAGTTTTCTTTTCATACTTATTCAAGCTGTAGTTACGACGTTATAGTCACCAACCAAAGATTTTATTTTTTTACGTGCTACTGACCATGCCCATTTTAGCAAAGGCTCCTTTTGCTAAACCAGTCGAACTTCCTGTGGGAAGTCAAGGGGCGGGGCCAGCGACCCGTCAGTTGGCACAGAATTATGACGGTGACACTTTTCCTACCCACTTCATAATCTAACACCAATAAGGTCGGTTAATTACAAAATATCGCAACATATGCTCGTTTATGATGTTTGTATTCCATTGGGATAACATGTGCAACACGTCAGTGGTCTTGTTTAATTCATTCATATCAACCCATTCCCAGACAACAAAATTCTAAACAGGTTCAAAGTGAAAGAAGTCGCAGACGACAATTCAAAGTCTATGGAAATAAGATTTTTCAACTTTTTTGGTGGAAAAAGTTGTGGAAAATGAAGAAATTGCTTGTTACAAGACATTTCTTCATTTTTCACAATGTGTTCTCAATTTTTTTCCTTGGTGGGTATTAACATGCGTCATTGTGTGGGAATGGCTTAATCATGTTAGCAAAGGTGTTAAAATAACGTTTTAATGTATCCAAAATATCTAAATAATCGTAATGAAATATTTTGTTTTGTGTTAGAATTCGTCTGTTAATTTGTAAATCATAAATATTAGTTAAAACTTAAAAGAAAATGTTACTGTTGATGGCAACCCTTGTCATGCTGAATAAACTCCCCCTACAGAATTACATAATATTCATAGTGTTATAAGTACTGGAAAGCACTAATTGTGCCTAAGAATTTATGTTGAAACCTTATCTTGTAAACATCTCTGGCTTTAAAGAGACTACCAGGCGGTATGGACTAAGATCAGATTGCACATATGTGCAGGCTGATCTTTGTCCATACCCCCTGCCAAAACAGGAATATTCCGTGATCAAAATGAAGGGGGTTGACAACAGATGATGATTTGAGTCGATCTGGATTAAAAGATAGGTTACAATTCCAAATTTTGACTTTTCTTTATCGATTTAGGACAAACTTTGTCAGCTTATTTACTTCGTGCTTTTAGGTTATCATATTGTAATATTGACCCGAAATACAAAAAAGCTGCAGACGACAATTTCCAGACGATATTTTTTTTTGTTCATTTATTTCTATTATTTTTATTTATCTATTTGTGCGTGTGAATTTTTGTGTTGAACCCATTGTGGAAAAATGAAGAAATTGCTTGATACAAGCAATTTCTTCATTTCTCACATTTTTTTCAAAGCTTTTATATTTGGGGGCGTAAAAAGCAGGGATTGTGTTGGAAAGGATTTAAAGTATTACATTCTTCTAGTTTCTGTTTCAATAAGAACAAATCCACGCATGCTAAAACCCATTCATAAAAAAGATTCTCTCTTGTTTATCTTTAATCATGGCGCCCAAAGATGTCGTCTGCAATGCGGGCAAGGTTCGGTACGACAAATGACTTTTTTAGGACTGTCATTTTAATGTCGTCTGGGTTTTGTCACATTTACTGAGAAACCAAAATGACAATTGATTAGTCTTTACGAGTAAAACAGCTCCTGCCGCGCTCTGCTATTCTTCGTCGTCATGCAATGTTAACCCTTATCAGGCGTGTCCTTTGCTTTCGTGGCCGTGATCAACATGACGTTAAAATATCAAAGTACTGAAAGTGCTGTAAGCTAGCAAAGCATGGTTGAATTCGGAAAATATTTCCATTGTTGGGTAGAAAACATTGTGGACATTGAAGAAATTGCTTGTAACAAGCAATTTCTTCATTGTCCATAATGTTTTCCAAATTTTTTTTTTTTTTTTTTTTTTTTGGGTGGTTAAAAAGCGGAGTTGAGTGGGAATGGGTTGAATAGCTTGACAGAGTTCTTTACAAATTGAATAGAGTTTGCAATATTCCTGACATACATAAGAATTATTTTTTTATGGCGTAGGCATTCATTGGATTTGGTGGTTAAGCCTCCAGTGGCAGTTTGCATTCGCTGTTTTTCAGAAGACCTCAAAATTTTGTCTGTTAACTTAAGCTATCTTAGAATCGTGATAATATTTAAGCCAATTTTAGACGACAAAAATTTACACTGGTACAAACTAGATGAAGTTGCAGGCGTAGGTGGAATTTTAGAATACTTTGTCTTGTAGAGTTAGAAAATATTCCTGGACAATGAAGAAATTGCTTATAAAACTAGCAGCTTTAATTTACAGCCACGATCCGTCACATATGAATGGATAAGCTTCATTTTCACTGAGCCATAGGATGACACACTTTTAAAGGAGCAATGAGCAGATTCATTTTAATAAAATTAGGATCATCCCATCGAGAGAAAGATAGGTTTTTATGTGAACGCCATAAAATATTCATAACAGCCCCAGGAAACTTTTGAATTAATATAATTATTATTGTTGTCAAAATCCGCTGTTTTAGCGTCTTGGTTATTCTAAACGGGGGGAAATAAACATTGTTTTCTTACTGATTGAATAGACTACGTCTTTAGCTGAAGGGTCTTCGTGAAATTCTTCACGTATTTTGGAGGAATATATAAATTGACAAATCGCTGGCCCCGCCCACTTACTCCTTTTGCCAGTTTAAACGGCGTTATTTTGCACAAATTTATAGCCAGTATGATGTAACAAAAATAGAATGGTTGGTTGGCGACCTAAACGTCATAACTACAGCTTGAATAAGCTGTAGTTACGGCGTTTATGTCGCCAAACCAACAAAATGTTTCACAAAAATGGTGGCCAATGATGGAGTTCAAATCTCAATTCCGGACTGAATGAGAAAATTTGATTGGTCGATATATTCCTTGATTTACACAGCAGCCGCGATTGGTCAATTGTCGAATGGTTACTAGAAAAAAACAACAACAAAAAACACAGTCGGTATATTCTCATCGGACAGCAAGAGCACCGGCGGTGCAGGTGCTGGATAATGCAAAAAATCTAAGTCGAAAAAGGGGCATAACTTTTACAAAAACGCTTTAAGAGTTATCCTTGGTATTCTAGATAGCTCTTGTGATGGTCAATACACGTGCCAAGTTTCATGAGGATGTCTTAAATAACAACAGAGAAATGACCAAGGCTAAAGTTTGTCACGCCAACGCTAACGCCGACGCGCACGACGCCAAGGTGATCACAATACCTCGGGTTTTCTCCGAAACAAATAAAAAAAAAGCTAAAATGGAGTATCCCCGATTCTTATGATCAACGATCAAAATATTTGGGACTGTATTAAGGAGCCATTTTGATGTGATTTTCTTATGTACTCAACCTCTCCTTTAACACATTACTAGACAACAAATTTTAGACTGGTCCAATTTGAAAGAAATTGCAGACGATATTTTTTAGTTAACGAAATTTTTATATTCTCAATTTCCTGCGTAGAAAACATTGTGAAAAAATAAGAAACTGCATGTCACGAGCCATTTCTTCATATTTCATAATGTTTTTCAAATTGTTTTCCTTGAGGGCCACAAAAAGCCTCATTAAGTTTTGAAGTTTACCGACATTTACATTTCCATGTGTTTTCGGGTAGAAACTATTGTGGAAAACGAAGAAGTGTTCTTTACAATATATACATAATTCATAAAAAGAAAGATTCATGTTTCTATGAACACATTTAGACAACGACCAAGTAGTTTTTAAGAACAAAAAAAATCTAAAAAAATAATAAAATGGTTACGTGTAGCACTGCAGAGTGTACAAAAAGTAGAAACTTGATAAAAGCAGGTATTAATCCTACGGAAAGGTGCACATACCTTTCGAATTTCATGTATAAAAAATAGTGTTTCACTTTGCTTAAAATGCTCCATGAGATGCAAGTGAAGCACAGATAAATATCAACGTCGACGCTGTAACACACTATCAAGTTGATGCTTTTCTCAGGCAATATATTTGTTCAATTGATTGATTGAATGGGGTTTAAAGCCACTTTTAACAGTATTTCAAGCATATCGCGGCGGCTGGAACACCTAACAATGGATTCCTGGTATTTTTCACACCAGTACTACCATTATATCCTTTCCTAGCCTCATGCTGCTATCCCACTTAGATTAACGATTATCCACCCATTGATGAGAGATAAATGTCGGAAAGGATATGTGCCGCCGCCGGGGATCGAACCCATGACATCCCATAATTGAAAATTTGTATTTGTTCAAAATATTGCTACTGCAAAGTACACAAAACAATGCCCGTGCATTAAATAATTGACTATTAATATATATGTTAAGACCCTGTAAATCGGGCAAAAAATAATAAGAACTTTCTCGTCAAGCCATAAATTGGAACTCAGAATTCTACAAAACATAGAAATGAATGCATGAAAAATGAGAATGAAATCACAGCTTTGGTTAATATTTTTTGTATTTAAAATTGACTTCTTGTTGAGCCTAGAGCATTGGGGTTATAAATCTAAACACAACAGACTCTTGTTTGTTTCAGTGATTACGAAACACCACGAACAATGTTTATACTCTTGGAATAATGGCTTCATCGTTATAAAGAATAAATTCTGCGGGTTTTAATGGCGGGAAAACCAGAGTTATGTCTGCTTACAGTTCTCTTAATTTCCGGCGAACATGGAAATTGATCAACGGATGAAATAACCCAGTTCCGAGTGTGTTATGAGAGTTCTCTTATGTTCGAGGTAAAACCATTGTCGGTACTTCGTCCTGGAACAAGAACACATGCTGGGGGGCTTTTTCCTTTTTGATAACAAAACTCTAAAATTCCGTAAAATTTGTGTATTAATGTAATGTTTTTTTCAATATGCAAATTTATATGAAAAAGAAGAGATAATCAGAAAATAAATCAAAGTACTGAAAATACTGTAAGCTATCATTTAAGCAATCTTCTTTGTCTTTTGTATGGTAGAAAACATGGTGGACACTGAAGAAATTGCTTGGTACAAGAGGATTTCCATTATCGTCTTAAGGGCGTTTTGGTTTCATTTGAAACTTAAATGAATTTATTTTTGGATTACGCCATAATCAAGTAATGGATCCCTATAGTAAACGTATCCTAAAGTCAATACTGAAAATGCTTATGAAATTTCTTTTTAAATAAAACTAATGAAATCATAAGGTACGGTTGTGGTGAACACATGCAAAAATCTCACAAATAGTTTCTTGTTTGAAAACAAAAATAACTGATTTTTACATGTGATGTTCGGGCAAAGATGACGTTCGCATACCCGTAGCAAGCCGTCATTCAAAGCTTTAACATACCTACCTTTAAGACTACGTTCATTGACACACTCAAACTCGCTGGGATTAGTTCATTTTGGCGTTCAAGAATTCACAATCGTTTAAAGTGAATATGACTTAGGATTCACCTCAGTGATGCGAATTCTTTACAACTTTATTTGACGTCAGATAAAATGTGCCTCCGTCATAGCGCAGTCGGTAGCGCGTCAGACTCCTAGTCTTTAATCATCGGATTTCGTGCACGGTTCGGTTCAATCTCTGGCGGCGGCACATATTCTTCAGAACATTTGTCTCTCACCAACGGGTAGACAATCGTAAACCTACGTATGATAACAGCTGGAGTCTAGGAAAGGATGTATTGGTAGTGTCGGAGTGATAAATACCAAGAATCCAATGTCAGGTGCTCCAGCCTCCGCGATATGACTGAAATACTGTTAAAAGTGGTGTTAAACCCCATTCAATCAATGAAAGCAATTCAAAAAAGGGCGAGTTTTTTATCATAATCAATCAAATTAGTTTATATTTACCAGTGACAAAGAACATTTATATGTTACCTCTATTGTAATTAAGTATTACACGAATTAAATTTATTTAACGTTTGAAATGGTATCAGATATTATGAGACATCCTGTATCATTTTTGTAAACTTTGGTAAAATTCTGTTTGGTTGATTTGGGTGTTCGAAAAAAAAAATGGCGGACGAACGGACTGCTTGGTTTGAATGTAGTTAAAATTTTATCCTTCTTAATAAGTTTCAGGTAAACCTTTGATTCTACAACATCGGGCTTACTCTTTTTTCAACGCCATAATAAACAAATGGTTCCTTTTGAGCTCAGATGATGCTTTAAAAAAGATCGCAATTGGCTCCATTGCGCTCATAGAGAATAATAGCGTAGTTCCTTGAAAAATCTTCGTTATCTGGTCGAAATTAAGAGTATTTGTAATATTTTTCAAAGCCGAGAGCAGACAATATTGGTATTTTAAGACACTATCCTATTATTATATCTATCATGCAATCATAAATTAGAACTTTAATTTTGTTTAAATCACATTGTTGTAATAAAAACGAGGAAAATGAACGATTTCACAAACACTGAATAATTCGTTCGGTCATTTTGCTCGTTTCAAAATGAAAGATCCCGATTGAAAATAGTCCTAACTTTGTCTATGGGTTTCTAGACTTGTAAAATCATGTTTCTGTAAACGAAGATACTAAAAGGATTTGATTTCACTGTACAAACAAAATTTTCCATGCATTATGAATCATCTAACTCTAGATAACAGATTGCTTCAAACAATCAATTACCTAATGTCAGCATTGATCGTTCAGGTTGATTCGGGTAAAAACTGAGATCTTAACCATGGTAATGCTGAATAAAAATCTTGGTGAAATAGGCAAAACTAATCATAGGACTGAAAGCACTATAAGGCTCTGATTGTTGGTCAATGTTTCTTTTGACAGATGATTCTATAACCAGCTCTAGCTTTAAAGGAAATAACAAGTGGTATAGACAAAGATCAGACTGACATAAACATAAAGATCAGACTGCACATATTGCACATATGTGCAGTCTGATTTTTGTCTATATGTCAGTCTGATGTTTGTCTATACCTCCTAGCAAAACAGGAATATTCAAGTTACAGCATGACAAGGGTTAACATAGCGCTGAACATGAACAAATAAGTACTAATGAAATTAAGAACGACTGAAGCAATCTGACTTGCCTTCCTAGCCCAGGAAAGGCTCAGCTCTAGTCACGGCTTATACCGTACTTTTGTCAAGTTCTTCGCGATCGATCACCATTGCTGTCACTTCGATATTTCATCGCCATAAAACTTTTTTATACAAGCACTATTAAAAGTTCGATCGGAAAAATGATCGACACAATATCCCAAAACTCCTACAACCCTTTAGAAATGCAATAATTGAATCTTGGTGAGTAAACCAGCTATTGATGCAAAAATATGAACATTTTAACAAGCACATGTACAGTATACTTACAAAAAAGTCTACGCATATAAATGACGTCATTTATGACGTAATCTGTTTTGGTATCAATGCTTATTTAGGTTTATAGTAACTTAAACCTGATAACATCGATAATAACTTCTTTTTATATTTTCTCAATCATTCTACACTTCTACTGCTTTTCTTTTAAGAAGGAAAGAATAGTACTTACTGCTCAACATTATAAATATGCAAATTAGATCCTGTCTGATATCACTTAATGCTATACGGCAGGGTATATCAGGTTATTACTAGCTTTATTGCATAATGAAATGAGTACAAATGATTAAGCAAAAGACACTATTTTAACAACGTTAGTAGACAGTAAAAAGCGGTACCCCATGCAGGATATATGAATACCTTTGTGCCTCATGAGCCAAGTGCCGTCATGAACGGTTAGTTGTTCTTGTTTGTTGTCTTTAAATTTAATACCCAAAATAGAGCTTGGCTCTAGAGAAAATTAATCTATAAAATCACCCTGGTGCGAGATTAAGCATTTGGAGGAAAAAACTACCATGCTAACAAAGCTTCTAAATATTGAAGAGAAAATTGCTTAACATCATGGATATAAGCATTGATTCAGTTAGAATAAATCGCCTTCACAAGGCATGAAAATTTCATTTTAAAGGGCAATAAAATAATTTTAGTTTCGTCTACCTAAAAAGGGCGTTCTGATTGGTCGAAAAAAATCATAACTCATAACTCAATGACCTTAATTTTGAACACGCAGCTGATTTACATGCTCCCGTACAAAAAGGTCCCATACAAAAAAGTTTAAAGAATTGTAAGGTTTTTGCTTTTTTCGCTCGGTGCTATTAAATCGCTTCATATATTCATACAGTGTGATTAGTTTTTCGGTTCACACCTCCATGGAAACAAAAAATATTCTCTTCATCTCTTGAAGCCATACCTACCCTCCGAGGAAGGAAAAATAGTTGAAAAAATCCATAGCTTATTTTGTCATTAAAGCAATCGTCATATTTATGTATGCTTTTGAGCCTGGGGTATGGCTTTCGTATTAGCTTTGTAGTGTGTTTTGGGGGAAGATATGGCTTTAAATAATTATCTCTAGTA
The DNA here is from genome assembly GCA_946902895.1 of Fragum fragum. Taxonomy (NCBI): domain Eukaryota; kingdom Metazoa; phylum Mollusca; class Bivalvia; order Cardiida; family Cardiidae; genus Fragum; species Fragum fragum. The sequence goes on from OX336373.1 coordinate 23,594,032, forward strand.
TGATTCACGTGTAGACTTCTATCGTCTTTATCAACATGCACCAAACGCTTTTGACGATCGACCAATCCACAACAGAAAAACAAAAGATATATAAAAGACAGTTGTCAGACACCATCAGTTTTCATTTACAAGTATTGAGGCATGAGGCCAGTCAATTAAAGGTCGTCATGACAGCAGTCAAACCCTTTCGCAGACGGTAAGTACTTTAGCACAATGATCTCCTCTTTAGAGAATAAAGATTTGAGGAAGGTTGGTTTATATCGGTAAAAAAAGACATTTTTTTTCTGTTCTTGTTGTAATTGATTAGAAATCGTGCTCGAAGTTCAATACAAGCCTTTATTATAAAAAAAAGGAATGCAGAACAAAATGTACCAAATAAGACCGGGCCTGATCATCGTCAAATAAAATCAGCTCCTAACAAATTATGGCTTAAAAAAAGCTGTATGTACATACAGCTTTTTGAAGCCATAATTTATGAGCAGCTGGTTTTATTTGACGATTATACAGCTTTTTGAAGCCATAATTTATTTAAAGCTGGTTTTATTTGACGATTATTAGGCCCGGTCGATGTACATACAGCTTTTTGAAGCCACTATGTACAATCTACACATACAACCGTAAACAAAGTAGCTTCTGAGACTACTGTATTTAGGAGTCACCCCACTGGAGTTTCACCACCAGAGTATCATCTAAGATCTACTAACGATAAATAATTTGATTTTTAGGTTCGTCTATCAAAAACGGGCGTTCTGATTGGTCGAAAAAAATTATCAGAACAGAATTTTGAGCACGCACCCACTTTGTATGCTTCCGCACAAAATAGTCCCATACATAAAGGTATCTCAATTTGTAAAGTTTTTGATTTTTTCACTCGATACTTTCAAATTATAAGAAATGAAGAGATATTTTTGTTTGTTTGTTTTCATTGAGGTATGAACCGAAAAAACTAATCACACTTATTGATACAGTGTGATTAGTTTTTTCGGTTCATACTTCATTAAAACAAAAAATATTCTCTTCATCTCTATGTAAACGTACGGCTATCTCACTGTATAGTTGTCTTTCAGAAAAACCTCATGATTTGATGCTGGAGATGGTTTAAAGTAACCCAATAACGATTGACAAAAGAATGAAAATTGCACCCGCATAACCCAAAAAGACATTCAATGAAACGATTACTTGTTGCATTGTTACGACAAATTACACTAATCAATTCTAACCATCGCAAAAAGACGCAGAAATGTTTTCTTGTCGTCTTTACGTTTTTTGTCGATCTGGAAATAAAATTTGAAGGTTGATATTTGTGGCCTCTTAGCCCTTTCCCATTCAGATACGGAATTTTCCGTTCCTGTGATTTTTTACTCGAGAAAACATTGTTGATAAAGAAGAAATTGCTTGTTACAAGCAATTTCTCCTTTTTCCACAATATTTTCTACCACATAGGATGGTTTTAATTCAAATAGCATCCAGTTTTCATTGTCGTCTTCAACCTCTTTCAATTTGGACTAGTCTAACATTTCAAAAAACGGGAAAGGGTGAAAAGAGTAGCTAGAAACACAGTCATAAAGACGATCATAGGTTGGGTATCGTGCAATCGTATGTAAAATACCAATCGTAGTATTGCGAACAGAATGTCGAGAATACAGCTTTATTCAAGCTATACTACGACATATTGCTCGTCCAACGACGCAATTTTTTCGATGTACTTATAAGCTCAAGAAGCTGTAAACGCTATAGTAGTTCATGATAAAAAACATACATGTCAATTTCCATAGTTAAGTCGTCTGAAAGTTAGAATTCGCAGACCGCCAGAAAGATTCATCAGATTCAAATTTGATTTTCCCCGAATTGTTAGCACACTAATCACTTTCTGGGTCATTACTTTCTTAAAAGAATAAGATGCGACGGTTTTTAAAATGAGATCGCATGAGCCAAGTCAAATTATCGTTACTCTCTCTTATGGTTAATCGAAGAAGACAGAATAAACTGAGACAGAGTGCATAGACAAAGAAAACGTTGTTATATATAATAACCATCAATAATTGTCGCCCTAATGTACCTTAATGCAGCACTACACAGATTGGTGAAATAAAGCCGCCATAAAGACGAGGGCAAAAACCGCCACCTGATAGAGAGGGAGACAGACGGTGTGCGTGTTATTCACACATTCAATATTGTTACCCATGTAGAATGGAAACATGCTGAAATACTAGTTTGGCCTTTTGATTTGAGACAAATAGATGCCATTCTTGTTGTATCTTATTTGATAAAGAAAGAAAATTATGTCACAGGTTTGGTATTTATATTGGATTCGAACCATACAGAAAAAATTGAATAGATCACGAGTTATGAAATATCAAATTTTCTTTCGCGGCAAGATTGAGTTTCGAAAGCGTTAGGATTGTTGAAGTATATTCCTAAGGCTTTCGAATTCAATGCTTCTTCGCCAGAGTTTCAATCAGAGGTTCTTAGTGAACCCCTCACGAACAAACATTGAGTTTCTCCTCTGTAGATATAAGAATAATCCACAATCTCTGATCATATTTAACCAGAAAGAGTAGAAGGAAACAAATTGAAATAACAAATGATGCCAAATGAAGTTTTAAACACTATACCGTTTCTACTTAAAAATTCTATTAGCAATTTACAAAGATTCAAAAGAACAGTTTTATCATTTTTGAATTCATCAAATTAATAAATTTGAACATATTTGGGAGAGATTATTTGTGTTTTTCAGGGTTTTTTTTTTTTTTTTTTAATATCAGCAGAAAAGTTAGCACTTTAATAAATCAAAGCGCTGAAAGCGCTGTAAACCTGAGATATGTATACAGGAGATATATAATCTTGGCAGAAAAAGTTTGATGGTCGAATTATCGGAGGTGCCACTTTTTACCCAAATCTACTGTCGAATATGCGCAGATCTGTGCGCTAGGGGACACAACCTGCCCGCAATTGTTTTCATCCCGTTCAGGTATTGTAACGATATATTTACATGTATATATCGTTTCATATTTTTCACCGATCAAAATGCTTTGAAGGGATCTGATAAAGGCCACCAAAGGATACTTCCTGTGAATTTTGGTTAGGTTTGGTTGAATCATGTTCAGTACTTTATGATAAGATTTTTAAAGTAAAAGTTGACGGACGGACGGACGGACGACGGAAACCACATCATGACAAAAGTTCGTTGGCTTTCAGCCAGTGGAGATAGCGAGAGGGAGAGAGAGAGAGAGAGCTAGAGAGTGAGATAGAAGGGGAAATGGAGCATGTAGCCAGGTTCGAACTAGAAGGCTCTTGCGTGCGATGTGAGTATTCTACCACACAGGCCAATTTCGTTATGTAAATATGCGCTTTATAATCTCCAGATAAAGAGAGCGAGAGATGGCGGGCGGTCGTTTACCAGGTTAACATGATTATGTACACCTCTCAAAAGCGGTATAATTCGGAGGTTAAAATATTAAACTGTTTTCAGACAGTGCGAATATGATCCTATGAATGCCCAATTAATTTGTTAAACAAAACATTCCAATCGTGCGTAAAACCGACAGCTTCGCTTATCAGCTTTATACATTAACTTCGTCTAACCGGACCGTTTTAACATTGTTACACTAGAATAAATTATATTATTTTGGTATGAAACAAACACCTTATTTTTTCTTAACAATATGTTATGACTTTATATGTTTAATAATTTTCAATATATTATATATCTCCTTCCTTTCTTTCCATGTCTACCAGTTTCTTTCTACCTAGTGTATGAGACGACTATCTAAAATTGGACATGTACAATATCTACGCGCATGTAAATAGAATAATAGATCGTTATACGGGTCTGCTGTTCATGTCATTTTGTCTTAACTCATCTATCTGTTGTTTGAAAATTTTGTAACAATTATTCTAATTGACACAAAGTGGGTAATTCCACTATAATTAAGAATTTATTAACGTTGTTACACCAATTAATGCCTTTACAACTACAAGCAAGTAAAGCTTCATACGATGCTTCTATACTATTATTTGATGAAAAGATTTAACCCAAGTATCTGATTATTCAACATCTTTTGTTGGTGTACAAGGGTATCCTAGTTTGTGATAGACAGCTGCATTAGCGGTGCGTTGTAGAACTTTTCACCTCCTATTTTTTTTACAATATCTTATCCTTTACCAGACGACAATATTTAATACTGGTCCAATGGGAAAGGAGTTGCAGAGGACAATTTAAGGTTAATTGAATTTTACTTTTTTCAACTTTCTGGGTAGAAATCATTAGGTGAAATAAAGAAATAGCTTGTTACAAGCAGTATCTTCATTATGCATAATGTTTTTCCAGCTGCTTATCTTTAAGGGCGTCCAAAAGCGTAATTTGTGGGAAGGGGTGTATTCTCTGAACTTGACAATTTAGGTCAAACGCACGGGATATTATACCTCCTAAGAATTCAAAACATCAATGAGCAGATAATTACAGACCTGCATTTGGAATGATAATCAATTTAAGTTAATTTTTTGTGCAGTAACATGGCGTTTGCCGCGGGTTTCGATATTTAATTCTCTGCAATTAAAACTTGAGTATTTAGATCCAATTTTAGAAAAAACCCTGTAAGTTAACTGTTCATGAAATTTGCAAGTTTTGAAAAATAATTACTTTTTATAACCGAAATTGTAATTATTATCATCATTAATATTTTAATCATCACCGAAATATTACTTTACTAAGTAATGGGGTGTATTAAGACACGAGCTTGTATAAAAAAAACTTATACTTAATTCAGAATTTACTTAAACTACAATCTGAATAAACGTCTTATTATATACATTTATCGCAATACTTAGCATTTAACAATTCGTCCGCGTAATTCTAAAAACTCGTTACTGCAGCTCGATTTAAGCAGTAGTAACGAGGTTTTAAAATTACACCAGCGAATTTGCATGCACTAACAGTAGCATTTAAGCAAGGATATATCTTTAATGTCATGTAAAATCTTATTTGGGTAAAAAAAAATGTACAGTTCAGGTCCTGAGCCCATCCAGGAACTGCTGGAAACAACAACAAAAATTTGAAATATAAATAAGATCCCAAAGAGGTCAATTAGATATATAAAGTCTTCAAAAAAATGAAGACTATCATATTTTAAAAGATGAATGAATAAAAAAACGGCTGGATAATTGACTGACCGCTGACCTAGCTCACTGGGTGTTGACAGAAAGTTCTACTTAGATATTAAATGGCGTTATTTTGTAAAATGTTTGGTCAGGAAAGGTAACAAAATTGTAAATGGATGGACCTAAACGTCATAACAACAATTAGATGAGCTTAAGTTACGACAATTAAGTCGCCAAAACAAAAAAAAAATGTTTCACATAAATAACGGCCAATATCGGATTTCAAAGTTCACTTCCGGTCTAAATAAATGATTTGATTGGTCGATTGATTCTTTGATTCTTTGATGAGTGACCGGCGATCTTAGTCTATACCTCTTATTGTTTCTGACATTAAAAAAAAACTATCGACCCACAACTAGTGGTTCCGCTGCTTCACGCCATCGGATTTTAATGCAATTCTGACCAGATTTCTTTTCAGCATGACAAGGGTTGAAAGCTAATCACCATATTTGTCGGTTAACCCTTTCCCGTTTTTCAAAATGTTATACCTGTCGAAATTCAAAGGTTTTGCTGACGACAATTTAGAGTCGATTTCTTTCGAAAAAACAATCATTTAACAGGGTAGAAAATATTGTGTTACAAGCAATTTCTTCTTTTTTCACAATATTTTCCTACGTACAAAACCCCGGGGCCGTAAAAACCAGGGATTGAACAGGAAAGGGTTAAGTATTACATTCATGTTAACCTTTGGGGATTAACAACGCATCAATTATTACATAATTATTGAAAAGTATCTCGTTTTGAATGAGGTCTCAAGGGTAAACAGTTATCATCAACATTTACCATTTATAAAATTGTACAAAGAGAAAAGAAGTGAGTTCGTCTCAGTCGACAGCATGTGTTTGTTTGTGAGTGAATGAGTGAGTGATTGAGTGAGTGAGTGAGAGAGAGAGAGAGAGAGAGAGAGAGAGAGAGAGAGAGAGAGAGAGAGAGAGAGAGAGAGAGAGAGAGAGAGGGGGGGGGGGAGAGCATGGGGGATATTGTAGCTGTCAACCAAAAAATCTATCGACCAATCAAATCATTCATTCAGACCGAAAGTGAGCTTTGAGCTCCCATATTGGGAAAGGATTTTGTTTCGGTTTTGCAACTTAAAAGTCGTAGCTACAGCTTATTCAAGCTGTAGTTACGACGTTTATGTCGCAAACCAACCATTTAACTATTTTGTTGTTTTGCGCATGGCCATCGCCATCGAGTCAGTGGGCGTGACCATCGATTCGTCAGTTAAATATGCTACTAAGATTATCGACATAACAAGATAAAAGATTCATTCATTCATTTAAAACAAAATTCGAGAAACATCGCCCGAATAACCCGACGTCTTTTCAACTTTAAATGCGTTTCTTTTCTCTTTCCAGGATTCGAAACTGGGTCAATTCTTTCAAAGATTAATTACATTAAACCATAAAGATGGTTTCTCAAAGGTCTCGGACTAATTCGGTATAGTTTTGATTTAATCAGACGAAGCCTATAAAATTTATTAATCAACAAAAGTTGAATGACGACCTTTATGTCAAAAACGTATTGTAATTTAGAAACACGTTTAATATTTTTTCTATTTTAATTCTTCAATTAACACATCGCTGGCATCCGACAGAGAGATCCAATTCCATATTAAACGGCGTTATTTTGTATAATCTAAACCCAGTAAAGCATGTAAAACATCGTCGTTGGGTGTTCAAATGTTGTAACTACAGCTTTATTCAAGCTGTAGTTACGACATTTTGCACGCCCGTGGACGATATACGCTTAAAAAGAAGTGTAAGGGCTTTAAATATTTAGGAGTTGTTCATCAAAACGAAAATCTGACCAAGGTATTTTCGAAATCAAGAAATCAAAATGGATGGTAAACTAACTACTAAATTAGTAGATGGTATGCTTCCGAAGAAATCCAAATGAAGCGATTTGTCCAATCAGCACGTTTATATGTCCTTGATATATCGTGCGTAATGGCCGACATTTGAGATAGGAAACGGCATTACTTTGCGTTAATTAACCCTGAACTTTACAAACTAATATGAAGCGGAAAAATGCTTTGATTGAAAGACGTTTTGTTGTTCCTTTTTATTGCATATGAATTTGGAAATTTTGCGTGTCTCCATTGTTTTGCTTTGGACAACATGAACACCGAAACGACAACAAATGTTTTGAACATGAAACGTGCAAAGGAAATAGCTGTTGGCATGCTAAGTGCTCAAACGGAAATATGTGTGTTTCTGTTTATTTATCGTCGCTACCATAGCACATGTCCATATGAGCGACGCCCCCAGAAGCCTGTTAGTTGTTATGGGGATAACGCAAGGATAAAGGACGAAACTATTGAGAGCTCCACCTGGTTCTTTAACGTGCTCGATGGACAGCACTCGGTTTAACGTCTGTCATTTACAAGTGGTGGATTCGCATCTCTGATTCGACCAACATCATTCGCGACATTTGAAAGAAGAAATTTTGACAAGCGTCGTAAATTGTCTGTCATCGTTTGACATGATGGTTAACTTACGAGCGTAAGTAAGCGGTTTAAATGTCTAACAGAAAATATAAGGTTGTTTAAGGAGCACGATTTGAATGATCGCTGGCCACGCCCATACACCTCCAACATGGTAGTTTGACCGAGGTAATAAACTATATTGGTTTTTTTTGGACCTTGGACACAGAAATAAAGACAACTCGTTGGTTGTTGACCTTCACGGCGTATAAGCTGTGGTTACGACATTTAAATTGCTTATACTTAATAATGATGTTGGAGTTCAATCTTTATTACTGGTCTAAGTGAAGGTTGTTATTTATCAATCGATTTTTATTTATTTATTTATTGAATGGTGTTTAATGCCACCTTTAACAGTATTTCAGTCATATCGCGGCGGCTTGAGCACCTAACAATGGATTCCTGGTATTTCTCACACCAGCACTACCACTAAATCCTTTCATAGCATCCAGCTGCTATCCCACTTAGGTTAACGATTACCCACCCATTGGTGAGAGACAAATGTCGGAAAGGATATATGCCGCCGCCGGGGTTTGAACCCATGACATCAATGTTTATTTATTGGCATCGGCTATTCGTCGAATGAAGAAAAAAAAGCATATTCAGAACCCCAGCAACATTTATTAAGTGCCTTATACACCGGAATCCTCTTAATCACAACATTGGTAATAGTAATCCATTGTTTAATTGACCAATCGCTTGCCCCGCCCACTGATTCACTAAACTCCGCCCATTAACTCCGGCGGGAAGTTACGCTTCGATTTTAACGGCGTTGTTCTTCAATTTTAAAGCCGGTAGCATGTAACAAAAAATTAAAATTGTTGATTTGTGACCTTAACGTCGTAACTACAGCTTGAATAAGCTGTAGTTATGACGTTTAAGTCGTCAAACCAACAATGAAGGTAAACAAAATGGCGGCCAATGTCGGAGTTGATAAGCTCAGGTCCGGGCTGAATAAATAATTTGATTGGTCGGATGAATACTTTATTGACGGCCGCGATTTGTCAATTGTAACTCACATTTTGCACAAACATTAGATTTAGAGATCAAATAGCTTCTATTAATAGCATATTCTGGTTAATCGCAACAAAAGCTTTGACTTATAAGTATTGCAAATTAAAGGATTCCACTGTATAAACACACGAAAAAAATGTATTGGACTGTTAGTCTGGGTATAGCTAAAAAAGAACAAATGCGTACATTGTACAGTCGCTTTATTATTTATGATCGATTGATTGAATGGGGTTTAACGCCGCTTTTAACTGTATTTCAGTCATATCGAGGCGGCTGGAGCACCTAACAATGGATTCCTGGTATTTCTCACACCAGTACTACCCCTACATCCTTTCCTAGCCTCCAGCTACTATCCCACTTAGGTTTACGATTGTCTACCCATTGGTGAGAGACAAATGTCGGAAAGAATATGTGCCGCCGCCGGGGATCGAACCCATTTATTATTTATGTAATCATGATGACAGAAAACAGTAGTTCACCATGTAAATTACTAATCATCGAAAACCCGTTGGTCGAATCTAAGGTCACTCTAAAAAGGAGAGATTTAGTGGCGAACAGTGAAATTTGAATATTTGGCCAATTAAGCGAAATGACGCCTACGCAACCTTGAGTTGTGGCTATATTGATTCGTTTGTTTAGAAAGATTTTTTTTAGAGACGCAAGATTTGACCCTCGTTGTTCGTTTGCTTGTTTGTTTTTGTAAACTGTTTGTTTTGTTGGTTTGGGCTCTGTTGCCGTTATCCAGTCTTACTGTTCAATTTTTCCTTTTGAAATAAGAACAACCATATCAGGGATAGAATTTTACAAAAGTCAAAGAAAAGCTAATCGTCCAACTATATCGCAGTAAATATATATACAAAAGTGATAATATCTAATTTTTGTTGGTTTGGTGACGTAAACGTCGTAACTACAGCTTATTTAAGCTGTAGTTACGACGTTATGCCACCAACCAACCATTTTACTGTTTGGTTACATGTTACGAGTCATAATTTGGGTTCAGCAATACGTTTCTACTTCAAGAATATAATATGAAGCTACAGACAGTCTAAATGAAGGTTTGCGATGTGATTTGATGAATCGCCGTTCTCAATCAAAAAGTCGATGGACCAATCAGATTGGAAGAGATCTTATTCAAGCGCCGTAGTCCCAACGTTTAGGTCACAAACAAACCATTTTATTATTTGTTATGTGTTTTTCACCATATTTTTTTCCAATTAACCTCGATAATCATCTAAGACGAACTTCCTGTCGGGGGGGGGGCAGTGGGCGTGGCTAGTGATCCGTAAATTAAACGTAGCGACGAGAACGCAAGTCGGTGTTTCCGGCTATTTCACCTCGTAAAAACATGATTCGATTAGATTAAAACTAAAAGTTATCCTGTCATTCCACAGAGCTTCCCGACTATCAAAACTTTCTAAACTATAATTACGAGTTACGAAACGAGCCTGTGCGGATCATTTACAACAACTTCTTTGCAGACATTTACAGATTTTTGTTGTTTCTTCATTGAGGAATTAAACGAAAAATCTAATCACACTGTTCGAAGCCACGAAACGGATTGATATCGACGTGTGATTTGAGTCATTGTAATGAGATTTTTTGAATTATACCTGAATAAAAACGAAAACATTCTCTCGATTTCTCACATAAATATCATATACATATAAAAAAATATTGGGACAGATTCTTAAGTGACTATCTTCTGTGCAATAATACAAAGATAGTTCCGTACTATTTTTATGGTAAAAGGTTGTTTTTTTCAGCCGATCAGAATGCAGAGATTTTGATAAAGAAACTTAAATTAAATAATATGTGTGTGAAACATAGACAGTAACACGGTATACATTGAGAACATTCGATAATCATGCAAAGGAATTTTAGCCCTTGTCATATTGAAATAAAATCCTTTAAAGAACTGCTTTAAAATCAAAGGACTGGCAGTACTGGAAGGTCTTAATGAGGGTCAATATTTCTTTTCAAAATTGACTATTTATACAACTCTGTTTGAAAGAAGACAAGCTGGAGGTGTAGACTAAGATCAGACTGCACTTATGTGCGGGCTAATCTTTGTCTGTACCTCCTGCAAAAAAAGGAATATTCCGGGTTGAGCATGACAAGGGTTAAGTCAATCTTTATATACGGAGCGCAAAGTAAAGACTGCCACCAGACTGTGCCTCTGCAAAGTCTAGTTTGAGTCTTTACTTTGAGCACATTTGAAAATTGTTCGAAATGCATTGCTCAAAGACGCAGAACGATGACATTTTAATGAAAAGATTAATTTTCATATTACAAATAATTGTTGTTTTTCGGCTCAACGATAGTCTCCAAGGTTGAAAATAGAAAATGATCAAATGCATTTGGGTAAGGGTTAATTAACGAGCACTCTTTAAAGTTGTATTCTTTTATTTTGTTCAAAAAATTGAACAATTCTGAAACTTGCATGTATGCAGTTTTCCACACGTCTCTAAAAGATAAACACGTAACTAGGCCGCCGTCATAGTTCAGTCGGTAGCGGTTCAGACTCCTAATCTTGGATTACGGGATGTCATGGGTTCGATCTCCGGCGGCGGCACATATCCTTTCTGACATTTGTCTCTCACCGATTGGTTAATAATCGTAAACCTAAGTGGCAAAGCAGCTGGAGCCTAGAAAAGGATGTAGTGGTAGTACTGGTGTAAGAAATACCAGGTGCTCCAATATGACTGAAATACTGTTAAAAGCAACGTTAAACCCCATTCAATCACATATTATATAACTATCAAATTTCGGGACTAGAAAGTACAAATCAATCCTGAATCGTTATTGAAAGAAGACAGCGTACTGAGAAATACAATCAAACAGGCAAATTGCGAACCTTGACACTTACTCGGTAAATTGATCGAAAATGTCGCATACATCCAAGCTCAAGGATAAAAATTGGCCATAATGAGCAATATATTTCCCTATTTTCTGAGAGCTGGGTTCCGCAACGATATATTTTGGTTACACAACTAAGTTGGTCCAAATTTGTCCCAAACTGCCGATATAGGGAACAAGACCATTCTGACAAAGAAATCTCGAGAACCAATAAACAGAATAAACAATGGCATTTTAAACATATAGCCTCTTGTAAGATTTCTATTCCCAGATTAATCTTTAAAAAGTGCAGAATTAACCGTTCGAAATAATCACCTTAATTCACGATGCTTTCACTTAACCCATATCCAGTATTATAGATAAGCTGAAATATTTAAAAAGCTTTTCTTTTTTTTTTTTTTTTTTTTTTAGTATCTTTCAGGTCAGTAAATATAAAAATATCATCATCACAAATGACCTGTAGCGAAAAAGAGACCCGCTAACGATATCTGAAATGAAAACGATGGGAACGAGAAGAGGTCAATTATAGGCGATATTTTTATTTAAATACACGAGATAGAATGGTCATTACAGATTCAAGCAGCCCTCAAAGGATGAAAAGTTCGATCTTGGTCAACCTCTACGGTCCGCGAAGACAGACCAGAATCGATATTTTTGCGCTTTCAGATCGGTCTCTTTTTGTATGACGGCCCCTATATCATAAAGAAGTAAACAGTAAGTCAACATGGAAAAAAGATGTACTAAAAATTCACATAGCTATATAAGTGATCGAGAGATGGCCACAAGAATGTTCCCAATTCTGACACAGATATGTTATAGACTGGTACAAATTTAAAGACAAAAATTATAAGCTAACGGAATTTTAAAAAGCTTCGTCTTTTGGGATAGAAAACATTGTGGACAATGAAGAAAGTGCTTGTCACAAGCGATTTCTTCATTTTTCCACAATGTTTTTCAAAGTTGATGTTGTTTTTTTCTCGAGGGGCGGAAAAAGCGGAATAGTGTTGGAATGGGTTAGAAGTCTAAACAATGTTTATACACTAAGTTACATCAACCCATCGAAATGTAGTCGATCAGCGAACAAAACTTAGTAACTACAGCTTGAATAGTTACGAGTTTTAGGTTGTCCATCGGCGATAATCAAGTCGTCAACCTATGTCGTAAAATAGCATATCGCACACTGTCAGAGCTTGTTTGTTTGAATTAGGTTTATGCCGCTTTTAAAAGCATTTCTGTCATATCCCGCAGGCTTGAGCGCATGATCATTGAATCCTGGTTTTTCTCACACCAGTACTACCACTACATCCTTTCCGAGCATCAAGCTGCTCATCCCACTTAGGTTTACAATTATCCACCAACTGGTGAGAGACAAATGTCTTAAGGGATTTTTGTCGCGACCGGGAATCGAACCCGGGACCACATGATTAGGAGTCCGTCGCCCTATACCAACTGTACTACGGCCGCGGCCGCCGTCATAGCGCAGTTGGTAGCGCGTCGGACTGTCAATCTAGAGGTCCCGGGTTCGATTCCCGACGGCGGCACTCATCCTTTCCGACTATTTGTCCCTCACCAATGGGTCGATAATCGTAGACCTATGAGGGATAGCAACTGGAGGCTAGGAAAGGATGTAATGGTAGTACTGGTGTGAGAAATACCAGGAATCCATTGTTAGGTGCTCCAGCCGCCGCGATATGACTGAAAGATTGTTAAAAGCGGCGTAAAACCCCATACAAACAAACAAACTACGGCCGCGGTGCCTTCAGAGTCAAACGACGAGGAAAGTATTCGGTACATACAAACGGATCGATGTGAAGGAACTTTATTCCTATGCCTAAAGATGAGCAATAAACAGGTGATTAAGAGAGTGTCTGAATTCTCAAGTAATTACCAATAATGGAGCAGTATCCCTATGTTTCTGCTCTCTGTTGAAGAAATCTCCTTGATCATGTAGAACCACAACTGTGCTGTCGTCTAAAGTCGTGACAGTTCGGTGTCAGCCCGAATAGCTCAGTTGGTAGATCACTTAGCTTCAAAATTCAATGTCACGGGTTCAAGCCCTGGGCTGACTAAACACACAAAACTAGTTGTCTTTCGGATGAGGCGTTAAACCAATGCCCCGTTTGACAATGCTGTCCATCGAACACATTTAAGAACTAGGCGTGGCTCTTAGCCATTTTGTCCCGTATCCTTGCACTATTCTCCGTAAAGACTAACCGTCTTCTGCAAGGGCGTCGCTCATATGGGCATATGTTGCGGTAGCGAAATACACGGAATTACATACTTACAGACATTTCGTGGTTTTTTAGTTTTTTTTTTTTTTTTTTTTTGCCATTTATCTATTTAATTTAAGAAAGTAATATACATCTAGTTGTTAAGTTGAAGCAATCCTATGTAATAAAAAAGGTTACGTTTAGTTTTACCCATTACCAGACAAAAAAATAGACAGCTCCAAATTCAAAGATGTTGCAGATGATAAATTTTAGTTTTTAGTTTTTTTTTTTTTTTTTTTTTTTGTTTTTTTTTTTTTGGGGGGGGGGGGGTAGAAAACATTAGGAAAAATGAGGAACTTGTTTGTAACAAGCAATTTCTTCAATGTCATCAACAATTTTCAAAGTCTTTTTTTATTTAATGTTACCTTTGGTTTTTGTTTGTGATGTTGTTTTCATCGTAATTGACGGGTTGCAACTGTCAAAATTAAAAAAAAAACCTATGCGATCGACCTATCGAATCATCAACACTAAACAACTGTGACGTCATCCGAACGTTTGGATTTTCCAACGTCATAAAGTGTGACGTCATTTAGGCAGGCTTTCTTTGATAACCAATCATTTTTATTCTAGTTGAGCTCAGCTCAATGTAACGGAGAAGGGTTTTCCTGGGATATTAGCACTGGAAGATCATGATAGAGATTCGGAATAAAAAACGAGGTGTCTGTCTCAGGGTCCTTTGGGATATCCTGTCAAATTACAATAGCAATGGCCAAATCAGAGATCGACTGACAGAAACCTGAGTTTTCAAACAGATTAAATTATGCATATTTCTCTAATAACCTTGACCAGAACTGATACTCGAGCGAAAATTAAATTTGACAATACATTTTTATTTTAAGTCATGTATAAGATGGCGGCAAGTTTTCCAAAACGGCATGATTTGTTAACACTTATCACGCCGAACCCGGAATATTCCTGTTTTGGCAGGAGGTAAAGACAATGATCAGCTTGCACACATGTGCAGTCTGATCTTTGTCTACACCACCTGCTTGTCCCTATTAAGTCAGGGTTGTTAATGAAATATATTTTTTTGAAATAAACATAGACCTACCAATAGTACTTTGAATGCTTTCAGCCTTTGCCTTGAAAATGATTTTATTCAGCATGACAAGGGTAAACATTAACTTTGCAAATATTCCAAAAGCTAGCCGAGCTCTAAAATCGCTGACAAGCAAACTATGTGTAACTCATCATATATAACATAGTTGCAGATGTTTTTTGTTTGTTTTGTTTTGTTTTTGTTTTGTATGTTTTTGTTTGTTTTTTTATTGTTTGTTTGTTTTTGTTTGTGTGTGTGGTTTTTTTTGTTGTTGTTGTTTTTTGTTTTGTTGTTGTTGTTGTTGTTTTCGTTAGAGACTGTTGTCATTCCGACCCGGAATCCTTTCTCTGTGATATGAAGGATTTGCAGATAAGCTGGAAACGATACAACACTTCGTCGTTTGGCGAGCAAAATGTCGTAACTGCATCTTTATTCAAGCTATATTTACGACATGTTATATGTCAAACGACGATAATTTTGTTTGTTCGTTTTTGTTTTTAGCCTGAGAGTGCGTAAGCAATCTGAGGCTAAAGTTACAATGCTAAAATTCAAACCCATGCAGAGTTTAATGAGAAAAAATAGTGTAAAACATCTACCTCAATCAATGTGATCTTCTGTCGCATGAAAAGTAGATCGGATCTGACAATGAATTAATACGCCCGATTGGGGCGAGAAGGACGAAGGCGAGATATGACTCATTGAAAGCTGTCGGCTTGATGTACAGTACTTTCGTGTGAGTGTTCTGAATTTCGCAAAATATCAAAACTTGACGAGTAAATGGAAAGAAAGAAAGGGGATATATAATATATTGGAAATTATTAAACATATATAATCATATCATATTGTTAAGAAGAAATAAGGTGTTTGTTTCATACCAAAATAATATTACTTATTCTAGAGTAACAATGATTAAACGGTCCGGTTAGACGAAGTTGCTGTATAAAGCTGATAAGCGAAGCTGTCGGTTTTACGCACGATTGGAATGTTTTGTTTAACAAATTCATTGGTCATTCATAGGATCATATTTGCTCTGTCTGAAAACAGTATGGTCGTGCTCCGTCAACTTTTACTTTAAAAATCTTCTTCTCAGAAAGTACTGAACATAATTCAACCAAACTCAACCAAAATTCACTGGAAGGATCCCTGTGTGGCCTTTATCAGATTCCTTCAAATCATTTTGATCGGGTGAAAAATATGTAACGATATATACATGTTGTGTCCTCTAGCGCACAAATTGGCAGATCTTCGTATAATCGACAGTAGATTTGGGTAGAAAGTGGCACCTCCGATAATCCGACCATCAAACTTTTTCTGCCCAGATTATATATCTCATGTATACATATCTCAGGCTTTCAGCGCTTTCAGCGCTTTGATTAGATTTTCTGTGTAGCCTACTCTTGCTGACGTGGATCTCATATATCTTGTTGGAAGAATTTACTCGTTTCTCACAGTGTTCAATTACAGTTACCTATCCTCTTATTATTCCGGGAATATTGAGCAATCATAATTTCATATCTTTAACCCATTACCAAACGGCTAAATTTTAGACTGGCCCAAATTGAAGGAAGTTGCAGATGACTATTTAAGTTTATGAAATTCTGGAATTTTTTAAACTTTTTGGGTAGAAAACATTGTTAGAAGATGGCCAATTTTTTAGACTGGTCAAAAGAGAAAAAAAGCAGACGTTAACTTGAGTTAAAATCGAAACAAAAGGGAAAAGAAAAAATGAGAAGAAGAGAAAAAATTATAAAGAAATATTTCCCAGTGGTATTTTTCATTAGCGAGTGAAAAAAATATACGGGATTATGTAATGGGTTGACTATTATAATGTTGATCCGATAAAACGTTGCTCCCAAGGCTATAAAGCATCGGCGCCATCTCAGAAGACAATGTAAAGTTTCGGATGCTACGTTTCGTATATCTTGTTTAACCCTTTCCCGTTTTTGGAAATTTTAGACTAGTCATAATTGAAAGAGGCTGCAGACGACAATGAAAACTGGATTCTATTTGAAATGAAACCATCCTATGTGGTAGAAAATATTGTGGAAAAAGGAGAAATTGCTTGTTACAAGCAATTTCTTATTTTTTCACAATATTTTCTCCAGTATAAAATCACAGGAACGTAAAATCCTGTATTTGAACGGGAAAGGGTTGAAAAAATGATGCTTAGATTTTACTTGTTGGTTGGTTTAACCCATCTAACCAACTTCCATACAACAAAATTTTATCGAAAATAGCTGCAGACGATTTAAAGTTGTGTGAATTTAAAATATTTTCGTCTTCGTCTTGGAAAGCATTGTGGATAATGAAGAAATTGCTTGAGACATTTTCCACAAAGTTTTCGATTTTTTTTTTTTTGGGGGGGGGGGGGGCAGCATAAAAGGAGGGATTGTGTGGGTTTAAAGTAGTTCGGGGAGCCTGCTGAGAAGTGCGAAAAGTGTCGACCCTGGTTCGATTCGGCGGGCTGATAAGGGTCGAAACTTTTCGTTCTTTGTTGGTATTTTACAATAGTCACAATATCTCGCTATGTATTCCCTTTTGTTTGACCTGAGTTGTATCTGATTCGATTTTCAAATATTTGATGTTACCTGCCTGTCCCAATTTTCTCTTAACGGGCAAAAAAATCTACTTGCATTTTTTTTTTTTTTTTTTTGCAATAACTTAAACACCATTCCTACTCGATCCTGATTTAACCTTTTTTCTTCTTCAAAATTTTAGACTTGTCCTAATGGGTAGCAGACGACATTACAAAGGAAGTACAATTCAAAAAGTAGCCATCTGATATGATAGAAAATATTGTTGAAAAAGAAGGAATTGCTTGTTACAATGAATTTCTTATTTTTGCACAATGTTTTCTGAAGTATAATATCACAGGTGCGTAAAATCAGGGATAATACGATTAAGACACCCCCCATCCCCCCAAGTAAAAGACGTTTGAAAAAAATACTGAAAACGAAGGAATTGCTAACTACTAGCAATTTTTCTTTTAATGCAAAGTGTTTTTTGTCCAAAAAAGAAAGCATTTTCAAATTTCATTGTGGTACAGTCTGGCATTGAAATGATTTGTTTGTTTGTTTGAATGGGGTTTTACGCCGCTTTCAACAATCTTTCAGTTATATCGCGGCGGCTGGAGCACCTAACAATGGAATCCTAGTATTTCTCACACCAGTACTACCATTACATCCTTTCCTAGCCTCCAGCTGCTATCCCACATAGGTCTACGATTATCCACCCCATTGGTGAGAGACAAATTGTTGGAATGGATGAGTGCCGCCGTCTGGGATCGAACCCGGGACCTCTAGATTGACAGCCCGACTCGCTACCAACTGCGCAATGACGGCGGCTGGCATTGAATTGACCAATCGTAGTTGTCAATCAAGGAATTGATAGACCAATCAAACCATTTTTCAGTCTGGATTTGAGTTTTGAACTCTTTCATTGACCGCCATTTGTGTGAAGCATTTTTTCTGGTTTAGCGCTTCAAACATCGTAACTACAACTTTTTGAAGCTGTAGTTACGACGTCTAGGTCGCCATTCACCTTTTTATTACATGCTATGATTTTTTTCCAAAATAACGCCGTTTAACCCTTTCCCGGGTTTTTACGTCTTTGTGATATTATACTTGAGAAAACATTGTGGAAAAAGGAGAAATTGCTTGTAACAAGCAATTTCTCATTTTACCACAATACTTTCTACCACATAGACTGAGCAGGTTTCAAATTGCATGTATTTTTCATTGTCGTCTGCAACCTCTTTCAAATTGGACCAGTCTAAAATTTCATAAAACAGGAAAGGGTTAAAATCGAAGCTGGACTTCCTATCGGAGTAAATGGTCGTGGCCAATGGAGTAAATGGTCGAGCCAGTGATTGGTCATTTGGGGAATCGGTAGACACATGCTATAAAAAAGGATGTGTTGCTTATATAATAAATATTTCAATAAATTTGTGAACCTAGAAATATATAGAAGAATTGTCTAGTTTATTTCCTTGCACATTGCTAAATAATCGTTTCGTTGCCTGATTGCGTGCATCAGTTCCCCACAATCAGTGATATATCTGCTTTAATAACAAATAATCAAGGCTTTTGGAAATCTTCATTAAGCAAAACTATTGTTTATGAGGCAATAAAGTACGTTTAGAACCCGGAATAAATCCCGGTGCATCAACCTGACAACTTAAACTACATTGATTTATTTACTAGGTTTCCTTCCTTTTTCTTGCACGTGCAAGAAAAGCAATACACGTGAGCTATAGAGACAAATTAGTAAAATATGCTAAATATATTAGATATATTAAATTATTTTCTTAAGAAGAAATGAAAAACTGTTCAGATAAATTACTTCTATATAGAATATATTGCGAATGGTTTGTTTGTCCAGTACCTTTATAACTACTTTAACCTAGAAATTTAACTCATTTCCGCGCATTATTTTGATGCAGCGAAGAAAAACGCCGTTGAGGTATGAAAGAACGCTCATCACATGTAATTGCTCCTTTTCTCACAATGTTACTACCCTGTGTGGGACTCACTTTTTATTTTCTACCGTTCCCTCACAATCATCCTTGTTTACACCCCAACAAAAAAGCTTTGGAAAACATTGTGGAAAATAAAGAAATTGCTTTTTACAAGCAATTTCTTCATTATCCACACTGTTTTCTTCCTAAAACACAAATATTGTTAGATATTGTTTAAAAGGAGTTACAACTGTTGTCTGCAGCGTCTATGAATTTAGACCAGTCTAAAATAGAATCGTCTGGGAATGGGTAAAGCACACTGTGAATTGTCGTGTAAAACTTCTTTAAATCTTGACCAGTCCGGTAATGGGTAAGAGAATGTTCATTGTGACAGTAAATTCGTTATACTTTTGTTGACTACGACACTGATCATGATCCAACCAATCAAATATAACTCAACCAAAATATCTTATATTCACCAAAGCCTACAAGAAAAGCAATTCTAAATAAGTTGCTTGAAAATCCTTTAGTAATGATAACATTTACCTCCCAAATTTAATTCAAATTGATTGACCAATCGCTGGCCCCGCCCACTAACTCCATTATCCCCACCAACTCACTCCAACATGAAGTTTCACTTCGATTTTAAGCGGCGTTAATTTGCAAATTCTATGGCCAGTAGTATGTAACAAAAAAGTAAAGTGGTTGGTTGGCGACCTTAACGTCGTAACTACAGCTTGAATAGCTACAGCTTCACATTAACCCATTCCAACACAGCAAAATTTTAGACTGGTCCAAATTGAAAGAAGCTGCAGACGACAATTTCAAGTTGATGGAATTTTAAACTTTTTTGTCTTTTTGGATAGAAAAAAATGTGAAAAATGAAGAAATTGCTTGATACAAGCAATTTCTTCATTTTCCACAATGTTTTCTAAAGCTTTTTTCTTGAAGCGCGTAAAAAGGAGGGCTTGTGTGGGAATGGGTTAATGACGGCCAATGTTGGAGTTAAAACTTCACTCCAGGTTTAATCGAATGATTTGCTAGGTCGATCACAGTTACCCACTAGCTTTGAAATACCTTTTTCGTTTCAGCTCTACGGTTTGTTATATATCCATTATGAAACGTCGCATTTAAAAAAGGGGGAATGCAAGAAAGTCAAGGAAATTAAAACTGAATTTGATGTTTATTTATTTTGTTTCCGATACATAACGGGACAAAAAATTGTGCTATGGGAATCTTATTTAGCTCGTAATACCCGTTCGAGATACTGAAATTGTTTTTTTTTTTTTTTATCGGCTTTTTTCGGGAAAAAATGGGAGGTATTGGTCATGTCGTCCTCAGCGTCGTCGACGTCTTCCGAAAACTTTGACATTTGGTCTTCTATTAAAAGAGCAATCTATACCAACAAGTCGGGTAACTCTAAATGCGTTTTAACGAATTATGTTCCCTTTTTCTTCTTAGATCAAGCACTTGAACAGCCGCGTGTTGGCACCTGCTTGTGGCGCTCTTGGCGCACAGCATCATTCTATCTTAACCCATTACTAGATGGCAAAATATTAGACTGGTCCGAATCGAAAGAGTTGCAGACGATATTTTTAAGTCTATTGAATTTTAGATATTTTTTCAACATTCTGGGTAGAAAACATTGTGTAAAATAAAGAAATTGCTTGTTTAAGCAATTTCTTCATTTAAAACCATTTTTTACCGATTGTTTTTCTTCGGGTGAGGGTCGTCGAAAAGCGTCATTTTGTGGGAATGGGTAAAGCATTATAAGAAAGCAATTTCATTGAGGAATACAGGCTCCAATGATTAGTAATAGCCTCTCGACATTCAAATAGATCAGTGAATGACACGTGTATGAGAAGGTGCAAAATGATTTCATAGCAACGTCTTTCACACACATTCTGAGGACATCTGGCAATGGTATTAATCCTCTTCACATTATTATTCTTAGATACTCGGATATCTACGAAATCTTGGTTGTACATAGGGATAAAGCTAATGACATGATCAACACTATAGTATCGTTTATTCTCTTTTAAGTTGTAGTATTGCGACTTAACCCTTTCCACGGTCTTTCTGCTGGCTTTTTGTTTTAGTTTGGATTGGGTTTAATGCCGCTTTTACAAATTTTAAGTCATATCGCGGCGACAAGAGAACCTAACAATGGACTTGTGGTATATCTCGCACCAGTACCACCATTACATCCTTCCCTAGCCTCCAGTTGCTATCCCGCTTAGGTTTACAATTATACACCCATTGGTGAGAGACAAATGTCGGAAGGGTTATGAGCCATCGCCGGGGATCGAACCTATGACACCCCATGAGTTAAGATTGCGGCCTTAACCTCTTTGTTTAACATAATTCATATATACACGAAGACTATCTTTAGTGAATCCATGCCCATGAAGTTAAATAATCTAAGACAGAAAGTTTAAAGCATTTTGACTAAGTTATTTAGGTTAAGTTGAATTAGGTTATTTTTTCCGATTATCTGGTGCAGCATTGTTTGGCAAATTAAATGAAAAACCTGTTTCAAAGTTAATCTAAAAAAATGATAAAGTCTTCTTAATCCTCTCTTCTTTTATATATTTGTGACTCATTGCATCGTGAAAGGGGACCTTGTAGATGTTCCGTAAAACAAATAGTTGTTAAAAGAACGATTAAATCCAGCAGAGGTCAATGAGAAGTTTCATTCCGAAAAAACAATTATATAATAAGATGGAACGGGCATTCACGATTCAGAAAATCTCCAGAGAGCGAAAAGTTTCAACCCTTGTGAGTCTGCGCAGACCGCGCAGACTCACAAGGGTCGATATTTTTCGCCCTATGTAGAGGGAGGGGTTAGACTCTCAGTCTCATAGTCAAGGTAAGGATTTCCTAAGAACTACAGGTAAAGTAAAATAGCTTCGGACACATTCTGTGAATAATTGATGTAATCCCTATGTCTCGAGACAATTTTATTGCTACGTTCAAAACTCGGTTTAAAACAGAACGAATGTACTTGCACTAGCTTTTGTAAATCTCCGTGCTCAAAGAGATTAAATAAAAGGACAAACAAATTGTCGACTTCAAAGTATCGTAAATTTGCGTTCTTCTTGATTTTATCATTTATTCACTTTTCTCATCTCCCCATACTGTTTCAGGCCACTTTTCCGGGGTAGTAACTGTAGCTCGGTTTAACGTGACAACACTGACTTTTGTAATGATATCGTTAAATAACCCCAATAGAAATTTTGATATTGCAGGGGTAATATTACACTTGTTTTATAAATATGTAGAGAAGCCCTTAGTAACGGCTTTAAAGCAACCGCAAAAAATACGTCATAGAGCAGTTTGTAGCGCATCAGACTCCTAATCGTCGATCATGGGGTGTCATGGCTTCGGTCCCCGGTCGCGGCACATATCCTTTCAGACGTTCGTTTCTCACCAATGGGTGGGCAGCCGTGTCGTAAACTTAAGTGTAATAGCAGCAGGAGGCTATAGGAAAGAATTAATGGAAGTACTGGTGCGAGATATACATTGTTATGCGCTTCAGCGGCTGCAATATCACTGAAAAATTGTTAAGGGTCTATTAAAACCTATTCAAACAAACAAACAAAAGCAAAAACGACGTAAAAATGCGTGTACAAACGCAATTTTACGATTTGGGGTATTTGTTCGGCGGAATATCATTTATAAATCGATAAATATCAATAGATTTTATCGATATAGTGCTTGGAATTAAAGTCATATGATATTATGTAGTCAAATTCGTGTTAATAAAAACCAAATTTACCAAACTCGTCATTAAAACAGATAAAACTCGGCAAAGTCTCAGTTTCATCTGTTTATAGACTCGTTTAATGATATGACCATGCATTCAATATCCTCGAAACCAAATATGAATCGTTCAATGTACTGTATTCTATCAGCCAAACTTGAAAAGGGTCCATATACGAAATACGAATTAAATGATTTTCTTTAACTCCTTCGGGTGGATTATCGAAATTTGTCGTTTGATAATAACTAAGTAATTTCCACCGAAAACTCGCTGTTCTTTCGTTCGTTTCGTTATACTGAACGCCATCTAAGCGGGACTCAAGTCAATGATCACGTCATCATCTTGCCATGTGATTCACGTGCTTAACCCATTCCCTCTTAATGACGCTTTTAGACGCCCCCAAGCAAAAAAAAGTTTTAGAAAACATTGTGGAAAATGAAGAAATTGCTTGTTACAAGCAATTTCTTCATTATCCACAATGTTTTCTTCCCTAAAATACAAAGATTTTGAAGACTTCATCGTCTGCAAATTCTTTGAACTTGGACTAGTCTACAATTTTGTAATCTGGTCATCGGTTAATAACTCGCCTTTAGATGATTTTGGCTAAATCTTATTATTTGTCGTTTTAACTGTAAAGAAATGAATAATCGTTTGTTTCCATGTAAGATCGATTTATTCTTCATTTCTTGAACAATAAAAGCTACAATTACACTAGTGGTTCAGCCACACGTCAAAATATAACTTCTGTTGTTCACCCAGTCAAGGATGAATCGGTGTTATACTGAAAGAAATGATTTTCTTCTATTTAGTCGTTTTGAATCAGGGTAAAACCTTTTTTCAATCTTCTTTATTTTTTTTTTTTTTTTTTTCCATTACCCAAATTTAGATACAAGTAAACAATCAAGTTAGATTGGATTAGTAATGTCTAAGGAATAACGATTGTTGTGATTACATAATAGTAGGAATATCCAAGGAATAAATAATGTCATTATTCAGAAATTCTTTAACCCTTTCCAACTCAAGCCCTCCTTTTTACGCCCCACAAGAAAAAGCTTTGGAAAACATTGTGGACAATGAAGAAATTGCTTGTAACAAGCAATTTCATCATTATCCACACTGTTTTCTATCTCAAAAGAAGAAAAAAAAATTCCATCAACTTGAAATTGTCGTCTGCAGCTTCTTTCAATTTGGACCAGTCTAAATTTTTTTGTGTTGGAATGGGTTAAGCATTTATTTGCAGTCAATCTTGCTCAAGTGACCACTTCTATTAAGCGACCACTTTCATTAACCGACCACCACCAAAATTCACTTTAAAAAACAAACAAAAAGTTTTCATAATTGGACGCTTTTGCTTATATATCAATACTAAATCCTATATTGGTGGATCTCATTAGAATCGTCTCACTGAGACGATTTTAATGAGATCCAACAACATAGGATTTAGTTTATCACCATGGGTTTAGATGAGAATCCTACAATGATTTTTCGTATGTAACCGAATCTTTTCTTCGTATATGTATTAAGCGACCATTATCTTAAACGACCATATTTTGGCCTTTCCTTGAGAGGTCGCTTAATACAACCTTGTCTGCATTTGGTCTGATATGATATTTAGATAGAGTGTTTTATCAGATCACTATGTATTTCAAAAAAAACTTATCAAAATAAAAATCATCATGACAAGAACGATGATACTAATAAAAGTAACCATCAAGGTGGTCATAAAATCGAGGGAAAATGTTTCGCAAAGGTGCCAAAGTGTTAATCAATTACAAGACGACAAAATTTTTGATAGGTCCAAAATTAATGGAGTTGCAGATGATATTACAAAGTTTAAGAAATTTCAGATTTTTTTTCAACTTTTGGGTAGAAACAATTGTGAAGAATGGAGAAAATGCTTGTTGCAAGCAATTTCTTCATTTTTGGCTCCACTGGCTGAAAGCCAGCGAGCTATTGTCATGACGTGGTGTCCGTCGTGCTTGCTTGCGTCCGTCCGTCCAGTCGTCCGTCCGTCAGTCCGTAAACCTTTCCTTTAAAATTCTTCTCCTCAAAAGTACTGAATAGATTTCAACCAAATTTCACAAAAATTATCCTTGGGTGACCCTTTATCAGATTCCTTCAGAGAATTCTGATCAAATAAAAAACATGGTTTTAATGGGTAGGGCTATTTTCCATATTTGGTAAAAGCCTCTTTGCAATTCTTTGTCTCAAAAACCAGTTGGATGGATTTTAACCAAATTTTACCAAATGGATCGTTAAGTGATTCTCTACCAGATTATCAAAAAGGATTTTGATCGTGAGGAAAATATGGCTTAAATTGGCAGAGCTTATTTCCATATGATATATTCTTAAAATGGACTGTTGATGAATTTCAAACAAATTTCGAAGGAATGATCCTCAGATGGCTGTTTGTCGGATTCTTTCATATGATTTTGCGTGGTTGAAAAGCTTAGCTATTATGCTTGTGGCTTATGTCCTTATATGGTATACAGTGCAAATTTTTCAATTTTTGTTAATACCTTTTCATCTTACCAGTGAATGAATTATACATAACTTGATTTTGTAAAAATAACGAAAAAGTTGGAATGCTTCTCTAGAAACTATTTCAAAGATTTCAGTGACATGGATTTATTTTCCTTATATCAGTCTATATTTAGATCATGAAATATTTGCTTAACCAGTACTTTCATGCTTGTGGATCGATACGGGCGCTCAAGCGCCTCTAGTTCACAATGTTTTCCCGATTGTTATTCTTGAGGGGGGGGGGGGGGTCCAAAAGCGTCTCTATATGGACAAGGGTAAAGTCTTTTTATGCTCATTTTATAAGGGGTTGAAAATATCATTTTATAACACTGCAACAAAACGTTTTTTTTAATCCCATCAAAATTGTTTCGGGCATTCGAGAAATGGCATTCTTTTCTCAAAATGGGGCAATGATTTCCATAATTCATCCACTCGAGTCAATGAAGGACATATTTATGAGTTAAGATAGCTTTTTTCCCTCCCAGAATATAAACACAAAACTACGGAAAATTACAAAATCATCTTCAAGAAAAAAGTGTGACATGCTTTCGGGTGTAGATAGACACTTCCCACAGATGTATCCCTTAACTACAATACTGAGCTTTCTTAACCCATTCCAACTCAATCCCTCCTTTTAATGCCCCTCAAGAAAAAAATCTATTGAAAACATTGTGGAAAATGAAGAAATTGCTTGTATCAAGCAATTTCTTCATTATCCACAATGTTTTCTACCCAAAATGACGAAAAAATTAAAAATTCCATCAACTTGAAATTGTCGTCTGCAGCTTCTTTCAATTTGGACCAGTCTAAAATTCCACTGTGTTGGAATGGGTTAAAATAATTGTTATATACTGTGTATCTGATTCTAACTAAAGAAAATTATCAGGGATATTAATTGACGTATCGCGGCCGTCAATGAAAGGACCAATCGACCAATCAAATCATTCATTTAGACCTGATCTGACGTTCGAATTCCAAATATTGGCCGAGATTCATTTGAAGCATTTTTGTTGCCTTGACAACTTAGACGTCGTAAATATATCTTTTCCAACCTGTACTTAAGGCGTTTAAGTAGCCAACCAACCATTTTTATTTTTGCTACATATTACGGGCCATAAGTTTTGAAAAAAAAATAATGCCGTTTGATATCTAAGTCTGACTACCTGTCGGATTCAGTGGGTGTGGCCAGCAAAGTCAGTTAGCGTGGCGAGCGGAGTCAGTTGGCGTGGCGAGCGGAGTCAGTTGGCGTGGCGAGCGGAGTCAGTTGGCGTGGCCAGCGGAGTCAGTTGGCGTGGCCAGCGGAGTCAGTTGGCGTGGCCAGCGGAGTCAGTTGGCGTGGCCAGCGGAGTCAGTTGGCGTGGCCAGCGGAGTCAGTTGGCGTGGCCAGCGGAGTCAGTTGGCGTGGCCAGCGGAGTCAGTTGGCGTGGCCAGCGGAGTCAGTTGGCGTGGCCAGCGGAGTCAGTTGGCGTGGCGAGCGGAGTCAGTTGGCGTGGCGAGCGGAGTCAGTTGGCGTGGCCAGCGGAGTCAGTTGGCGTGGCCAGCGGAGTCAGTTGGCGTGGCCAGCGGAGTCAGTTGGCGTGGCAAGCGGAGTCAGTGGGCGTGGCCAGCGGAGTCAGTTGGCGTGGCCAGCGGAGTCAGTTGGCGTGGCCAGCGGAGTCAGTTGGCGTGGCCAGCGGAGTCAGTTGGCGTGGCCAGCAGAGTCAGTTGGCGTGGCCAGCGGAGTCAGTTGGCGTGGCCAGCGGAGTCAGTGGGCGTGGCAAGCGGAGTCAGTGGGCGTGGCCAGCGGAGTCAGTGGGCGTGGCCAGCGGAGTCAGTGGGCGTGGCCAGCGGAGTCAGTTGGCGTGGCCAGCGGAGTCAGTTGGCGTGGCCAGCGGAGTCAGTGGGCGTGGCCAGCGGAGTCAGTGGGCGTGGCCAGCGGAGTCATTGGGCGTGGCCAGCGGAGTCAGTGGGCGTGGCTAGCGATATGTCAATTTCAGAGTATGTCATAGTGACTTTTTACTAAGAGATTGAATATTGCATATAAAAGATTGACAATTTGTTTGTATTTGTAATCCTAGTTTAATTCAAGCTGTAGTTACGAAGTTTGGGTCGCCAACCAACGATTCTACTTATTTTTTGAATGTCACTTTCCAAGAGGTTTTCCTGAGCATTTTTCTTTGGGGCCGTAAAGAAACGGGATTATGTGGGAATGTGTTAAACTACGGAAAATTACAAAATCATCTTCAAGAAAAAAGTGTGACATGCTTTCGGGTGTAGATAGACACTTCCCACAGATGTATCCCTTAACTACAATACTGAGCTTTCTTAACCCATTCCAACTCAATCCCTCCTTTTAATGCCCCTCAAGAAAAAAATCTATTGAAAACATTGTGGAAAATGAAGAAATTGCTTGTATCAAGCAATTTCTTCATTATCCACAATGTTTTCTACCCAAAATGACGAAAAAATTAAAAATTCCATCAACTTGAAATTGTCGTCTGCAGCTTCTTTCAATTTGGACCAGTCTAAAATTCCACTGTGTTGGAATGGGTTAAAATAATTGTTATATACTGTGTATCTGATTCTAACTAAAGAAAATTATCAGGGATATTAATTGACGTATCGCGGCCGTCAATGAAAGGACCAATCGACCAATCAAATCATTCATTTAGACCTGATCTGACGTTCGAATTCCAAATATTGGCCGAGATTCATTTGAAGCATTTTTGTTGCCTTGACAACTTAGACGTCGTAAATATATCTTTTCCAACCTGTACTTAAGGCGTTTAAGTAGCCAACCAACCATTTTTATTTTTGCTACATATTACGGGCCATAAGTTTTGAAAAAAAAATAATGCCGTTTGATATCTAAGTCTGACTACCTGTCGGATTCAGTGGGTGTGGCCAGCAAAGTCAGTTGGCGTGGCGAGCGGAGTCAGTTGGCGTGGCGAGCGGAGTCAGTTGGCGTGGCCAGCGGAGTCAGTTGGCGTGGCCAGCGGAGTCAGTTGGCGTGGCCAGCGGAGTCAGTTGGCGTGGCCAGCGGAGTCAGTTGGCGTGGCCAGCGGAGTCAGTTGGCGTGGCCAGCGGAGTCAGTTGGCGTGGCCAGCGGAGTCAGTTGGCGTGGCCAGCGGAGTCAGTTGGCGTGGCCAGCGGAGTCAGTTGGCGTGGCGAGCGGAGTCAGTTGGCGTGGCGAGCGGAGTCAGTTGGCGTGGCGAGCGGAGTCAGTTGGCGTGGCCAGCGGAGTCAGTTGGCGTGGCCAGCGGAGTCAGTTGGCGTGGCAAGCGGAGTCAGTGGGCGTGGCCAGCGGAGTCAGTTGGCGTGGCCAGCGGAGTCAGTTGGCGTGGCCAGCGGAGTCAGTTGGCGTGGCCAGCGGAGTCAGTTGGCGTGGCCAGCGGAGTCAGTTGGCGTGGCCAGCGGAGTCAGTGGGCGTGGCAAGCGGAGTCAGTGGGCGTGGCCAGCGGAGTCAGTGGGCGTGGCCAGCGGAGTCAGTGGGCGTGGCCAGCGGAGTCAGTTGGCGTGGCCAGCGGAGTCAGTTGGCGTGGCCAGCGGAGTCAGTGGGCGTGGCCAGCGGAGTCAGTGGGCGTGGCCAGCGGAGTCATTGGGCGTGGCCAGCGGAGTCAGTGGGCGTGGCTAGCGATATGTCAATTTCAGAGTATGTCATAGTGACTTTTTACTAAGAGATTGAATATTGCATATAAAAGATTGACAATTTGTTTGTATTTGTAATCCTAGTTTAATTCAAGCTGTAGTTACGAAGTTTGGGTCGCCAACCAACGATTCTACTTATTTTTTGAATGTCACTTTCCAAGAGGTTTTCCTGAGCATTTTTCTTTGGGGCCGTAAAGAAACGGGATTATGTGGGAATGTGTTAAACGTGACATTATGGACAAATTTATGTGCATGGTTTATACCTTCTGATGCGATCAAGTTGGAAGTTATAAATATTTGACTGGGTCGTTTACAAAACAGTCAAATTTTTGTCGCTAGGTGACCTAAACGTCGTGTTTTTACAGGTTAATTAAGCTGTAGATAAGAGGTTTAGGATGCCCTTCGATGGAATACAAAAAACTGTTTCGATCAATTTTTTTCGAATCATCAAAACAAACAAATTAACTGCGTATCAAAGTTTGTCGAAAATCAACAAGCTTTTAATCGTCTTGCGAATAGAAATGATCAGCTTTTGTTTTTAATATTGATTGTTTCCACTCTGGTCTAAATCTATCAGCTTAAAAAGGTAGTTTCTTCTCTTTGGTTATTTAGTAGTAAAAGGATTGACCTAGTAACATCATGCTCAAATTAATGAAGAGCTTCCGAAAATCGCAGAAAACAAATAGTTTTGCCGATGTAATGCAATTTTATGGGGTCTCCAGAGGCGAAGATAATGTAGTCATGTGCCCATTTTCTGGCGATCAAATTACAAACTAAGAGAGATTTTCTTGTTCAGTTTTTGTGAACGCTATTCATTGACATCCTACAGAGCAGTCCTTCTTTTGTACTCTCAACCCAATGCTAATCGACGTTTTGGATTTTAAAACGCTGAATCCGATTAGACGAATTAGAGCCCTTGTTAATTTTAGCTCGACTATTCGAAGAATGTTCCGGTTACCCTGGCTTCGGCGTAATAGTTTGGATAAACCTTACGTGCAAGTTTCATATCTTAATTACTACCGATGACTTTGCACATGCTTTTGTGGCAATATTGTTAGCCTCTAGACACAGATTCAATACCCTGACATTCATTTTAGAGATATCTTAACCATTTTAGACTTATAATGTTTTGGAAAAAACCTTGAGTGCAACTGTAATATATATCTTTAATAACTCTCTCTAACTGCTATTGCTCTGAAATTTTATCACATGCTTTTGTGACCACCATATCATCTTCTAAACAAAGATTCAGTACAATTACATTTATTATAGTAACCGATTTTTAAACCATTTCGGACTTCTTACTTTAACCTTGTGAACAACTGTCATATATCTTTAATAACCTTCTTTCTACAAATGTTATTGCTTTGAAACTTTTCGCATACTTTTGTGACAATAATATCAGCCTCGTTAGATCCATTTCTTTGACATTCATTTTAGTGGAATCTGAACCCTTTTTGGACTTAGAAAATCTTGTTTAAACTTTACGTGCAACTGTAATAAATCTTTAGTAGCTCTCTCTCTCTCTCTCTCTCTCTCTCTCTCTCTCTCTCTCTCTCTCTCTCTCTCTCTCTCTCTCTCTCTCTCTCTCTCTCTCTCTCTCTCTCTCTCTCTCTCTCTCTCTCTCTCTCTCTCTCTACCAATGCTATTGCTATAAAACTTTGCACAATTCTTTGTGACCAGCATATCATCTTCTAGGCAAATTTCATGACTCAGACATTCATTTTAGCGGCATTTTAACCTTTTTGAAAATTCTTGTTTAACTAAAAATTTCAATTGAAAGATTTTTCGTTTCCATTACTAGTTAGGTATTATGCACAATGTCGACATTGAATTGTTGCTACGATCTAGCACTTAGAATAGTCTGTAAAGCAATTTCTTCAGTATCTACAATTTTTCTACCATAAAAGACATTTTTTAGATATTTTGAACTAATAAGTGTTGTCTGCAACTTCTTTGAATCTGGACCAGTCTAAAAGTTCTCTTCTGGTACAAAGCAATGCGTTAAAATCGATATTCAATTGCACTAGAGCGCTGACGTCGTGATCAAAAGTGTTTGTGTCTTCTCTTCAGAGTCAGCTTGCAGGAAATTTTGTTGACTTCTCAGTATTTCTTTTCCAGTGACTGCATGTATGCATTTTTGTAATCTCGGCTAGACCCATTACCAAACGAAAATATTTTAGACTAGTCCAAATTCAAAGATGCTGCAGACGACATTTGCAAGTTGATAAGAATTGTAAGAATGTCTGTCCTTCTTTGTAGAAAACAAGGACGGAAATGAAGAAATTGCTATTAAGAACTTGCTTTTTACAAGGAATTTCTTCGTTTTCCGGCATATTTCCCAGGCTTTTTTTAAGAGACCCACAAAGAAAAAAGTCTTGGTGTTTTGTGTGTGTTGGGGGGGTGTTGTTTGTCAAAATGTTAATTATCAGCCACAAAAAGATTCACCATGTTGACATTCTCTTGCATCTTTCAACCTTTTTTTTCATTTTAAGCAATAACGCATAATCGACCAAAGATCCAAGTTGAGCAGTTGATTCGAAAATAAACAAAGAGATTCGGTTTAGCACACCCTTCTACGTGATAGGGTACATTTAAAGCCCGGGGTCATGTTTAGATTATACCTCGACTGGGACACAATTTCTTCCAACTTAGGTTAATGCCTCTAGATTCTGTATCCTAGGTAATACACCAGTGCTCCAGCCGATTATATGGGTCAAGATCGATAGCGGCTCGCGGGAATCGAACTCGTGATATCTTGATCGGGAAGTTGACGCTCTATATTAGTCGATTATGGTTTGGTGTATCTTTCTATAAGATATGGCACTTTTATAAGACGGATACAAATTGTGTTACGCACTTAAATGATGATCACTGTTAAGACTGATTGTTTTGGAAAATTGCATTCCATTTCCATGTTCCTTGCGTTCTCAACATACCCATGCTGTATGCTGCCAGGTGTTGTGCAGGAAAACATGCAAAAAATACAGAATGCATTAGCGCCCCGTCGCAGCAAAAGGAATAGAAATAAATTTTGAACCCCTCAGGGCACTGCCTTTCTAGAAATAAGGACCTTTGGGGAATATTTTCAGCATGCATGTTAGATATCGTCGGTGTAATTCTAAAACCTCGTAACTACGGCTTGATTAAATCTGTAATTACGATGTTTTAGAATTACATCGTCGATATGAATTAAAATATTTCTCTTGTTTACACTTACTAGTTCTGGTAGTTTTACTGTTGTTTGACAGTGTAGAAGGTATGATGTTATGCTTGAATTACTGAAATGTTGCCATTGGCAACGATTTCATAAAAATCGACCACGCATATCACAGTTCCCAAACAACAACATAACAACAACGAAAAAACACTAAAAAACTTTGGATTATACACATAAAGAATATGTCTTGAGAATTTCTTCGTGACAAGCTGATCTTATCCGAAGCTAGAATAGATTTGTAGACGAGCCTTATGTGAGCCGTAAGGTAGAGAACCGTCCGCGATTCATAAATGAGTCGGAAATAAGTCGTAAGCGAGCCATTAGTGATCCGTAAGCAAGCCATCAGTAAGTCGTAAGCGAGCCGTCAGTATTCCTTAAGCGAACCGTTAGTGATCCGTAAGCGAGCCATCAGTGAGCCGTAAGCGAGCAGTCAGTGAGCAGTAAGTGAGTCGTAAGCGAGCCGTAAGTGAGCCGTAAGCGAGATGTAAGAGAGCCGCAATTTATCCGTAAGCGAGTCATCGGTGATCCGTATTTTTTATGTCGTAATTGTGTTAATTCCTGATTCTAGTTTATTCTTTACTCGTTTAATGCTAATTATTTCACCCTAAATACGCGATATTTCGATGTTAATGAACTAAAATTTCAGAAAGGAAAAGAATATTGTTGTATTCGTCCAGGTATGAACCCAAAAACTTAATCACACTGTATTAATATGCGAAGTGGATTCATACAATAGTGTGATTAAAATTTGAGATTCATATCTCAGTAAAAAAATCCATTCCTTTCTCCCTTTCTTATAATTTAATGTCAAGCAAAACAAAACAAGTACTAGTTTGAGCATTTTTGTATAGATCTAATTTGTGCGCAAGAA
This sequence comes from Fragum fragum, assembly GCA_946902895.1. NCBI lineage: Eukaryota > Metazoa > Mollusca > Bivalvia > Cardiida > Cardiidae > Fragum > Fragum fragum. The sequence goes on from OX336373.1 coordinate 23,627,313, forward strand.
TAAAAAATTGTTGCGTGCTCAAAATTTTTTCATGGAAGTATGATGAAAAAAAAAGCTCATCAAAACGCTTGAAATTTGACAGACGAAACTAAAATTAGATTATTATCCGAACAAAGACCTTGAGAACATGTTCTGTAACATTTGCAATCAAGATTACCGTGGTATTCCATTTAACACTACATGATTCGACATTTCAGAGAGGCCGATTCGCTTCCGCCTTTATGAATTTTTAATTTCTACCAAGTTCCCACATAAAAGCCTGGTGGTTTCTCTATTTATTCATTCATGGGGAGAGTTGTTTTCTGCTATTAAGACAGAAAAAACCTAATTACAATAAACTGGAAGATCTTTTCAGCATAGCGCCCCAGAAAATTATTTTACTAGTTGAAGAATAGTCACAAAATGCCATGGCATTTTCCCGTTTATTGTGAAACGCAATTGACAGATGTAAACCAAACATTCGAAATCATTCATTTAAACTGGAATTGAACTTCGAACTCCAAAAGTGGTCAATAAACCATCTTATTTTTTATGCAAAATAATGCAATTAATTATCTTAGTCGAACTTTCTGTAGGAGTGAGTGGACGAAGCCAGCGATCTACCAATTTACTTTGTGATTAGTTACTAGTGGCTGGTCATTTTATGTTAACCCTTGTCATGCTGAACCCGGATTATTCCGGCTTTAGCAGGAGGTATAGACAAAGATCAGACTGCACATAAGTGCAGTCTGATCTTGGTCTACACCCCTGCTTGTCCCCTTTCAGCCAGAGTTGTTTAATTAATCAATTTTCAAAAGGAATATTGACCATTATTAAGGCTTTCCAGTGCCGTCAGTCCTTTGATTTTAATGCAATAATGTATAGGATTTTAATTTAGCATGACAAGGGTTTATAGATATGCTACGTTTCTCCATGTAACAAATGCAAAATGGTTTTCCAAAACTCCTTTGATTACTTTTTATCTTGAACTTAGCCATCCCAACACAACAAAATTCAGACTGGTGCAAATTTAGATAAGCTGCAGATGGTCATTTCATGTTGATGGATTCCAAATTTTTCTTCCTCTTTTTGAATAAAAAACATTGTGGATAATGAAGAAATTGCGTGATACAAGTATTTTCTTAATTCCTTCAGAAAACTATCTTGTCAAAGGTATTTTGCTATTACCAGCGATCCGCTATTCGTAAACGCATAAAGAATATCTCCTAAAGATTGTGGAACCCTTTCAGAAAACAGAAAAAAAAATCTTTTTTTTTTTCTAAAGAGAAAAATCATTTATGTTTGTGCATTCAAGTTATTTAGAAGAATTTTATAACTGATTATCTGTTCAATTATAAAGTTTACGATAATTATCTTATTGCAGCTGTCAATCAAAGAACCAATCGACCAATCAAATCATTCAAGTGATCTTTGAACATCTGCGTTGGCTGATATTTATGTGGCGCATTGCTGTTGTTTTGGCAACTTAAACGTCGTAACCGCATCTTAGTCAAGCTGTAGTTACGACCACGTTTGTATCACCAGTACAACCAACACTTGTACTTTTTTAGCTAGCAAAGAGTCAGCTTTGATAGCTTAAGTTAACTGATAAAATGTTGAGGTCTTCAACGAGCGCAAACTGCAACAGGAGGCTTAACCACTTAATCCTGAATTCCTACGCCATAAAAGATAGTTCTTATTCCAGGAATATTGTAATCTCTGTCATTGCTTTTTATGGCCACATGAATTAACTTTATTGAAATCGTAGACAACTCCTTCCAAAGCGTGTTATTTAATCCAATCCCATCCAATCGCGTGTTTGGATCATCTCAAGAAAAAAGCTTTAAAAGATATTGTGGACAATGGAGAAATTGCTTGTTGCAAGCAATATCTTTATTGTCCACACTGTTTTCTACCCGACAAGACAAAGGTTTCCTAAATTCCACTAATCATGATAACTTTTGACAAAGAAGTTTACTCAATAAAATCATGATTTGCTAGCTCACAGTACTTTAAGTACTTTCATTGTTACATGTCACTGGCGATAAATTTTGCAAAATAACGCAATAACGAAATTATACCGATGTTGAGCTTGTTGTTGGAGGACAGTGGGCGTGGCTAGCGGAGCCGGCGGGCGGAGCCAGTGATTTGTCAATTACTTCAACTAGACTTCCATTTTTGCATGACTCGGAGAGAAATCTGTTTTCCTAGTTGAACATTCGTCACAGAAAGCTAAGTTCCCATTGGGAGCGAAACACAATTCATGCAGTGATTATGTGGTGATCATTTGACATAAATTGACATGCGTCGTATTTCCTTGTATCTAATGCAAATTAGGTTTCTAGCACCCCTTTAATCTCGTAAGAAATTAACCCATTCCCACACAATCCCTCCTTTTTACGCCTCTATGAACAAAGCCTTGGAAAACAATGTGGAAAATAAAGAAATTGCTTGCTTCTACCACAAAAGACAAAAAAATCGAAATTCCATCAACTTAAAATTGTCGTCTACGACTGTTAAAAGCGGCGTTAAACCCCATTTAATCAATCAATCGTCAACGACTGTTTCCAATTTTGACCTGTCTAAAATTTAGTCATGTGGGAATGGGTTAAAGCTTGACTTTATCGAGGTGAAATAATTATGGATTTTGGCTATCTCGAACTTTAGTGTTACATTTTTAAAATAATTAGAAAAGAACGTTTTATACAAAGATGTCATGGTTCCAGTTGGAAGCGACACACAAATAATGCCGTGATTATAGGAGGTTCATTGACATTAATTGACTTGCATCGTATTTCTTGATTGAATGCGGCTATTAACCAATCATATCATACATTTAAACAAGAAATAAACTTTGAACTCCGACATTTGTCAGTATTTATGTGACTATTACTCTTGGCGATTTAAATTGGGAATTGTATTAGAAAAAGAGAACTTCATTTTGTGACAATACTTCCTACCCTACATGGTCCTTTTTAATCTTAATCCATTACCAGACGGCTTATTTTTAGACTGGCCAAAATTGAAAGAAGTTGCAGACGACAATTTAAAGTTTATGAAATTTTGGATTTTCTTCAATTTTCTGGGTAGAAAGCATTGTGTAAAATAAAGAAATTTATTGTAACAAGCTTTTCTTGGGGGCGTCTAAAAAGCGTCACTGATTGGGAATTGGTCAAATGCACCTTGAAATGTCTGCTCAACCTCCTTTTTTGTGCTAGCTTTTATTGTTTATTCATTTTCATTTGATAATGAATTAATAAACTGTTGTGTAGAATTATCTATCACTTGTCATCAGCATTATATACAGGTTCAAAATTTATAAATGACAGCATTTTCACTGTTATGTTTCTTTCAAGATCGAAAAAACAAGGAAATAATTACCTGTTCAGAGCATTTTGTTCTATGTCCTCATTATTATCTAAATTTAATGACGCTATGATTTGACTGAAAAACAAAATTGATGGATCTTCCACGCCTACCTCCGATAAAATTTCCACTTTGATATCAAAAAACGACGTTAATTTGCAAAGCTTTGTCGACAGCAAATATAACATGTAACATAAAAGGGTAAAATAGTAAGTTGGCGATCTAAACGTCCTAACTAACAGCTTAAATAAGATGTAGTTTCTACGCTTAAGTCGCCAAACAAGGAAAAAAATGATTCTCATAGATGTATGCTAACGTTTAGATTCAAAGTTCCCTTTCGGTCTAAATATCTGATTTCAATGGTCGATTGATTCTTTGATTGACATGCGCAATCCGTCGATTGAAGAACATTAGACGTAAGAGTTGCAAAAGAACAAAGCTTTGATCAAAGTTCGTAACATAGTTGATATACTATCAGTGCATTAGGAAGCTTGTTCGGAGATAAGACAAAAATGTCCTTTATTAATCAGGTCTAATTAAGTTATCTCGATAGGCCGGCTGATTACCTGACCTTGTACGGTAGGAAAGGCTGGTATATTTTACACATAAATAGTAGTACATATTGGGTGTATGAATGCACTTTTGTATGTATGATTGATTGATTTATTGAATTGGGTTTAATGCATCTTTTAACAGTATTTCAGTCATATTGCGGCGGCTGGAGCACCTAACAATGGATTCCTGGTATTTCTCACACCAGTACTACCACTACATCCTTTCCTACCCTCCAGCTGCTATCCCACTTAGGTTTACTATTATCAACCTATTGGTGAAAGACAAATGCCGGAAAGGATATGTGCCGCCGCCGTGCTTCTGTATATTTATCGTCGCTACTAAAGCTTATTTCCATATGAGTGACGAACCAGGAAGACAGTTAGAACTACGTATGGGGATATTGCAAGCACACAGGACGAACGTACTGAAAGCTCAACTAGATTCCTTAACGTGCTCGATATGTAGAACCATCCCACGAGTTCAAAGTTTAGCGTCTCATCCGAACGCCAGTTAGTTTGTTAGCTTGGTCGGCACCGGGCTCGAACCCGTGACCCCGAGGTTTGAAGTCTACAAGTTCTACAGGGCTCTAGGCTATTAGGACAAACTCATAGAAAACTTGAATTTTGCTGGCCTGATGAAAAATTGACGTTTCTCAGGCCACGCTTAATTGGCCAATCACGGTTGTCGATCAAGTAATCAACCGACCAATCAAATCATTTATTCAGCCCGGACCTGAGCTTTCAACTCCGACGGTGGAAGCCATTTTTGTTAACTCTTTTAGGTTTTTTGGCGACTTAAACGTCGTAACTACAGCTTATTTAAGCTTTAGTTACGACGTTTAGGTCACCAATCAACCATTTTACTTTTTTGTTACATTCTACTTGAATGAGCTGTAGTTATGACGTTTATATCGCCAAAAAAGAATAAAAGTTAACAAAATGGCAGCCATTGTTGGACTTGAAAAGTCAGGTCCGCGCTGAATAGATTATTTGATTGGTCAGTTTATTCTTTGATTGACAGCCGCGATTGGTCAATTGGGGAATCAATTTGTGTCTATGTGGCGAAGGCATAGGCTAATTAGGGCCAATAGTTCACCGCAGGTGAAATGAATATCGTCTCTAAATCAACAAAGACTGAGCACCAATTAGGAGGAAATAATTGACTGGTGCATAGAACCGGGGTCAAGGTGCTGATATTTTATTTCTAAACCTAGCATAAGGACTGGTTTTAACAACCCTTTTTGTACAAAAACTAACATTGTACGAATCGAAGACATTCCATTTATAGTTCATAGGCATAATTGATATCAAATATTTTAGCATTTGGGTGAGATTGTTCAAGAAAGTTTATTAACGCAGTCTTACAAAGATAAAATCAATATGTTTTGGCCGTTTTGAAATATCATTTCGTATTAAAAGGATTACTACCTCTTTATACGTTTTTTAATTATTTGGATATGCCTGCTGGATAATACATGAAGCTTTGAATGGGGTTTTATTGTAGATTTTTAACGTGGAATAGTATTTGTTTCAATTGAAATGCATTTGATACATTTAAGTAATATGTATTTCTTCGTCTTGGATACTTAATTTCAAAGAAGTCGTTTTGTACGTTTGAAATATCTTGGGTTTTTTGATAACGACAAAAGACTTAATTCAATACCAAAATGATTCTTTGACGGTACTGGAACCCTATATTTCTAAGCTTATATTTCTAAGCTCTACCAAAGGTTTATTTTTGATATGTATTTTTTTTTTAACAAACTCTATATCGTCTCCTACTTATAGATGCTCTCAGTAAAACAAATTGAAAATTGAACAATCACAGGCCCCACCCACTTAATCTATTGGCCGAGCCCAATGACTCCGATTTCGATTTTAAACGGCGTTATTTTGCAAAAATTATGGCAAGTAGAATGTAACAAAAAGTAAAATAGCTGGTTGGCGACCTAAACATCGTAACTACAGTTTAAAAAATCTGTAGTTACGACGTTTTAGTCGACGTACCAACAAAAAGGATTAACCAAAATGGCGGCAAACGTTCGAGTTCAAAATTCATACCTTGTCGACTGATTATTTAATTGAAAACGGCGATTGGTCAATTAAAGAATTGAATACGAAAATTTATATTTAAGATCAGATAAAAGGCACCATTAAATCCGTTTGATAACTAATATATGCAGAAGAAGACCAATACCATACCAGAATGGTCTCTGCAGTTCCTAGAACTTTGAACATTTTTCAGTAAATGCACTTCATGCAGAGCCATTTCCTCTGATCACAAAATTGCCTGCATGAACCACGGAAAATGCGACAGGTCATGAAAGGCCGCCATTACGGATCAGAAAATAGGTAATACCTCAGGCTCTTTTGATCTTTTAATGAAAACTGATTGCAATTTGCAGCAATCAGATAAAATGGCTTATTACAATCAAGCTGCTCAAATGCGTAATACAGTTGTGAGTAATCAATCTAGAACCAGTGATCACATTGACTTTTAAAAGTTCAGTCGATTTTGCTAAAGCGACCATCTCTATTAAGCGACCACTTTTATAAAGAGACCAGCATCAGAAGTACCCTTTATAAAAAGAAAATATCTTCACAATTGGACTTTTTTTCTCATAAAGTTATCAAAAAATAAAACCTATGTAGGTGGAACTCATTAGAATCGTCTCATTGAGACGATTCTAATGAGTTCGACCAACATAGGATCAATTATGTGTCCTGCAAAAATGCAGTCGAACGTAACTCTCATATGTGTCACTAAAAAGTATATTAAGCGACCGTTCTCTTGACCCATTCCAACACAATCCCTCCTTTTTTACGCCCCAAGACAAAAACTTTGGAAAACAATCAAGCAATTTCTTCATTATCCACAATGCTTTCTAGACAAAAAGACGAACTTTTTTTGAAATGTTATCAAGTTGAAACTGTCGTCTGCAGCTTCTTTCGATTTGGACCAGTCTAAACATTTTGTTGAGTGGGAATAGGTTAAACGAGTACATTTTGGCCGTCCCCTATCTAGTCGCTTAATACAAGTTGAACGGGGAAAGTCTTCTAATTCGGAAAAGTATTTGACCACGATAAGACCGAATCATGCCGACTGAGTAATGTCGATTCGTTCCATCCAAAACTTATTTTCTGTATTTTTATAACATTTATTATACATATACAGAGAATTCCTCTTAATTGCAATTCTGGTATAAGCAATTCACTGCTTAAATGCAACGAACATTGTGCACAAAAACTAGGTTTATAGAACAAATAGCTCCTTTTAATAGCAATTTCTGGTTAAATGCAACATATGCTTTGACAAATTGGTGTTTCGATAAACAGGATTCTACTGCATAATATAACAAGGATTAACCCATCACTACTCGATCCTGCATTTTAAGGCGCTTAACCCTCTCACACATAATGACGCTTTTAAACGCCCCTCATTATGAAAGCTTTGGAAACCATTGTGGAGAATGAAGAAATTGTGTGTTGCAAGCAATTTCTGCATCATCCACAATGTTTTCAACCCTAAAAGACAAAGATTTGGAAGATTGCATAAACTGAAATTTGTCGTCTGCAACTTCTTTGAATTTGGACTGGTCCAAAATTTCATTGTGTAGGAATGGGTTAAGAAAATGGGAATGGATAATGGAGGATAGTATAAACCTATAGAAGGAGGACCAGCCAGTATTTGGATTATAAGCCACCTTGTTTTTGAATGCATTGTTCCTCCCTAACCCCCTTATTCTGTACATGCGAGGAATTTCATCTTCAACAATTGTTTCGCATTTCAAGTGGGTGTTATTGGCAATCAAACTCCATTTCGTATTTGTTTAAAGTTATTATCTTAACTTTGATTTTAAAGTTTTACTAATTAACCTACAATTAATCGACTTGCAATGGACTATTTTTGCGGAAACCACGAAGTTGTTATGTGAAAGTCCTTGCTGACTCTCGTCCTTCACCGATTTCAAACCAACTTAATTTTAATAGATACAATCTTTTCCCATAAACGTGTGCATTTAGTATACAAGTATTATTGATTTTAGAAAGCAGTCATTTAAAAAAATTAGTAGAAATGGGACTACACATGTTATAAATCGACCGACCGAAATCATTCATATAGAACGGAAGAGAACTTTGTTCCCCGACATTTACGTTAAACATTACTGTTGGTTTGTCGACTTAAATCTAATAACCACAACTTATTCAAGAAGAAGTTACGACCTTCATGTCGTCAACTAACGATTTGAATTTTGTCATCTGTCCCTTACTACATTTTTTACAATATATTGTTATTGATGACCTCAATGGAACTTCATGTCGGAGGTCAATGGGCGTGGCTAGCCATCCGTCAATTATAGATTATAAGCAAAGAGTTCCGATTCTCACCTGTCGTTTCAAGTCAACCATCGAAGTATCTACTCAGCCACGCTCGTCTATGTCTATTTTTTTAGATTTAAGAGATGAAGATTTTTTTTCATGGAGGTATGAATCGGTAAACCTAATTACACTGTATGAATACGCGAAGCGTATTCATACATTGTGTAATTAGGTTTTTCGGTTCATACCTCCACGAAAACACAAAAAAATTCTCTTCATTTCTTATAATTTAATAGAATCGAGCGAAAAAAATAAAAGCTTTACAAATTTTGAAACCTTATTGTATGGGACTATTTTGTGCGGAAGCATACAAAATCGATGCGTGCTCAAAATTTTTTTCATCGAGTTATCAATGAATTTTTTCCACCAATCAGAACGCTCGTTTTTGATAGACAAAACTAAAAATTAAATTATTATGCAATGAATAAATGGGTCGTACATACAATACCTGCAAACGTGTGATATGTAAGCCAAACACAAGGTTCCATTAACATCGGTTTTGATTAGCCAGTTTTGAAGGCAAGACTTGTGTAACACATAATTTACGTCTAGTTTTGTAAGAATTGTTTACTGGACATGAATCTTTTCAATCGATCGCACACACATACACACACACGCACACACACAAAATACAATAAGCTAAAACTGTTTCTCTGAATATAATTTTCATTTTCAAACGTTAATTAAATATTGAGGATTACTGTTATACGGACTTGGTATCTGTTTGGTTTCGTTAAAAAATGTAAGGCTTTGTCGAGTTTCTATTCATTTTTATACAACCAGTGTGTATACATTCTGTATCTTATTAACAAAAGATCAATTATGGTATTTTTAGAATGATACTCCGAGAAACTTTTTCTCTGTGTCCGTCTGTAAATGAATGTCATTCCTTGCATTATGACGTCATTTTCACGGTAACCTTGAAAAATAGTTCATGTATGTTTCAACTCATTAACATATTTATTACACTAGTTTTATAACTAGTGTAATAACTAATGTAATAAGGCCAACCCAATATCAAAGTACATCGGGTTAAATGCTTAGTTCAAACAGTTCCTATTAACCCATTACCATAAACTCCAACATTTTTAAGTGTCGAAGAATTATAGCTTTGGAAAACATTGTTGGCAATTTCTTCTTTCCCACAATGTTTTCTTCCTAATATTTCAACAAAAATTGTTTCGTCGTCTGCAACTTCTCTCCAATTTTGCCGTTTGGGTATTGGTTAAGGAATGTGCATGAAATATAGAACGTTACAACGAACGTTTTGCTTTCCTCAAAATGGATTTAGTCCGCCGCTTTAACGTGTTCATAGAAGTCATTACACTGTAACACACTTTCCGAATGTCTACAAGAATGTCGTGCTTGTCGCGTAATAGGGTAAGAAAGAGAATAAATCGTTAGTTTATATGGCATTACTAAAGCAAGCCAGGTTTTTATGACCTAATAGAGCCAATAACGTTATTCTACCTGATCCTCGGCTTTTATAGATTCCGTCTCCTATAATTGTAAAATCGCATTCAATTGGAACATAAAAACCTGTTTATGTTTTGATTAAATACAATATTAATAGTCTCTTATTGATGTATTACGCAAAACTGTAGACGAAAGACAGAAACGTGTCGCAACCGCGTGTATACTAGATTATCGTAAGCACCGGCTTCCAAATGACGGATCGCGGTGTTAATCGAAGAATCAATTGACCAATCAAATCATCCAATTAGACTGGTAGTGAACTCTGAACACCGACTTTTGACGATATTTATGTGAAGCATTTTTTTCTTTATTTGGCGACTGAAACGTTGTAACTGCAGCTTAATCAAACTGTAGTTACGACGTTTAGGTAAAAAAAAACAATTTACTTTTCTGTTTCAGCAACCAGCGATCCGTCAACTGATGGGTCGCTGGCCACGCCCACTGACGCCCGAGAAGACAGTTCTACTGATATATCAAAAATCGTTAGTTTTCAAAATACGTCTATATGCACATAATATAGTGCGGGAAGAGCAAATGAATTTCTCGTGCTATTTTCGCCTTGTACCTTCCGCCCGACAGTCGGTCACGTGACTTAGTTTTGACCTATCAAACTCAATTATCGATGTTTCGTCACAACGTAAAATTTGATTAATGGCAAAATGATCAAGTTACGTCTTTATTTCTCATTTTGGATCAAATCGATGTCGAAATCAATGCTAGGACAGAAATATATGCAGTAGGGCGCTAGGTTAAGCGAATGATTTGATATTTGAAGGAAATTATTTCACAGGAGATTTAACCCTGTCCCTGTTCAATCAATGTTTTTTACGTCCCTGTCAATTTATAACTGAGAAAATATTGTAGAAAAGGGTGAAATTGCTTGTAACAAGCAATTTCTTCTTTTTCCACAACATTTCCATACCCTACTGCATGGTTATTTTTCAAATTAAACCCACATTACATTTTCCTCTGCAAAACTTTTGAATTTGGACAGGTATAAAATTTTGCAAAACAGGAAAAAGTATATCTATGTTTTAGATCAACATATCGTAACTGAATATAGGCACTTACGACAGTGTTGATCTAAGCCCTCGATATGTAACCTGTCGGGCGTAAACAGGTTTACTGGGAAGTGTGTAAAGTATCCAGTTTTTTTTTTTTTTTTTTTTTACTTTGCGCGGAGTGTCCAGGCTGACAAGGTTTGAGACTTTGGCTCTTGGCAAAGATTTTTTTCTGAGTCTAGAATGATCATTCTACCTCAGTGTAGGTTGATTTTCAAAATGATATCTCTGATTGACCTCTGCTGGATCAATTTTCTTTTTCAAGTAATTTATTCCCGTGCGATCCCATCTTTCTTGACGGGGCACCATGCAAAAAAAGTTTTATTTCATATCCACTCTAAATCAAAATGTACATACTAGAATCTTGAATAAACCAGTAACTACGTTTTCGAAGTTAACCCATTCCAACACAGCAAAATTTTAGACTGGTCCAAATTGAAAGAAGCTGCAGACGAAAATTTCAGTTTGATGGAATTTCGAATTTTTTCGTCTTTTTGGATAGAAAACATGGTGGATAATGAAGAAATTGCTTGATACAAGCAATTTTTTCATTATCCACAATGTTTTCCAAAGTTTTTTTTTTCTTGAGGGGCGTAAAAAGGAGGGATTGAGTTGGAATGGGTTAATCGATAAACTGACGAAACCTTGACCACGCCCACTGACCCCGACATCGCAGTTCAACTCAGATATCAAACGTGGTTAAATTGCATTATCCGCGGTCAAATCAATAAAACAGACGGAAAATCCTTAACGCGATTACAACAAATTATATAACATGTAGTTACGGCATTTAAGTCGCCAAACCAACAAAAGTATATAATATGAATATCTGAGATCAAAATTCTCTTTCGATCCAAACAATGATTTGATGAGTAAATCAATTCTTTTCAGTCAGTTGACCAATCGCTCGTCTCGCCCACTAACAAAGGTAGTCCCGCCCATTGACTCCAACAAGAAGTACCGCTGCGATCTGAAACGGTGTTATTTTGATATATTTATCGCCAGGAGCATGTAACAAAAGAGTAGAATGGTTTGTCGACGATCTAAATGTCGCAACTAAAGTTTGGATAAGCTGTAGTTACGATGCTTAAGTTAAAAACTCAACAAAAAGGTTTACAAAAATGGCGGCTAATGGCGGCCCTTATTAATCATTTCATTGGTCGACTGATTATTTGATTGACACACGCGATTGGCCAATTATTTCTTGTACAACTTTGTTTTTGTTGTCCTTTTTTGTTTATTTTTCTTCAAACTTTTGATCTGTCTCGCAAAAAGGTTTAGTAAATTTTAATGATGGTAGATTTTTTTTATTTGAAGTTCTATATCTTTGTTTCGATTTATGATCACTTTTTCTTATAAAAGTCTTGACAAGCGACAAGGGATCTCCAATGTGATGCGATAGATACCGACTTTGGCTAGTCTGCACAGAAATCGTAGGCTGTTCAGGATCGACGCTTTCCGCTACTTGACAGATTGCTGAACCCAGATTTGCCATTCCACCTTATTGTATAATAATTTACGGAGTGCGACCCCTGAATGATCTTTTGTCCAATATCAGTTTCATATATTTTTCCGAAACACCAAGGAAAACCGTTTTCTTGTCAAATATTAACTTAACTCAATTCGTAGACAGATTTCAAGATAGTTAGATACACTTGAATGTGAATTGATGGTACACTGATTCAAATTTTACTGGAAATCATTGAAATATTCATCTAGTTGCTTCTACATGTGTTAGTGCCCTGTTAAGAAATAGAGTATTAGGGAATTTTTTGCACATATATCACACATGCGCACACATATGTACACCTGTAACGTTATAACTTTACATTTCGGAGGCTTTGTGCAAAACATCATAAGTGTCTATACAAGGTATAAACACTTTTGACGTTTTTACACTAAGCTAACGATGTGTCCATATGTTTGCGTGTGTTAGTGCGTGATAATCACACCCGCACAAACACCCACACACATGTGTCACGGTCTGGGTGTGTGCGTGTGTGATTTGGATGCAATAGTTTGGCGGTACAAGTACATGTCCAAAATTGTACCTTCTTGTAAAAAGAGTTTAATTCGCCCATAATAGACGTTGAAAATTGAAAGCGAGCTATTTTCTCTCATATTTGACGGTTTTCTAGACGCGAAAGATGCTAGATCGGTATTTGACAGACTTATAGAGCGTAAAATCGCATTGGTATTTTTCTCACATCAGAGTGACGTGAAAATCGATTCAGACTTGATCTTGATATGCTAGCCCCATGATCAGGTTTGAGAAGTCCAAACGAAATGACGCCGAGTTTCCATTATTTTTTCTAGAATTGTGCGCGTCTCTAATGTATTCGATACAATAGGCTAACCCTAAAACGCTTTTAGATACATCGGTCCTTGGGACTTTCCTGGAAAAATCATTTTCTTGTTTTTGTACAATAACGAGTGGTCCCATTGAGTCAAGAACACATAATTGTTGGTTATTTACATAAACACTTTTATCATTTCGTACTCTTTTTCTTTCTTGCGCGACATTACGTCTCTCCGAACTGAAATTGTGATACGGATAAACCGTTTACTTAACCTTTTCCCGTTCATTGCCTGCTTTTTGCGTCCCTGTTATATTATACTTGAGAGAACATTGTGGTAAAAGAAGAAATTGCTTGTAAAAATTAATTTCTTCTTTTTCCACAATGTTTTCTATTGCAAAGGATGGTTACTTTTTTTATTGCATTAAGTTAGTAGTGTAGTCTGCTATCCCTTTGAATTTAGACTTGTCCGACATTTTGAACAGCAAAGGTTTAACCCATTACCACATAGTCCCTCATTTATTGGCACATGAAAACAAAACATATTCTCTTCATCTCTTAATTATAAGAAATAAAGCGAATATTTTATGGTTCCATTTAAGAGATGAAGATAATCTTTTTTTGTTTTCATGGAGGTATGAACCGAAAAAAAAAATCACACTGTAAGAACACGCGAATCGGATTCATACATAAGTGTGATTAGTTTTTTCGGTTCATACCTCCATGAAATCAAAAAAAGATTCTGTTCATTTCTTATAATTTAATAGCATCGAGCGAAAAATACAACAACTTTACAAATTTTGATACATTTTTGTAGTGAACTATTTTATGCGGAAGCATACAAAATGGCTGCGTGCTCAAAATTTTGTTCATGGCTGTATGAATTAAATTTTTCGACCAATCAGATCGTTCGTTTTTGATAGACGAAACTAACAATTAAATTATTTAAGAGAGGAAGAGATTTTTTTTTTGGTCTTTATCGGGGGTATATTCTCTTCATTTCTTATAATTTAATAGCATCGAGCTATAAAAACAAAAGCTTTGCAAATTTTGATACCATTTTGTTTGGGACTATTTTGTGCGGAAGCATACAAAATCGCTGCGTGATCAAAATTTTGTTCATGGAGTTATGAATTTTTTTTTCGACCAATCAGAACGCTCGTTTTTGGTAGACGAAACTAACAATTAAATTTTTAAGATATGAACCTAAAAATTAAATCACATTAATGTGTGTTTCTACTTCGCATATCTATGCAGTGCGATCAAATTTCTGTGTTAATATTTGAATGAAAATATAATTAATAAATATAATATTCTCATCATTTATTAAATATAGATATAAAAAGAAAAATTGAAACAAAAAATATATAGTACACTTCGTATGACCTATATTGTTTCAAGAACGTATTATTTCAAGGAGCTTTATAAATGATTTGTTTGAACTAGTTTGAAGCATACCAGAAACAAATTCTAGGGAACCATGTTACAATTGGGGCAATAATACTTCGGGGAAGTTGACCTAAATCTAAAATTCATATGCGTTTTTATGGCATTATAAGACATAAATCTTTGCTTTTGTTATTTGAGTGCCCTTTTATCGTAGGAGTTGTGTAACTGCTCGGTAATGTAAGCTATATAAACTAACTTTCATACAGCCAGTCTGGTTCATGGAGTTTTTTGGGGGGTTTCCTAGTGTGTTTTTTTCTATTTCTTCTTCTTCTTCTTCTTCTTCTTCTTCTTCTTCTTCTTCTTGCTCCATCAATTGACCAATCGCGGCTGTCAATCAAATAACCAGTCGACAAATGAAATCATGCATTTAGACCAGAAATGAATTTTGATTTCCGACATTGGACGCCATTTTGGTTAGCCCATTTTGATGGTTTGGCGACTCTATCATCGTAACTACAGCCTCCTCAAGCTGTAGTTACGACGTTTAGGCCGCCAACCAACCATTATACTTTTTTGTTACATGCTACTGGTCATTAATTCGACAAAATAACGCCGTTTAAAATCGAAGCAGGACTTCTTGTTGGAGTCAGTGGGCCAGGCAAAAAGAGTAGTTTGGCGTGGCGAGCGATCCATCAATTGTATATTGTCTACTGTAATTTGTAATTTTTGTTTCAAAGATGATCCGCCTTTACATTTCTACTAGTCCTTTGATTTTCATGCGTTCTGAAAGGGCTTGACAAAGGTGAACCTACTACTGGCCTTTTTTTTACTTTTTTAGATTGGTTCTAAATGAAAGAGATTACAGACGATTTTTCAGTGTGCATTTTTCTTATTTTTGGGGTCACAAGGGGTACAAAAAATATAGAAAATGAATAATTGCTTGTTTCCGGTAATTTTTCATTTTTCCCAACGCGTTTTATCGAGCTGTTTTCTTGCTATCTTTATTTCTTTAGCTCATCAAAATACAGAATTATATGGGGTAAATGTGTTCTTGAAGGCCCTTTCGTTTTGTGCCAGGCGTCTTTTATCATTCTCGAATAAACTTGTCGCTCACAATCGGACATCCCAGCATCGCTTCGTTGTCTTAACCCATTCCCGCACAATGACGTTTTTTTGACGCCCCCTAGAAAAAAAGCCTAGAAAAACAAAGTGGAAAATGTAAAAATGCTTGTTAAAATTAATTTCATTATCCACAATGTTTTCTCCCTTCAAAAAAAATATATCCAAAATTTCATCAACTTAAATTTCTTATCTGCAGGCCTGTCATCTTTGAATTTGGACCAGTCTAAAGTTGTGTCGTCTGGTAACGGGTTTAATCTAAGGGCAACAACTCTAAGCTAAATACCAAAATTAGCCGGTGTATATAACGAATCTGTATGCTATAATTCCCAGACGTTTTTTTGACACCCCCCCCCCCCCAGAAAACCCCAGAAAACTTAGTGGAAAATGAAGAAATCACTTGTCACAAAATTTCACCAATTGAAATGTTTCATCTGCATTATCTTAGAATTCGGACTAGTCTCAAAATTATGTCTTCTAGTAATGGGTGAAATCTAATTGCAAAAAATGTATCAATAGGATAAATACCAAATCAGCCTGTATATAATGAAACTGTCTTCTATAATTCCCAGACGCCTTTTGACACCCCCTAGAAAAAAGCTGTGAAAACATAGTGAAAAATGAAGAAATTGCTTGTCACAAGCAATTTCTTACTTGTTCACAATGTTTTCATATCCAAATAAAAAAAAACCAAAATTTCACCGATTTAAATTTGAACGCGGACTAGTCTAAAAAAAATGTCTTTTAGTAATGGGTGAAATCTAAGGGCAACAACTGTAATCTAAAGACACAAATCGGCCGGTGTATATTATATAACTGTCTGTTATTATTCCCAGACGTGTTATAACAGTAGTTGACGGTAGCCGAGCTGTTATTGTTTCTCGTAATAAATTTACGTGTCTTTCAATTACACGATAACCAACAATCCAATCACCATAACCTGCAGACGAACATTGATTGATGCAGACGAAAATGTCGACTCATATTTTTTTATGATTTTGTAAACAAGTGTTATTTGTTGTTGATGCCATTAAGATGGCATACATGTTACGTTGGTATGATGAAATTATTTTATGCGCACGAATTTTCTTCATTAGCAGTTTTAACCCTTTACTGTGTTTCAAAATTCAAGACCAGTCCAAATGCAAAGGGGTGGTAGACGAGATTACAAAGCAAGTAAAATTCGAAAAAAGTAATCAACCTATACCGTAGAAAATATCGTAAAAAAGAGTAAATTGCTTATCACAAGCGATTTCTTCTTTTTCCATTATGTTTTTTCGAGTATAATATCAAAGGGGTGTAAAAATCCGGGATTGCACGAGAAAGGGTTAATGTCTTGCGTTCTTGCACTTGTGCAACAACACTCATTGTATAGTATACCCCTACACTAATATTGTAAATTTCACTGAATAAATGAAGAGACTATTTTTGTTGGTTGGTTGGTTGGGTTTGGTTGTTGTTGTTGTTTCCATTGAGATATGAAACTTAGATTTAATCATTCTGTATTGATGTGTGATTCTACGCCCCCTTGTAGCTGTTACAGGTGACGTAAGAATCTCTGGAAAATATTTTCATAGATATTTTCCGACATGTCAAAATAAAAATCGCTTGGCCATTATACCTAAGGTTCATACATCATCCCGATATTTGCCCATCTGTGGAGAACGTCGGGGAAACTTTATCTGATCTAAACTGACAGTAATTTATTTTATGACTGTATTAGTGCAAGAAACATCGCTTTTTGACGGCTGCTATTTTTTTAAGCCTCAGACTGAACGACGAATTGAATCATAACAAATTAAGTCACTAGTTATGAGATATGGCCACAATAAAATCTTTCAATACTATAGCACCGGGTCGTATAGTTATGTTTTGTTTTTGTTTGATAGAATGGTTGATTGACTGTTTTTTTTGGGGGGGGGGTTGTTGTTGTTTGATCGATCTATCAATGGATTGATCGTTTGATCGATGGATTAGTGATTTATTCATAAATTGATTCATGAGTGGATCGATTGATTGACTGGTCGATTGATTTACTGGTTTACTGATTGATTGGTTGATTGTGTTCATTTGATTTCAAAGGCTATATTTTGTCATTAGATTTGATTCGTAATTGACATGATTTTAGAATTTCACTTTCACAACCCTTTTGTCGAGACCTGTCTGTTCGTGCTAAGTTAGCGTTCATCAAGGTCAGTTGAATCTTTGATGTTGGTAATTTGGATGGCATTTCATGTGTTACGGGAAAATTAAAACGTTAAATCATTCTAAATGAATGATTTGATTGGTAGATTTTTGAAAGACAATCAAATCATTTATTTCAACTGCACGTGAACTTTGAACTCAATCATTCATATAAAAAGTATCCGTTGGTTTTGCGACTTAAACATCGTAACTACACGTTATTCAAACTGTAGATGCAACGTTTAGGTTTTAACGTCCAATTAAGGAGAGCTTTTGATTTTAGAAAGGAATTTTAATGCTGGTTACTTGATGGTCGTTTGATAGAGGTGGCCACTTGAGCGTGATTGACCTTTCTTTCTTCTACGGCATTGTTACTTAATCTGATGCCAAAATTAAGTTACGGTGTTATAGAAGCCAACTGACGAAAGGCACCTGGTCGAGCCGATAGTCTAGACCTTGGCTCATATATTTTCGTTTGCAGACGATACTAAATGAAGAGTTATTGGAGAGAAGATCTACTGGTTTATTGAATTCAATCAGACAGATTTTTATGCATTCGTTATGAATGGATTAACCCCCGTCTATCTGGGTAATAGATTTCTTCTGGAGTCCTTGCAGAGGAGGAATTTAGTAAGCAAAACGGACATTTAAGTATAGCTTTATCTTTCTTTTCTTTCGAGTTTTCCGAAAAGGAAACGACATGGTGTGATTTCCCTGTCCATATGTAGTTATTTTAGTTGTTTGTGTGGGGTGAATAATCTTTTAGTTATATCATAAAATGAAATAACTTTGATATTTTTATATGTGTTTGTCCTGTTAAACGAATTCAACACATTACCAGAAGACAAAATTTGAAACCAGTCAACTTAATAATAGTTACAGAATTGATTATGTTTCAAAGCCTTTCACTTTTTAACTAGAAAACATTGTTTATAATACAGACATTGCTTAGCGATTTCTTCATTTTCCACAATGTTTTCCGTAGTGTTTTCTTTTTTTGGGGGGGGTCGACATTGTGAGGGAATGGGTAAATACATACGGTTCGTCTTCTTAATTTCTCGGCAAAAGGTTATTTGAGTCTCAGGTGTTATGCTTCAATCAATTTACCAATCGCGGCTGTCAATCAAATAACCAGTCGACAAATGAAATCATCCATTGGAACCAGAAATGAGATTTGATCTACGACTTTGGCCGCCATTTTCGTCAACCTTTTTTTGTTTGTTTGGCAACTTAAACGTCGTAACCGCAGTTTATTCAAGCTAAAGTTACGGCGTTCAAGTCGCCAACCAATTATACTACTTTTTGTTACATGCCACTGGCCACGAATTTGTCAAAATAATGACGTTTGAAATCAAAGCGGGCCTTCTTGCCGGACTATTGGGCGGGGCTAACGAAGTAAGTGTGCGGGGCCAGCGATTGGTAAATTTAGCGAGAGCGAACAGCCTTTATATCAACCAGTTCATTTGGACTATTTCCTCATAGTCTAAAGAAACTACGAGACAGAGTGCATAGTGAAGACTAACCAGACCGTGATGATTCACAGGCTGATCTGAGTCTTTTTTTCGCACAAATTGATCAATCGCGACTGTCAATGAAGGAATCAACCGACTATTTAAATCTTTTATACAACCCGGACCTGAGCTTTCAACTGCGACATAGGTGGCATATTTCTTAACCTTTTTTTTGTTGTTGGTTTGACGACTTAAACGTCGTAACTACAGCTTATTTAAGCTGTAGTTACGACGGTTAGGTCGCGAACCAATCATTTTACTTTTTTGTTACATACTATTGGCAATAAATTTTGCAAAATAACGCCGTTTAAAATGGAAGCGGAACTTACTGTTTTCCAAAAATTTTCTCTTTATACGCGTTCTCTCACAAATGAGTGGATAATCGTAAACCTAAGTGGTTTGGCAGCTGGAGGCTAGGAAAGGGTGTAGTGGTAGTACTGGTTTGAAAAATAACAGGAATCCATTGTAAAGTGCTGTTAAAATACTGTTAAAAGCGGTGTTAAACCCGTTTTAATCAATCAATCAATCTCTCGCGTAAAAGGGGGGGGGTGTATGGGAATGGGTAAACGTAATCGGATGCATGTATGTTTTGAACCATTTTGATAAAAATTGTAAAACTCTAATTGACGGATCTTGGTTGTAAACCAAAAAATCGATTGACAAGTCATATAACTCATTTGGACCAGATGACAATGTTAAGCTCCGACATTTATGTTAAGCAATGTTGTTGGTTTTTCGACTTAAACATCGTAACTAAAGCTTATCCAGTCTTGTGTATTTGCCTAGGTGATGTTAAGAAAATATTGGATGAAGATCTTAGTACTTTTTCTTTGTAAAATCGCTTCCATTTAACCCTTTTTCGCGAATCGGAAGAGAAAGGGAGAAAAGAAAATGCAATGAAAAATTGCTTCATTTCTTCATTTTCCAGGATGATCTCTATCATTTTAATTCTTCTTCTTCTTCTTTTAGTTTCTCCAACTGATAATAGAGTAGTAAAATATATGTTAATATAAACACTAGAAAGGTAGTTTGATAGATGCCATAACAGTTGTTCAAGAGAATTTTTTTCATGGAGGTATGAACCGTGTGAACAGGTGATTAGTTTTTTGGTTCATACCTCCATGAATACAAAAAAGAATTTCTTATAATCTAATTGTATCGAGCGAAAGAAGCAAAAACTTTACAAATTTTATACCTTTTGGTATGGTACTATTTTGTGCAGAAGCATACAAAATCGCTGCGTGCTCAAATATTGTTCATGGAGGTATGATTTTTTTTTCGACCTATCAGAACGCCCGTTTTTGATAGACGAAACTTAAAATATATTTTTTTAGATGAATACTAGAAATATAGTTTGATAGGTGCCATAGATAGTCAATATAAGTTCTGTATAGACGTACCTGACACCGAGACAAAACGTGGTCCTTCGTGCCATTTATCATGCAAATAGACTGGCCTCTGGATGTATGTACATCTATAAAACAGTTTTCAGGGAATACCACATTCCAGGAAATAAACCAATTTGTGTCTTTTGTGTGTCCGCCTTAATGCCCGCAGCTCAATGATCAATCGTAAATGCTTTGGACAACGATTTCTGTCAACATGTTTGAAAGAATGTAATTGAGGGGAACGAGCGACAATATGCTTTTGAATTTCCCAAAATATTGTTATTGTAGCTTTATAGTTGTTAAGTTACGATATTTAAAAAGAAGATAGCCGTCTTTATTAATCCTTTCCTGTTCAATCCTTGGTTTAAACGTCCCTGTGATTTTAAGATTGAGACAACTTTTGGAAAAAGAAGAAATTGCTTTTAAGAAACAAATTCTTCTTTTTACAAACTATTTTACACCCTACTGAATGGTTATTTAGAATGCAATTTAAATTCTCGTCTGAAAACCCTCTAAATTTGGACTGGTCTAGAATTTTGTAAAACAGGATAGGGTTGAATGACGTAATTATGGGGAACGAGCGAAAACATGCCTTTGAATTTCACGGAACAGTTTTACTGTAGCTTTATAAATTTGAAGTTGCGATAATTTAGAAGTTAACCATCTTTATTTGAAGTAAGGTGTCGAATTTTCTGAAACTTGAAAAAGAAAAAAATCCAAATGTCCTGCAGTGATTCAAAATGTCTTTCATTGACCACCAGACAGCATAGAATCACAGTTGTTGATGCCCGAATTATTTGGTGGTGTTTTTACACACAGTTTACTTTTCTCATGTCAGTTTTCATGAGTTGGCCAATCGCTGGCCCCGCCAGTTTACTTAATGGACATCCCCTTGACCCCAACAGGAAGTTCCACTTTGATTCTAAACGATGATATTCTGCATTTTTTTTTTTTTTTTATTATTTTTTCTTTTTTTAGCCAGTTGCATAATAAAACTGTAAAATGATTGGTTTACGACCAAAACGTCGTAACTACAGCTTGAATAAGCTGTAGTTACGACATTTAAGTCGTCAAACCAACAAAAATGTTTCACACAAATGGCGGCAAACGTCGAAGTTAAAAGCTCAATTCCGGACTGAATGAATGATTTGATTGGTCGATTAAGTATTTGATTGTCATCCGCGATTGGTCAATTATGCTATGTCTTTGTAAGAACAATTAAAGCCTTCGATGGCCGAAACCATATTGTAAGACTATGATAAAAGGTTAAAATTTCACTGTTAATGAATCAATTACTTATGTCATGCGTTTGATGTAAGCGAAATTCCATGTTTGCAGAAAACAAAAGGCGTCACACTAGCCTTTTCCCAGTACAATCCCTTTGATAGTTTTGTTTGTCATTGAAAA
This sequence comes from Fragum fragum, assembly GCA_946902895.1. Lineage (NCBI taxonomy): Eukaryota > Metazoa > Mollusca > Bivalvia > Cardiida > Cardiidae > Fragum > Fragum fragum. Next base: position 23,649,424 of record OX336373.1, read on the forward strand.
AGTAGGTCGGCTTTCATTTGAGCCTATGTGTGACATTTCCAACAATTTCGCAAATGCGTGACTCGCACACATTGAGCAACCTTGACAGCCATTCGGGCCAATTAGATCATTCGTTGTTTAAAGAAGCTTTGGGCCATATCTACAGAGCGCAAAGTGAAGACTCTGATCAGACTGTGCGGATGCACAGGCTGATCTGAGTCTTTACTTGGCGCACATGTGTAATGGTTGGAAATGTCAAGCAGGCGCTCATTTTAGAGTACGATAAGATAGCATGATAACCCTGTGGCTACATAGAGAATGTATGTTTGATCGCTGGCCCCGCCCACTTAACTCCGACATACAGTTCGACTTAGATAGAATACGGCTAAATTTTGCGAAATTCGTGGCCAGTGACATGTGATCAAAATAAAATAGTCGGTTGGCGATCTAAACGTCGTAACTACAACTTGAATAAGCCAAACCAAAAAAATCTTATCATAGAAACAGTCTACTGACGAGGTACAAAGTTCAATCTCGGTCTTAATGTTTGATTTGGTTGGTATGTCGGGGGGGTGTAATGACGGCACGATCCGCCAGTTCCTCGCATTCAACAACAAAAACTGTTTAGCCTAAGACCGATTTGTTTGTTGATGTTGTTGTTTGTTTGTTTGCTTTGTTTTGTTTTGTTTTGTTAAATGAAAGATTGGGCGCTGTGATGAAAGCGAGCAGGGCGAAATTTACCAAAACGGTGAGTTTATCATATTCATAATTCAACTGAGTGAAATTGTCAAGTCATAATCCGCCGGAAATTATAGCAGAAAAACGTGAAACCTTTTCCAAAATTTGTAATCAAAAACACATCGAACCACATAAAAAAATGACCACGTTGTACGAGCCTAATATGGACAGTTCCGAGGTCTCCGGAATAAAAATATTATTTCTTCTGGGCAAGTATTTAATCACGAAATGGCCAGATAATTGGACAATTTATCGACGGCCAGAAGACCCCGAAGTAGATAATCTTCACGTTCAATGGACGTCTTCTGCATATTGATACGGACAGAACACATCAAATAGGAAATGACCACTACAAAAATTTACATGTATATCGCATTACCCGCAATACGTTTGTCGGATTCCTTTCCTTTCTCGTAAAGTCCCTGACCCGGTTTCATATCAACAAGGTCAAGAAATCGTCATATAAGCAGGACAGTGGTTTTGATATTTAAGCCTTTCCTGATTAATACCTGTTTTTTACTTCCCTGTGTTTTTAACCTTGAAAAGACATTGTGGAAAATAGAAGAAATTGCTTATAACAAGCATTTTTTCTACAATAGTTTCTACCCTATTGAATGACCCTCTATTTTTCAAATAAATTTGACTTTCAAATGCTGTCTGCAAAACCTTTAAATTTTGACCTGTCTAGAATTTCAAAAGACGGGAAAAGGTTAAGAGTTCATTAGAAAGGGGAGGGTTCAAAGTTCACTTCCGATTTAAATGTACAATTGGATTGGTCTTCCGATGTTTGATTGACAGCCGCGATCCGTCAAATGCACTTAACCCTTGTATTAACCCTTGTCATGCTGTATAAATAACCTTACTGAATTGCTGTAAAATCAAGGGCTGAAAGCACTGGTAGACTTGTTGTTCAAAAATCAGTATTTCTCGTAGAAATCAATTTCATAAACAACTCTGGCAGGAAAAGTACAAGCAGGAGGTGTAGACCAAGATCAGACTGCACTTATGTGCAGGCTGATCTTAGTCTAAACCTCCTGTCAAAACCGGACTATTCCGGGTTCAGCATGACAAGGGTTAAATTCTGTTTAGATATGCACTAAAATCAGAGGAATGGAAGCACTGGAAGCATTAGTTGCAGGTCAATGTGATATCATTTGAAAACCGGTTTTGAAATAATTCTGGGTTGAAAGAGACAGGCAAGTGGTGTAGACTAAGATCAGACTGCACTTATGTGCAGTCTGATCTTTGTCTTTACCTCCTGCCCGGACAGGAATATTCCGAGTCCAGCATGACAAGAGTTAATTTTAGTGTTATTATTATAGAATAGTAGTAATAATAATAACTTTATTAATAGAAGGTTACATGTTAAGATAACAAGGCTTATTTTCAAGACGACCTTCTAACAAGAAATGTTTCAAAACGTGTTTACTAATTACACATACACACGCGCACACATACACCTACAAACACTCGGTACATTCAAGCCACGACAATCTAACATTTACTCATTTACGCAAATCGAAAGAACTTATATGAATTAAAACAGATACATGAATGAATCACGTTACTAATAGACACCAAAAAGTATTAACTAGATCTATACAAAAAAAAGAGAAAAGAAATGATAAGTTTATTGTTTACTAGTAAGGAAAATGTTTTAACACTCGTCATGCTGAACCCGGAATATTCCTGTTTTGGCAGGAGGTATAGACAAAGATCAGCCAGCACATATGTGCTTTGTTTGTTTGTTTGTTTGTTTGTTTGTTTGTTTGTTTGTATGGGGTTTTACGCCGCTTTTAACAATCTTTCAGTCATATCGCGGCGGCTGGAGCGCCTAACAATGGATTCCTGGTATTTCTCACACCAGTATTACCATTACATACTTTCCCAACCTCCAGCTGCTATCCCACATAGGTCTACGATTATCGACCCATTAGTGAGAGACAAATAGTCGGAAAGGATGAGTGCCGCCGTCGGGAATCGAACCCGGGACCTCTAGATTGACAGTCCGACGCGCTACCAACTGCGCTATGACGGCGGCTACGCACATATGTGTAGTCTGATCTTAGTCTACACCACCTGCTTGTCTCTTTTAAGCCAGGGGTGTTTATAACATGGTTTTTCAAAATAATTATTGATCTAGAATAAGTGTATCCAGTGCTGTCAGCCCTTTGTTTTCTAAGCAGTTCTGTAGAGGATTTTCATTCAGCATGACAAAGGTTAATATTCTCTTTGAATTTAGCAAGACGAGGTTGATTTCTGATTTCAACAGGTATATCATTCTAGATGAAAACGCTGTATAGTATCTATAGAACTTCCGGTATACATTTGTTGTTGGTATTTTGGTATTTATTATCACGGAAGTTTCAATATTCCAATACGAGCATATGCGGTGTGATATCGACGTGGACAAACAGAATCAAGCCACGTCATTCTAGTGTCCAAATTAGATTGATTACCGTGACGGTCAGATATCCCCTATAGCCTCACGTTCAAATTGTCCGCTGTACATTGCATATAGCTTTATTAACGGTCTTCGTTGTTTCACTGAGTTGCAGCGCGATTTGAAATGTCAAATGGAAAAGAAAAATGTGGCAACGAAAGTGAGAAACGATTTAACTTGAAGTAGGCGTAGAAGGGAAGAAATATTCATTCATTTTTTTTTTATTTATTTTCCTATTTTATTTTATTTATTTATTTATTTTTCTTTTTTTTTTTTTTTGAAAAATGAAAATATTTTTTTTTTATTATTATTATTTGTCTGAGAAAGTAGCATACATTCGTTTTTTTTAATGAGAAAGTAATACTTTTTTCCCCTCTCTTACGATTTGGATAGCGCAGGTCTAGACGACGGACAGGACTGCCAAACATGGCTGTTAAAGTTTTACCCGTAATGGTACAAACTGCGTACTGTGGTGGTCAGCTATGGCATAGCCTCATCTTTATAGCTTCAGCAGTGTAAAGGTGATATCAAAGGAAGATCATGGATCGTCGCTGTCAATCAAAAATCAATTGACCAATCAAGTTATTTATTCAAATATTAACCTTTGCCATTGTAAACCCAGAATATTCCGTTTTTTTGGCAGGAGGTGTAGACTAAGATCAGACTGCACGTTTGTGCAGGCTGATCTTAGTCTACACCCCCTGCTCATACTTTTCCTTCTCGAGTTGTTTATGAGGTTGATTTCTAAAAGAAATATTGATTTTTTTAAACAACAAGTTTGATCAGTGCTTTCAGGCCTTTGATTTGACAGCAATTCAGTTAGGTAATTTATACAGCATGACAAGGGTTAATATTGTCTATACAAAGTATTAAATTGTTGAAGTACAGAGTGTCGGGGTTTCATATCGAAATAAGAACAAGTCAAGATTGCTGATTGTTATTTTTAAATGTCAATCTCTAAAGTAGAACGGATATTTTTGTCCTAGACAAATTTCATTATTGGACCAAATTGTCCAATTTGATATCATTAAAACTTTGCCTTCAAGTCGTATTTCAGAGCGACCTATAGCTCAAAGCATGTGCACTGTTGCGTAAAACAGTTGAGAAATTGTTATATAACGCCCACTTTTCCTTAAAGTAAGTGGTATCGTCGCTTGGTGCCATTTGAACGGTAATACTGCGTAATACTGTGGCGTTTTTATTCTTCTTAATGGCGTGGTTTTGTTTTGTTGTTGATGTTTTTATTTGTTTGTTTGTTTGTTTGATTGATTGATTGTTTCGAAAAGAAGAGAAAATTAAAAGCATTTAGATCGAATTCTCCAATACTCTAGTTTAATTTTCGGTCTTCTTTAGAAATAGCAAGACTCCCATGTTACTATAATTTACTCATAGAGATCAACGCAATGCCAATGCAGGCGGCTAAGTACTGGTCATCTTAAATTATATATGAAAATATGACATTCCTATGAACAATTTTTGTCGTTATTTACAAGTTTAAATCAATAATAACACATCAAACCTTTAACAAGTGTCATCTAGTTTTCAGCTAGGTCCTTTTTACTTAAGATTTTTACGGTTCTAAAGCCGAATAACGAATAAGGAAATCGCGCGACTACAGGGAGCCGAAGATAATTTGATACCATCTTCATCATATTATTGGAATTTTTAGGAAAAGGGAAAAACTACCATGTGCAAACAATAACGTTACAATAACGTTAACGTCTTTTTTTTTTTTTTTTTTTTTTTTGAATTTTTACTCACAACGCTTTAAATATTCTTTTTTTCCTAAGACTAAACCGGTATTTCAAAACGATCACCCTGAAACAAGTTTCCGCGCATTCCCGCAAATTACCACGTATACTCATAAACTTGAAGTGAAAATCTACGAGAGTTTAGTATGATCGTTACAGGATTGGCCGAGTTGAGGGTCACATAATCATCGAGGTCATTCATTTTTTTACTGTAGAAGCTGTTATTCTCTGTTTTCAAGATTCTAAAAGGAGTTCACGTATTGCAGTTGATCAAAAGGAAAATGTTATGCTTGGAAATTCTAATTTTGCTGTGCGTGACACGAGCTTATAACCCATTCCAACACGATAAAATTTTAGACCAGTCCAAATTCAAAGAAGAAGCAGAAGACAATTGTAAGTTGGTGAAATCTTTAAAATCCTGGTCTTTTTGGAGAGAAAACATTGTGGATAATGAAGAAATTGCTTGTAACAAGCAATTTCTTCATTTTCCAAAATGGTTTCCAAAGCTTTCATAATGAGGATCATTTAAAAGCGTCACTGTCAGGGAATGGGTTAAGACAATGCTAGTTTTTCATTTCTGTATGTGGATTTATGTTTTTGTGCGTTATTCACGCAAATATGTACACGGATGGGAATGTTGGTTTAAGTTTAAAGGACGGAGGCTTACTCGGAAATTAATAAATGAATTTGAACCGAATTCCACAGTTATGACCCTTTCAGCGCATTCCAACTTCTCAGTACTTTCAGTCCTTTGATTTCTTATGGAATAACTTTCTCGTGTAGATGTATGTGACTACCCGACTATTTCATTAAATTTGTACTTGAAAAAGAGATTTGGCCCAGCAATGGTCAAATATTGCATTCCGAAAATCCAGAAATTCAACAAAACCCGAACTGACCCCGGCTCGTGCAACTCGACCAGAGGCGATACTTTTAGCACCACCCAGGAGGTTCCTTTATGCAAGCCGGGTTACATATTTAAACCGGTAGTTGAATTTACGGATCGCCGCGGTTAATCAAAAACATAGATTGGTGTAAATATTGACTTCGGACATACATGTATATGATAAGCGTGTTTTTTTTTTTTTTTTTTCTTTGTCAAGTTGTATTTCAAGCTGTAGTCCAAGCTGTAGTTACGAGGTTTTGGTCGCAAACCAAGGATCTGACTTTTATTTATATTCGAGGCTCAAAGATGTGTCCAGCGACCCGTAAACTCTAAACTATAAACGTCCTAGAAGTACATGTTTCAGTGACCATACACAATATTTCAATGGTTGAATTTTCAGATCAGACTTATCATCTTATATTTTGATATTTAGTTTTGTCTATCAAAATCGGGCGCTCTGATTGGTCGAAAAAAATTATTCATGAACAAAATTTTGAGCACGCAGCTATTTTGTATGCTTCCGCACAAAATAGTCCCATAAAAAAGGTATAGAAAGATGTAGGGCTTTGCTTTTTTCGCTCGAAACTATTGAATTACAAGAAATGAAGAGAATATTTTTTGTTCTCATGGAGGTATGAACCGAAAAACCTAATCACACATTGTATGAATCCGCTTCGCGTATTCATACAGTGTGATTAGGCTGTTCGGTTCATACCTCCATGAAAACAAAAAAAAATATTCTCTTCATCTCTTAAGTGAAACAGGGAGAAAGTGTTCCGTGACGGAGAGGAAAATCTGAGCAAATCATGTCCACGCAAATTTCTCACTTCAAATCCCCAAACACCAGCACTTGTATGTCATAAGTCACGGCTCGAAGCCAAATTGGACGAGAAATGATTATCTGACGACGCGCGATCTCATTCTCTCGTGTATTATATCCAATAGACTTATCCTGAAACAGAACTTTTTTCCCCGAGACGACCAATTGTTCAGGAAAAATGTTTCACTTGCGGAATGAAATTACATTGAATAACGTCGTTGTCGTTCTGAAACGTCGTAACTACAGCTTGAATCAAGCTGTAGTTACGACGTTTTAGAATGACAACGACGAAAAGCAGATAAAATGACCAAGATTTGCCTACAAAATGGTGTAGGCTTGTCTTTTTCTTTTTTATTATATACCTATCATTATTTATAGTAAAACATATACATTCCACACAAACAAAGCCGGACATGTCAGAAAAAATCCCTGTCTGATAGTGTCAAATACGATTCCATTTAAGGTCTAAGATGACTTCATTTTCATTGTGTAGATTACCTCATTTTGCGAGTAAACGTTATCAGATTAGTAAAGGAATTGGGATGTTTTTTTTTTTTTTTTTTTGTATTGAATAGGTTTTAACGCCGCTTTTGACATTCTTTTCAGTCATATCGCGGAGGCTCGAGCACCTAACAAAGGATTCTTGGTACATTTCTCGCACCAGTTCCACTATTAAATCCTTCCCTAGTCTCCAGCTGCTATTTCGATTATCCACCCATTGGTGAGAGACAAAATTAATGTCTTTAAGGATATGTGCCGCCGCCGGGGATCGAACCCATTACACCCCATGATTGAAGATTGGGAATATATGTAAATATTTATACAGACTTTTTATCATTTTTATTTTAGAAATTGTAGGTATACAAGAATTGGAATATTACATTTCGATAGCGATAAAACACCTCGTATTTGCTTCTCGCTGCGGAGGAAAATTTGATCAAAAACTTCCTCCGCAGCTCAAAGCACATACAAAATAATGTAGGCCTATCACTATCATAATGATAATATTTCCTATGTATTATATCCAATACAATTATACTGATACATAATTCTTTCCCAAGATAAAAACAATTAGTTCAGAAAAAAATGGTAATGCTGAATGAAATTATTTTCAAAATCGTAATAAAATCAAAGGACTGAAAGTACTAGTTTTGGTCATTATTTCTTTTATAAATTATCTTCAATGGCTTGAATTGGACAAACAGGAAATGTAGACGAAGATCTGAGAGCACATACGTTCAGGCTGATCTTTGTCCATACCTTCTGCCAACACCGGAATATTCAGGTTTCAGCATGACAAGGGCTGACTTTATGGGCTGATGATATATGTATCACTTTTCCTGCGGAACGAAAAACTAGATGGAAGAATCGAAAAAGATCAACCCGCAAAAAATGTGCAGGCTGGTCTTTTGGTATCAATCATACCGTCGGTTGGTGCTCAAAATGTCGTAAATACAAGCTTTATTCGAGTTGTTTTTACGACATTTTGCTCGCCCATCGACGATACCCAATGTATTCATTCTAATTTTGTCTCTCACCAATGGATTTTTAATCGTAAACCTAAGTGGAATAGCAGCTCGAGGCTAGGAAAGGATGAAGTGGTAGTACTGATGTGAGAAATACCAGTAATCCATTGCTCCAGCCGCCCCGATATGACTGAAATACTGTTAAAAGTGGCGTTAAAGCCCATTCGATCAATCAATTCAATCTAATAATATTATGGAACAAGTGAGACTCTCAGTAATACCCTGCGTCCAAATTTGCTCGAGTCAGTGGTCGCAAACTTCCATTTTGTGTCAGCGAAAGTCGTTTGCGTCACTTATTCAGTAACAGAAAGAGACCGCCTGTAACTTCCTTAAATCAGACTTCAAATTTCAAACTTCATTATATCAACTTTGAAGAAGTGTGAAGTCATCTACGTTCGTTAACCCATTTTCAGACGGAAACATTTTAGACTGGTCCAAATAGAAAGGAGTTCGGACGAGCATTTAAAGTTGGCGAAAGTTTCGATTATTCAACCATTCAGGGCAGAAAACAATGTAAAAATGGAGAAATTGCTTGTCATAAGCAATTTCTTCATTTTACACAATGTTTTCACAGTTGATTTTCTTGAGGGGCGTCAAAAATGTGTCATTGTGAAGGAAGGGGTTAAAGCACTACAGCATTCCGTATTTTTTTCGTCCTGAAAGTAATTGACGGAGCGCCAGGCCCCTCCACTGATTCCGTTTGCCACACACTCTCACCAATCAAATCATTCATTTAGGCCGGAAGTGAACAATGAACTCCAACATTGACCGACATTGATGTGAAGTATTTTTGACTACTAAAATATCGTAACTGAAGCTTAATATAGCTGTTGGTACGACATTTAGGCCGCCAACCAACAGGTTTACTGTTTTGTTCCATGATACTGGCTATAAATATTGAAGAATAACGCCGATTAATATCGTAGTAGAACTTCCTGTCGGAGTCAGTTGGCAGGACCAGCGGAGTCACTTGGCGGGACCAACGTAGTCAGTTGGCGGGACGAGCGGAGTCAGTTGGCGGGACCAGCGTTGTCAGTTGGCTGGACGAGCGGTGTCAGTTGGCGGGACGAGCGGTGTCAGTTGGCGGGACGAGCGAAGTCAGTTAGCGGGACGAGCGGAGTCAGTTGGCGGGACAAGCGGAGTCAGTTGGCGGGACCAGCGGAGTCAGTTGGCAGGACCAGCGGAGCCAGTTAGCGGGACCAGTGAAATCAGTTGGCGGGACCAGTGAAATAAGTTGGCGGTACCAGCGGAGTCAGTTGGCGGGACAAGCGGAGTCTATTGGCGGGACCAGCGGAAAGAATCTCACATGCTCATACAAACGAGGTTTACCAAAGGCCCCTATACTTACCACTTATTTTGACCTAAAGATTGTCGGATATAATCAAAAATTGAGATTTCTTAAATACGTTTACAGGTCTACCAAAGCTCACTGAAAGAGATGGACACCAAGAATTTTGTAGGGAGCTGTATATTTCGAGAAAAAGTATCTAGATTAAGGATAAACGGCCACGTTCTAGGAAATAATCATTCGGCAATTTTAAAGATGTGTTTGGTAAACAGAAAAAATTAAGAGCTTTGATGATCGACATTAAAATCAATTCCCTACGAATCTGTAGAAAAAAGTGGGAGGAATCTTGTAGATTAATGAGGTAGGCTAAAAGCATTGGACACTTAAATCATTGGTAAATTGTCACCAGTGAACACACAACGATTACAATAACATTGAATATAATTACCGTATAGCATGTGATAAGAGTGCTCTGTCTGGCCGTCATTGTATTTAAAACTATTTCCAGACGACAAAATTTAAGAGTGGTCCAAAGTCAAAGAAGTTTCAGAGGACAATTCTTAATCAATGGAATATTTGGAAAAAATGCATTTTGGGGGTTGAAAACGTAGTGGACAATGAAGAAATTGCTTGAGCGTCTAAAAGCGGGAATGTGTGGGATGGGTTAAATTATCTCCAGGCTGCACTTTACTGGTCCAAACTTCCAGCGGGTACAAGTGGAAACATATTTCTGCCACGAGATGCAAGATTGCAATATCTTGATAATTTAAAAAATACCGCAATAAATCTTTTTTTTTTTTTTTTTTTTTTTTTCGTGGTACGATAACTCTTCACAATACAGATAATATTTTTTAGAATACTTTATTTATCGCGACAATTTTCAAATTGCCACGGTACGGCTATCTCGTATCTCGTGGCAGATAAATGCCACCCTGCCACCATTGATTGTTTAGTACAAGGTACAAATTTGACAAGTTTTGTCATCTCAAAAAAATCATCTGTGATTCAGTAGAAACGTGATAAGAGGGTAGTTTTGTGCGACGACATGTTTCAGTGTGTATCCCACGGTCAATATTGCCATAACCAGCAGAAGTGTTCTTTAATCCATTACCAGTCTACAATATGTTAGACTGTTCCAAATTGAAAGAAGTTGCAGACGAAAAAATTCAGTCAATAATTTTCTAAAAAAAATCTTTGTCTTTTCGTAGCAATTTCTTCATTTTCCACCATGTTTTTCAAAGCTTTCTTTTTGTGGGTGGGGGCGTCAAAAAGCGTAATTGTGTTGGAATCGGTTAAAGTTGATCATCCTTTGCACATAGATATCTTGATGGTTTTTTTATTGCATCATTACGCGCTGTTAATAAACCCTATTCGAACAATGTGTTTTAAAAAGCAACCTTCAATGGAGCATAAATTTTCTTTCCACTTCATTCACGGCATAACTACCCGAGAACTAACTAAACCATATTGTTTGAAAAAAAAACTATTGAATATATTTTCTTCTTCGTTCACTTTTTAGAAAATCAAAGTATTGAAAAGTACTGTAAGCTAGCAAAGCATTGTTTTGTTCAATAATCTTCTTTGTCAAACGTTAACGAGGTTAAAGTAACCAAGGGGTTAATCCATTCCCACACGATCCCTCCTTTTTACGTCCCTCTAGAAAATAGTTGTGGAAATCAATGTGGAAAATGAAGAAATTGCTTGTAACAACCAATTTCTTCATTTTACAAATTGTTTTTTACCTTAAGAAATAAATATTTTAGAATTTTCAACAATTTGAAATTGTCGTCTGCAACTTTTTTGGAGACCGATGTTTTCAAGTGATAGGAGATGAACTTGCATGCAGAGTTTGCAATATTTCTGAAATACATAGGAACTACTTTTTATGGCGTAGGCATTTAACGGGTTTAGTGGTTAAGCCTCCAATGGCAGTTTGCACTCGTTGAACTTTGAGATTCCTCAAAATTTTGTCTATTAGGTTAAACTATCAAAGCTGTCGCTTTGCTATCTAAAAAGGGAAGCAAGCGGGATATTTCCTACATTTTCTCCGTATTCCAATTTTTAGGTTCGAATTATTGCTCGAAGCTTTACCATTACGCTTCGTTTAGCCTTGCATAATATAGAAAGAACTCGCGTATTTCAATTTTCTCTCTGAATTGATAACATTTTTCTCTACACGAGACCTAGTTTAATTTATCCTACATATTTCTGCTCGAGAACTATTGCATTGTATATATGAACCAAGTAACTGGCGTAAATTTTGAAGTTAGGAGCTCTACAAATCGCCAATAAAATCGCCACTTTTTAAGATTTTTAGAGGAATATAATCATATAATTTAATTTCTAGGTTCGTATATCAAAAACGGGCGGTCTGATTGGTCAAAAAAAAATATTCATAACTCCATGTACAAAGTTTTGAGGCCGCAGCGAGTTTGTATGCTTCCGCACAAAATAGTCCCATGCAAAAAAAGGTATCCCAATTTAAAAGATTTTGCTTTTTTCGATCGATGCTGTACGTATTATTATAAGTATTCATACAGTGTGTGCCTCGCGTATTCATACAGTGTGATTAGTTTTTTGCTCATACCTCCATGAAAACAAAAAATAATCTCTTAATCTCTTAAAAGAACCCCCTTTGGGAAAGCTTTAGAGCTAAAACAAATAGTAAGCCAGCCGTTGCGAGATTAATAACTTTTCTTTCCTATACTTTTTTAAAAACTTAAAACCAATGCAATGATAGGTCATGAACGGACCTAAATCGAGCCTGAGTTATTTACTGCAATTTATATGTCCGACAAGTAAAGATAGTAAACAACCTGGCATCCAAACAGTCTGACCAAAGTCTTCACTTAAAGCTCCTTTAAATAGCTAATGGCTCGAAAGTCACGGGTTTTTCACAAATAAACAATAAAGATTCGGATTTTTCACAAGTAAACAATAAAGATTCGAGGCAAAATGCATACGAAGTTATTCAAGATGTTTTTCTCTTTACTGTCTTATTTTTTACAGACAAGTATTAATCACAGTATTTTTGTTTCGTCTTTCTGATAAACACGGGCTATCTTTATTACCACTCTTGTCCTACCGTCCCCGGAGGACACAAAAAAACGTAATATCGGAACTATATTGTTGAGCAAATCACAGGCCGTAAAATTGGTGTATCCTGGCGCGTTAATTGAAATCAATTGTAGATAAAAACGAATGAATGTGGACACGTAAACGCGGGCAATTGTTATAAATTCTGGTCCCTAAGGCTTTGTTAATTGAAAGCAGCCACAGTCTAGTAAGTTTAACAGCCATCAGAAGACAAAAATGGAAATTACAAACCCTAACTAAGTCCACAAACTGATATTTAAGACCATGTCTTGATGGGTTTCCGAGATGTAAATAACGGTTCTTTACCCATAAAAGGGATGGATTGAATATACGTTGTTCAAGTAATAATGGCGGCGCGTCTGTTAGTTTGTTGGGTTTGCTCTACTTCTGTTGCGTTTAGGTTTGTTCCGAATGTGTTAACCAATTACCACACGACAAAATTTTAGACTGGTCAAAATTGAAAGAAGTCGCAGATGACAAATTGTAGTTAGTTGAATTTGAAAAGCCTTTACCTTTTTTTTGTAGAAAAATGGTGAAAAATGAAGAAATTGCTTGTTACAAGCAATTTCTTCATTTTCCACAATGTGTTCCAAGACTATTTTCTTGTAGGGCGTCAAAAGCGTCTTTGTATTGGAATGCGTTTATTATGTAACATGTTAATTGATAATTCCGAACTAATTTCAGGAGTATTGGTATCAACCCTTTTTCTTCATAACTATTCATTTCATTATTTTAAGAAACTAAAAAGACCATACTCTCAGTATCGCAAAATTGAAATGCTTGTGCCATGCCAGAAAACTTGTTTAATAGCCTTTAAGTTTGTCTAATAAATAATGATCCTTTAAAGTCCTCGATATGCATATAGAAATCTCTAAATTCTCTTCTAATTGTAAACGAATTCATAGTAAGACTCTTCACGAATGTTTTTATACATGTATATATATTTTTAAAAGCCTTCGCCATTGTAAATATACATGTATCTTACAGTGAAGCACAAATCGTTTTTATTTCCTTTGAATTGGATGCGTCTCCATTTCGTTTACAAATTAATAAAAGCTCTATCTGTATCTAATTAAATCGTTCCACAACCTTGAAAATCCTTAATTGGCTACTTACAAAGTCGGTAAGCTCCCGGAATAAGTGTCCTTCATATTGTACATATTTTCTCTCTCACAGTAATATGATAAAAGTATGTCATTTGATTGTCTCAGATATGTTCTCGACAATGTTCCATTTCTTTTTATATGTTTTATTGACAAGCGCCGATAATGATCTATCTTAGTCAGCGTGTCTGTCTGTCCGTAATAAAATTATGAAGACAAAAAAGCGAACTAAACAGTCAAAAACTACTTTCTCCGTCCAAAGGCAAGGAGTAAATTTAACCCTTGTCATGCTGAATAAAATCATAATCTGAATTCGCATTGAAAGCAAAGGCCTGTTGGAACTGGAAGCACTAGTTAAGGGTAAAAATTTATTTTGAAAATTACTTTTATAAACAACTCTCGGTTGAAGGAGACAAACAGGAGTTGTAGACTAAGATCAGCCTGCACATTTGTTTTTGCAGGAGGTATAGACAAGATCAGCCTGCACATTAGTGCAGGCTGATCTTAGTCTACACCTCCTGCAAAAACAGGAATATTCTGGGTTCAGCATGACAAGTATGAACACATATTTTTCTCTCAACTATTATGGTTGTGCTATTTTTAACTCCTTCAGGGGACAGAAAGCACAGTATGTCGTGAACCATTTATTCCTGGTACCTTCACTTATTTCTCTTCCCTCTGTCAGTTTACGGTAATTACCAAATATAGATTTCCAAGACAATGAAATTCTCATTTCCTAAATCATGGCAAAGATGGTCTATCGTGATTACAAAATAATGATGCACGCTGGGTAATCTTCCCGCATGTATTCATCCGCGGAGAATCATAATTGTAGATTATAGATATTTTACTCCTTCCTAGATTGATTCAGTCATAAAATAGTCCCGCTTTAATGTCAGAATAATATAATTACAAGTAATAAATAACTCAAATTTCAAGAAACCCGCTATTCAGAGTTAGAAAACCGATATTCAATCCTTTCTTTATTTTCTCAGAATTTGGTTCTGATGACATGAAACTTCATTGATTGAGTTAATGAGATTTTAGCATCACATTTAATAGTAATCACGATAAACCGCGAAGACTTGTGCACCTATCTATAGCTTTACTGTCGACTGTCAAACCGATGCAACCAGAGCATTTGATCCGAGCCACCAGTTGATCATCCAACTTGAGGGCCGCACAATTAACCCATTCCCACGCAGTGACGCTTTTGACGCCCCTCAAGAAAAGCAATCGGGAAAACATTGTGTAAAATGAAGAAATTGCTTGTATACAAGCAATTTCTTCATTTTCCAAAATGTTTTCTAAACAGAAAGTTGAAAAATCTAAAATTTCATAAAATTTAATTTTTGGTCTGCAACTCCTTTAAAATTGGACCTGTCCCAAATTTTGCCGTCTGTCAATGGGTTAAAGACATATGAAATACGATGCGGCGACTTATGTCAAACACAAGAAAGAATGTTGGGCGAGCCGTGGTTTGAACTCATAACCCGCCGATTGACAGCACAACGCGTTGTCGACTGAGCTAACCATACTCGATAATTTGAAACTTGACGTGGATGATAATTATTAGCATCTCGTAAATTTTTCCCTTCGTTGTATTTTATTTATTGACACCGTTCAGCTGGACTTTCGCTCTATCAAATTAGAGACGGATAGAAAACATTTTGGTTTTCTTGAGATAAAAAGGTAAAAAATAGAATCCCATTGTATAAAGTATACAGGAGGGTTATGGCATTTATAGTTTAACCCATTCCACACAATAAAATTCTAGACTGGTCCGAATTGAAAGGAGCTGCAGACGACAAATTCAAGTTGATTGAGTTTTAAATTTTTGGGGATGGAAATCATTGTGGATAATGAAGAGATACAAGCAATTTCTCCATTTCCAAAATGTTTTCAACCCCCCCCCCTTTTTTCTTTTTTTTTTTTTTTTTTTTTTTTTGCTTGATGGTCGTAAAAAGAATGGATTGTGTGGAAATTGGTAAACACCTAAATAAAAACAAAAAATTACCAACTGCAATATCTTTCAATTTTGACAAGCCCAAAGTTGTGTCATCCAGTAATGGGTTAACGAAACTACTTCTCAGTTTTAACATAAGTTTTTTGCATTACGGCATATAAATGTACACAATAATGTCAACATATCAATGCATTTATAGCAATAGGGATTAGATCGGAAGCACAAGCTTATGATTGAAGAGGTGATCTAATTAATATTTCTAATACATTGTTTGGTTTTAGACAGGTAAACATATATGTAGTAATTCTTTCTTATGTTCGATTACACTGCACGGTCGAGAGATTATAACATGTGGGACTATTTCTTGCACAAGCTTATATTATAGCTCTGTGCTTTTGTGCGTATATATGTTTTTGTTTGTTTTGTTTTATTTCGGTGTTTTGAACTTTTTATGTTTTGTTTGTTTTTGTTTTGTTTTGTTGTGTTTTGTTTTAGTTATTGTGTTTGTTACATGTTATTATTTTCATTGAGGTATGAAAAGAAAAAAGAGTTAGAATGCAGGAATCTGATAAACGCGAAAAAGATTATTATAAGTTAGATTTAATAACTTTGAAAATTTAAAGCCATATTCATATTGTTTGTTTTCTGCTATTTAACAGTTTACAGCGAAACAAAACTAGGGAGTATTTTTATTTGCGGTGCTTGATTGCAAAACATCAAAACTGTTTTAAATCAGAAAGGAAGGGAATTCCGTAAATCGAGGAAATGCAGGGTTCGAAGAGTTTCCAAAATTTTGTTTGCGACAACAAAAAGTCAATACAACTTCGACTGCTATCTTTATTTATTGGAGGAAATATTGCAAGATTTGCAAATTTGACAGACAGTCGTTTTAATTCAAACAAGACAAGTGCTACAATTGTTTGTAACCAATCATTTTATGCCTTTCAAAATTAGCAAAATAATTGGTCAATAGAATGTAACAAAAAATAAAATGATAGGTTGGTGACGTAAACTCAAAATCCGTTATTGCTGAAGGAAGCGATAATTGTAGACTGGTCTCTTTATCTTCATTATGTAAATGAATTTCTAGGTGACTTGAAACAACAGGGGCGTGATTTACAGTTGACACGTAAATGGTAGACTGTAGACCCTGTCAATTTGTAAAACACGCGTGCCCCGTGTTTCTACCATTAAAATTATCCCAAAGGTATTGATTTATTTGCATTTCCACGCTCTTCCGTCATCCAATGTCGGCTCTGACAAGTTACATCGCGTGACATACCTTTGGATTAGCCTTTTTTCCATTTAAGGACGCCTTTCACAATATGTAGACTTAACTTCTACTGCTCTTATTGAGCGTTTTCTTACAAACCTGAAGAAAACCGTGTGCTAATAATGTATAAGTATGTTGTTTTTTCAACATAAATGTAAGAATTCAGTGTTCACTTCCGGTTTAACCCATTCCCACCTTTGAAGCCCTTCTAGTAAAATAATTTGGAAAAAAAAATTGTGTAGGATGAAGAAAATGCTTGGAACAAGCTATTTCGTCATTTAACACAGTGTTTTCTTTCCAGGAAGTTGAGAAAACGTAAAATTTCATAAACTTTAAATAGTCGACTGAAACTCCTTTTAATTTGGACCAGTCTAAAATTTTGCAATCTGGTAATGGATTACATATATAATTTTATTTGCCAATCGATTTTTTTAATTGCTCACGATAATCCATGTACAAACTATTATCGGGACAATGTATCAAGTTTATACTTATGTCAAACTCAACTAGTAATCATTTATCTTTTATTCTATATTCAAATCACTGAAACAATCGCAGTACGTAGGAACAGCGCATAGCAACACTTCTGTTAAAAAAAGTAATATCGGGAACATATATATAACTTACATTTAATCATTTTATGTTCGTTAGTACATCAGCCCTTTAGTGGCACCCCAAAGCTTTTGCGAAATACATCGGCTCCAGACTGAATTCTATAAACCATCCTATAATATTGAACAGAAATCAGAAGGGTCCCAAGAGATAAAACACTCCATGCATTTTAGACAACACTGTGCCATTAAAGTCTATTTTAGGCTTATCTTCGCATTGCTGCCTATTTCGTACCCAGTTTCAAGTTACACGAGTTGTCAATCTCTATTCTATATAAAGTGTAAAAGTACACTAGGGAGCAGAGATATAAATGTTAGCAGAGCATAATGTAAAGTAAATACATAAGTATGCACTATATTTCAACCATTTCTCACGTGCGTAAAGGGCAAAAACTGAGCAACTTGGATAGCTACTTAGGGCGTATACAATATGCGCCGATCGTCTACGATCGGCGAATATTGTAAATGCTCTGAGAAAGACTTCAGTTTGGAGTCAATGCATTTAGCAAATACTTTGGAATGCCACTAACGGGATGATGTACAATCATTTTCTATCTACAAATCGCATAGTGAAGATTCTGATCAGAATGTGTGGATGCACAGTCTGATCTTGGTGTTTACTTTGTGCACATGTGTAATGGTTGCAAAATGTCATGTCAAGGCTAGACATTGAATGACTTAAGTAAAAATTTCTCTATATTTCAGTTCGAGAGTATGTATATATTTTCTCCTTCCTTGTCAAGCAATGTATTTAAATCAAGATATGCAAACACCTTGTGTGAACAATTGCAAAGTGGTGTCCGTGTTCGAGAGGTAGAACGTCGGCTTCTTGATCAAAAGGTCCTAAGTTCGATTCCCGGGAGCGGCTATCGATCTTGGTTCTTTCCTTGGCCCACACATGCGGCGCGAGTACTGGTGAATTTTCCAGGAAGCATAATCGAGAGGGATTAATCTTAGTTGTAAGAACTTGTATTCCAATCGATGTAAAATAAATAGGTTTTAACTAACAATTGCATAATCAGGGAACAAACATTATCGGTATAACATACTAATTTAGGCAAGGATCGCCGCTACCAATCAAACATTCGATTGACCATTTAAATCATTCATTTAGACCGAAAATGAACTTCTTGAAATCCAAAATTGGTTTACATTTATGTTGATATATAGATTTTATTTGTTTAACGACTTTAAAGTCATAATTACAGCATTTTGTGACGTCAATTTAATAAGAAAGAGCAAACATAGTCAATATTTACTTATAAATATAACAAGATTCATTACGTCACTTGAATAAATAAAAAAATATATAGCCAGTAGATAATCATTATTCTAAAGTGATGCGGCACGTCACATAAATAAAGAAAGAACATACATGGCTAGTAAACAATCATAATTCTAAAGTTATTAGCCACCTCATTTATATAAAGAAATAACAAATTGAATAATACATGAAAATTATTCTAAAGTGATTCGTCACATCACTTACATAAAGATAGAACAAATTTAGCCGGTTAATAATCAGTTTCTAAAGATATTCGTCACGTCACTTATATAAAGAAAGAACAAATTTGGCCGGTATATTATCAGTTTCCTTCGCGATATCACTTACATAAAGAAAGACCTAATCTGGCCAGCATTTAATCATTATTCTAAAAATACTCGTCACGTCACAACACACTTACCCAATATACACTGCTCAAAATAATTAAAGGATCATGCAAATATTTAGGATTTGATGGACGCTATGAAAAGATAAATAGATATGGATTTTTTTAAACATGTAATGACAATAATTCCTCGACTTAACAAAGCTAGTAGAATCAACAATACGTCCATAGACAACAAAAATTGGAAAAAGTAAGAAAACGTTATAATTCTTGTAAACGGCATACCATAGAATATTGAATAAGATTTTGTTTTTAACAGAATGGTACTGACTCAAATTATGCCTGCTAGTAATGTGTGTGTCCCCCTCGTTTGTTATAGTACTCTAGACACCGATTTGGCATACTCCCGATTAAGGTGGCGATCAATTGCTGATGTAACCCATTCCACTCTAGGATGAGTGCTTGTGTGAGGTCTGGCACAATTAAGGGCCGGTTTTCTTGCTGCGAAATCCGTCTGTAGATGTAGTCCCACACATGCTCTATAGGGTTTAGGTCAGGGGAGCGAGCTGGCCAGTCCATTACCTCAATACTCTCCTCATTAAAGCTGTCCATCACAATCCTAGCTGTATGTGGACGGGCATTATCCTGCATAAGAACAAAGCTATCACCTATAGCTCCAGCAAAAGGTCGTACAATAGGTGCCAAAATGTCATCTCTGTACCTTCAAGCAGTTAAAGTTCCCTGATCAAACACATAGAGCTCGGTACGACCTGTTAAGCATATCCCACCCCAAACCATGATAGAGCCTCCACCGAACCTATCGTATTCCACAATATTACACTCCGCATATCGCTCACCAGGTCGTCTCCACACCCGAGCACGCCTATCACATGATGATAAATGGAATCTGCTCTCATCTGTGAACGACACTGACTCCCAATCTCGCATCCACCAATTAAGGTGGTTCTCTGCAAATTGTCGTCTTTGAATTCGGTACATTCGTGTCAAAATTGGACCATTTGCTGGACGCCTTGCATTCATTTCGTCACTGTGGAGTCTATTGCGGATTGTTTGAGTGGATATTCGTTGCCCAGTGGCGAGCTGTAACTCTGTTTGGAGCTGTGTAGCAGTGGACCTGCGGTTTCGTAAGGCCATCAGCCGTATGAATCGGTCATCAGCATCGCTTGTACATCGTGATCGACCTTGACCTGGGCGTCTAGTGAAATGCCCTGTCTCCTGATAACGCAACCACAACCTTGCGACCACGCTCTGGGACACACCTAATGACGTAGCCACAGCGCGCTGCGAGTGTCCGTCGAGCAACATTTGTACTGCCATGGCGACCTCAGTTGGGTTTAAATGTCGTCGAACACCAATGCATTAGTGAACAAACACAGTAAGTCCAAGAAAAGACCAGAGAAATTTCATAGTGCCTATTTTCACCAAACTTCACAATTATGCTCCTATACAAGAAAGCGTGCCATTTATAGGGGTATCGTTGGAATCTCAATTTGCAAGGACTGCAAGGCAATAAAAACCTAAGTTTACACGTGGTTATTTTGAGGAAGCATGCATTTATACATTATAACAATTGATATATATGTATATGTCAAAATGACAACCCTAGAGTCCATATAAAAAGTGATCCTTTAATTTTTTTGAGCAGTGTATAATCATTCTTTCTAGTGTGATTCACGACGTCGCCTTAAAAGAGAAAGAATTGAATTATTGGCTAATATATGATAAGTTTTGATGGACTCAGTAGGCGTCCAACAGTCTTACCCGGTTTAGAAAATCCAGTAGGGTGTTACTTGGTTAGAAGAGAAGTAGTACACAGTTAGGTTCGATTTATTATTTTTCAAAACCTGTCTCCCCAAAGCAACTGTACATTTTGAAAATGACGTAATACAAGGGTTCCTTATAATACTTCTCAATGAATATTGCTAATGAAATATGGTACAAGTTTATTATATGATATCTTAATTCTTTGTAGACTGTCATCGTAAAAGGATAATGTCGGATAAGAAAAAAATAGTATTGTACATGTTGACCAGTAACATGTACAACTGCGACAATAAATTTGGGTCTTAGCATGAGTAGCTGCATGCTCAGCTAAGTTAACAGGCAAATTTCATCGGTGGAATGTAACAATGGAATTTTTTCCCCGAACTTGTGATCGTGCTCAGGACTCTAGAATAGAAAACACAATGTATTACCTATAAACCAGGCTAGGACGTTTGCTTAAAACCGTCTCCCGATTTCTGAACTTTTCGACTGATCCAAATTGAAACAGGTTGCAGACGACAATGAAAATCTGATGCAATTTGAAATGGAACCTTTTGTTGATTGAATGGGGTTTAGCGCCGCTTTAACAGTATTTCAGGCATATCGCTGCGGCTGTAGCACCTAACAATGGATACATGGTATTTCTCAAAACACTACTACCACTAGATCCTTTCCGAGCCTCCAGCTGCTATCCCACTTAGGTTTACGATTATCCACCCAATGGTGAGAGATAAATGTCGGAAAGGACATGTGCCGCCAACGGAGATCGAACCCATGACTTCCTATGATTGAAGATTGGGAGTCTGATGCGCTACCGACTGCGCTATGACGGCGGCTACCTTCATATGTGGGAGAACTTTGTGGGAGATAATATTGTGGGAAAATGAGAAACTGTTGTTTTCTTACGTATAGAATCACAGTGACGTAAAATCCCAGGTTTGTACACGAAAGCGTTAGATAAGATTATCTATATGAAAATGTCCATTTTCTACACCAAATTTGGCATATCACTCTACTATGCCAACATAGACGACCATCATCAGCTCTTTCAGTGCTTTGATTCCAATGTGATTCTCGACGTCATTTACATAAACTCAGAACAAAATTGTGTCAGTTAGCTTATTAAGTAAAATAAATCTTGTGTTAATCTACCACTCACGGGAACCATAAAAAAGTGGTCGCTAAAGAGAACGATCGCTTAATACACTTTTTCTCAATATAATGAGAGCATCGAGTTGCGTTTGATATTTGAATTGATTTTGAATGGGAGCACCTAACAATGGATCCTGGTATTTCTCACACCAGTACTACCATTACATCCCTTCCTAGCCTCCAGCTGCTATCCCACATAGGTCTTCGATTATCGACCCATTGGTGAGAGACAAATAGTCGGAAAGGATGAGTGCCGCCGTCGGGGATCGAACCCGGGACCTCTAGATTGACAGTCCGACGCGCTACCAACTGCGCTATGACGGCGGCGTTTGATATTTGAAATCGAAATAAAAGTTTTTACGAGAGTATTTTTGTAATAAGTATCTAATCCAAGCAAAATTTTTGCTTAGATTAAATTTAGTATAAAGTAGGCTTATTTATTATACAGACTTCCAATTTATACTTTTCTTCGTAGCCTCTGCTCTGTTTGGGTATTTACATTAACCCATGACTACACGATCCAACGTTTTTAAACTTTATGAAAAATAACTTAGGAAATCATTGTGGAAAAAAGAGAAAATGCTGATAACCACCATTTTCTTCTCTTCTCGCAATATTTTCTCCCCTTTCTGATGCAAAATTCAAAGATTCGACAAAATAAAAAATGTCGTCTGCAACTTCTTTCAATTTTGACCAGACTAATTTTTTTCGTCTGTTAATGGGCTAAACAGTTGGATTCTTGACGCATGAAAAGGGCATTTTCAGTTGATCACTTTTTGATAGACATGTTCATTATAACCGGATTGTTCTCAGAAACTATATCGATCTTATGTCATAGGGAAAAGAAATCCACTGCCACGTATTAAACAGCACTCTGCTCTGAAAAACTGTCTTCTGAAGGCCGTAAAGTTAATAATTCAATCGTCAGGGTGAATGAAAAAGACCTGTGCCTTTAGTACGTTAAGCCATCACCAGACGACAAAATTTCAGACTGGTCCAAATTGAAAGGAGTTGCAGACGACAATTTAAAGTTTATGACATTTTACATTTTTTCGACTTTCTATGCAGAAAACATTGTGTTAAATGAAGAAATTGCTTGTTCCAAGCAATTTCTTCATTCAACACAATATTTTCCAATTGTTTTTCTTCGGGGGGGGGGGGGCGTCAAGGAGCGTTATTGTGTAGGAATGGGTTAAGATCGTAAATTTCTGTCAAACCATGGCAGATGTTTGCAAGAAAGATATGCTAAGCTATGTAGTGTCTGAGCCTTGCGCTAAGTCAAATCGCGTTTTCAAAAAGAAAATCGATAGAACAATGAAATTATACATTTAGACCGGAAGTGAACTTTGAACTCCGCCATTGGTCGACATATTACAAGTTATAGTTACTGCGACCATCTTTAGATATTCCTGCTTTCGCAGGAGGTAATGAAAAAAAAAAAAAAAAAAAACAGCCTTCACACATAAGTGCACTTATATATAGTTAACGCTCATGTTTGTCCTTTTCAAGCCTTAATTATGAAATAAAATTCAAAATAAAATTTACTCAAAACTAGTGCATCAAGTGCTGTAGTTTTCCCTGTGAAAATATTGTGGAAAATGAAGAAATTGCTTGTAAAAAGCAATTTCTTTTTTTTTTCCTCAACTTTTTCTTCCCTATAGAATGATACTTTTCAAATAAAATCGACTTTGAATTGTCGGCTGCCAAACCTTTAGACTTGGACAGGATCAAAGTTTGAAAAAAAAACCAACAGGAAATGCTGTAGTTACGACGTTTAAGTCGCCAAACAGCCAAAATCTTTCACACAAATGGCGAATTTAAACTGAATCTCGGGCTAAATGAACAATTTGACTGGCTCATATATACGTCGATTGACAGCCGCGTTTGGTCAATTATTGTTAGAGGCGACAGTAAACAATTTTAACGAAGATCTGAGTATCCTTATGGTGATAAATTTTGTCACTACCAGAGCCATTCAGCCTATGAAATCGTTGTTAACCCTTTCCTGTTTTTAGAAATTTTAGACTGCTCCAAATTCAAAGAAGTTGCAGACCACAATGAATATTGGATAAAATTTGAAATGAAACCATCCTATGTGGTAGAAAATATTGTGGAAAAAGGAGAAATTGCTTGTTACAAGCAATTTATTCTTTTTCCACAATGTTTTCTCAAGTATAAAATTACACGAACGTAAAATCCTGTGTTTGTACAGGAAAGGGTTAATCTCTAAACCGATGAAAATAAACAACATCATCAAAGTGTTCTAGTCTATTGAATACTACAGGAATATAAAGTTACAGCGTATTCACAGTTAACTACCAATATGCAAAATAATTCATTTTAGAAACATACGAGTGATTAATGATATTTGAATTACTTTTAGAAAGAAAGTTAAAACAAAATGCCTAGCACCGTGTAACAACCCATACATCAAAATCTTTATATATTGTATGTAATCAGACACTGTGGGACATATTAATTCTTACATTTCTCTGAATTTGGGGCTATGTTTTTCAAATTAGAAACTGTAGAATTACACATTCTTTTTGTATCAGACGAATGTTATTTTTCTTTATGGTTTATTTCGAATCTTTTTTAGTCCGCCTTAAACAATTTGATACGGGAGAATCATTTTTATATTGTTTTAAACAGTTCAATGAGGATATTTTAAACCAATTCAAATATAATGATTAATTTTGAAGCCCCTCAAAGAAAAACAATTTGGAAACATTGTGTAAAAAGAAGAAATTGCTTGTAATAAGCAATTTCTTTATTTTCCACAATATTTTCTGAGCAGAAAGTTGATTTTATTTAAAAAAAAATTAAATATAAACTTTAATTTGTCGTCTGCAAGTCTTCGCAATTTGGACAAACCTAAAATTTTGCCGTCTGGTAACGGGTTAAAGAAACGGAGTCTAAATCTAAACAGGACAAAAGCTAAATCAATGTCAGCAAATTTATACAATTGAAAGATGGCAGCTGGCAATCAAAAAACGACTTACCAATCAAATGCTTAATTTAAACTAGAAGCAAATTTTGAACTTTGACATTTATGTTATTATTTTTGCTGGTTTGATGACTAAACCCTTTTCCACACAATGACTCTTTAAAACGCCACCAAATATGAAGGCTTTAGTCTTCAAGTCCTAACAATTTCGACCAGTCTAAAATTTTGCCGTCTGGTTTAAAGGTAGTAGCCTCAACTTATTCGAGCTGTAGAAAAAGTCAAATAGTCCACCAACCAAGGGTTTGTCGTCTACTTTATGATTGATTGATTTGGGTTAACAGTATTTTAACAGTATTTCATCTTATCGTGGCGGCTGGAGCACCTACCAATAGATTCCTGGTATTTCTCACACCAGTACTACCACTATATTCTTTCCTAGCCTCCAGCTGCTATCCCACTTAGGTTTACAATTATCCACCCACTGGTGAGAGAAAAATGTCGGAAAGGATATGTGCCGCCGCCGGGGATCGAACCAATGACTCTCATGATTGAAGATTAAGAGTCTGACGCGCTACCGACTGCGCTATGCCGGCGGCACCGTCTACTTTATAGCACTAGCCATATATTTTACCATTTATGTCGTTTATTACCTCAGTCGAACCGTCATGTCGGAGGCTGGTGGGCGTGGCCAGCGATTCGTCAATTTTTAAACGTCAACTTAATATATTTACTTAATAACCGGAGATAGTTCCATAATTTCATAGGTGTGTTTCCTTTCTCAATTAAAAGTGTTTTGTTGTTTGTGAAATTGGCACGGTTTAACCCATTCCCACACAGTGACGCCGTTGGGCGCCCTAAAGAAAAACAATTGTAAAAACATTGTGTAAATTGAAGAAATTGCTTGTAACAAGCAATTCCTTCATTTTGCACAATGTTTTCCATCCAGAAAGACGAAAATATCTGAAATTTAATAAACTTCACATTGTCGTCTGCAAATACTATCGCTTTGGACCAGTCCAAAATTTTGGTAATGGTTTAAAGTAATGAACAATATAATCCATCGAGAGTGAATATCAAACACTACAAATAACATCCTGCCAAAATCCGGCATGTTCCGGGATAAAGTAAATTTAATCTCTGGAATGATTAATGCGGGTATTTTAGGAAAAGATCAGAGATCGAAAAACGCTTGTAAACTTGTTAAGTTTATCACAAGTCTATAATAGTGATTATTCCTGGAAATATATGGCGTGCGTGATTTTATAGAGCTGCAGGAATGAAGAGATTCCAATTGTGATTTGATTTTCCGGGAATTTTCTATCCTTGAATGACTTTAATTTTTCTTTCAAATCCCACAGAAATTTAAATAATCTCAATAAAAAGAGCTCCAATGATCAAATAAAAACTTTGTCAGTTCCAAGCTTCACCACGTCCTTTATTCAACAAATGTGTTTATCATTTATATCCGAGTCTATTTACCGAAAGTAGGCGCAACACTGTCGTAAGAGCGTATATAGAATACGCTCTTACGACAGTCTTGCTCTAACCCGTCGATATATAAGGCTTGTGTTCAGCGCTTTCTCAGCTATGATAATATACTATCAGTACGCATATTTCCTTTAAAAGAGACATACAAAACACCTCCAGGTTGTTCCACGTGACTGTTAGATACGAATCACCTCCTGATGAACTAACCATATGGAAGGTGGTTTAACCCATTACCAGACAACAGTTTTAGACTGATCCAAATTCAAAAAGTTGCAGACGATAATTTTTAGTTGTAGAAGAGCTTTGAAATTTTTGGTCTTTGCGGTTGAAAACATCTTGGATGATGGAGAAATTGCTTGTTACAAGCAATTTCTTCATTGTCCGCAATGTTTTCAAAGGCCTTTTTTCTTGTGGTGCTTGGGAACAGGTTAAACCAATAAAAAGTTTGTAAATCTACATATATAACATGCCACCGGTAGAGAAAAAAGGGATCGAAACCTAAATTTCTACAACATAGTGCTTAAAGCCTGCAAGAATCTAAAGCGTGTGTAGGCTATTACAACCTATCTTGGAACTACAGGTACATGATTTCAGGAACTTACAAAAAAATATAATATTGTAGTTTCGCAGGAACAATTAATAATTCAAGAGAGTGGATATTTTTACTATGAAACGGGCTCCCTATTCATAAAAGTAAACATGTTCTTATAGGTTAAGCAGTACCCTTCACGAAAAACATGGCTGAAATGTACATTTTGATAAAATGTGGCTTATTTTTATGAGTTGTTGTGAATTCCTGAATCCAAGTACCTATGAATAGTATTCCGTTTGATTCTCAGTGATTCGCGAAAACCCATTACAAAAACCTTTTTGGCTGGTTCCGTGCTCGTCGAATGACCCAGCCACATAACAACGTTATGTTAGAGTAAATAAATCAACGACAACAATTTGTGCCTTTACAATCAATAAGCGTAATGAACCGTCGGCACTGAATTGGCACTTCCCCTGTGCTTTCTCCGATATAAAATCCGTTTACTCTCTCTAAAGTTATTTGCATCATTTCTGCGACGGTTTATCACGAGGATGTATAGAAAATATTGTCTAGTTTTTGAGCAATGTTTTTCAAAAGAAATTATCTGATTTTTAATATGCATGATTTTCTTTGTTGCACGCTCCACCCCAGATCAACCAGTTGATTATCTGCAAGCTATTTTTTGTAAAGACCAGAAGGAAACGATCGAATATGTATAAGAAGAATTTCTCTAGTTTTGAAAATAAATGTGACCCGCGGATTGCGCAGGCATCTGCTCTGGCTGAAAAAGGCTGTCTCTTAGTATATTTTCTAAATTTAGAATGGTAGTACGATCTCATTATGGAATCGTTTTCGAAATAACACTAGTGTGTCTTATTTATCTGTGCTTAATCGAATGTCTTTTTCAAATATGTGTTTCGTTGGTTTCTCCTGCGACCCATTTTTGTGTGACACAAATGCACAAATGATAAATTTGTGAGTATATATCTTGGTTAGGTCTTTTAGGCATCTTAAATGACGTCGTAAAAATGTACTTGATATGTGTCAAAACTTAGCGCGCAACACTTTTACTTGGAAGTTTATTATAACGAATTCTTAAATGTTACATGGAAATAAATTTGCTACGTTTTTATTTTAATGTGAACACATTTCAAACCTAAATTTGTTTTTTGCTAATAGGAACGGTATAACTATTAAATCTATTCCCACATGATCCCGCTTTTTACGATCCTAAAGAAAAAACTATTTTGGAATAATTTCGAAAATGATAGAAATGCTTGTTACACTATTTTTTCTTCCCCAAAGACAACGAATTCTTTATTTGTCATCTATTGTGTTGGAAAGTGTAAAGTAACTCGAAGACAAAGCATTTGTCTGAGACTAGCTGTTGAAGGCAGGCCCTTGTTTCGTTCCTCGAAATCCTTCCATCCGACAGGTAAAGTGTTGAAGATGATTAATTCGACAGATTATTCAACAGGGTCAACCGGAACTAAAAACTGTCACAGTCACTCTCGAACCGGAAGTAATTATTCGGCGCTTTTACACGGTGATTTATCAAAAATAATTGTCCCAAGTGAATGTCTGATGATTGTACGACACTCAATTTATAGGTTTGAAGTTTTAGTTAAATGTAATCATAATTTTTTTTATTATTTGTTTATTTGTTTTTGTTTTTTCATTTTTTTAGATTGACCAATTAACTGGCTTTCAATGCTATTAGGCGGATGACATAAAAAGAGAGAGAGAGAGAAAAGAATGAAGACTGAAACTTGAATAAGTAAGACCTCAACTGAATGACTCTATTACATTTGGCATTGCAAGAGACTCAAAACAGGAACCGTATACTTTCTGACCGTTTCAATGATATATAAAAAATATAACACAATAGCTACTACATGGTCTATCATGAAACCCTATATCTGCTGTTTTCAAGTGCCTTACAGGCAAAATTTTAGAGTAAAGTACAAACGTGTTCTTTAGAGTAACTTGAATTGTACTGATTTTATATAGATATCGTGAACTATAGACTATTGATTAAATGGAACCAGGATTCTGACAGAAAAATATAGTTTACCCTTGCCATGCTGATCCCGGATTATTCCTGCTTTGACAATGGCTTTGGCAGGTATATAGACTAAGATCAGCCTGCACAGATGTGCAGTCTGATCTTAGCCTACACTACCTGCTTGTTCTTGTTGTCTTGAGTAAATCTTTGAGTGCGGTATTGATAAACTCATGTAGAAATTTTTAGAATATAGTGAAAAGATGATAAATATTCAGCGGACAAGGGTTAACATATCCACTGCGTCAACTCAGATCAGGACACTCTCGAATTTACACTGTGTATACAGCGATAAGTTTTAAATTTGTACTCATTTAAAATTTCACAACAGAGAGTATTTATTTTAATTTGAACTGTATTCATTTTAGATAGAAATAGTCAACTTGGCCACCGAGTCAAATTTGCCTAATATCCTCTCGAATTAGAGATTGTGTTCTAAACAAACGTCCATAAAACATTACAAATAGTTTTCATTTCAACGATTTTTGTTTGTTTTGTTTTGTTGTGTTGTGGTTTGTTTGTTTGTTTTGTTTTGTTTGTTTTGTTTTGTGGGGTTTTTGTGTGTGTTTGTTCTGTTTTGTGGGTTTTGTTTTGGGGTTTTTTTTTTGTTGTTGTTGTCTTGTTTTTTTTTTTTGTTTTTTTTTTGTACACGATTAGTTTTGATTTTATACATGTGTTATAGAATATCGGATGTTAACATGTAATGACATTGTCCAAAATACTATATAACAGACTGTTGAAATTTTGAATATATGTCTCAAATTATTGTAATTTATTAAAAATCTTTCTGTTTTAAATGAATTCTGTTTATATACTTAGGAACTGTTACTCTTTTGTCCAAAGCAAGTTTCTCAGGCATTATAGAAATTTTCAACTTCGAGTCGTTTTAAATTGTTTTTTCGCAAGTGCTTGTAAATTTTGTTTCACTTTGCAGAAATATTTGTACTTGTCTACAAATTAATTTAGATTCCACTTGTGAACATGCACATGGTGGTACTCCGTTGTTGTGGCTAGTCTACGAAGAAGAGCAAAAACAACAACCAAAAAAGATGTCATTTTATTTAGAATCTTTGCATGTGTAGATAATGGATAATGGCATTGACTCATTCCCGCACAATGACGCCCCTCAAAAAAAATAATAATTTGGAATACATTTTGTAAAATGGAGAAATTGCTTGCAGCGAGCAGTTTCTTCTTTTTCCGCGATATTTTCTACCCAGAAAAATGAAAAATTATAAAATTACATAAACTTTAATTGTCGTCTGCAACTCCTATCAATTCGGACCAGTCTAAAATTTTGCCGTCTGGTAATGGAGCCAGTCTATGTAGTGCATAATGATAGAACTCTTAGTACATGTACCTTTGCTCAAGTGTTTTAAATGTTCTCACGTCGAGCTTTTTTATTCTTCTTAGAGTCCGAGACTTATTTTTAAGGTTTATGTGAGAACAAGTTGAGGGTTAATTACGATTCTGTTTTAAGTGTCTAAAATGAATGTACACTAAGAACAGTATCGCATTTAACCCACGAAAAATGTTCCTTTATTTTCTTACTTAAATATAAACGAAATCGAAGAGATGTACTTTCTCTATTTGATATAAACACTCAGAGCACAATTTAAACTACTTCAAATTTTGTATCAGATTTTTCTAAAACAAATTTGATTGATTGATCGATCAATTGATTGATTGATTGATCGATTTACT
The DNA here is from genome assembly GCA_946902895.1 of Fragum fragum. NCBI lineage: Eukaryota > Metazoa > Mollusca > Bivalvia > Cardiida > Cardiidae > Fragum > Fragum fragum. The sequence continues at coordinate 23,680,184 of OX336373.1, forward strand.
GATTGATTGATTGATTGATTGATAAATTGATTGATTGATTGATTGATTAACTGATTGATTAGTTGGTAAATTGATTTGATTGATCGTTTGATCGATTGGTTGATTGATTGAATGAATGGGGTTTAACGCCTCATTTAACAGTATTTCAGTCTTATTGGGGCGGCTGGAGCACCTAACAATGGATTCCTGGTATTTCTACACCAGTACTACCATTACATCCTTTCCTAGCCTCCAGCTGCTATCCCACTTAGGTTTACGATTATCGACCCATTGGTGAGAAACAAATGTCGGAAAGGACATGTGCCGCCGCGTGGATCGAACCCGTGACATCCCATGATTGAAGATTGGGATCCTGTGCGCTACCGACTGCGCTATGACGGCGGCTGTCACACAATTTAATAGTGCACAACACAAATCAGGTCTTGTGAACGTGCCGTGTCGGTAATTATTCAAAATGGGTGACAAAGACCAGATAGTTTTTTACGACCATGATAATTTGCAATTTGTATCTGTAGTTCAATAATTTGTAAAATAGAACTACGGCTTCATCCCATTATACACCATCCATCATCGTGAAAATAGGCTTATTTCCATAAACAATTGTCCTAATTGTTTATGTGGTTTCTGTTCTCAGACGAGATCTCCGATTGGCTGTAGATTAACCAGACGTGAATTCGTTAGGCTGGTCCGAACTGAAAGATGTTGAAAAAAATATCTATGGTGCATTAAATGGTCAAAGGTCCAATTTCAGTTGTGCTCGCTATCAAGATTTTCATGTAAGCGTATTTAACTCTTCTTATGTTGAACCTGTAATATTCCGGGTTTTGGAAGAAGGTGTAGTCAAGATCAGTCTGCACATAAGAGTCGTCTGATCTTGGTCTACACCTCCTGCTTGTACTCTTCCTGTCAGAGTTGTTTATGAAATTGATTTCTAATAGAAATGTTGATTTTTTAACAACAAGTTCTATCAGTGCTTTCAGCCCTTTGTTTTAAAGCAATTGAACTAGGTTGTCTTGCTTCGGCTATTATACAAGAGCAGTACAGGTCCATTCGGCACAAAAATATTCAAGGAATCAAACGCCAGGGGTCATATTATATAATATTATAAACATGTACTGACCTTCACTTCAAACACAATACCTTATGGAGATTTTATATCTCATGTATCATTCCATAAACAAGTAATTCAGTTCCAAATACAATACAGACACATTTATTGTCATAAATGAATCACCATAATCCAAAATGAGGAATGAGGGCTTTTTCAAAAGAGAGAAACAAAATTGTTTTATAATGTCGGATTAAAGAACACGCTTGATCATTTTACCAGAAGCACTAAAAAAGACATCGCTTGTAAACGTGTATCAGTGTCTGTTTAAAAGCTCTGTGTGGTAATGCAAGCTATGTAAGGACAAAGAGTTTTCAAGATGAAATGCGAGTTGTCTCTGAGCTGTACTTGGTTTCTCTGAAGTTGAAAACATGCTTTGTTGAAACGATGTCTTTGCAAATAAGACTTAAATGGCTGCCAATGAGTACAATGTGTAGTGCATAGGCAAGAAGGTCTATGACCTCTATTAATGAGGCCCTGGGCTACTTTTTGTTGACTTATAGGGCGGTTATTGCCATATTGTGCTTATTGCCTGTAAGATCACACAAAGTTATCAGTTTAGGAGATAATCACGATATCCTTGCCTTCGCTTTATTTTGTAACTCTTCCAGATTCGGACGTGGAAAGTTGGAATATTGTCCGTTTGTTGGCGTAAAATCGGTAAAGAAAAATACTGTTATGGCAGTCATGGGTATAAAAACGTTTGGTATGGTTAAAATAAACTCAAAACATGTATTGCCATATTCTTTGGACTTTGGACCTTAAATACCGACAGATGGAACACAAAAAATGAAGCGTTTAAATAATGACACAGCTTGTCTCATTCTATTACATTTCCCCGTTGATTTCAATCTTCCAAAATAAAAGAAAATGGGACAATCACTAGAACAACAACATTTGACAGGCAGAATTCTGGAAATATTTGTGTACACCTGGCTGTAAAATAATCCATAGGACCTTCATGTGAAACGCAAAAATTGTTTTCGGACGCCTGCGCCAGAGTACATTGAAACTTGGGTTTTCATCCATTTGCTTTTAAACTTTGTGGTAAAACTCAACAAGGGATTTGTAATGAACCGGGCAATTTTGGCTTTCATTTAATTCGTTCAAAACGTTTTTGTTGTTGTTGTTGTTGTCGTTAAAAATGTGGATCAATTATCTATCAGTTCACACACGCTGTTTTACTCCCCTCAAGAAAAGGTTTAGAAAGTCACTGTGGAAATTAAGAAATTGCTTGTTGCAAATTCTTTTTATCCACAATGTTTTCAATTTAGAAATACAAAGATTTGTAAAGTTTCACTTGAAATTACCGTCTGCATTTTTTTTTTTTTTTTTTTTTTTTTTTCAATTTGGAGCAGTCAAACATTTTGTCGACTGGTAAAGGGATAAAAGGTCGTCTTGGATCAATTATTTTAAATAAGGTTAATCGTGATGTGAATTATTCCTCCATTTGAAGCGTGATTCGTTCTGTATTCCTTGATCTTTAATGAAGCTCACAACTCCTTTATGTTTATGTGCTGTTTTCAAACCGGGAGATTAAAATCGTATAAATTTGCATTTGATAATCTCTGTGAATCTTGAAGCGCTTTCAACAGGTGCGAATTATTGTTTTTTGCAACACGTCATAAATTAATCTCTTAACTCTTGTCATGTTGAATAAAAATCCATTTTAGAATTGCAAGATAATCAAAGGACTGAGAGCACTGGAAGCACTAGTTTGGGATTAACATTTCTTTTGAGAAAAAAAATCATAAACAGCACAGATTTGAAAAGGCCAAACAGGAGGTGTATACTAAGACCGTAATGTATTTACATGTATATGCATGCTGTTCTTTTCTATACCTCCTATTCCGAGTTCAGCGAGACAAGAGTTACCAGGAAAATGACTTTTAAATCTGCCCATTAGGGGACTGTAGACTCATCCTTAAGGCATAACCGAGGCCGAACTTTAAGACTCGTCCAAATTGAGAGAGGTTGCAGACATGTGTGTTAAATGAAGAAAATTAGTACATGATATGATAAAACTATTGCGAGAAAAGGAGAAATCGCCTGAATGAATAATTTTCATTATCCCATAATGTTTCATTTAGCACGATTGTATAGGAACGTAAAATTAAAGGTTTGTGGGGGAAAGGGTTAAGGAAATGGAATTCCAAATAGTTGAAAATGACTTTGATACGCGTTTGAATTATTTAAATATATCTCTTGTGTCAAGAAGAAAAGATCGCGAGAACAAGACAACAACATACACCAATTCATAAGTTTTGTATGTTAACTTACATGGTAGGCTACTAGGACTCAATAGATAACAGGTCAAATAATCTATTCTCGGTTTGACTTGAATGGTCATCCGGGGTTTATGGTTCGAGCCCTTCACAGGAGTGATCTCACCCGCATGGCACTTTGAATTCAGCCCCCTGTTGAATTAAGTGTAGTGGGTTTAAGCCCATTCCCAAACAATACAATTTTGAACCAGTCCAAATTCAAAGAAGTTGAAGACGACTATTGAGTTAATGAAATCTTCAAAATCTTTGTCTATTGCGGTAGAAAATAATGTGGATAATGAAGAAATTGCTTGAAACAAGCAATTTCTTTATTCTCCACAATGTTTTCACAATCTTTCACGTTGAGGGGCTTTTAAAAGCGTCATTATGTGGGAATGGGTTAAGCCCCTTCTTCATCGCAACGACTCAATTTAGAGTTCGAAGACGACTATATAATTTGAAACAATTACCAGATGACATGATTTTACACCGGTCAAATGGAATAAGGCTGTAGATGACATTTCAAAGAATATTCAAACTTACAAATACGTGCCATGTAGGGTAAAAAAACATCGCAAGAAAAGGAGAAATTGCTTGAAACAAGCAGCTTCCCCTTTCATCGCAATGTTTTCATCAGGTAATTTTCTTCAGTGCGTAACCCGGCGGGAGCACATATCCTTTCCGACATTTGTCTCTCACCTATGGGTTGACAATCGTAAACCTAAGTGGGATAGCATCTGGAGGCTAGGAAAGGGTGTAGTGGTAGTGTTGGTGTGAGAAATACCAGGAATCCATTGTTAGGTGCTCCAGCCGCCGCGATATGACTGAAATACTGTTAAAAGATGCGTTAAACCCCAATCAATCTTCAGTGCGTAAACAATGGGATTGTTTGGAAAAGGTCAAAGCTTTTGTCGAATAAGTACTAAAACCAATAGGAATTAATATTGTTATTTAACAGTACTTTCAGCACTTCGATATCTCATAAAAAAAAAAAAAAAAAAAAACTCGTGAATGGCATAACGGTACTTTCTATTGTTGTTGTTGTTTTTTGTGTGTGTTTTTTTCTCCTCGGAGCAACTATCCCATTTTTACTGTTTTAATTACAATTTAGCTCGTAATTAATTGTTTAGGGAAAGGTTTAATTTACCATTTGTGTGGGCTGCATTTATTCACGTCACTACCATCCGAGATTAGTATTACGTTTTGTTTTTGGTTTTTTTTTTCAGACTTAGCAGCATTATAATCGCTGTGTTACCAAATCTTGTAACTACAGCTAGGCTACTATTTTCGGTATCTTATCCAAGATATTTGAACTAAAACCTAAAGATCGTATGGGAGGGGGGTGATGTTTGTGTTTGTTCTTGTTGTTCTTCTTCTTCTACCATGACAGAATCGTTTTCTGACCAATAAGGAAATTAAAAATTGACCCAATACGCAAGCTAGATTCAAGCCAACGCCAATTTGTCGTTGTATATGGTGTCCCTTTGAATTCGTACTAAGGTATTGTATGAATAAATAAGTGAAAATGGCGTATCGGTTTTGTACAAGGTAATTATTTTTAATTTATACATGTCTATGCAAATTGACCAATCGCTGGCCCCGCCCACTTAATTCGTTAGCCCAACCCCTTTAATCCAACAGAAAGTCCTGCTTCGATTTAAAAGGGCGTTATTTTGAAAAAAAGATTGCCAGTAGCATGTAACAAGAAAGTAGTATAGATAGTTGGCGACCTAAACGTCGTAACTACAGCTTGAATAAGTTGTAGTTACGATGTTTAAGACGCCAAACCAACACAAAAGGTGACAAAAATGGTGGCAAATGTTGCATATCATGTATTTCTGGTTTAAATGAATGATTTCATTGTCGACTAGTTGATTGACAGACGCGATTGGTTAATTAAGTCAATGATATGTTAATTTCTAGCCGAACGGAGACGTAAGCGGCGAGTGCCGTTCTCAGCTATGACTAAATAAATGTATAACCTTTTGCGCCTTTTTCATTTTAAGGAGGTAATCTTGTGATTTTTCGTGCATTTATACAGTGATCTATAAAAGTTTAATGACATTTTAACCGAAGCGAAGAGTTAAAAGATTTGCCTTAGACAAGGTTTTTATTTTTTTCTACTATCGCCGCCGATCGAAATGTCAAAAATAAAGCAGTATTTGCGACATTTTAGTCGACAATTGACGATGTTCTTTTTCAATTGTTATACTTCTTGGGCTTAATTAAAAGAATTACTTTGGACAAACTTAAATGCTAGAAATTCACTCTATGAAATTGCATTTTGTTCGATCTTTAGTTTCGTCTATCAAAAATAAGCGTTCTGATTGGCCAAAAAAGTATTTCATTGTCAAAATTTTGAGCACGCAGCTATTTTGTTTGTATCCGCACAAAATAGGTCCACACGAAAAAGTGTCTTTTTTAAACATATATTTGCCATTTGCACTCGATTTCAAAGAAAGGAAGAGAACTTTTTTTCATGAAGGTATGAAACGAAAACCATAACCACACTTTTGTATGAATGCGATTCATACCTTCACGAAAACAAAAAATATTCTCTTCATCTCTTAAATATTTTCCATAATTAGTCAAAAGAAAAATTCGTAGTTCTTATTCCTATAGTTCCTGGAAGACGGGATTCAAGGCAAAGGTCAATTTATGTTCTTCTTGGAAATGTTAATGAATTGGAAATTGTAACAGAAGGCGCCTCGTTACGTTTCATTACTGATGGAAAGATTTTATAAATGTAATTTGATGTTGTGTGCATTTTCATTGCATCACAAACTTTAATACGGTGTACTTCATTACACAGCGTTCGGTCTATACGGTACGCCGCAAATTAGACGCTCTGTCGAAGTGAAATAAATATTCTCAGACTTGAAGTCTTGATTTCTCTTTTTTACATTTCAAAACAATAAAACAATGCTTAATACTTTTCAGAAATCAAAATACTTTAAAAACATTAGTTTTGATTTGATGAAATCAAAATTTTTCATGGGATAGTTAATATTGTAGAAAAATGCAAACAATGTACTTTAAAGATTTGCATGAAAGCTCTATTTTTTTTTGGGGGGGGGGGGGGGGAGTGGCATTGACCATTTGGTTAAGATGACAAATCTGCAGTGTTGTTGTTGTTGTTGTTGTTGTTTTGTTGTTGTTGGGTTTTTTGTTTTTTTTTTTGTTTTTTTTGTTTTTTTTTTCTTTAAAGTTACAAGAATTAGGAATAAAAATGAAATATCTTTAGAAAAATATCTACATGATATATGTTTTCAGACAAACTCAATTTTTCTCTAAAACTTCTTCAGTAAACAAGGCACTATTCCCCCCTTTACTCAGACTCTATCTAATCTTTCAATACAATACTGTCATGATTCCCATATGCTCGTGTGCTTGATATTATCGACAATTGACCAATCGCTGGCCCCGCCTACTGACTACCTAGGCCCCGTCCATTAACTCCAGGAAGTTCCGCTTCGATTTTTAACGGCGTTATATTGCAAAATTAACGGACAGTAGAATGTAACAAAAAAGTAAATTGTTGGTTGGCGACATAAACGACATAATTCGGCTTGAATAATCTGTAGTTACGAATCAACAAAAACAAAAATGGCGGCCAATGTCTGAGTTTTAAGCTCATGTCCGGACTGAATAAATGATTTGATTGGTCGGTTGATTCCTTGAGTGAAAAGCGCGATTGGTCAATTGACAGATAGCTTTCAATATCCTTTGAACACCGATAAGGCAGTTTGTCTGTCACATCAAATGGCGTTTTTTTAAAATATGTATTATCGGTGACATAATAAGCATGTACATATTTGTTTTTTATTATGTTTTTATTTTTAAATTTAACTAGTAGATCTTTTTGATTGACGGAAATCGAAAAAATGTCAATATGTTAAAACTTAAAAAAAAGTTTATTAATCTATTACCATTACCAAGGACACAAAAGTTGAGACTGGTCCAAATTTAAAGTTGTTGCAGATAACAATTTTCAGCAAATGAATTTTTCAATATCTGTATTGTTGGGTAGAAAATATTGTAAAAATGTTTTACAATGTCCTTTTCTTGGGGGCACGGCATTGATACGACAATTATGACGCATTGAAACATTTGAATTTTTCCTACGTCATTAATTAACGGCATTTAACAGGTTTTTCTGGATAATAGGTCTTATATGAGCGCATGCTCGACATTTCCAACCATTTCGCATGTGCGTGACTCGCACATATTGAGCACCCTGGACAACAATTCGGGACAATTAGAATATTCGATGATGTTTAAAGAAACTTTGGCTCAGTATCTATATACGGAGCGCAGAGTGAAGACTCTGATCAGACTGTGCGGATGCACGGGCTGATCTGAGTCTTTACTTGGCGCACATTTGTAATGGATGGAAATGTCACGCATGCGCTCATGTAATATTTCAAACCGTTTATAATCTTTGAATAAGGATATATATGTACCTACCTGGCGTTAGCTTCGATAATGTAGACCTCTTTCTGATAATCTTTTGGCGAGGGCAATGACACCCGTCCTCTTTGCTCTTTGTTACAGTGCTCGGAGTTATTCACTGCAGATACTTTGCTCAAGGTCAATTATTCGAAGTTGTGTAAATAGTACACACACAAGCTTGATACCCGAATGGACCTTGACTATTTATTTATCAATCTCAATTAATGTTTATCTGCAAAAAGTCGAATATTACATGCATTTTAGTTTCAATTTGTTACACTATCGGTAAACCCATGTTTTTCGGCCATTTCGTATTTAACGTCAGCCATTTTGACCTTTGACAGCGAGATTGGGGTTCTGGCCAAAATTACAGCAAATGAAAATAGGGTCGCTATAATTGGGAGACGTAGTATTACTTGAATTAGATATAAAGATGAAAAATATTGACGATTCAATACCTTTGATTAGTAAAGATTACCGATAAAAAAGTAAAAAAGAACATACTATGTTTTTTACGAGCACCTGTTTCGACACTGACTAGTGCCAATGGCTGCCAAACTTAAGAATATAGACTGAAAAGAAACTGGTATTAAAAGAATGATATAATTGACATTCTGACTCTTTTGATACACTTTGCTGTGAAAAATTAATATATGTGAATTTATCCGTAGATAATCGCTCATCACAAAATATACAATTTTAAGAACTGCAACAAAGAGCGAGGAGTATGGGTCTCGTAGCCCTTGCAAACAAATTATCAGAAAGAGGGCTACGTTATCGCGGCTTACCTGACGTATGCACACTGAAGACCCCGGCTAGACTGCGACGATGTTTATATCTTGGAAATGTCACCCAGAGAGTCATATTAGAGATGACATAACACAGATACGATCTCTTAATAATGATTTGTGTATGAGAATTTAGTACGGGAAAAACAATGACCTCGGAATGGTTTGCAGGGGAATTGCCTTATTTGTCATTGAAGCTATTCGTAATTCATCGTTATCTCTTGGATGATTTCATTAAAACATAAATCACGAAATCGTGGTTTGTTTCGCTTTTAGAATTAGTTGCATAACAATTGGTGGAGAAATAAATTTGAAAAATGGAAATAAATTCCCAAACATAGGAAAGAGAGAGTGATACAGAGAGAGAGAGGAAGAGCAAAAGGCAGAGAGAGAAAGAGAGAGAGAGAAAAAAAGAGAGAGAGAGAGGTGAGAGAAGGACAGATGGGAGAGTGTTTAATAGTATTTTAAAGCCATCCAAATAACGTACAAACCTGTGACTTCTAGGAAACTGATTAAGATTTGAATGCCAATTCTTACATTTTACTTTGAATTTGAATTTGAAATAAAATAATTTCATTTCGTCTATCAAGAATCGAACGTTTTTATTGGCTGACATTTTCTTTTCATACTTCCACGAACAAGACCTTGAGTACCTAACTTTTTGTATTCGTGTGCAGAAAGAAAATCCGTACAAATTTACAAAAAATGGTTTTTTTTTTGTTTTTTTTTTCTTTTCTTTTTTTTTTTTTTTTTTTTTTTGCTTTGTTTTGCTTGATGGCATTATATTATGAGAAATTGGGAGAATATTACTTGTTTTCATCGAAAAATAATTTAATTGTTAGTTTCGTCTATCAAAAACGAGCGATTTGATTGGTCGAAAAATTTAATTCATACCTCCATGAACAAAATTTTGAGTACGCAGCCATTTTGAATGCTTCCGCACAAAATAGTTCACTACAAAAAGGTATCAAAATTTGTTAATTTGTTGCAATTTTCGCTCGATGCTATTAAATTATAAGAAATGAAGATAATATTTTTTGTTTTCATGGAGGTATGAACCGAAAAACCTAATCACACAATGTATGAATCCGCTTCGCGTATTCATACAGTGTGATTAGGTTTTTCGGTTCATACCTCCATGAAAACAAAAAATATTCTCTTCATCTCTTAAATGAGAAAAAGGGAGACTGTTTTTTGTTTTCATCGAAAAATGAAAATAAAAAAAACCGTCCTAATTGCACTAATGTATGAATTCGCTCGCGTATTCATACATTGTGATTAAGATTTTAGGTTTATACCTCAATGAAATAAAAAAAATCTCTTAAGTTCTCGAATAAGATGCAGTGATTAGCGTGCAGGCATGATTAAAGAGGTGAAATGATTCGTATCACTTTTCTTTTGATTTTCGTTGAAAACTGTCGACCTGGGTTTTTGGCACACTTTGTTGGCTACCCTTTAACGCTTTTACGATGTGTTATGTTAACAAGGTATTGCTTACCTAGCTACAATATATATAACGCCCGTCATCTCGTTTGTTATTATCTTGCAATAGGCTGGTGCTTTTCATTCCAAAGCTTATATTTTACATCTCGATGTAAATAAACGTTGGAATTAAAAGCACTAGTCTGTGTGTGAGACCCCGTGTGGTTAAACGGGATAAAAGAATATACCAGTGTACCCCTGTCACATCTGCCATTTCAACTTGCGAAACACCCCCTAATCTTTTGCTCGCTAAAGGACTGGACAAACCAATCAATAAATCAATCGTTTATTACCGAAAACAATGCATTTCCTTTAATACTTTCCTGTTTAATTCCTGGTTTTCATGTCCCTGTGTTTTAATGCTTGGTAAAAGATTGTGAAAAAGGAAGAAAAGGCTTGTGACAAGCAATTTCTTCTTTCCCCACTTTATTTTCTACCCTACTGAATGATTACAATCGTCTTTCAATTATCAGCTACAAAATCTTTGAATCTGGGCGGGTCTTAAATTTTGGAAAAACGGGAAAGGGTTTTAAAAAAAACGCCAACTGTTATTGATTATGAACAGCATTCTACCTCGTGTTTCTCAGAAATAAGTGTTCGACACAGAAAACTGATTTAAAGGACATAGAAGTGTTTAAAGTACATTACAAAGGCGACCAAGCATTTTAACTTGAAATTGCTAGGGAGAAATAAATCTAATCAAACCGTATATAAACGTTTGTATTGACAAAATATCGGTGGTGGGCGAGCATAGTGTCGTAACTACAGCTTTAATAAAGCTGTAGTTACGGCACTTTGCTCGCCAACCTACGATGCGTTCATTTCTAGTCCCAATGGACACGTAAAAGGCGCGCGCCGTTCTATACAGGCTTTTGCACCTTACCGGGTATACTTTTTACGTAGGCAATGTTGAGATATCAGTGACTTATAAAAGTTTGACGACATATTCTGATTATGTAATATACTGCGCTAAACTTCTACGCAAGTCTAAGGACATGTGCTCTGGTATTTCAACCCATTACCAGGCGTCAAAATATTATACTGTGCAAAGCTCAGAACGTTGCAGACGAAATGTTAAGTTTATGGGGAAAAATGAAATGTTGTATCCTCTTTTACGCGCTATTTTCATGTACCTTTTCTAATGGCGTCTATCTAAAGAGGGTTATAACATTACGTTATTGTGACATTTGGATTATATATTATTTGTTAACAACTAAAGTAAATGAAGCAATTATTTTGATTATTTTTCTGTCTTTCTGCAACACAATTGTCTATTCTGATATAGGTTTCTTTCTAAATTTAGATTACTTTTTACTGATTTATTGTCAAATAAAGAAAAAGAACATTTAGTATCAACTTTTGGAGAACTATTTATCTTCTTCTTCATATTGTGTTCTGAAAATGTATAGCTCTTGAAAAAAAAAGCAGACTGGAATTGATACAGTAAAGGGTTAAATACAACAAAAAATGTTCTCATTCAAAGACATAAATGAACGTCATATTTCCCTTTGACATTAAGCAGTCCACAAAATAAAACATTTCCATTTTACCATTTCCATATATTGTATATTGCGTGACGGAAGACGGAAAGATTCATGAACATTTCTTGGAGAAATTTATCAAACTGTGCCTTTCATTTATTCATTTACATGAGCTGATGGCCGAATTCAACGAATATCTAATGTCGAATTGTTCGAAATATACTTGATACGTTACCCAGTATAACCTGCCTCGTTGTTATATAACCCTTTCCTGGTTAATCCCTGGATTTTACGTCCCTGAATTAAATACTTGAGAAAATATTGTGGAATAAGAAGAAATTGCTTGTAACAAGCAATTTCTTCTTATCCCATAATATTTTCTACCCTATAGGTTGGTTACTTTTCAAATTGCACTCACTTTTAATTGTCGTCTTCAACTTCTTTAAAATTGGACCAGTCTAAAATTTTGAAAAACAGGAAAGGGTTAAAAAGAATTCGCTTTTTCGAATTTTCTGTAAATATCTTTCTTATTCGCAAAGGTAAAGAAATGCGTCAATATAAAAATTTCATGAACATTTGTAGTAGAAAATTTATCAAACTGTGCCTTTCATTTATTTATTTACTTGAACTGGTGACCTAATTCATCGAATATCTAAAGTCTAATTGAACAATCGCGACTGCCAATCAAATTATCAATCGACCAATGAAATCATTCATTCAGACCATTCATGTTGTTAACTTTTTTGTTGGTTTGGTGACTTAAACAATGTAACTACAGCTTAAGTAACGGTGTTTAGGTAGCCAACCAACTGTATTACTGCTTTATTACATGCTATATACTTACCCTTTTTTTTTTTTTTTTTTTTTTTTCAAAATAACGCCGTCAAGTTGAGCTTGTCTGAAAGAAAATGTCATGACATGATATTAAACGGCGTTATTTTGCTAATTAAATGATCTGTTTGTTTGTTTGTTTGAATGGGGTTTTACGCCGCTTTCAACAATCTTTCAGTTATATCGCGGCGGCTGGAGCACCTTACAATGGAATCCTGGTAATTCTCACACCAGTACTTCTATTGCACCCTTTCCTAGCCTCCAGCTGCTATCCCAGATAGCTCTACGATTATCGACCCAATGGTGAGAGAAAATCAACCAAACGCTTGAATCTTAACCCTTGTCATGCTATATAAATTACTTTACTAAATTGCTGTAAAATCAAAGGGCTGAAAGCACTGATAGAACTTGTTGTGCAAAAATCAATGTTTCTTTTAGAAATCAATTTCATAAATATCTCTCTCGGGAAAATTACAAGCAGGAGGTTTAGACCAAGATCAGCCTGCACATAAGTTCAGTCTGATCTTTGTCTACACCTCCTGCCAAAACCGGAATATTCCGGGTTCAGCATGACAAGGGTTAATACTCGAAGCTAAAATTGAATTAAAATGCTTGAATCTTGATAGACGAAGCTGAAATTAAGATATTGGATAAGGTATATGTTCACTTTTGAATTTCAACATTTTTGGATAAAGGTATATGCTCACTTTTGAATTTCAACATTTTTGGATAAAGGTATATGCTCACTTTTGAATTTCAACATTTTTGGATAAAGGTATATGTTCACTTTTGAATTTCAACATTTTTGGATAAAGGTATATGCTCACTTTTGAATTTCAACATTTTTGGATAAAGGTATATGCTCACTTTTGAATTTCACCATTTTTGGATAAAGGTATATGCTCACTTTTGAATTTCACCATTTTTGGATAAAGGTCAGTTTTGTCTCTTGAAAATGTTGCAAATGAAAACTGCTTGACAAACAAAATCATTGACATTCCCAAGGGAGGGATAATGTTTCTATTTAAAGGCTGCGGGCTTTTGATCCGTCTAATGCTTTTATTTCTGCTCATGGGATTATCGTCGATTCATTTCAAAAGAAATGTCACTATTGCTTCTTGCAAGCTTGATATCAAGCCATTGCAATCTACATTTTTTTTCATTAATATCGTCGATTCATTTCATAAGAAATGTCACTATTGTTTCTTGCAAGCTTGATATTAAGGCATTGCAATCTACAATTATTTGTTTTGTTTCATTAATATCGTCGATACGTTTCAAAAGAAATGTCACTATTGTTTTTTGCAAGCTTAACATCAAGGCATTGAAAGCTACAAGATATTTGTTTTGTTTCCTTAATACCATCGAATCATTTCAAAACAAATGTCACTATTGCTTCTTGCAAGTTTGGTATCAAGCTATTGCAATCAACAGATATTTTTTATCATTAATATCGTCGGTGTAATTCCAAAACCTCGAGGTTTGAGAATTATACCGATGATATGTAATCTGACAATTTAAAATCATAAAGGCATCGGATTGATTGGAGTGAGCTTTTGTGATGTATCATCAGCGATATCTGTCCGTCTATTTGTCCGTCTTTCTATCTGTGTGTCCATGCAGAATTACAAAGAATCTTCTCTATTTCTAGTCAATCGATTTCGACCAAATTTCATAGATATGAATCTCTGGTCACCCTCTTTCAGATGATGCATAAATATTGAAATCAAATAAGAATATAGGTTGCTACGGCAACTTAAAGAAAGAAAATAAAGGTGGTCCGTTATCCAGAGAAACCTGTCTAAACCAATCGTCTTAACTACAGCCTTAAAGCCGTGGTTATGACAATTAGGTCGCCAACTAACATTTTTTACTATCTTATCTACATGTCACAATCTATACATATGGGAAAATAACGCCGTTTAATATCGAAGTTGAACTTCCTGTGGGAGCTTAGTGGGCGTGGCCAAGGATCTGCCAACTAAAGCTCGCCTACTAGCCTTCCTATTAAAAGACTCGGCTAAGATCAGCTTATCGCAAAGAAACTCTCACGACAGATACTGTATATATTGAATATCTCATTTTCTTTAGCCTACATACTGTTTTAATCTTAGTAGCAGTTCGTCGGTGGGCGAGCAAAATGTCGTAACTACAGCTTTATCAAAGCTGTAGTTACGACATTTAGCTCGACACAACGACGTATTTCGCAGACAAACCATCATATTAAAGCGGGGGAAATGTCCCATAACACTAGTTTGATGAAAGCGTGGACGACTAGTCTCTAGTTCTCGTAAAAAGGATTAATACATCTCTAACAAGATAATGTGGACTGAAATATCCGATTTGTCATGTAGTCCAAGAGGAAGCTGTCTAAACAAACACTGGATTATATATAATGGGTGTACAAGAGAAGCATACGAAAACATGGCTCTGGACGATTTCGTCGAGAAGAATGACAATCGATAGTTCGTTATCCCCAAAATTCGTGATTACGCTTTATACTTATTTCAGCTAAACTATTTTTCCCCTTACTTTGGAGAAACACAAAAAAAATGGAATCGAGAAAAAAAATCATTTTGGTCTGAATAATTAATACCCATTCCCAAATAATACCGTTTAACGGATCTTACGAACATAGGTCGAGAAAACGATGAAAAAATTGCTTGTAACAAAAAATTTCTTTAATTTTGACGTTGTTTTCTATCCATAAAGAATGACATATTTGAATTTCAAGAACTTTGAACTTTGAATTTGACCAGTGTATAATTCTTTCATCCGGTTATGGGTTAAGGCGCAATTAACATAGCGATCAGACCGAGAGCGTACAGAAGTCTAGATTCAAGTCACACTGTCTCTATCTTACCTCCTTTTAGTAATTTGTACTTCTTTGATCTACAACTACCTCGATACTCTTTCTCTGTCGTATGCTTTAACCAATTCCCAGACGGCAAAATTTTAGACTGGTCCAAATTGAAAGGATTTGCAGACAACAATTTAAAGTTTATGACATTTTAAATTTTTTTCAACTTTCTTTGTAAAAAACATAGTTGAAAATGAAGAAATTGCTTCAAACAATTTTTCCATTTTCCATTTTGCCAAGCTTTATTTTTAAGGGGCGTCAGAAAGCGTCACTGTGTGGGAATTGGTTAAGAACAAGCCAAGTAAGTCCCTGTAAAACCACTAGGCTTTTGTTTTTAAAGCTATTCATTCGGATTCGATTTTGAATCAAGTTCCTTCAATCTAAATTGATACCTTTCCATTCTGATTCCTTGAAATACGCCAGTCTACGTGCTGAATAAGTAGGTTATTGAAAGCCGATCGATAGCCGGTTCTTAGTTCGAACTTGAGATCCTTTGCTCACGACGTTCTACTCCATGAAAGTAGTCCCGTCAATGGATTAGCCTATGGATAGTGGAAGTCGATGTTCTAGAGACCTTGCAGTATTCATCTTATTTGACATAATTTTCTGTCACAGAAAATATCATTTTAAACTAACGTTCGAACTACAATAGTGGAGGTCAGGGGGGGGGGCGTGGTCTAGCAATCCGTCAATTATCACCACGACTTATCTCTAAGTTTTCGTAATCTTTTGTTAGGATTGATCGCAGATTCAGCTTCCTTCATACGTACATTCCAATCCTTACGAATCCGGGGTCGTAGGTCACTGTGATTTTATACTTGAAAAAAACATTGTGTAAAAAGAAAATAAAATGCTTGTAACAAGCATTTGTCCCTTTTCCACAATGTTTTCTTCCACACAGGATGGGTTCATTTCAAATCGCATCCACTTTTTATTGTCGTCTACCAGCTCTTTCAATTTGGATCAGTATAAAAAAAATTTAAAAATGGGAAATGGTTAGACATGCACTCACAGGACAGTCAAAAAGTCCTTGCTAAACCCTTTACTGATGTTGTTGTTGTTATTGTTGTGTTGTTGTTGTTATTGTTGTTCAAAGATTAAGACTTATCCAAAATTAAAGAGGGTAGTGGACGACATTATAAAGTTATATATCTATTTCAAGAAGATATGAAATTTTCAAGCTAATCAAAATGCAGTGTTTTCGATTGGCGAGGCTTAAAATTAAATTAGACTTAACATACTCGCCTCGTTGCAACCAATCCTCAAACGACCCTAATACGAGATATCGAGGATGTCAACTTTGAAGGTGAGGCAACCGTGACTTTCAATGACGAAAGCTTGTACATGTTTACATGTATCAATCAATAATTTAATTGCCAGTTTCGTCTATCAAAAACGGGCGTTCTGATTGGTCGAAAAAAAGTATTCATACCTCCATGAACACAATTTTGAGCACGCAGCTATTTTGAATGCTTTCGCAAAAAATAGTTCCATACAAAAAGTTACCAAAATTTTGAAGATTTTGCTATTTTGGCTCGATGCTATTAAATTATAAGAGATGAAGAGAATATCTTTTGTTTTCATGGAGGTATGAACTGAAAACCTCAATCACACTTATGTATGAATCCGCTTCGCGTAGTGTGATTAGTTTTTTTTTTTTTTTTTTTTTTTTTTGTTTTGTTTTGTTTTTCGGTTCATACCTCCATGCAAACGAAGAATATTGTCTTCATCTCTTAAATGACTTAAATGACTTAAATGACTTAAATGACGTTTTAGTTAAACAACGTTTTCGCACGTGTCTTACAGTTTTGAGTGGCTATTTTGTATCTGTCCCCGACTTAATTCTTTTTCTTATTTTTCAGGGACCTACAGACCACGTTATAACCAATCTTCACACGACCGGTATATCGAGGATGCCGCCATTACGGTAACTTACACGGACGGTCACTGGAGTAAGCCGTACTTTGATTGCGGGGGCGGCTATATTTGGATGATGACGTACACTGTGCCTTTCTTTGGCTACAAAAATGGAACTTTCAAATTCAAGTAAGTTGAATTTCTTCATTTATCCATTGCCACCTAACCCCTGCGCTAGGCTCACTGATTCAATCAGAAGAGGAATGAAAGCATTGTGGGGAAAGCAAAAATTTCTTTTGATAAGCGGTTGCCCCTTTTCTCCCAATGCTTCTACCCAATATGTCACTTTACCCCCAAATTTAGCACATTTTGAAACCTCGTCTGCATCGTCTTTAAATTTCGACCAGTGTAATAATGTTGTTTTCTATAAATGGGTTTTCCACAAACTTTGTTTGAATTTCCTTAAATAGCTCTTTCGGTGGTAAGAAATAAAAGGTTATTACAGGCACATATATATATTCTTCTCTCTCCATTTTCTATCTAGATGCCACTAACAATCATAATCCCAGGTATGGTAGATATATATGAGAAAATGATAAGAAAATTTATAACATGACCTACGACATATGGGTAAAATAAAACCGTTCAATATTTATGGGTTAGATCTAAATTACACTCTTTCAATGAGCTAAATCATGTAACACATTTTCGTTTCCGTGAAAATGACGTCACATAACGCATGTAATGACGTCATTTTTCAAACGGTGTTATATATCTCGCGGATCTTACATGGATAAAGATCAGGATTTTATCGATTTTTTCAAAAAAATATGCCCTATTATAAAAAGAATATCAAATTCAAGATTGTAAAATACCGAATTTATTATCTAATAATTTAATTTTTAGTTTCGTCTAACAAAAACGAGCGTTCTGATTGGTCGAAAAATATTCATAACTTCATGAGCAAATCTCGGCCGCCGTCAAAGCGTAGTTGGTAGCGCGTCGGACTGTCAATCTAGAGGTCCCGGGTTCGATTCCCGACGGTTGCACTCAGCTTTTCCGACTATTTGTCTCCCACCAATGGGTCGATAATCGTAGACCTATGTGGGATAGCAGCTGGAGGCTAGGAAAGGATGTGATGGCGGTACTGGTGTGAGAAATACCAGGAATCCATTGTAAGGTGCTCCAGCCGCCGCGATGTAACTGAAAGATTGTTGAAAGCGGCGTAAAAAACCATTTATATAAATAAATCCATGAACAAAATTTAGAGTACGCAGCGATTTTGTATGCTTCCGCACAAATTAGTCTCATACAAAAAGGTATCAAAATGTGTAAGTTTTTTGCTTTTTTTCACTCGATGATATTAAATTATTAGAAATGAAGAGAATATTTTTGTTTTCGTGGAGGTATGAACCGTAAAACCTTATCTCACTTATGTATAAATCCGCTTCGCGTATTCATACAGTGTGATTAGGTTTTTAAAAACAAAACATATTCTCTTCATCTCTTAAATACGGATTGCCTCTTTTTTATCTGCTGATAGATGCACCGTTTTATAAATTCTGTATTTCATGACAATCGTTCAATATCCTCGAAATAAAGGCAAAGAACGCGTAGAGGAATGGTCAACCACCAAGAAAAAGAACATTTTGTTGTTGTACTGGAAATTTGGTTTAGTACCTTTCTCGTGGTTTATTGTGAATGAAATTGTCATTCCTGTCTCATCCATAGTTCCAACTATCTGTCGCGCGTATCCAATTCGACAAGCGAAAAGGGATAGATCTCTCCTACGACGTGCGAAATGGATCGTACCTGTAAAGACTGCGCAAACTATGCAGACTTCACAGGGTAGAAACGTTTTTAATCTTTGAGGGTCTTCTGAACCTATAATGCCATCTCTATACATCTTGAGGTATATCTTCAAAACTCTATACGTTATTGACCTCTGAATAACCTGAACTCTTTTA
This sequence comes from Fragum fragum, assembly GCA_946902895.1. Lineage (NCBI taxonomy): Eukaryota > Metazoa > Mollusca > Bivalvia > Cardiida > Cardiidae > Fragum > Fragum fragum. The sequence continues at coordinate 23,699,274 of OX336373.1, forward strand.
CGATGTTTATTAACGAAATTCTCTAAATGGTTATAATTGTAATATTTTAATCCACTTCCAAACGAAAACATTTCGACTATTCCAAATTAAAAGAAGTAGCAGACGACGATGTGTTAGTAGAGATTAGAAATGAGTGGTCTTAAAGGTCTGGATGGTATGGAATTGTATTAAAGGTAGAAGGAAGCCTAAATGATGTTCTAAGAAAAAACTTATGGACGCAGAAATATTATAAAACTTTGAAATGCAAAAAATATTATTATGAAAGGAAGAAGTTAGACATTCATAGAACCACGAAAAACTTTCATATCCTGAAAGAGGTATTTTGTCATAATTTTCCTATGGGACTATTATATTCTTTATGTTTCCGATAAATTATCGAAATATCGCTGTGGATTATCACTTGATAATTCTGCTGTGGAGATCAAAATATGATAAACTTACTGTTCGATTGAAGTCGCTAACCAACTATTCTCCTTTTGGTTGCATGCTACTGGCCATAAATTTTAATAATATCGAAGTTAAAAATCGAAACGGGGCTTACTATGGGAGTCGGTGGGCGTGGCCATCGAGGTTAATGGGCGGGGCCAGCGATTATTCAACTGACGAATCGCTTGCCACGTCCACTGACTCCCCTGGTCACGCCTACTAACTCAAGCATGGAATTTTCACTTATATATAAAAACGGGATTTGCAAAATTTATGACCAAAACATTTGACAAAAAGTAAAAAGTTGGTTGGTGACCTACAGCTTTAATAAGCTGTAGTTACGGCGTGTTAGTCGCCAAACCAAAAAAAATTATTTGTCTTAAATGTCGGCCATGATTGGAGTTTTAAGTTCACTTCTGGTCCTATATGAATGATTTGATTGGTCGATTGATTCTCTGATTGACATCCTCGATTTGTCTATTATAGCAATAGTCTATTTTTTATCTCTGTTTAAAAGCTTGATAAGAGGATTAAACGTGTTAAATTCAGCTTTTCCCAAATTATTGAATTTATAATATCGGGAGACGCATTTGTTCAAGGATTGATCTGTAGATTTGATTTACTAGTCTCACGGGGAATGTCTCGGTGTTTTGCATCCCCGAATCGAGATGTATATCGGATATCCTTTTATTTGATTATCGTCTATATTATTCCTGCGAAATAAGAAATTTACGATAAACAAGATTTTGATTTAATGTTGCGGTTATATAGGTCGTTATATCACACAGTTGATAAGGCACTGTTTTGAGGGACTAAGAGATGATGTCTAAAACATATAACATACGGTAAACGGCGATATTATTGATTGAATGGGTGCCGACGTCATAGCGCAGTCGGTAGCGCGTCAGACTCCCAATCTTCTATCATGGATGTCATGGGTTCGATCCCTAGCGGCGGAACATATTCTTTCCGAAATTTGACCAAAGGGTGGATAGTCGTTAACCTATAGGTGGGATATTAGCTGGAAGCTAGGGAAAGGATGTAGTAGTAGTACTGGTGTAAGAAATACCAGGAGTCCATTGTTAGGTGCTCCAGCCGCCGCGATATGACTGAAATACTGTTACTGTTGAAAGTGGCGTTAAACCCCGTTCAATCAATCAATCAATCAATTGATTGATTAGATGGCTATCCTTTGAGATTATTTCAGTATAATTTAATTGTTAGTTTCGTCTATCAAAAACGAGCGTTCTGATTGGTCGAAAAATATAATTCATACCTCCATGAACAAAGCTTTGAGCACGCAGTGATTTTGTTTGCTTCCGAACAAAATAGTCCCATACAAAAAGGTATCAAAAGATGTAGGGTTTTTGTTTTTATTCGCTCGATACTATCAAATTATAAGAAATGAAGAAAATGTTTTTTGTTTTCACGGAGGTATGAACCGAGAAACCTAATCACACAATGTATGAATCCGCTTCGCGTATTCATACAGTGTGATTAGGTTTTTCGGTTCATACCTCCATGAAAACAAAAAATATTCTCTTCATCTCTTAAATGAATATCGTGGCGGTTGGAGCACCTAACTATAGATTTCTGGTATTTCTCACACCAATGCTTCCCCTATATCCTTTCCCAAATTTCTAGCTGCTTATCCCACTTAGCTTCACGATTATCAACCCATCGGTGAGAGACAAATGTCGGAAAAGATATGTCGGAAATGTCGGGGATCGATTTAAAGTCGGGGTGTAAAGAAAAGTACCATGATGTATACAAAACGTAGCTACTTACGTATTATAAGAGTTTCTTCCTTTTTTCATGGTGATTCTTTGGTAGTAGGTTTTGCACCTATGAAATTGGAGAAAAAGTTATTTCGAGTCTAAAATTCTAATCTAACCCCCTCCCCAAAATAAAGGCAAAAAATCCACTTATTACAATCGACATTTTTCTTCTGAAGTGTGTTCCTAAAATGTTCAAAATAGGTTAAAAACGGACATTTTTTTCCAAAATTGGGAATTCTGTTTTCATGACAATGAACCAATCAAAAACTGAAAAATATACATATTATGCCAACACAATTCGCGTTGTGATTCATGACTGTACGAAATATCATTGAAAAAGGACAAGAGGTACAAAAGATGAAGCATCGTTACAAATTCTGTTTGGTAAAGGGAACAATATTTTCTGGCTATTTTTCCAGAAAATGGTAAACTAATTTTATCTTAGAAAAGTTTTAAGGCAACACCCTGAAAGTAGTTATGTGTATATTTGTGAAAGTTAACATCTTGACAATAGTTAACTGTATTGCACCCACAAAGGCTGAAAAGGTTTGTCAGAAAAATGGTATATTTTTACCCAAAAGTGTTTTTTCAGCATATCTAGATTACAAATTAACATACCTCGTTTGTTTTCCAAGATAAAAATGCTGTTTTTTAGGGGGGGAAGGGGGTATGACGCCACCTTCACCAACATTTCAGTCATATCGCGGTGGCTTGAGCAGCTAACTTTGATTCCTGGTATTTCTCACACCAGTACCACCACTACATCTTATCAAAGCCTCTAACTGCTCATCCCACTTAGGTTTACATTTCTCGACCCATTGGTCGGAGATAAATGTTGGAAAGGATATTTGCAACATGACGGAAAGGATATTTGGAATAAAATCCGTGACTAGGCGTGCCCAACCCCTTATATAAATATACAAGTGCTTATTGATATTTGTTGAACCCGTTCTTAAATAATGACGAATTTTGACGGCTCTAATATCAATTTGGAAAACACCGTGTAAGATTGCAACAAGCAATTTCATCATTTTCAACAATGTTTTCCAACCAGAAAGTTGAAAAAAACCACAAAAACTTCATTAACTTAAACTGTCGTCTGCAATATATTTGAATTTGGACCAGTCTAACATTTTGTTGTGTGTAAAGGGTTCAGAATATGATTCCTTATTAGGCTGATTGTTACCATTGTCACTTGGAGTATTTGAATCCGCCTGATTCATAAAATTTGTTTCTTATTTTAATCGGATCAGCTGAACTGAATTTACCGAAGGCAAACAAGATAAATTTAATCCCGTGACAAAATTCAATTTGAAGCAGTTTTTCCATAAAAAATTCTGAACAAGTTGAATTCAGAATAATCCTGTTCTGCATGTCTCTATTTTATTTGAAAATGAACCAATGAGCGGACTGTTTCAATTTACTAGAATGTAACTCTTTTCTGATACTTGTACGTTTTTGTTGTTTTTTTTTGTGTGTTTTTTTTTTTTGTTGTTGTTTGTTTTTGTTTGTTTGGGTTTTTTGTTTTGTTTTTGTTTGTTTGCTTGTTTGTTTTGGGTTTTTGTTTGTTTGTTTTTGTTTTTGTTTTGTTTTTGTTGTTGTTTGTTTGTTTGTTTGTTTTGTTGTTGTTGTTTTGTTTGTTTAATTTTTGTTGTTGTTGTAATTGTTGTTGTTGTTGTCTTGATATAGACCGATCGTGGCTATCAAGCGACTAATCAAGTTATGAATTTAGACTGGAAGTGAACTTCGAACGACAAAAGCCGACATTTGTTAAATGCATTATTTGTTCGTTTTGCATCTCAAACATCGTAACTACAGCTTATTCAATCTGTATTTACGACGTTTAGATCGCCAGCCAACGAATTTACAGTTTCGTTACATGTTACTAGGTTGCTGGAAAGGTACTTTCGATCAAAATATTGCCAGACTAATCAAATAATTCATTAAGGCCGGAAGTGTCCTTGTGTTGATTTGGCGATTTGTACGTTAAATTCATGTGTACGGTTTTGGAATTTTTCCTAGAGAAATAATGTTCAGCTTTCATTATACATATATAACGATAGCGACACAACATATTGTCAATACTTTTAGCTTTGGAGAAAAAATTTGATATTTCATGCGACCGAAAGTATTTTAGAAAAAAATACAAGGTGTTGTATCGCTATCGAAATCTGTTTTTTAAAAAAAAATCCATTCTCATTTCCCATTCTGATAACGATTAGTTTAGAGAAAATGAAATGACGTCATCTTAAACTTACTTATATTGAAACGTATTTGACAATGTCAGACACGTTTTTTTTTTTTTTTTTTTTTTTTTTTTTTTGTTGTTGTTGTTGTTGTTTTTTTTCTGACGTGGCCGATTTTGTATGTATAGAATATATATTACTAGAAATATTTGTAGATATATAACAATTACGATATTTTACCTTTTCTTGATTAGATGTCTGTGTTTTAAATATGTGCTATTCTGAAAATCCCGGATGGTTCCTTTACGAGTGACGTATCACAAGTTTTGCTTATACTAACCATATCACGTTCTTTGAAATTTTAGACCGGTCAAAATTGAAAGAGGTTGCAGTATAGAATAAAAATTGAATGCGTTTTAAAATGAAACTAGCATATGTGGTAGAAAATATTGTGAGAAAAGAAGAAATTGCTTGTTACAAGCAATATCTCTTTTTTCCCAAATTATTTTCTCAAGTATAAAATCACAGTGACGTTAAATCACAGGTTTGTGCAGAAAAATGGTTAGAGCTTCAACAAACTGGACTGATCGCCTTATACCATTATCAGACGTCAATATATGGCTTTGTAACAAGCAATTTCTAAATTATCCACAATGTCTGCCCAAAAAGATTTTTTTTAATTCCATCAACTAGAAATGTCCTCCGCAATTTCTTTCAATTTGGACTAGTCTAAAACTTTATTGTGTTGCGATGGTTTAAACCAATTATGATGATATTGAACTCTGACTTACCCTGGTCGTTGGAAGGCCATAATGTCATAAACACAGCTTGAATAAAACTGTATTTACGACATTTTGGTCTCCTACCGACGACAAACGAATGTCCTCTTTGATAGGAATGTTGTCTCGTGATTTGTGTGGTTCGAGTCAATCCAAAGTTAATTACAAATAACGCTTGATTGACGTTATTTAATTGTTTCATGATCTATGGCCCTCTTCGTGTTGAAGACTCTTTTTTGCAATTGCATAAAACCAAGTAACGAAGGTCAGCGGACGTTAACCTAACCGTTTGAATTTGAAAATAATTATTTTTAAAACAACTGAACAAAACAGAACTGACCTCTTTCAACAAAATTAAACTCATTACCCTCGTGTCCCAGGGGCAGAGCCCGGGGGGTTCTATATGGAAACAAATATAGATTTTTAAATGACATCTCCTCTAAAACCATCAGGCCAATTCGAACCAAATTTGGCACGAATGTTCCTTTGCCCCCCCCCTTTATAAATTGTTATTAAAATCCGTTGCAAACTCCAGTTGCCATGGCAACAAAAATGGGGGTTTGTTGTTTTTTTTGTTATTGTTGTTGTTTTTATAATCTTTTAAAATCTTCAACTCCTGACTCCGAAGGCTAAGAGCCTTGTTATCTTACACGAAACCTCAGTATAATTACCTCTTTCAAAATCGCTTAAATCAGGAGCGGAGTCTGGAGGGTTCTATAAAGAAACAAAGAAGGATTTTTTTAAACGGCATCTCCTCCCAAACAACTGATACAATTTGAACCAACTATGACAGAAATGTTCCTTAGTTGGTTCTCTTTCACAATATCTAGAAGAATTAGAATTCGTTCACACTTCTGGTTGCCATGATGAAAATGGGAAATTTTTAAAAGATGTATAATTATTTTCGCCGTATAGTTGGAAGTATAGAACCTTGATACTTTGCTTGAAACATAAGCATAATGACCTCTTTCTAAACTCTTGAAAATCATTATCGTCAGGTCCCTAGGGGATCGGAGCCTAAATAGAAATAAAGAAGGGTTTTTAAACGACATCTCCTCTCAAATAACTGGGCCGATTTCAACCAAATTTGGCAGAAATGTTCCTTATGCAAAAATCTTGACTTTAGGATCCCCAGGTACAAAGCCTACATATGTATAAAGTATGATATGCCCACTTGTATCATAATCCTATATAGCCTTATCATTAAATTTGACAGATGATGAAAACGTGCCTTCGTATCAGGTGAGCGCACAAGGGCTACGGCCCTCTTGTTTATCTCGTTAAGTCTGCAATGAGCAACTGTCATATGAGCCTATGCGTGATATTTCCAACCATTTCGCATGTACGTGACTCACATTGAGCACCCTGGACAGCCATTCGGGGCAATTAGAATATTCGCTGATTGTTTACAGATTGTTTAGGCCAGTATCTATCTACAGAGCGCAGAGTGAAGACTCTGATCAGACTGTGCGGATGCACAGGCTGATCTGAGTCTTTACTTGGCGCACATTTGTAATGGTTGGAAATGTCACGCATGCGCTCATATGTAAAAATCAAATAAGACAATTGAACAATCGCCGTTGTGAAATATCTATTCACATACTACTTCTACCGGATCTATCATGTATATCATATTCAGTCTCGAACTATTTCTTCCAAAACGGCGTAACTACAGTTTATTAAAAGTTTAGAGTTTCTTTAATAAGGTCACCAACCACCGAATTGCTTTTGGTGTGAGCTACGCGACAAACAAATTGACGTCATGTCTGATGTTTCGGATGGTTGTTTGAAGTCGTTGTGGCTAGTTTTTTCTTGGTTTTTTTTTTGTGTTTTTGGGGGTTTTTTGGGGGGGTCGATTGACGGATCGCAGATATCAATCTAATAATCGATTTACCAATCGAATCATTCATTTAGACATGAAATAAACATTAAACTCATACATTTATTCAAAGCATTTTTGTTGGCTTGGCAACTTAAACGCCGTAAGTACAGCTAATTCAAGCTTTAGTACCACGTTAAGGTCACAATCCATCTATACATGTATTTTCTGTTTGTTTTATTTCCTCTGGTATATTGTTTTTCAAACGAAAGTTTTTTAACCTGATCGAAGCGCCAGGTCGGGAGTCAGAGTGCGTGGTCAGATATTCGTCAACTGCTGGACTAGACTCCCAGAATCGATGTCATGCAATCAAAGTACCAGTACAGACTGGAAGTTGGTTGAATTTGGGAAATCTTCACCTTTTTTGGTGGAAAACATTGTTGACATTGAAGAAATTGCTTGTTACAAGCAATTTCTTCATTGTCCACAATATTTTCCAAAGCCTCTTTTCTTAGGGGTCGTCAAAAAGCGTTATCGTTTTGGAATGGGTTTAATTAAACATGTTTTTTGTTTTTATTCCGGAATGAACGTAAAAACTTAATTACACACTATGTATACCCGACACTTGCCGACATTTAGATGAAACATTCTTATTAGTCGCGACAGTTAGGGTGTCAACCAAACATTTGCAATTTTTATTACATATAACTTGCCATAAATCTTGTAAAAGAACATCGTTAATGTCTAAGTGCAGTTATGTTAATTACGCATTGCAAACAAAAGTGCATCGATAATGAAACAAATGTGCACTTTCTGTCCTGATAGTGAGATACAAGCTACTTTTTCCCCATGATCCAGGCGGAGTGATCCGATTAAAGCAAGACGTTCACAGCTAATTGGTTTTCAATTTCCTGTACTATGCAGCGGTTTATTCTAGAACCCTTCCCATACTAATCCTATTTGCAGGATTAAGCCAGATACCTGGGCAAAACTCATTACACTCAAAGTCGAAGAACGAACGTAATACCTTTTTTAAAGTCCCAGTAACGCTTGGACAGTTAAGTAGAAATCAAATAAATTTAGTCGCAATTAGTTAATTGAATGGTCGCGATGTCAAATAAAAAAATAAGCGACCTATTGAATCATTCATTTTGATCGGAAGTGAACTTTGAACTCCAACATTGGCCGACATTAATTTGGAACATTTTCGTTTGGTTTGACAACTTACTGAAGCTGTCATTACGATGTTCAGATCGCCAACCAAGCATTTTATTGTTTTGGCAAAGGTAACTTGCAAAGTAACAACGTTTATTATCTACGTCGAACTTCTAGTCTGAGCTCAGTGGGCAATAGACTGGTTCCGCCGCGACTTAAGTTATGCTGGCTTTGTAAAAGTCGACGGCGGTACAAGTCTAAATGGTTGTGGCCAGCGATCCATTAATTTGACTTTGACATAAATATCTATTCGAGATAAGTGAGCTCGACATATCGAGAACCAGCTGTAACAGAATGTTGTTTTTATCTTGCCTTCGTTTCTCCTTTTGTTTTCCGACGATTGATAAAAGTCATCGCCACGTGTTTGAACTTACATAACCCATTACCACAGATAATTCTTTTAGACTGTTCCATATTCGAAGGAGTTGCAGACGACGATGTAAAATTTGTGAAAGTTTCTTTTTTCTACTTTCTGGTAAGAAAACATTGTGAAAAATGAAGAAACTACTTTTAACAAGCAATTTCTTCATTGACCACAATGTTTCCCAAAGCCTTTATCTTAGGGCACGTCAAAAAGCATCGTTAAATGAGAATGGATTAAAACTACGCTTAAAGCAAAACTATTGCTAATTATATATCAAATTAATCTACGCAGAAAACGTTTGTCTAGGATCTGGATAACGATTTGGTAAAGATTTTACGCTTGAATTAAGATTATCTTGAAATATGAATATGATATCGAAAGACGTCAGTTTATGCGACGGGGAAATTTTTGATGACAGTTTTCATAATACTTTTCAAATTATAAAAATCTGACCACACTCAGGATTTTTTGGAAAATGAGTTTTTGATAAAAATATTTTTATAAAATATCTTTTGATTGAAGAAATTACTCTTATATGCGTAACGGTGTGATGCAAATTAAGTTTTTGGGCGCATTACCGCTCTAACAAAAATGCGACAAAGAAAATATGCAAAGCTTAGAATACATGTAAATGAGGACATAGAAATTCTACAGAATTTTAGTCTTTTGCGATGTCATCTTTCTTGCATTAATTGTACAAAATATAGAAATTTGTGGAAATTTTGTTTAAATACCATTACACATTGAATAGCATTTCTATACGTATATAACAATACCATATAAACCAGGAAGTTGTTCTGTAATACGGAAAGGAACACGCAGTTACAGCAGATTTTTAAAGTGGCATGAGTTCGGGACGTTACGTCAGTTTGCAATCAGAAAAGCAGAACTTCCGTAATTAAGGATTTGAAACAAAAAGTACAAAAAATCTTTCAAGTGAATGGAAAGTCGGTCAAAACCATACATCCGTTATGTATAACAAGTTATCGACACATCGCATGGTTCTGTGGTCATATATGTCTTATTGAAATGATTTATACAACCGTATAAGTCAAAAACAAATACAGGCGTTAACAAGAGGATTGTGCTGTCTTATAGCTATTTGCTCTTTTTGTACTTTTACGTTATGAGTTATAGCTTTCTAACGCGTCTACGTTAAATAAAAGCCATATATGATATCTTCTGTTCTCTTGTCTTAACCCATTACCAGACGCCTGGTCCAAATTCGAAGGATGTGCAGGCGGCATTTCAAATCGTGCTAGAATTGGGAAAAAGATGCCAAACAGGGTGTGAACAAGCAATGTCTTCTTTTCCCACAAAGTGTTCCATGACCGTATCTCTTCAAGGCACCATAAAGCATCGTTGTGTGGTAATGGGTAAAAGTACCGTGCGAATAGCATCTATTATTCTTGCTAGTTTCTTGTTTGGTTATTATCAGAATTAAAAGTTATTCCTGTAAATTCTACTAGTAAGAAAATGAGACGTCTTGATCGCAGCGATTTAAACCGGTTCGACTTCGGGGAGTGAAGCCGTCGCAAGGCAAACCAAGTGTATAAAATCTCTGGGTCAATCTCCAGCCATTCAAACCAAATAAATGAGGTTGTAGATAACAACTGATGGAATAAATTAGCATGACAGTAATTTGTCTAATCGTCTGTAAGGCTTGTGGAAGTTATCCGGACTATTTATGATATGAACATGTCGATAGACGTCTGTCCAATTTGTATATTTATTATCCCCATGGTCTTGATGGTAAATATATATTTGGGGTTTACTTATAAGGCAAAAAATAGCTATGAGAATGATACGAAAAAAATGAATCAAATTTAAGGCTTGTGGAAGTTATCCGGACTATTTATGATATGAACATGTCGATAGACGACTGTCCAATATGTATATCTATTATCCCCATGGTCTTGACAGAAAATTTATATTTGGGGTTAACTTATAAGGCAATGAAAAGCTGTAAGAACGATAAAAACAACAACCAAAATTAAGGCTTGTGGAAGTTATCCGAACTAGTTATTATATGAACATGTCGATAGACGTCTGCCAAATTTGTATATCTATTATCCTCATGGGTTTATTGGTAAATGTATATTTGGATTTAACAAATTCCCAAACGACAAAATTTTACAGTGGTCTAAATTGAAAGATGTTGCAGGCTACAAAACACGGTTGGTTTAAATTAAAAAATAAGGATCATAATAGGTTTAAAACATAGTGAGAAAAGAAGAAATGGCTATAAACTATTTTTCTTTAGCGCGTAAGATGCGGGATTGTGTGGCAATGGGTTACCTTATAAGGCAAAAAATAGATGGAAGCACTGAGACGAAGAAAATAGCAGAAAATTACCACGTGTCAGAATAGATAGTACCTCTATGCGACCTCAGTTTAACCAATTACCAGACATCAAAATTTTAGACTGGTCCAAGTTGAAAGGAGTTCCAGACAACAATTAGAAGTTTATTAGATACTTTTTCCCAACTTTCTTGGTTAAAAACATTGAGTAAAATGAAGAAATTGCTTGTTACAAGCAATTTCTTTATTTTACACAATGTTTTCCCAATTCTTTTTTCTTTGGGGCGTCCAAAGCGTCAATGTGTGGGAATGGCTTAAAGATCCCCTGAAGATTGCAGTGCGATTGACCGCAGACAACCTAGCTGGACCGTGTAGAGAACAAGCTAAGAACAAACGTTCTTGTTGACCGCAATCCATTGAACAGAGCAATGTAGGGAAAAAGCGGCAGATACCTGCTATCTCACCTAAATGGCTTGGACGCATAAAGTAGATGAAAATTATTCTCCAAAAACAATCCCGGGTGTTTCTTACCCTTCGTATTATAAAATAACTATTTTTGAGAATCATCACCTTGGACAAAAAAATAAGCAAACATTCAAGTATCTGTTACCTAGCCGTCACCATTCATGGTGATGGATATACGTCACAAGTTTCGTTTTCCTTGTGATTCTGAACCGTCACTCGCTAATATTGAATAAAATATCTAAAAATAGCATTAGGAAAGAATGATGACAATCCTTCACCGATAAGAAAATGTGACGGTTGTTCATCACAAGTATTGGAATTTTGAAAGTTTTAGACACTTTGTAAAACCGTGACTAGTTTTGAAAAAAACCGTGGTGGCTATGTGCATTACGGCATGTGCATTATGTCGATGAATTGCATACCACTTTTATTCGTAGGACGTGGTATTTTTTAAATATAAATGCATTTTTTAAACGTCTTATAAAAGAGCGCAGCTCATCGTTTTAGTCGATAAATCATGTCTTGCGATGAAATAAAGCAAGATTTTGAATTTTTCATATATACAGCTGTTAATGCTTCACATCAACATCAAAAGAAACATGATCGGCGGGGTTTTACTGGCGACATTTTTTTCCCTTTTTTTTATTACGATCTACCGTCACAATAGGAGGTGATTGTAAGCCATACTAGATACTAGACCGGTAAAAGAAAATTACTTTAGACTGGAGAAGAAGTTTAACTCTAGCGGGACATGGCAATAGATTTAAGTTTTTTTCGGGGTGGTTTTAAGCCAGACACCAACCTTAACCTCCTCTGCACTTTCTTCAGAATTTTATCGACTTGCACAGATTACCATTATGACAAATTTTAGCATAATCCAAATAAAATCAAAGGACTGAAAGTCCTGAGAGCTGTTTTGCTGGCTTATCAGTAATCGCTCTCATTAATACCAACATGTATCATCAAGATGAATAAATAAATCGTACACCTAAGAGGGATGAGCAGCTTGATGCTCGAGAAGGATGTAGTGGTAATACTTGTGTGAGAACTACCAGGAATCCATGGTTAGGAGCTCCAGCCGCCCCGATATAATTGAAATTCTATTAAAAGTTGCGTTTAAACCCCATTCAATTAATCATGACCCTTTTACTGTTTCTCTCATATTGTCCATAAATACATTTACTTACATATTTTCAATGGTAGGAACGTATTTGAAAGCTATCTCTTATAAGGTAGGGGTACAGGGGTACAGGTAGATTTTACACCGCCGTTTGAATTTGACTTATATTGAAATATAAATCCCTTCACAAGAACGCCAATATATATTAATTTCATTTGATATAATTTAAGGTGACACTGTAGAGTTTTTACATTTCTCAATTGATACATCCGGACAACACATCAGTTCTAGTTTAGATCTGTAGATTTGATTTACTAAACTCTCGGAGAAATGTCCCAGTGTTTTGCATCTCCAAATCTAGCCTATATATCTGCGAATAGTTTAAGGATATAGGTAATTGGTCATCTTTATTGATTTTTAGAAACTTAAAAGATAATTTTTGTTGTTCTGGGTACTTAGATAAAATGAAAATTACAAGTTATAGAAATGAAGTGGTCAAATTAAACGTATATCAGCACATCAGCTTCTCATAGAAACAGTACGTCATAGAAATGCCGCAAGGAATGAAAGAATTTGTAACTTGTGTAACCTTAATCAAATAGAAGACAAATTTCATTTCCTGTTAGTTTGTCCATTTTATAAAGAATTAAGACAAGTTTATTTTAATAAATATTATTACAGCAAACCGAATATGTTTAAATTAATAGATTTGTTGAATTCAGATAACGTTAAAATTCTTAATAGTATTGGAACTTTTTACACAAAAGCGATGAACAAAAGAAAAACCGATTTAAATCTAATAAGTAATTAACATTTGATTTCCAAAGCCTGGTTTAACCTTTCTAATCTAAATACTCTATTAAGTCTCTTTCTACTTCATTATTTCCGCAATCGACATCTTTTATATGCCATTGTTTTTTTGGTTTTTTTTTTTTTTTTTTTTTTGTTTTGTTTTGTGTTTTTTTTTTTCGTCCATACTCATACATGTTTTTCCATTCATTATGTATGTACATGCTTTATTTTGTCGATGAACCGTATGTGTTCAAGTCAAATTAATAAATAAAGAATCTGTTCTGTTCTGATGATTCAGTTATGCGATATCATCGTTTTTGCATTAAAGTTTAAAAGTAATTTTACAATAAACAAAAATTTAATTCGTTTCCTTGCTTATCTTTTGATATAAAAATGACAATCTATAGAGAACAACAATTTAAAATCAATGAATATTTGAAAACTATTAATCTAAATCAAAATAATTCAAGTTAAGTTTCTTCTCTCAAGACGCAAGGGTTGATTGTCTGATTCATTTTACACACAAAGTAGATTCATAAAATTTTACTCAAACTTAGGTAAGTCTTGAAATGCTTCCTATCTGCCTGATAGGCAGATGTATATCGATATTTTCGAATTATAAATTGTCTGGAAAACTTACTTAAGCCTTAATTTTGATCCATTTTCACCGTCCCGGTGCTTACATCTATTCTTTGCCTTATAAATAAACTCAAAATTAAGACCAAGGGGACAATAGATATACAAATTGGACAGACGTCTTTCGACATGTTCGAATTGTTAATAGTCCGGTTAACATACACAAGCCTTAATTTTGATCCATATTGTCGGTCTTGGTGCTTACAGCTCTCCTTTGCCTTTAAAAAAAACTCCAAGAATACATTTACTGTCAAGACCATGGGAATAATAGATATACGAACTGGACAGCGTCTATCGACATGTTTAAATAATAAATAGTCCGGATAACTTCCACAAGCCTTAATTTTGGTCTTTTTTTTTTCGTATCGTTCTTACAGCTTTTCATTGCCTCATAAGTAAACCCAAAATATAAATTTTCTGTCAAGACCATGGGGATAATAAATATACAAATTGGACAGACGTCTATCGACATGTTCGTATCATAAATAGTCCGGATAACTTCCACAAGCCATAAATTTGATTCATTTTTTCGTATCATTCTCATAGCTATTTTTTGCCTTATAAGTAAACCCAAAATATAAATTTACCATCAAGACCATGGGGATAACAGATATACAAATTGGACAGACGTCTATCGACATGTTCGTATCATAAATAGTCCCGATAACTTCCACAAGCCTTACAGACGATTAGACAAATTACTGCCATGCTAATTTATTCCATCAGTTGTTATCTACAACCTCATTTATATGGTTTGAATTGCTTGAGATTGACCCGGCGATTTTATACACTTGGCTTGCCTTACGGCGGACGACAATAAAATATCTGATATAACTCATCATAACTTCTTTAACTCATTACCAGACGACAGAATTTTAGACTGGGCAAAATTGAAGGGAGTTGTATCGGACAATTTAAAGTTCGTGTAATTTTAAATTTTCACCAACAGTTTGGGTAGAAAAGAAGAAATAACTTGTTTGCAAGCAATTTATCTTACACAATGTTTTCACAATTGTTTATCTCGAGGGGCGTGAAAAAGCGTGATTGTGGAATGGGCTGATCCTTTCCCGTATAATCCCTAGTCACTTGGATATTATTCTAGAGAAAATATTGTGGGAAAGGGGGAGGACTTGCCTTAAACAAGCAATTTCTTCCTTTTTTCCCACTTTATTTTCACTCATCTAGGATGGCTAATTTTTAGGATTATCTACTTTATAATGTCGTCTGCTTTTAAATTAAAAAAAACAAAAATAAAGAGGGGGGTGTTGTAAATTCTATATTGAAAAGATGAACAGCAAAAATAATCAAATCAACGAATAGCATGATTATAATTGATTGAAGAATAAGCTCGGGTGAAACATTTTTCAGAAAGTTCAATGATCAGGGCTGCTTAATCAGTGGTCGGCACTAAATATCCTTTTGAAAAAGGCTGGTTTATCTACTGATCGCAGGGTATAATTAAAATAAGAATGAAAAAATAATGTAAAAATTGAAACTGTGACTTTAAAAGACTTGAATGCATTTGAAATTCAGTTGAATGTCGTTTCTTTGAAAAACCGCATTGATTTCTTTATTCGAGAAGAGATTTTCTTTTTACCCAGAATAACTCTTGCCGTAATGAAGCCGGAATATTACTGTTTAGAAAAGAGAAATAGTAAGGATAAATTGCATATATGTGCAGTCCGATCTGCGTATTCACTTTCTAGTTCGTATTCTAACGAAGCGCGACACATTAATTTTCAATCATTATAATATAATGATAGTGCTTTTAGTGCTATCAGCCCTTTGAGTTTAATGTATTTCTGAAAACTATAACAATGCTTTTATCGTCGTTGTCGTTTTAAAACCTTGTAACTACAACTTGATTCAAGCTGTAGTTTCGAGGCTTTTAGAACGACGTTGACGTTATAAGTTTGATTTTAAAGAGAAATTCCTAAAACTTGATGTGTCTTATTCTTCGATCGTATCATCCTGTGAGAGGGTTGATGGGGTGAAAATCGAAGACAGTCTTCACTCCATATATATCTAATCAACGCATCGATCATAATCCCAGACATATCAGAGACGGTCGGAATTGAAAACGTTCGTGTCATGTCAACCACGAAATAACCTCGAAGATGGGTCAACGGTTCGTCACCAAACAATTGTCATTTTACTGTCATTCTTTACATCATAAGACAGAGATATTCTATGGACATAAATGCATTTAGAATTTTACCCTTCTAATGCTGAATCCCGAATATTTCTTTGTTGCAATAGGTATAGATAAAGACCAGCCTGCACATAAGTGTCACGTAGGAAATAACCTCAAAGATGGGTCAACGGTTTGTAAACAAATATTTGTCATTTTACTGTCATTCTTTACATCATAAGATAGAGAAAGTAAATGCACATAGATGCATTTATAAATATTAACCCTTCCTACGCTGAACCCGGATTTTTTTGTTGTAGTTGTTGTTGTTGCAGGAGGTAAAGACAACGATCGGTCAATGCATACGTGCAGTCTGATCTTAGTTAAGAGCATCTCGTGGTTGTCTCTTCTAACTCAGAGATGTTTATAAAAAATATTTTTTCCAACGAAAAGTGTAACCCTTTTATGCTGAACGAGGAATATATCTGTGCTGAAGGAGGCATAGACAAAGATCAGCCTGCTGATCTTAGTCTACACCCCCTGATTGTCTCTCTAGGTCAGAGATGTTTATAGAAAAATGAAGGCCTCCGACTGTTTCAGTCCCTTGATTTAGTTGCAATTCTGAAATAAGCTTGATTTAGTTGCAATTCTGAAATTATAGCCTGATTTAGCCACCATCACTTTAACTATTCTGAAAATCACGTTTGGTAAAAACAAGCAAAGATGCACCATTTTATTAGCAAAGTTACTATTAGACTGGTGCCGCCGTCGACTTTAAGAACGGGCTTTGTAATAGTCGAAAACAGTACCAATCCAAATTACTATTCACTTAATAAAGACCGTATTACCTTTACCGAAAGACGTGCTAGGGTATGGAAAATGCCAAAATGAGCGATTGTGTCCCAGTTTGCGTGAAGCCGCCGTCATAGCGCAGTCAGTAGCGCGACAGACTCCTAATCTTCATTAATGAGAGTCAAGGGTTCGATCCCCAGCGGCGGCACGTATCATTTCCGACATATGTCTCTCACCATCGGGTAGATAATCGTAAACCTAAGTGGGATAGCAGCTGGAGGCTAGGAAAGGATGTAGTGGTAGTACTGTTGTGAGGAATACCAGGAATCCATTTTTAGGTGCTCCAGCCTACGCGATATGACCGAAATACTGTTAAAAGTGGCGTTAAGCCCCAGCCAATCAAAATAGGTTCGCGTGAAAATGTTCGGTTGAGCGGGGGCTCAGTCATGGTTTGTGCGGGAATAAGTGCTCAGAGGAAAACGAACCGCCATGTCATTGACAACGGTATGTTGACGGCTCACAAGTACGTAAACGAGATCTTGGATGTCTACGTTCACCCATATGCAAGTGCTGTTGGTGAAAACTTCATACTGATGGAAGAAAATGCGCCATCTATCAATATCTCGAACAAGCCACAATCGTCCGTGTGGAATAGCCTGCTACATCCTCGGACCTAAATCCAATAGAGCGTGCATGGGATATGTTACAGACAGCTGCTTCACCGCGCCCCGTGCTTCCAGAATCTGTACAGGAGCTCAGACAAACTCTTCTAGATGAATGGGGTCAAATTCCACAATATAATATCAAGAGGCTCATCAGCAGTATGCGGAGGTGTTGCCAGGCGGTAACTGAACACGAGGACATCATACACCCTTTTATTAAAATCCAGAATTTCGTCTGCAAGATCTTTCAATTGAACCAGTCTAAATTCTTTCGTGTGTTAGTGTGGGCTAAAGCAAAAATATCTATTCATGCTGAAAAATAAACATGTCTTGCTTTGCTTGAACGCTGCAGTAACTGGTTACACAATCTTGTTTACAATGATTAAAATTGAAGTAAAACTCAGTTTGAGAAACAAATTCGCCGGAAGGCCGATCTTTATTGAATTACAAGTGCGACGGAATGGTTACAATTAAATAAATCACATGATCAACCGAGGGTAAATTGATAGTTCTTTTAATGATGTAATTTACCACGTTAGGCATAATAAAACTGAACGATTAATTAATCCCAGTGACGATAATTGTTTTATTGCTATAAGAATTTAATCAATTCGCTTCTTTCATCTCTTAAAACTGAGTTATGTACCAGGTAATTTTCCTTTAGTAATGAAGCCGTCAAAGAACTCGCATCCATAAAGTACGGTAAGTAAATATTTTATTGTGAAGCTGAAGGGTCAAATTTTAACATCAAGGTTATGTCTTACATATTAACCCATGCCCACCTAATTACGCTCTTTGACGCCTCCAAGAAAAGAAAAAAGCTTTGGAAAACATTGTTGAGATTGAAGAACACAAGCAATTTCTTCATTATCCAAAATGTTTTCTACCCCAAAAGAAAAAGCTTTTTTTTTTAAATACCATCAACTAGAAAGTGTCGTCCGCAACTCCTTTCAGTTTGGACTAGACTAAAATTTTGTCGTTTGGTAATGAGGAAGCGCAATATACATACATAGTAGCTCTACGTTCAAATGAAATATAGGTTCCCCAATCCAAAACCTGCCCAAAGGACGTTATTGTATGACGATGGAAAATTCAAATGTTTCAATGATATCACAATTGCCTGATTATCGCCCCTCCCAAAGAGAAAAGGCTGTTAGGAAACGACGTGGAAAACGAAAATATGCTTTAGGTTTAGGTTTAAACCTATTTATTTTACATCGATTGGGAAACAAGTTCTCCAACTTAGATTAATCCCTCTCGATTCTGCTTCCTGGAAAATGCACCTGTACTCGCGCCGAAAGTGTGGGCCAATGACAGAACCAAGATCGATAGCCGCTCCCGGGAATCGAACTCAAGACCTCTAGATCGGGAAGCCGACGCTCTACCTCTCGACCACGGACACCACACGAAAATATGCAAAGGTTATCTATAATATTTCCGCCCTAAAATGCAGATTGTCAAAACTCATTCACTAAAAATTGTCATCTGCAACTTCTTTGAATTTGGACCAGTCTGAAATTGTATATTACAATGTATGTACAAAGAAAGATGTTCGTAAACCTAAGTGAGGTATCAGGTGGAAGCTGGAAAAGGATGTAATAGTGGTACTGAAGCGAGATTTAACAGGAACCCATTGATAGGTGCTCCATCCGCCGCGACATGACTTAAAAATTGTTAAAAGCGGCGTTAGACCCCATACAAACAAAAACAATCAAACAAAGATAGGAGTCATTTTGTGAATCAGGGGGATATATTTTTTGTCATTGAGGTAGGTCTTCCAAGATGGAGTATTTCTGTCCTTAATGGTGTAGTCTAAATCTATTTTACAACAACTGATAAAAACAAATTCTTACGACTTTGATAAATCCCTTTCAATTCCCCCTGGTGATTAAAGCGCGAATGAATTCAACATCTACAACATTTACATGAAAAATTATTGCTTCGCGGAAAGAGTCTTTGCTTGAAGTCTTTATTAACATTGCTCGGGCTTGAAAACATCCGAAAAAAGGTCTTTTTCTTAATTTGACGTTTCAAATGAATACTCTCAATATTATACCGTAGGTCGACAGGATAGGTTAAAATATACAATTTTGGATAACAGCATGCAGAACGTTTCATAAAGAAGAAATATTATATATTATGTAAGACGGAAGATTCATCATGATGCACAGGAAATTACAGGTTTTGTTGAATATGATAAAGTCTTATTGGGAGCTGTCTAGGACATCTACATGGGACACGTCACGTGTACGGGGGCCTAGAACGTGTCACGTATACGGGCTCTAGAGCATGTCATATATACTGGGTCTAGAACATGTCACGTATACGGGGTCTAGAACGAGTCACGTATACGGGTCTAGAACGTGTCACGTGTGCGGGATCTAGAACATGTCACGTATACGGGGGCATGGAACGTGTCACGTATAAAGGGTCTAGAACGTGTTACCTTTACGGGGGGTCTAGGGAAATTGACCGACACAACTTATTAAGATATATGAGCCATAAAATAAAAGGCATCTCAATGAAAGGTTTACCACGTTTAAGTTGCCAAAACAACAAAAATGTTGTATTCTTTTGTTTTCCTTCAGAACAATGCCTATACCATGTCTAATTTATAAAGTTTTCCTTGACTTTATTTCTCGGGGAGTTTCAAGACGCGCAGAATATGGTTTGAGAAATACGAATGGGATTTTCACGTGCGTTTCAAAATGGCCCTTCTCTTCCAAACCATATTTTATTTTTGCTTATACCCCCCTCTTTCCTTCCCTTCTCTCTCTCTCTCTCTCTCTCTGTCTCTCTCATTCTTTCTTTCTTTCTCTCTCTCTCTCTGTCTCTCTCTTTCTTTCTTTCTTTCTGTTATATTGAAAAAAGAATCATAAATGTTAATCACAAAGACCACAATTTTGAATTTTTATTAATGCTTGAACTAAAACAGAGTTCCTTATTTTTAGATAGATAAAAACATTTTTATAGGAAAACGTAAGTTTTTTAATATGAATACATCAAGCAAGTAGAAATAACTACATTTATACTGAAAGGCATTCTGACAGCCTCAACATTATGTCTGTATGCACGCACATAAAAGAAAATAATAGGCGTTAATTAACTAAATTCTATCATTTACAGTAGGAACATTGAGCAATACATTTTCCGAGAAACACTTTAAGATGATTGATTTAGCAGCAGTTTATTCTGTTTGAGAGAGTGCAACACGAAAGAGCTAGATGATTAAGTTTTAAAATACCTCAAACTTGTCTTGTCAATTGATCAATCGCTGACCCCGCCCACTTACTCCTTTGGTCACGCCCACTGCCTCCAACAGGAAGTCCCGCTTCGATTTTTAACGGCGTTATGCAAAAATCATGGCCATCATCATGTAACAAATATGTAGAATAGTTGGTTGGCGGCCTAAACGTCGTAACTACAGCTTGAATAAGCTGTAGTTACGACGTTTAGGTCGCCAAACCAACAAAAAGGTAAACAAAAATGGCGACCAATGAAGGAGTTGAACAGCACAGGTCCGGGCTGAATAAATTATTTGATTGGTGGGTGTATTCCTTGATTGACAGACGCGATTGGTGAACAGAAGGTTTTTAAAATTTCAATAAAGTAAATATTATAGAAATGTGGAAATTGTACGCTGTAATAGAGGAAAATATCTGTTACACCAGTTACCTTTTAGATACCGTTACTATATGACATCGGGCCCATAGAACAATGTGTTTCGAGGGGAGGGGGGTGGGGGATTTAGCCCCAAATGATTTTGACAGGAATGGAAATTGTTGCACCTGCTTGTACTGGTACATCAACACTAAAATTTCAAATTGACGGATCGCTGGCCACGCCCATCTACTTCCCTGGTCACGCCCACCGACTCCAACAGTTAACGTAAGATAAAAAAAAAAGTTACTAGGGTGGGGGTATACCCACGTTCCCAGCGGCGTGGCAGTGATTCGAACCCTCAACCCTTAACCTCTCTGAGACCACGAGTCCAACGCATTTAACATTGGGCCAAGCAGCACCCACCAAGGTTTGGTAACTGTAGCCTTAACCCATTCCAACGCATTGACGCTTTTTGACGCCTCTCAATAAAACAATTGGGAAACATTGTGTAAAATGAAGAAATTGTTTGAAAAAAATAATTTGTTCATTTAATTGATTGATTGAATCGGGTCTAACGCTCATTTTAACAGTATTTCGGTCATATCGCGGCGGCTGGATCAGCTAACAATGGATTCCTGGTATTTCTCACACCAGCACTACCACTACATCCTTTCCTAGCCTCCAGCTGCTATCCAACCTAGGTTTACGATTTTCCACCTATTGGTGAGAGACAAATGTCGGTAAGAATATGTGCCGCCGCCGGGTATCGAACCCATGACATCCATTATTGAAGATAAGGAGTCTGGTGCGCTACCCACTGCGCTATGACGGCGGCTTGTTAATTAATTACAAAGTTTTCTATCAAGAAAGCTGAAAACATCTAAAATTTCATAAAGCTTAAATTGTCGTCTGCAACTCCTTTCAATCTCGACCTGTCTAAAACCGTGTTGAGTGGTAATGGGTTAATATGACCTGATCTCACAAAAGTTGACATGAAATAAAGGTGCTTTAACTCAATCCAACGTGGTGAAACTTTAGACTGGGCCAAATTGAAAGATGTTGCAGACGACAATTTTTAGTTGGTGGAACTTAGAAAGTCTTTGCCATTAAGATTAAGAAATCATGATGGATATTGAAGAAACAAGCAATTCTCTCTTTATTCAATATATTTTCAAAAACTATCTTCGGGTTCGGGGGGGGGGGCAAAAAAGAGTATTGTGTGTGAAAGGGTTAAAGAAACCCCATCACCTACCAAAGAAAATTCAGTTCTATGGGCGTTCGATTTTGCATTGAACAGGATCTAAAATGAACAGTTGCAATGTCGAAAAAATAATTTTGATCGGTAAAAAATCTTTTTCGCCAAAAAAAAATCAGCTAGAGTCGTAATTGGGACGATTTGTCAGCGGAAGAGAAACTAGCTTGTCTGTTTCCCCGGTCCTGACAGCTGCAGATAGTCATGATTGATAATTTTCTGTCTATAAGAACGTATCCAATTACGTAAATATACGGACATACGAAAACTTCCCGTCAATCATGGAGCCACAATGTGCTAGAGGCCGATACCGCCATCTAGTGACTGCTGTGTAAACAATGGACACTGATATTGTCCAGATGTAGTTATGACGTTTTTGTCTACCAACGAAGATTTTGGTTGGTAAATAATCGTCGTTCACAACGAATTGATTTAAGATTCGTGTCCTATTTTAAACCTTAGGTCATATTTGTGATATTGTCCTAGGTTATCCATTACCACATAACACAAGTTTAGACGGGTCTAATTTGAGCCTATGCGTGACATTTCCAACCGTTTCGCATGTCCATGATCACCCTGGACACCCATTCGGGGCAATAAGAACATTCGCTGTTTGTTAAAAGATGCTTCGGGTCAGTATCTATCTACAGAGCGCAGAGTGAAGACTCTGATCAGACTGTGCGGATGCACAGGCTGATCTGAGTGTTCACTGGGAGCACATGTGTAATGGTTTGAAATGTTACGCTTACGCTCATTCAAAAGAAGTTGCAGTTTTGTCAAAGCGGTGTCGTTGATGTTTGTTGTTAGTATTGGGGGGAAAATTAGAAATGAAATTAGAAAACTAATTGTTGTAAGAATTTTTTTCATTTTACACAGTTTTTTCCAAACACTACTATATATCTTTAAGGCGTCGTCAAAGAGCGGGCTTGTGTGGAAAAATGTCTCATGACCCGGAAATTCGAATTTTAGGTATTTTGACCGATGTAGCCAATACCGATGAATTACGTTACATTTTGAATATGACATCATGACAAGTAATTTCAATTCTTTTCTGTACACATCAATGGTCAAATAGAAAATGTAGCACCCGAGTTCTTCGTTTAGTCGATCAAAAACGTGCATTCTGATTAGCCGGAAAAATTATTTATACCTCCACGAACAAAATTTTGGGCACGCATCTATTCTGTATGCTTCGACACAAAATAGTTCCATTAAAGATGTATCAGATTTTTTAAATATTTGCCTTTTTGGCTTGATTCATTAAATTATAAGAAAAGGTAATTGAGATATTCATACAGTGTGATAAGGTTTGAAAACAAATGTTCTATTCATCTCTTAAATGATTTAAAAAAAAGTATTCACATTTTTCGGGAAATGCACAATGGCTGTCAGTACATTTGTATTATCCTGGTTGGTAACATGTAAACAGCTTATCAAGCAAGACAAGTTAATGTTTTAAAGCAACAAATGGAAATAAAATTTACGAAATATTTGCGTGAGGGCATTTCAAAATTAATGGATTCTTTTTTACTTTCCCCGTCGAATATTTTATTTCGTGTTTTTATTGGCAATGAAAATATGAAAAAGAGTAGTGCTAGGTTTTGTTCCCTTAATACATGGTGGAATCAACTTAAACTCGCAACTAAAGAATAAGAGTTGTTCGTTATACCTGACATTGTAGGAGAGGATTATCACGTTTTTTTAGTTTGCCAAAAGATGTCGCAGCCACTGTAAACCTTTTTAAAGGAAAAAAATAAATGGTGGAAAAAGAATGTCATGTCGTTATTTTGGTTCATAGCGCTCATAGCGGTATACAGTTTTTAAGGAATAATTAACCCTATAAACTTTGTTTGAAGTTTGGCAAGTAACGGATCGCTGGCCCCGCCCACCGATATGCCGGCCACACCCTCTGAGTCAAACAGGAAGAGTGCTATAAAAATGTATGAACAATTGATTAATCTTTGTCCTTTCATTCTATAAATTTATTAGTGGAAAAACTCTGGAAGTATGTCACGCTTTTGAAATTGACGGATCACGTCTTTCATTCACAGAATCAATCGATTAATCAAATCATTAATTTAGTTTCTTTGTTTGAATGGGTTTTACGCCGCTTTGAACAATCTTTCAGTTATATCGCGGTGGCTGGAGCACCTAACAATGAAATCCTGGTATTTCTCACACTAGTACTACCATTACATCCTTTCTTAGCCTCCAGCTGCTATCCAACTTAGGTCTACGATTATCGACCTATTGGTGAGAGACAAATGGTCGGAAAGGATGAGTGCCGCCGTCGGGGATCGAACCCGGGACCTCTAGATTGACAGTCCGACGTGCTACCAACTGCTCTATGACGGTGGCCCAATACATTAATTTAGATTAGCACTTATATGGATGCTGATCAGTGTCTATAACTCCTGCCAAATAAGGATTTTTCCGATTTCAGCATGATAAGATTAAAGATACTAGCATTATTCAACTTAATGCTGTGCTTAAGAGAGACAAGCAGGTGATGTAGACTAAGATATGTCTGCACTAATGTGCAGGCTGATTTTCGTCTATACTGCCTGTCTAAACAGGAATATTTTAGGTTCAGCATGACAAGGGTTAAGACACTAGCCTTGTCTAGCTTCGCGTTGTGCTGGAAATTCGATCTAGCTCGGCATAGCAGTGATGCGCAAATTTCGTGTTAAGCAAACAGATCAGCTTAAATGTCGTCTTTTGCTGAACAAGCACTATTAACCCCAATCCGTGTTAAGCTTGACTGACTTAACAGGTAAGCTCATATCCATGTGTAATATTTTCGAGCTCGGTTGTTCAGCTGGCAAAACAAAGCTATTGTTTAGCTAAATGTCGAATACTAACTAATAAGCCTACTGCACAGCCTCTTATTTAGATTGTATAAAAGTAGCATGCTACTGATCCTACATTAGTATGTAGTTCTGTTTTTGAGAACACTTGATGTTGTTCTTTGGTAAAGCAAATATATATATATTTATGTATGTGTGTGTGAGTGTGTATATATAAGAAAAGATATCGCGTTTTTCAATGCTAAAATAATCATAAAGATAACATTTAACTCAAGCCGTATGGAAATCTAGACAAACTAAGAATATTTTTCCCCGTATCTTAATATAAATAAGACATAATCAGAGTACCCAGCAAATTATTACAACCGAAAAAGTTCTCGGTACATATATTTTGTAAGAGTCAAATAGTGTTCAATATACGGTAGGCTAAAATGACATCATTTCATTCTGCAGAAGACGTCATTATGCGAAAAAAAGTAATCAAAATGGTAAAGAAAAAGGAAAATTATTGTAGATTTTGTTAGCATTTTATCGAATTTGTTTAATAAGAATGTAGGTACATGTATAAGATAATATGGAATAATACATTACGATAGCGACACAACATCTTGTATTTGTTTGAGCGGCGGGAAAAAAATTTTATATTTTACGAGACCAATTGCTGTCGAAACATACTATTCCCTTTATATCTGGACCAAATACAGACTATGCGATTATTTCTTAACTTTAAGTCAAAATACCTCCTTATATCAAAAGTTTTCAGACATATTTGACCTAATGACCAGTATCTATCGTAAATCAAATACAAAATACACGGCTATCTGAACGATTATGCAAATCTCGTGCCACTGCAATCAATTCCATTTGCAGATATCCTTGGTGGCAGTTAGTTGATTTGTTTCCATAGTGATTGAACTAGCGATTTCTTACAGTTCGTTACGTATCCGCAAACACTAATGATATGCGACCGATGCCCAACAGCCCAAATATGCATTCTCTACAAAATGGCTTTCGAAGGCTTAACGCAAAAATAGTAGAAATTACTATATTTTTATAATCGACTATAATAGTCTTGTATTAGTTCCTCGAAAATATATCTAAAAAGAACAGAAACGGGAATTACTTTTCAACTAAAACCTGACAATCTCTGAACGAAATGTCCGCACAACAATGCTGTTCTGTTTGCCGTAATTCAGCTTCAACTGTTTTTCCATATTGACAGCTTTAGTTTTTGAACTTTGAACTATTTACCCTATTACCTACTGGCAAGATTATAGTTTGGTCCAAATTAAAAGAGGTTGCATACGCCAATTTAAAGTTTATGCAATTTTAGATTTTTTCAACTTTCTGGGTAGAAAAATTATGGAAAATGAAGAAAGTGTTTGGTTTAAGCAATTTCTTCGTTTCTTGAGCGACGTCAAAAAAACGTCATTGAGTGGGAAAGGGTTAAAGCACACCACTGAAGTATATAATAGATATATTCCTAGCGTGACTTAAAGTGCAAGAGAGAAAAACAAACCCGTTGGGTATTTTTGATATTATATGGGTGATATTATAATAATAATAGTAATAGAAATAAAACTGCATTCTGTATTTATAGAAAGTATCTCATTAAGCTGACATCATTATACATGCAATTAAATATTAATAATGAAGACTGTTTTGTTGTTGTTGTTGTTGTTGTTGGGTTTTTGTTTTGTTTTGTTTTTTGTTGGTTTTTTTTTACAATTAGGCAATTCTTAACACAAGAATTTAGAGATGAAATGACGCTCATAAAGATGAATGTTTAAAAAAAAGGCGATAATGTACTTGTATTACAATTATTCAAACGGTTTAAAACATATAGAATTGCATTTCGTTACCTTTGAATTGATGTCATAATGCCAATTATGACGTCATTTTTCTAATGTTATTTGTTTCGCTGCATATCATCAATGGAAAATGTTCACGATTTTATAGATTTATCGCAAAAATTAAAATCATATTATAATAAGTACTGAATTTATGAATTTCAAGAATTATGTTAGAATTATTTGATAACAACTATCGCTAGATCGTAATAATAAGAATACGGGTTTGCGTTTAGGATGAAAAGCTCTATCAAGCGTATCCCTCTTGAATCCCGCTTTTCACCAAAGTGCTCGTTCAAATCGGGGTACTATTTTTTTTCCCCTCCATTGCAGCGAGCATCATTTCTTTCGTTAACGCAAGGCAGGGTTGCAATGATGTGTATCAGCCGCGTAGATATGTAAAGATCAATCTTGTTAAGCGTAAAATTCTATAGTAATAAGATAGTTCCGACTAGACTAAGACAGGCAAATCAATGACGTATACTGATATCCAATATCTAGAGTTGTACGTCATTCATGGTAATAGCTATATTGAATTGTAATTGTGCTTGAGTAATTGTTTAATTGCAGATTGTCATTCAATGATTTAATGCGCTCACGCGCATGCGTATTTATACGCATTCCGATCAACTAAAGTAGAGCCCCTAAAGTAGAGATGATAAAACTTTAAGCCCCTTTTATGTTGGGGATTTTACAGAACTTGCAGACAACTTACTTGACGGGTTCTCTCTTTCCGACATTCGGCAGGTACACAATAAAACTACGTTTTTGTTTTGTTTTTTGTTTTTGTTTTTGTTTTTTTTTGGGGGGGGGGGGGGTTAACTCGATTGTTTCGGAGAAAACCTGAGGTATTGGTAGAGCTAGGTCGTCGACTGCGTCCCCGTCTGTATTTAATCTTGTTTTCCTATTAACACTCTCCTGTTTTGCAAAGTTTTAGACCTGCCCAAATTCAAAGGTTTCATAGACGACAATCTAAAGTGGATTTTATGAGAAAAAAAATCATTCAATAGGGTAGAAAATATTGTGGAAAAAGAAGAAATTTCTTGTGACAAGCAATTTCTTCTTTTTCCACAATGTTTTCTCAAGTATAAAAACACAGGTAGGTATATGTGACCTATATGAATTAATGGCTGAAATGTATGTGTTACGAAATGTACTTTGCTCTGGTTCTGATTACATGCTTGTTAATCATTTGCTAGACGACAAAATTTTATTTTAGATTGGTCCAAATTCAAAGAAGTTACAGACAACGATAATTAGTTGATGTGTGTGTGTGAGTGGGGGTGGTGTTTGGGAGTGTTTGTGTGTGTGTGTGTGTGTGTGTGGATGTGTGTGTGTGTGTTTTGTTTGTTGTTGTTGTTGTTGTTTTGTAATCTTTGTCTTACAGGGTAGAAAACATTTTTGATAATGATGAAATTGGCTAAAATAAGATTTTTTCACTTTCTACAGTGTTTCCCATTGCAAGCTTTTTTCTTAGGATGTCGGAAAGCTGAGTCGTGTGGGAGGGGGTTAAATATATCAGCGTGGTTACAACTGAACGACCAAAAATCTAGTGTTATGTCCGTAGAGATGAGAAGCTCAAGATGTTTTTGTATACGCGACGCGAATCGAGTCTTAACAAACAGGGCATACAAAGAGTGCCCTCGTCGTTCTTAACCTTTGTCATGCTAAGCCCGCAATATTCCGGTTTTGGCAAGAGGAGTAGACTAAGATCAGACTGCACTTATGTGCAGGCTGATCTTAGTCTACACCTCCTGCTTGTACTTTTCCCGCCAGAGTTGTTTATGGAGTTGATTTCTAAAAATGATATTGATTTTTGAACAAGTTCTATCAGTGCTTTCAGTCCTTTGATTTGACAGCAATTCAGTAAGGTAATTTATACTGCATTGCAAGGGCTTAACATGGCATAGTTGATGAAAGTATTAAATTGTTTCGTTGACTAGGCGAATTTTCTCGTGAAAAAAATAACAAATCTCTCGATAGTGTAGAAAAATATACAGTAGAATTATCTTAGTCTTCTATTTCGGCATTTCAAAATCCTCGTCTGTAACCGCTTTTGAATACTTGGCGTCTTTAGCCCATTCCCACACATTTCCTGCTTTTCACGTCCATAAAGAAAATAGTTCTGGAAAACAATGTGGAAAATGCAGAAATTGCTTGTTACAAGCAATTTTTGCATTTTCAACAGTGTTTTATCCTCGGAGAGACAAAGATTTTTAAAAAGTTCAACCAGTTGAAATTGTCGTCTACATCTTCTTCCAATTTGGACCGGTCTAAAATTGTGTGGGAGTGGGTTAAAAGGTGAAATGACGTCTTTCGATTCAGAATTCACATGGCTCACTCGAAACCCCGTTGAGCTACGCCAATTAACCAATCGTTAGCCCCGCCCATTTACTCCGACAGGAAGATCCACTTCGGTTTTAAACGACGTTACTTTGCAAATTACTGGCCTGTAGTATGTAACAATAAGTAGAATGGCGACCTAAACGTCGACATTTAAGTCGTAAAAACCTACGAAATGCTTCGCGTAAATTGCGGGCAATGTATGAGTTCGAAGTTAATGTCCAGTCTAAACTAATTATTTCATTGGTCGGCTGATTATTTGATTGCGAGACGCGATTGGTCAATCAAACAAACCGAAATAGTACGTTTGAGTTTAACCTATTCATTTACATCGAATGGGAAACAAGTATATTTAACTTAGATTATCCCTCTCGATTTTGTTTCCTGGAGAGTTCGCCAGTACTTGCATCGAATGTGTAGGCCAATGATCGATAGCCGCCCCCGATAATCGAACTCCGGATCTCTTAATCGGGAAGTCGACGCTCTACCTGTCGGCTACGGACACCAACAGTACGCCACAATAGTACGTCATCATCCACAATTTCACCCCTTACCATACGACACAATTTTAGACTGTTCCGAATTCATCAAAAGTGCAGACGCGTGAAATTTTCAATCTTTTGTGAAGGGGGGGGGGGGTAGATAGAAATATTAAGGGAAATGAATAGATTGCTTATAAGCATTTACTTTATTTTCTACATTGTTTTCCGAAATTGGTCCTGAGAGAAGCGGAATTGTGTTGGGAAGGGATATCCAAATATTATGCAGAGTCATCGTAAAAGATGCCAAGAAAACGCGGGGTGTTTTGTCTTCTGTAGAGAAAAGGGTTTTATAATTCGCTTTGGTGAAAGAAGAATCCTAAATATAACAATATATTTAATTGAGCAATGTCTACGATAGTTCCTTTATGTGGGCTGACAAAAAAATTGAAGTGATTAAAACTAATGGAACCTGAGTTGTGGATTGTCACGTTTTATTAAACACTATATGTCTTCGACAGTGTTTTCCCAATACTGTTCGCATTTTCCTAAGTTTCCAGAAAAAATGCACAAAAAGATGGCTTTTATTTTAATATTTATTCAGATGTAAATTTTGAAACCAATCCTTTTCAATAGTAGTTTCATGTATTTGTATTAATGTCACACACTTTTTTTAACCCATTCCCACACAACAAAATTTTAGACTGGTTGACGACAAATGAAAGATCGTGAAATTTTGGACATTTCCGACTTTTTTGGTAGAAAACATTGCGGATAGTGAAGAAATTGCTTGGGACAAGCAATTTCTTCATTTTCCTAAATGTTTTCCAATTCCTTTTTTTTTTTTTTTTTTTTTTTTTTTTGCTGGGGGGGGGGCGTCTAAAAGCGTCATTGGCTGGGAATGAGTTAACAGGATGTCTGTTTGTTACATATATCTGATTTTTTTCAAAATATTGACAATACTTCCTTAGTTTACCTCTTAAGCCTCGTACCATACAGGTTGATTAAAGCTGTAGTTTCGAGCTTTTTTGATTAATCTGACGACTTGATTCGAGCATGACGAAAAGGCCAACCTATAAAAAACCCGTATTCTTGAATACCGGTATTTACTTTCCTACAAGAAGCCGAAGGAAGAAATGGGGCGCTAAAACTATTGGAATGTAATTTGTCGAGAGAAATGACTTCCTTTCGGATGTTGATATCCATTTTATGGACGTTTAATGGTTTAAGTTGACTATAACACGAGGTCGAAAGAGAGTTAATATCACAACTCAGAGCGGTTATTTGTAATTCGAGAAATTAGCGCACCCCAAAATTGTCAATTACCTTACCAGAATAGCCATTCTTGGGGGCTTAACAAAACATTGACTTCCGGTAATATAAACCAAACTCAAGATTACAGTGCAAAGGTTTCGAAAGGTAAAACTTAAAGCTTTTCTCGCAGTCTAGAATATTGTAAGGGATCATTTATTGTGTTGGTGTGTCAGTCTTGAGTAGATTTTTAATCGATCTTAAACCCATTACTAGACAACAGATATTTAGACTGGTTCAAATTCAAAGATGTTGTAGGGGACAATTTTTAGTTGATGATTTTGTTGTTGTTGTTGTTGTCTTTTTAGGTGGAAGTCATTGTGGATAAGGGGAATGTCCTTGTAATAAGAAATTTCGTTATTTTTCCACAATGTTTTTCCAAGCTTTATGTGGCATCAAAAGGCGTCAATATTGGGTAGGGTTAAGATAAAAACCATAGGTAAAACTTCTATGAGGTTTTAGCCTAAAGAGTTTTCTCGAGAAAGGGTCGGATAGCCAAGCTATGTCATAAAATGCTGCAAACGAATCTTAATTTGTAAGATTGTGTTTTTAAAAAGCTTACATATTTATGTTTGTTGTTTTTGTTAAAGTTTTGTTGTTGTTTGTTTGCTTGTTTGGGTTTTTCATTTTCAAATAAAGATTTATAATTCACTGAGAACCGGTATTGCCTCATAAAATACGCTATTAATGTCCGGTGTCTGCAGGCATTCCTAGCTGTAAACAATGGGCCGATGATAAAAGACACATTTGATCGATTCTTAATTGTGAATCGCCGTTTTTATTGGTAACAAACACAAGTAATGTGTTCGTGATATATCCGAACTCTACCTAAATGCATTGATTTGACAGCTGAAATATTTCTGCGACCTGGTCAAAGGCGACTTATTTCCGGTATTACTCACGCCAGTACTACCGCTACATCCTTTCCAAGCCTCCAGCTGCTCATACCACTTAGGTGAATATTCATCCACCCATTGGTGGGATACAAAATTTGCGGAGACCGGAGATCGAACCCTGGACCTCTAGATTGAGACTCCTACACGCTACCAATTGCGCTATTGCCACCGCCACTTGAACCTGTCTTTAAACAGTACAGAAACATTGTCGAAAATCAAGTGAAAAAAAGTTCCCTTTTTTTTTCTTTGTAAACAAAGTAACGAATGTGGGCGTTTATAACAGAATGTCCCTTTGTTACCTTAATTTGGCAAGCAAAAAAGCTTCATTTTTAAAGATGATATTATCTGAATGGAAAATGCTAAAACTTGTCATGCTTAACCCAGATTATTCCTTTTTTGCAGGAGAATTGATAAAGATTAGACTGCACATACGTGCAAGCAGCGGCACAAATTCTTTCCGACATTAATCGTAAACCTAAGTGGGAAAGCAGCTGGAGGCTAGGAAAGGATGTAGTGGTAGTACTGGTGTGAGAAATACCAGGATTCCATTGTTAAGTGCTCCAGCCGCCGCGATATAACTGAAATACTGTTAAAAGTGGCGTTGAACTCAATTCAATCAATCAATCAATCAATCAATCAATCAATCAATCTCTATATAATTATTTTTTCAAAAGAAACAGATCTTCCAATAATTTCAGTATTTTTAGTTTAATACATTTTATTAGCGTTGCCAGTGTAAAAATTTCACACATATTCCGTTCGAGATTGTTAAAATACCAAGTCAAATCATTCGAACATTTCTTGGCATTTACCGTTACTGGAATAGCTAGCGAATGTTTGACATGCAAGTCCCCTTAGACTACCCATTTGCTGCAAGTCCGCTTAGATAACCCGTTCGATGCAAGTCCCCTTAACTTAACAGTTGGCTACTAATTCCCTTAGATTACCAGTTCAGGATCGTAAAACGTTTGAAAGTGTCTTTGTCTTGAAACATGCTGATGGTATAAATGAGAGAGCAAAGCAGGGCGCCAATCTAGAAACGCTGATGAGCGCTACATAGAGCAAAATTGACTTCCCAGCTATTTTTCAAACAAGCAGCTATCAATGTTGTCTCGGTAAAAGGAGTTAAAAGAAAATTGGTGATAACTTTTTTCTATTTCGTAAATTTTGTAGCTTGAATAAATCTGCTATAAACTCGAGAAATAATTTTCGATGTACGCACATGCCTTATACAAAAGAACTATAAATGTATATCACGTGGACCATTAACCACAGAAAATATACAACAGTCGTTTATAAAATTATAGCTTATAGCACGTATTATTTTGTACAGTGCCTTTAGTGCGTCGGAACTTAGTTAACCGAGTCCCACACAACCCCTCCTTTTACGGCCTATACTGGAAAAAAGCATTGGAAAACATTGTGTCAAGCAATTTCTTCATTGTTTAAAATGTTTTCTGTCCCAAAAGACAAATATTTTTAAAATTCCATCAATTTCAAATTGTTTTCTGCAACTTTTTTTTTTTTTGACAGGTCTGAAATTTTCTCAAATGGGAATGAGTTAAGGAACGGGAAATGAGTAAATACTGTGGACTTTTTGCATGTTAATATACATGTATAACCGGTCAACGTACGTAATTATTGACGGATCGCTAGCCACGCCCAGTGAACTCCGATAATACAGTTCGACTGAGGTAATACACAAAATGTTTAGCTCACCTGAGCACGAAGTGCTGATGGTGAGGTATTTTGATCGTCCTCTTTCCGGCATCCGTCGTGCGTCGTCCGTCGTCCGTCGTGTGTCAACATTTTAAAAACGACATCTCCAAAACCGCTCGGCCAATTTCAACCAAATTTGGCAGAAATAAACCTTGAGTGTGCCCGTGAAAAGTTGCTATAGGAATTGAAATCCGTTTGAAACGCTGGTTACTATGGCCGCATTAATAGCTCAGTTGGTAACGCGTCGGACAGTCAATCTAGAGGTCCCGGGTTCGATTCCCGACGGCGGCACTCATCCTTTCCGACTAATTGTCTCTCACCAATGGGTTGATAATCGTAGACCTGTGGGATAGCAGCTTGAGGCTAGGTAAGGATGTAATGGTAGCACTGTGTGAGAAATACCTGGATACCATTGTTAGGTGTTCCGGTCGCCGCGATTTAACTGAAAGATTGTTGAAAGCGGCGTAAAACTCATTTACACAAACAAAACCATGGAAACAAAACTGTTTTTTTAATAAAATCTTTACAAATTATATCCTCCTGGCCTAGAAGGCATAGAGCCTTGATATTTTGCATGAAGCATCAGGACATTGACCTCTTTCAAAATTGCTAAATTCATCACTCTCGGGTCCCAAGGGGCGGATCCCAGGGGGTGGGGCTTATAAAAAAAATTTAAAAAATGATTTTTAAAACGACATCTTCTCCGGAACCGCTTAACATAAATGTTCGAGTTCAAAGTTCGATTCCGATATAAATGAACGATTAGATGGGACGTTCATTTTTTATTCATTTTTTATTCTCAGTCGCGATCCGTAAGTTGGTGACGATGTATCGGTAAGGTCGGTTAAAAATGGCGAATTGGACGAGGCCCCTTAACTTCTATCACAAAAGGGGGTGTTGAAACGGCCATTCTTGGCCTCTCGTATGCAGAAAAGTCACATATCTTGAATATGACAAATAATTTCTATATTCTATATTGTCTTTATACCGCGTCAGGATCCCTATATTCACAAACCAGTCTTAATTAACCCATTGTAAGACACTTAGATTTGAGATTCGTCAATTTGAAGGATGATGCAGATGACTATTTTCGATTGGTTGAATTTAACCCTTGTCATGCTGTGTAAATTACCTTACTGAAATGCTGTCAAATCAAAGGGCTGAAAGCACCGATAGAACTTGTTGTTCAAAAATAAATATTTCTTTCAGAAATCAATTTCATAAACAACTCTGGCAGGAAAAGTACAAGCAGGAGATGTAGACTAAGATCAGCCTGCACATAAGTGCAGTCTGATCTTAGTCTACACCTCCTGCCAAAACCGGAATATTCCGGGTTCAGCATGACAAGGGTTAAAAGTTCTTTTTCTAATAGCGTAGAAAACATTTGGATAATAAAGAAATTGCTTGTCACAAGCAATTTCTTCACTCTCCACAATGTTTTCCCAAGTTGGGGCGTGAAAAAAGCGGGAATGTGTGGGAATGGGTTAACGTTTGATTTTGAATTTAACACCGAAGTATCTCAATGGCCGGAATGGAACTTTGAACTCCGACATTTGACAACATTTATGTAAAGCACTTTCATGGGTTTGGCGTTAAAGTTTCGTAACTACAGCTTATTCTACGTTAAGATCACCAACCAACCAATACACTTTTTTATATATGTTACTATGTTGCTTGCCATAAATTTTGCAAAATAACGCCGTTTGATATCCAAGTCGGACCACCTGTTGGAGTCGGTATGCGATGCCAGCGATCCGTCAATTAGACGGGTAAATACAGATAATCCCACTTTGTTACCTTCTCGAAAATTCTGTTGTTCAAATCATCAGTTCGCCGTCAACAGATTATAGTATACTTTTGAGTCAGTAGAACATTTACCAGGAAGGACAAATCGAACATCCTGTCAGAGTCAGTATGCGATGCCAGCGATCCGTCAATTGGACTGGTTAGTACACACTATCCCAATTCGTAACTTTCTCGAACTTTCTTGTGTTCAAAACATCAGATCGTCGTCAACAGATTATTGTAAACTTTTGAGTCATTAGAACATTTACCAGGAAGGACAAATCGAAGGACAAATCGTTCTTTTATGTTTCCTGTGACACAATTCCCCGACATTTTACGATTTCTCAGAGGATAATAAAACTCCGTAAAAGGTTTGTGTGAGATTGATTTTGTAATTGCTTTTGAAAGGTTGATGGATTTAACTATTATGTTCAGTTGGACATTGGTACAGGCTTTCCTCGAGGCCGAATTTAAACTCTAATTTTGAACGGAGTTTCCAGATGACGTCAGTCATTTGTGTCATTCGGCAATCCTCGGGCGATCTCCGAAGTCTCCGATCTTTACGTAAGATGCAAGTACGGAATCAGCCGAGTTGTGACGAATGCCATTTGTGTCTTTTTACGTTCTTTTTATGTAACAGTCATAACGAAAGGATTTCAAAGAAATCAATGCAAAAATTCATTGACCTCGGTCAGACTTCGCGATTTACTCAGGCTGACCGAGGTCGAGATTTTTGCTCTTTGCAGTTTGTGCATCTAGAATGATATATCTACCACACTGTAACTCTATATTCGGAAACTATCTTTAATTGACCTATGCAAATGAAATATAATTTTCATTATCCTAAAAATATCTAATATGAATGAAAACGCATTTTGCATTGAGGCATTCTGTCTCGCAAAAGTCTTGAACCATGCCAGCATGCACAATTTGCAGTTTGAATTTTTCATACTTTCGAGATGATTAGCTTTTCTGTATCTAGTTAAATTCCGTAAGAGGACGACCAAAAACCTCGTAAGTATAGATTTATGTAACGTGTAGCTACGGTGGTTTGGTCATCTACCGACGATATAAACCGGTCACTGAAAAGATGGGTTGATTATTTCGATAATATACTATCAAATGGGATTTTTATGATCTGAATTAGATGATAAAGGATGCATTTCTAACGACCATATCAATTTACGACAGCAACTGGCTTGCTACTGTACCTTATAACTAATCTACGTTATGCAAAGCACATAGAAAACATTGTGGAAACTGAAGAATTCGCTTGATACAACCAATTTCTTCATTTTCCAACAAGCTTTCCAAAGTCTTTTCTTCAGAGGCGTAAAAAGGACAGATTGTGTTGGAATGGATTAAATTGGGTTGAACGCCATTTTTAACAGTATTTCAGTCATATTGCGGTGGCTAGAGCACCTAATAACGGATTCCTGGTATTTCTCACGCCAGTACTAGTTAAAAAGTGTAAATCGATTTCTAAGTATAAGCTATAAAAATACTTTTAGCGATAGAGAGTAAATGTCTAATGCGGTTCCTTTGTGGAAATGTCGAATAAATCGTCTTATTAAGCCAATTAAAACGTCTGAGGAATAAAATGGAATCCTTTCTTTTATGTCTACGACTTAACGGGAAAGATATCCCCATTGTTGTAGGCACATCCTATCAGCCGATTAACACACAACCCTGCTTATTTATATTCTGAAGAAGAAAAACATTGAAAAATATTGTGAGAAAAGAAGAAATTGCCTTTTACCCTTACATTTATATGCACTTTGAATAGTTATCTTTTGATTCCATACAAGTCTAAAATCTTTTCTGATAAACTTGTGTGGTTTTGTGGTTTGTTTGTTTCTTTGTTTGTTTGTCTGTCCATCTGTTTGTTTGTTTTCGTGAAAAGAGGTATCAATTCTATGAAATATAGCGAATAAGGAAGGAGCCACAAAATATCTTGTTTGAAATTCTGTAAACTTGATTGACGGACTGCTGGCTCCGCTTACTGACTCCGTAAGCAACAGTAACATATTCCGACAAGAAGTTCCACCTTGATATTAAACATCATTATTTTGCAAATGTTGTTTGGCATCTCAGGCAAACTGTCTTGTCGGAGGTCAAGCGTGTGGTCTGTGATCATTCTATTTCACTTACAAAACACTTTGTCGCAATCTGCTAAAAGTAAGAAAAAATCTGAATTTTTGTCAACACATAGTGTTGAACCTATTTCCATATAATCCCACTTGATTACGCCCGTCATGAATAAAGCTCTAGTAAACATTGTCTATCGTGGAGAAACTATGTCCTGATACAAACATTTTCTTTCTTCATTCGTTTTCTACCATAAAGACAGAGAATTATAAAATTTGGTAGTTTGGTGATGGGTTTAAATATGCTCACAGGTATAGACATGTTTAATATGAAGTTTAATTTCTGTCTGGTTCCCGGGAAACTGTAGACAATATCCCTAGGGTAATGATTCCACTAACAGTAATCAAGTGACAACCACTGTACCATATTAAATATTTAAAATTGTCTTTCTGCAAAGCCTTTTAACCCTTGTCATGCTGAACCCGGAATATTATTGTTTGGGCAAAAGGTCTAGACAAAGATCAGAATGCACATATGTGCATCCTGATCTTTGTCTAGTCCTCCTGCTTGTCCCTTTAAACAAGGATTGGTTATACTATTGATTTTCTAAATGATTACAAAAAAATAGTGTTTTCTTTGCTTTCAATCCTTTGAATTTAACTGGATTTTTAGAGGATTTTATTCAGCAAGACAAGGGTTAAGACTTAGGTTTATGTAAAAACACAAAATGTTTCTCTTTCGCGTTAGTCAGCTCTGTATCCTCGAACCTCCTTCACTTGTATCTTGTCCTGAAACACCCGTTTCGACAATTATGATTATCAGTTTCTTCTTTTCCTCAGATACGTTTTCTGAAATCGTAGGTCCAAGACGATTAAATCAAAGTACTGAAATTACTATGAGCTAGAAAAACACGGTTTGTTGAGTAACCCTGTTTGTCAACGAGAAGCGAGGTTAAATTAACCCAGGATTAAAGCAATTACAACATGACAAAATCTTAAACTTGTTCAAATTGAAAGAAGTTGCAGACGATAATTTCAAGTTGGTTGAATTTAGAAAATATGTCCCTTGTTGAAAAGAAAACATTGTGGACAATGAAGAAATTGCTTGTTGTGAAAGGGTTAAATAGCATGCTTTTGAAAGAGTTTTCTACAATTTGAATAGAGTTACCAATATTCATGAAATACACGAGAACTACTTTTATGGCGTTTGCATTCAATGGATTTAGTGGTGAAGCCTCCAGTGGCAGTTTGCACTCATTGAACTTTGAGACGACCTCAAAATTTTGTCTGTTAACTGTTGACGCTTTGCTAGCTAAAATGACTGGGAAGCTACCTGGTTTACATTTGCTATAGACGCGATACGATATCGTAGCCTACGATTTTTGTAAGGTATTTTACTACCTACGATGTAGTATGCTACAATTTTTGTAGGATATATTTTTACTACCTACGATGTTGTTTGCTACAATTTTTGTAGGATATCGTAACCTACGTTTTTTGTAGGTTTTTTTACTACCTACGATGTTGTAAGCTACAATTTTTGTAGGATATTTTTGACTACCTACGATGTCGTAACCTACGATTTTTGCAGGATATTTTTGACTACCTATGATGTCGCAACCTACGATTTTCGTTGGATACTTTTTACTACCTACGATGTCGAAAGCTACGTTTGTTTGTTTGTTTGTTCTGCTGTTTGCTTGTTTGGTTACTTGCTTGCTATTTTGCTTTCAGAGCGGATTCTTGTGTATTTTTAAACATATCAATTGACCAATCGCGGCTGTTAATCAAGGAATATATCGACCAATCAAATTATTCTTTATTCGGAATTTAAACTCCGACATT
Organism: Fragum fragum; assembly: GCA_946902895.1. Taxonomy (NCBI): domain Eukaryota; kingdom Metazoa; phylum Mollusca; class Bivalvia; order Cardiida; family Cardiidae; genus Fragum; species Fragum fragum. The sequence goes on from OX336373.1 coordinate 23,738,717, forward strand.
GGTCACCATTTGTGTGAAAAAAAATTGTTGTTTGGCCAACCAACGATTCTACTTTTTTGTTACATACTACAAAAATAACGCCGTTTAAAATCGAAGCGGGCTTCCGGTCGGAGTCGATGGGCGTGGCTAAAGGAAAAAGTGGGCGGCACCAGCGATTGATCAATTCTTTTGGATTCTCGTACGGCATTTGACGGATCTCGGATCTCTCCATTTGTGATAAACGCCTGGACAATGTATGTTTCTACACATGTATGAAATTTTTAAGGATTAAGGGTCTCGGCGAGTTAGCGTAAGGTGTACCGTTTCACAAAACTAGACGGCTAAATTTTAGATTAGTCCAAATTGAAAGGCGATGAAGACGGTAATTCAAAATTAGTGAAATTTAGATTTTTTCAACAATCTAGGTAGAAAACATTGTTTAAAATGAAGAAATTGCTTGTTACACGCAATGTCTTCATTTTACACAATGTTTCCCAATTATTTTTCCTGAGAGGCGTAAAGAAGCATCCTTGTGTGGAAAAGGGCTAAGTTGTGTAATCATAAAAAAACGCGTAAAAGCATAAATGATACACGTTCAACCGATGCACGCTCAGTTTTAGCTTGAAGTTTCAAACGAGTTTAGTTTAGTTTAAAGCTTGAAGAAGGGTTATTCGTTTGTTAAAAAAGGGCTAGTTTCAAGAAACATTAAGGTTTCAATGCCCTTTTATAATTGTCTTAAAATTGCTCACAAGAATTTCAATTAAACACATTTAATGACCTAGCTTAATGCGTCTGCAGGCAATCTTCTGTTTTTACCCTTATTAGGTAAAAGTGGTTGAAATATTAATACTTTTAAGATTAATTAAAATCAGTCTGAAAGTACGTGAAGTCGATCAGGGAATTTAACCCATTACCACACAGTGAGGCTGTCTGACAGCCTGGCGAAATACAATAATCAATAACTTTGCGGGAAAATTGCTTGTAACAATCATTTTCTCATTTTCTCACAGTGTTTTCTACCCTATTTGGCATTTATTTTCCAATTTTAGTGCAATTTTAAAACTCGTTTGAAACTTGTTTCAATTTGGACCGGTCTAAATTTTTGTCGTCTGGAATTGGGTTCAAGGTGTTTTTCGTTATTTTATATACATTGAATTTGGTTCTTCATTTCCTTTAAAAGATTCTAATTATTTTTTCACCAAAATCACCTAAAATTCGATTAATGACCCTATATAGAAAAGGACCAGTCATTGACCATCCATATCAATAAGCTGTTTTTAGGATAGAATTTGTGAATCTCTCGCCGCGCCCACTTACTCCGACATGAGGTCGACTTCGATATTAAACGGCATTAGTTTGCAAAACTATCGCCAGTAGCATGTAACGAATAAGTAAAAAGGTCTGTTTGTCGACCTAAACGCCATACCTACAGCTTAAATAAGTTTTAAAGCGGTTATTCCGTATGAAGTTTGAATTCATTTAAGATCCGACTCATTTCATATAAAAACGGTGTTTCAGATGTCGTTGCCATGACAAAATCATAGTTAGAAAAAAAGGTATCGTTTTACATCCTTTCATTTTCATTTTAAAAAGGTCAATTTTTTAACATATATAAAATGAAATGCAAATTATTAAAATTTAGAATAAAAAAATATGTTTTTCAATTCTTAAATTCGTTTCAGTAATAAGCATTCACCTCAGGGGTGATACTAAATGACCCATTACTTAAGAAGCCCCTTAACCAATTCCCACACGATTCCGCCTTTTTACGCAGCTTAAGAAAAAAGCTTTGAAAAAAAATGTTGAAATGACGAAATTGCTCGTTACAAACAATTTCTCCATAATCCACAATATTTTCTACACCAAAAGACAAAAAAAATCAACAATAAAATGTCGTCTTCAATTATTTTCAATAAAATCAATTTGGACTAGTCTAAAATTTTGTTGTTTGGGAACAGGTAATTGGGAAATATATATAAAAAAAATCTAAGAAGTGAACTAATTTGGCTGCATATCAGGATATTCACAACAGTCTGATCTTTGTCTACACCTCCTGCTTCTAGTTTTCTTGCAAGGGCTGTTTATGACATTGATTTCTAAAATGAATATTGATTTTTGAACAACAAGTTCTTTCAGTGCTTCCAGCCCTTTGACTTTACAGCAATTCAGTAAAATAATATATACAACATGACAAGGGTTGAAAGTTGAGTCGTGCCTAAGATGGGTGCTCTAACATAATAATATAAATAACGAGATGTGTGTTAAAAGGATATGGTCTCGTCTATAAAAAGCTAATCACACTGTATCTATACGCGGCGCGGATTCATACATGAGTGTGATTATTTTTTTTTTCGATTCATAACTACTTGGAAACAAAAATATTCTCTTCGTTTCTTATACTTGATGGCTTCAAGCGGAAAAAAACTACACTACTTTTAAAGAAATTGATACATTTTTACGGAACTACTTTGTGCGCAAGCATTCAAATAGCTGCGTGCTAAAAATTTAATTTATGGAGGTATGAATAATTTTTGGGGGCCAACCAGAACGATCGATTTTTGATAGACGAAACTGACACCTTAGTTATTACATTTATTATCATGAGTATTACCATTTTATCACTATCATTTTCATTCTGAACAGAAAAAAACGTACTTTCATCCATGGCGTTCAAAACCTCGCAACTGCAGCTTGGACGAGTCTAAATTTTCCGTATGGGGATAGGTTAAGCTGTTGTTACGAGATTTTGAACGCCGCCCACGGACGGTATATATGTGATTAATCATAGGGAGAGGACAAAATTTAATATCGAGATTGTCTGAAAAATGCTAATAAACCATTAAAAGTGCATTAAGCAAATGCATGCCCTGGTGTTTACACGAGCTTCGGGATTAATTTTGGATAATTCAAGCTTCTTACAAGAATCTAAAAGGAACGTTAAGATTTTCTGAAACAATTGAGGATTAGTCACGGCGAGGGAACTGCTAACAAGAGAACCAGTCTGGCAAAACTCTCTCCAACGATTAAACCCCGCTTTGCTGGTGCATTTTTATGAAAAGCGGATTACCAGAGGGAAGCGCTCGAGGGTGTTTTTAGCTAGATAAGCGTCGGGGTAAGTTAACACTTAAACAGACAAAATGTTGAGGTCTTCTTGAGGTTTAAGCATTACATCTATTGAATGCATCCGCCATAAAAAGTACTAGTAGTTCTTATGTAATTCCGGAATATTGAAAACTCTGCCTGCAAGTTAAAGCCCTAGGCAGTTTTAGCTCACTTTAGCATATCGTGTTCAAAATGAGTCTGATCAGAGACTTCACTAGCGCGCTGTTTTGTATGGCCACACGAAAAGCATGCTATTTAACTCTTTCTCACTCAAACCCGCTTTTAAAGCATCTCAAGAATAAAAGCTTCTGAGATCATTGTGGACATTGAAGAAATTGCTTGTAACAAGCAATTTCTTCAATGTCCACAATGTTTTCTACCCTACAAAACAAGTATTTCCTAAATTCCACATAATTGAAATTGTCGTCTGCAGCTTCTTTCAATTTAAACCGTTCTAAGATTTTGTCGTGTTATAATGGGTTAAGTCCTTGGTCACTGGCGTGTTACTGGCCATAAAAGTTGCAAATAATGCAGTTATCGAAATAATCGAGATTGGACTTCCTGTCGAAGTCGGTGGGCGTGGCCAACGAAGTCAGTGGGCGGGACCAGCGATTGGTCATTTGCCCATGGCATATTTAATTCGCGGTCGACAATTTCCTGGTAAGTTTTCTTCCTAAGTTATATTAAATTGTCCACAACTTAAGCTAATATTCAGGGGAATGTGTCTTCGCGGCAGTTCTTTTATATATACTGTTTTTCAGTTCTGGTTAAATATCACAAAATCACACTTTAAGCACCATAAAGGAAAAAAAACATTGGAAAATATTGTGGATAATAAACAAATTCTTGTTTCAAACAATTTCTTCATTATCCACAATATTTTCAACCTGAAAAGAGAAACGAAATTTGAATTTCGCCAACCAAAAACTGCCGTCTCCAATATGTTTGATATTTGTTTTAATAGGTTTAATCCCACTTTTAACAGTATTACAGTCACATCGAGGCGGCTCGAGCACCTAACCATGTATTTCTTACACCAGTACTTGTCTTTACTACCTCTTTTCCGAGCCTCCATCTACTATTAGGTTTGATTATCCATCCGTTGGAGCAAAATATATGAATTTGGTCAAGTCTAAAATTGGTCGTCTCTTTACGGGTTAATCTATGTCTTTGATCCGATAAAGCGTCGTTTACAAAGCTATTTCGAATGGACACAAGCTTCGTTTCTCAGAAACCAGTGGCTGCCGGGACATTGATTCTAAGAATCAATGTTTTCTTGTGGTCGTATTTGGTTGTTATCATCACAGAGCCATTGAAGTTGCACTCGAACTATCCCATACAATAGCACTCCAGGCAATACATCAACGTAATTGTCAAACCAATAAATGCACTTTCATATGTCAAAACCTCATAACAATTCATGAAGCACTCCTAATCAATCGAACTCAACCAAATGCACATCCAATGTTTTGCTGGGAACGGTTTCTGCCGTGCACGTCATTAATAACCGTTTGCCATTTATTTGTAATTGACAGGTCGCTGTTGTAAATAGAAATATCGTGTTGACCAATCAAAATCATGCATTTAGACAGGAAGTGAGCTTTGAACTCTTACATTAATGTCATTTTTTTGTGTGTGTTGTTGTTGATTTAGCGACTTAAACGTCGTAGCTACAGCTCATTTAAGCTGTGGTAACGACATTTAAGTCGCCTATCCGACCAAAATTATTCAAACTAGCATCACTATATATCTTTTGGCTGGCATTAATGTGAAATATTTGTTGGTTGGCTGGCGACTTAAACGTCGTAACTACAGCTTGTTCAAGCGTTTAAGGCGCCAACCAACCATTTAACTTTTCCCCACATGTTACTTACCATAAATATTGCAAAAAAGGAACTTCCTGTCGGAGGTCAGTGGGCGTGGCCAGCGATCCGTCAGTCGACATCGTGCATATCTTCCTACATATCTGTTAGGGATTTAACTTTTATCAACTATAGACTTCTAATTTACTTTATTTTCTTCCCAAATTGTGACAGACATTCGAACTACCCCATGGTACAATTCAATAAGTTAAATTCGTCTGTGAACTCCAAAGTGTAACTAAATCAATTAAAATCCTATATTTGATTTGCGGTCGAAAACTTCACATCCACAACAAAAAAGGGAAATGTCAAATCTTCTTTGTCCAAACGTTATTAAGATAAAACGAGGTTAAAGTAACCAATGGGTTAACCCATTCCTAGACAATCCCTCCTTTCTTTGCCCCTCAAGAAAACAATGTGGAAAATGGAGAAATTGCTTAATACAAGCAATTTCTTCATTTTCCACATTGTTTTCTACCTAAAAGATAATTATTTTTGTGTTTTCAACAGTTTGAAATTGTAGTCTGCAACTTCTTTGAAGAATCTTTGAAGCTGACGCTATGCTAGCTTAAACGTAATTAAACAAAAGAAAACATGTATCGGGGAATGGAATATCTCTTACTTATTGGGGTGTAAATTTTCCTTTAATACAACGTATCAAGGTTGAAAAAAATGTAGGGGAATTCTATGAATATTATGGGAGAGGGTTTAGTATTCGTGTCTAAGAATGGTGTGAAATCTCTTGGGATTACATCACAACATGTGATCATAATTCATGTTGACATTTTTCTAAAAAGTCTCAAAACTGACATAATTTCATTTTCACGTGTTATCCGGCATCAGTTGGTGCACTGTAACTTGCTCTGGGTTTTACTTTCGCGGCGACCGTTTGCCTCGTTTTATTTGCTGTTGTGAATGTTAAGCCCAATACCACACGACAAAATTTTAGACTGGTCCAATTTGAAAGAAGTTGCAGACAACGATTTCAAGTTGGTGGAATTTAGAAAAAATTCGCCTCTACGATTTCAAAACATTGTGGACATTCAAGAAATTGCTTGTCACAAGCAATTTCTTCATTGTCCACAATGTTTTCCAAGGCTCTTTGATGTTGTTGTTGTTGTTTCTTAAGGAGCGTCATAAAGAGGAATTTATGGAAAAGATTTAGGTCAAAAACAGAATTACAAATGTTTTGGGGTAGTTTTAGAGTCCAATGATCCACTAAATCCTTCCAAAACCTAAGCCATGAAAAGTAGTTCTTATGTATTTCACGAATACATGTACATTCAATTTGATCTCCTATAATTTGATTTTTTAGTTTCGTCTATCAAAAACGGGCGTTCTGATTGGTCGAAAAAAAAATATTCATAGCTCCATGAACAAAATTTTGAGCACGCAGCGATTTTGTATGCTTCCTTACAAATAGTTCAATACAAAAAGGTATCAAACTTTGTACAGTTTGTGCTTTTTTCACTCGATGCTATTAAATTATAAGAAATGAAGAGAATATTTTTGTTTTCATAGAGGTATGAACCGAAAAACCAAATCACACTTATGTATGAATCCGCTTCGCGTATTCATACATTAGTGTTTTCGGTTCATACCTCCATGAAAACAAAAAAATATTCTTTTCGTCTCTTTAATGTATTTTTAGCTCACCAGAGCAGACTGTGTTCACAGTTTCATATTGCCACATGAATGAACTATAAACAAATTGTACAGAACTACTTAAAAAGCATGATTTTTAACTCTTAACCCTTGTCATGCTGAACCCTGAATATTCCGGTTTTGGCAGGAGGTGTAGACCAAGATCGGCATGCATATAAGTGCAGTCTGATCTTAGTCTACACCTCCTGCTTGTACTTTTCCTGTTGTTTATGAAATAGATTTCTAAAAAAAATATTGATTATTGAACAAGTTCTATCAGTGCTTTCAGTCCTTTGATTTTACAGCAATTCAATAAGGTGATTTATGCAGCATGACAAGGGTTAAGTTACATTAGCCTCGTTCATGGTGTGGGTTATTTACGATGGGCGCCAAATGTAACTCGCAAATAGATATTCGACTCGTCGGGATTCGAACCTGGGACCTCTCCGTCCCGAAGCAAACGCTCTACCGCGTCGCTATAAAAGCTAGCTTCTAGGGCAAGGCAGTATAAGCATGCCTTATACACTACCCGGCTACATTTGGTAAAGACTATTATTCAACAAAGTTACGATTTACTAGCTTACAGTACTTTTAATACTTTGATTGAAGATTTTTCATGGGGCCCCTTTTCTCGTGACGGACAACAAAAAAATGGGAAGTAAAACAGAGTGTCTAAGAGACTCTTTCTCAGATAACATGGGTTTTCGTTTATGTTTCACTTTATTGCAGAAGCCGCCGTCATAGCGCAGTTGGTAGCGCGTCGGACTATCATTCTAGAGGTCCCGGGTTCGATTCCCGACGGCGGCACTCATCCTTTCCGACTATTTGTCTCTCACCAATGGGTTGATAATCGTAGACCTATGTGGGGTAGCAGCTGGAGGCTAGGAAAGGATGTAATGGTAGTACTGGTGTGAGAAATACCAGGAATCCATTGTTAGGCGCTCCAGCCGCCGCGATATAACTGAAAGACTGTTGAAAGCGGCGTAAAACCCCATTCAAACAAACAAAATTTATTGCAGAAAAAATCACCGGGATAAAAGGAGAAATAGCTTGTAGCAAACAAGTTCTCATTTTAACTTAATGTTTTCAATCAATATGAAAGTAAGTTCACTTTTAAAAGAGGAATATTGAATATTTTTCTAATTTGAAATTCGCAGTATCTTTTGTAATAAAACACTGGCTCTTCCACTTAAACTAACGAATGTTACGTGTATATATTTGTGTATATTTATTCATATATTTATCTTTTATTAATTTATTTATTTAACTTTTCACGTGATAAACAAAGTTTCCCTTCTATAAAACTAACAAAAGTTTGTTGCGTGTTGCAATAGCCCAAAGCTCAATATATTTATATTGCTTTAGGGTAGCGTACGAGTCGAAGGGAAACCCATTCTACTAAATTATGTTGTCTTTGTTGGGCAAATTGATTGAATTTTCATATGAATAATTTGTCTACTACGAGAAATAAACGTTTAGCCCTAGGAAAGTTCCGAGAAATCGAAGTAATCATAAGACTTTGCTCCTCGGGCGTCAATCCAGTGTACAGAGTTACAAACCGAAACCGTAAAATATAACGATTTCAATATTCGATTAATAAACAACAAGCTTATGTATGCCCTCGCGGGATGTTTCAAACTATTACTCATGTGCGCTAAGTATAGACTCATATCAGCCTGGGTTTGTTTTTTTTTTTTTTTTTGTTTTTTTTTTTTTTTGTTTTTTTTGTTTTTGTTGTGTTTTTTTCCAGACTGATATTTTTGTTGGTGGTGCGAGTGTTTTTGTTGTTGTTGCTTTATTTGTTTGTTTGTTGTTGTTGTTGTTGTTGTTGTTTTGGGGGTTCATTTATCTTCGATTGTCATCTTTTTATTGAATTTCTCCATAAAATGATAGAATTAAGCAATTGCGGCAGTCAATAAAATAATCCGTCGACCAATGAAATCACTCATTTGGACGAAGGGAAGTGAACTCCAGACTTCGACAATGGTCGCCATTTTGTTACTTCGACCGACGACTTAACGTCGCCAACCAACTATTTTACTTATTTGTATCATGCTACTGGTCGTAAATTTTGCAACATAACGCCGTTAAAAATCGAAGTGGAACTTCCTGTCGGAGTCAATGGGCGGGGCCAAAGGAGTCAGTTGGCAGGGCCAGTGATTTGTCAATTAGGTTTCAGACTGAGAGGAGGAGCAGGTGGTCAAATGTTTGTAAGTGAGTTGTCGGGTAACCCTTAACAGAAATTGCCTTTGTGGTGTCATTCGGCGCTGCCCAGTCATAACTTTATCTACGAAGTAGAAACCCTTATTAAACATTATTTTCAACAAATCATATTCCATAGAGAGTTGGGTCAGGCCCTTACCAAGAAGGATTTTATGTTCGCTCTTGATTTCAATAGTAGTTCTTTAGAAGCCTTTCTCTTATAAAAAGAGAAAAATGGAAAGGAATTATCGCAGAGACTTAGGCGAGCGATTTAGGACAATCAAGTCCTCTTGTCATTGTTTCCCTGTTTCTCTTGTTCCTTTTAACGTAAGTATATATGAGTTTGTTTGCTATAATATTAATGATAATTAAATTATCTTTACTTATAGAAGGAAACAGGAAATATGACCTCGCATGCACACATACTGTAGCTCTCTCTGTCTCTCCCTGTCTCTGTCTGTCTGACTGTCTATCTGTCTCTCTCTGTCTCTCTCTGTCTGTCACTCTGTCTCTCTCTGTCTCTGTCTCTCTGTCTGTCTGTCTCTGTCTCTGTCTTTCTTTCACCTCTCTCTGTCTTTCTCTCCTCTCTCTGTCTCACTCTCTCTGTCTCACTCTCTCTGTCTCTCTCTCTCTCTCTGACTCTCTCTCTGACTCTCTCTCTCTCTCTGTCTCTCTCTCTGTCTCTCCCTGTCTCTCTGTCTCTGTCTCTGTCTCTCTGTCTCTGTGTCTCTCTCTCTATCTCTGTCTCTGTCTCTCTCTCTCTCTATCTATCTATCTATCTATCTATCTATCTCTCTCTCACACACACACACACACTCACACATACACACACGCGCGCACGCATGAAATATACGTTTTCTTGCTTATAGGCTTTGCTGACTTTTATCGGCAATACAGGACAATAGTTCTTACTATGACATGTATTTTCTAGGAGAAAATACCACTTGCTAAGGACAGGTGTAGGACAGGAAAATATTTTCTATCAGGCCACACTTTTACTAACAGAACGCCCGATGAGATCCAATAGAAGATTCCACTTAGATATAAAAATAGCGATTTGTGAAGGTTTATGGCCAGCAACATGTAGAATAAATGAAATAGTTGGTTGGCGACCTAAACGTCGTAACTACAGCTTGAATAAACTGTACTCACGATGTTTGAGTCGTCAAATCAAGAAATATGTTTAGCCCGAATGTCGCCCAATGTTGGAGCTCAAAGTTCGCTTTATGCGTTAATGTATAATTTGATTAGTCTTTCAATATTTTGATTGACCGTCACGATCGATTCCTTGACTGTTCAAAAATAAATAATGTAGCATACGATATCTAAAAGAGGGTAAATTCGCAAAGAGTAAAAATATTGTGACAAAAGGAAAGGCAGCTTGCAATAAAAATTGTTTTATTTTCTAAAAGTGTCTTCCATGTCTTTTAAGCGATAGGGCGTCAAAATGCAAGGACGATGAGATTATGGTATAAATATTTTGAAAACGCAAATTGTCTTAGGAAATGTATTTAGTAACTTCATTGAACGTTTTGTATATCTCGGATGTAATCTATTAACCCTTACCAGACGACAAAATTTTAGACTGGTCCAAATTCAAACAAGTTGCAGACGACAATTTCTAAGTGATGGAATTTTTAAAATCTTTGTATTTTTGGTTAGAAAACATTGTGAATAATAATAATATCTTTATTTTATGAAGGTATAACAATAAGACAATCATTTCAAATTAAACAATTAGAAATTAAATCTTTTTAACAATGTTGCCTTCACTGAATGAAAATTAAGTGAATGTGATGATTTAATCAAAATGATACCACACCCCCATACACCCGCTTAAAGAGAAACAATATATGACGCCGTAAAATTGATGACATAACGATAGATGGGTTTCATGGGAACACATGCATCATCAAATTCTTGTACAGTCACACCCTGTACTTTAATGATTTGAATAATTTCTGCTTGGTCAGTTGATTCGTTTAATAGCAGCTACTGTTTGAATTTGTTTTTGAAGCTAGATAACTTCTACTTGGAATAGACACATTAATGCTATAGTAAGAGAAAGATCGTTTCTTGTACAAAGTATTATATTTTGAGTGTGTGATGTCACTAAATGCAAATTCTTAATTTTCCACAATGTTTTCCAAAACATTGGGGGCGTCAAAAAGCGTCATTATGTTGGAACAGGTTAACCGAAATAGTTATTCCATTCACCCTGGCTAGATTTATATCATCATAATACCGTAAGGATTATCGATAAGAACAATGGCGCAGTGATACCAACCGTTCACATATACATGTATATCAAATAGTAACCATTGTTAAGTCATTGGTTCGAATCCAGAAAAAAGCAGTTTACCTTTTTGATAGGCTTTCATTATTATCTTATTTTTTTAAGAATAAACTGTTTTATTTGTTTTTCAATTTTCCGACTTTCGTTTTCTTCTGACATTTCTAAGACCCGTTCTCTGTCGTTTTTTAGCTAGCAAAGCGTCCGCTTCGATAGCTTAAGTTAACAGACAAAATGTTGAAGTCGTCTCAAAGTCCAAAGTGTGCAAACTGCCATTAGAGGCTTAACGACTAAATCCGTTAAATGCCTACGCCATTAAAAAGTAGTTCTTACGTATTTCAGAATATTGTAAACTCTGCATACAATTTCATCTCCTAGGTATTTTAGCTCACTTGAGCACATCGACCGTCAAAGAAGTTGCAGACGACAATTTCAAATTGTTAAAAATTCTAAAAATATTTATCTCCATGGGTAGAAAACAATGTGGAAAATGAAGAAATTGCTTGTAACAAGCTTGTAACAAGCAATTTCTTCATTTTCCACATTGTTTTCGACAACTATTTTCTTGAGGGACATAAAAAGGAGGGGTTGTATGGGAATGGGTTAATTTCTTGGTTACTTTCACCCCTTTTCTTTATCATGATAACGTTGTTTGACAAAGAAGATTATTGACCAAAACATTGCGTTGCTAGCTTACAGTACTTTTCAGTACTTTGATCTTAAATTGGCTACAAGTATACAAAAAAAACTGTATCATCGATCCGTTCAAATTAAGTATTTGTTGATTAGGAAAACATTCTATTTATCTTATCTAATGCATTATTCATGAAATGAATTAAAATAAAACACTAGCCGTTTTTGCAGGATCGAACTCGGTTCACCCGGTTTGAAGATCGTGGCTCTGTTGTACCGGATGAAATGTGAATCGATACATGTTTGTATTAGTTTACAACTTTGAACATTGGTTCATCCTGTCTCTGTAAAGAAAATGTTAACTTATGGTGTGCGGTTCATAACTTGAAAGCGTTTTTAGAAAGTTCGATCCCCGACGGCGGTACATATCCTTTTTCGACATTTGTCTCTCACCAATGGGTGGATAATCGTAAACCTAAGTGGGATAGCAGCTGGAGGCTAGGAAAGGATGTTGTGGTAGTATTGGTGTGAGAAATACCAGGAATCCATGGTTAGGTGCTCCAGCCGTCGCGAAATGACTGAAATACTGTTAAAAGTGGCGTTAAACCCCGTGCAATCAATCATAAAAAGTTCAAACTACAAAACATTGTATATATCCATCAAAACTTGTTTACTTCTAAGGTCCTATTGGGTAGAATCCATTCAAAAGGTCTGATAAATTATCTCATGTAAACTTATCTTTTTCTTTCTTTTTTCGTGGTTCTTTTTATATTGACTATGGACAGTTTTACTATAAGTACATCGTAATTAATAAAACACATTTTAATTCCGATATCCTGTTAAATTAATATACTTAAAAGATCTATCTATTTTCCGAAATAACATGGCCCACTTTTATTTTTATGTTATCTAATTTTCTCAATTTTGCGTTGAATTTCGGCATCACTATAATCAAGTTCTCCCATTACAATAAATTTACGACAGATGACATGTGCTGAAAACTATTTACAATTAGTCACGCAATAACTAAATGTTTACGAGAATTTAGAGATTTGTAAATGTGAACATTATTTAAATATATAAACGCAATTAAATAAAACTGGGTTCCTAGATTTTTTTACGATGTGTATCTATGATTTCCTGAAATATAACATTAAAAAAAACTCTTACAAAACAAGTCCATAGACAGGCTTGAATAATCGTCGTAAGTTCTCACTTGTAATAAAACTATATGAATTTAAGGCTCGTTGAACACACCCACTAAATCCGACAGTAAGTTCCACTAAGATATCAATTTTGGTCATCCCCATGTGACATTAACCCTTTCCTGTCTTCAAAATTTTAGACCTATCCAATTTGAAAGCAGTTGCATACGACAACTAAAAGGGGGTGCAATATGAAAAGTAACCAACCTACAGGGTAGAAAATATTGCGGGAAAAGAAGAAATTGCTTGTTACAAGCAATTTCTTCTTTTCCTGCAATGTTTTCTCGAGAATAAAATCACATGGACGTAAAAAACAGGAATTGTACAGGAAAGGGTTAAAGTAAAATGATTGGTTTGCGATCTAATCGTCGTAACTAGAGATTGAATAAGATAATGTCCCATACAAATTTTTTGTAGCCTCGAATTTCAAGTCTTTTAGTTTCGTAAATATCGACTTACAGACGGTCAACATTAGTAGATCTATGTCCAAACAACCAAGCTATCTAGTGTATTGTCTACTTTCAAAAAGGTCATAGATTTTGCAGTATGTGCTTTCGTTTCATAGATATCGACTTACAGACGGTCTACATACGTAGATCTGTGTCCAAACAACCAAGCTATCTAGTGTATTGTCTACTTTCAAAAAGGTCATAGATTTTGCAGTATGTGCTTTCGTTTCATAGATATCGACTTACAGACGGTCTAAATACGTAGATCTGTGTCCAAACAACCAATTTATCTAGTGTATTCTCTACTTTCAAAATGGTCATAGATTTTACAGAATGTGCTTTCGTGCCATAGATTTCGACTTACAGACGGTCTAAATACGTAGATCTGTGTCCAAACAACCAAAATATCTAGTGTATTGTCTACTTTCAAAAAAGGTCATAGATTTTGCAGAATGTGCTTCGTGTCATATAGATATTGACTTACAGACGGTCTAAATACGTAGATCTGTGTCAAAACAACCATTCTCTTCTTTCAGGGGTTAAAGTGGATAGGTAAAAAACTTCAGGGCCCGAGATTATAAAACTTTTTTCGTGCTCAATTAAGAATTTACTCAAACTTCATATTCGAATAGATATCTTGTTTTAATTTCAATTGTATATTAAGAGTAATAAGTGAAGACCTAAAAACATTGCTATTTATTTTCATGCAATAACCATAGAATTTAAGTAGAAACACACCTTTAATTCCAAAGTTAGAGTAAATTCTCAACTGTGTACGAAAAAAGTTTTATAATCTCGGTCCAAGAAGGTGTTTTTGTTGCAAAGATTTCGACTTACAGAGGGTCGGCATACGTAGATCTTTGGCCAAACAACCAAGTTATCTAGTGAATTTTTCTACTTTCATTGGAACAAGTGGAATAGATAAATAACTTCAAAAAGTGTTTTAGTTGCATAGATTTCGACTTACAGAGGGTCGACATACGTAGATTTGTGACCAAACAATCAAGTTATGTATAGTGTATTTATCTAATTTCAGGGGTACAAGCGGAATAGACATAGATCTTCAGAAGGTTGATATTGATCAGTGTCCAAACGAGCCAAACGAGGAACTCAATGTATTCGAAAACTCTGCCAGATGTAAAAAGGAAACTACCAGGGTAGGTCCACGGCTTCCTATATAAATTGTAAGGGGAAACTGATGGATCTACAAGAAAACGTCGTCTGTGGATTGTTTGAATTTGGAACAGTCTATAAAAATATCATCTGGTATACGGGTTAACTGTAACTAGCAGGATATTCAAGATCGTTGAACACACCCAGTTATCGAACTTGAGACCTTTTGATCACTTACGGTTCAAATGAAAGATTTGATTGGTCAATCGACAGCGGCCACCCGTCAGTTCTTGAATTGACATTGCAAGAAATTTGGAAAATAAACCAAAGATTAGGTAGAATGACCACTCTAGGTGTTGAAATATTCAAAAGCGAAAAGATTCTCCCCTTGTCAGCCTGCGCAGTCTAACAAAGGTCGATACCGTTCGAATTTCCTATGAGGTCCTTTTTCACTTGACGGGCACTTGTTTGAACAAATGTCGATCGAATCAAGTGCAATTTAACGCTTGACGTTATATTGAATATGAATTTATAGTTACGTCCAACGTGCATTCTACATGCAGAAGCGAAATGTATCAATATTCATTATGTACGTACCAGTTTTCCTAACAAGATACAATAACTGCACGTGGACTAAATTACACTGGAAATGGAAACATGTACGAATATGTTTAGCTGACGTCATTTCTCGATTAAATGACATCACATAACGCTTTTAGTTGAATTTATACAAGTACGGTAAGCTTATTATTACCCAATAAAAAATCATTCGAATATAATAAATTGAATACAATCATGGAGTAGGGATACAAAACGTAGTATTTAGATCTTGTTACGTAGGAAAACTTGATGTGTTCAACATAGTTATACGTGTAAAGAATGTCTACGTTGTATTTAGTTCTCGTTGCGTAGGAATATTTGATATTTCACTCTACCGACCCGTCTTCTATTCATCATGCATTTACCTTGGTCAGTCTGCGCGGATTTGAGATGGTCTCCACTTACATTTTAAGTTTCTTTTTATACATCCATTATCCTTTTTTTCTCTGTCCAGTGTGAGCCAATCAGCGGTCTGGGTTTCCGTCGAGGTTCCTACAAATGTGTCTGTAAAGATGGTTTCTATTTCCCGGACGTCAAGGCAGTCAACAAGTGGTTCAATGGTTCCGAAATAGAAATCAGATTCAGGGAAAAGGTCTACGTAAGTATCATTTTAGCATAATTGCTTTCGGCGAAAACACAAGGGAGTTCTTTTAAACGTCACCTTTAACCCATTATCAGACGACAAGATTTTAGACGTGTCCAATTTGAAAGGATTTACTGACGGCAATTTTAAGTTTATGGAATTTTATATTTTTTCAACTTTTTGGGTAGAAAACATTATTTGAAATAAAGAAATTACTTGTTCTAGGCAATTTCTTCATTTTTCACAACTTTTTCCAAATTGTTTTTCTTTGGGGAGTCCAAAAGCGCCATTACATGGAAATGGGTTGACAGTACTTTAGTCATATCGAGGCGGTCGGATAAAACACAAGGGGGGGGGGGACTATAGCATTGAGGTTGTCTCAGTGCAATGCGTATTTCTATTTAAAGGCTTTTCTTCGACAAGCCGTCTAAAAAAAATACGCATTTCCCAGAGACAATCAAAAGACTGTAGAACTCTCCTGTGCTTTCTTCCACCGCCGCGATATGACGGAAACACTGTTAAAAGTGGTCTTAAACCCCATTCAAACGAAAAAACCGTCTATTCGTCATTATGTAGGATTGAAACAACATGTGTTTGTTGGCTTATAAAAATCATCGTGTTGAAAATCTAAATATGGTTTATGAAACAACGCTTTATCGATTATAGTGATTCGTTTTATTTTTAACACGTGCATTTTTTAGTTTCACAAAGAAGGTGAACTTACACTAGTTTTTAAACAAGATTCATTGACTCTCTTAATTCTTAAATTCCACACTTCATTCATTTTACAGAAAATCACGGATTTGTTTTTAAAGAAAAGACGGGAATATGCTCTAGGGGGGACTCAAAATGACCAAATGACAAAAAAGTTCAAAATAGTGTTAGTTGGAAATAATCAAACACGTCTCGATAACAATTAAACGATTTTCTTTATTTTGTAGAATGGAATATAGATTGTTGAAAAAATATGATAAATGTGATATGCGTTGTTTCTAAGAGATAGTTACAGGTTGCGAAACCTGAATCTATCATTCTCAACCTGATTCTAAGGCTAAAAGTTAGTTTCGGGTTCATCTGAGGGCGACAGAATTGCCATAGCGCGCCGTTGAAAACCACCAACTCGCATGTTGTATGCGATATTCTTTGATTCGAAACGTCCAGCCCTTCAATTGCCAGTCCAGAAAGGTAGTTTTGTATAACTGGAAAGTTTTACAGAGAAAGAGCTCATTTTTTATCAGAAACGCAGACCGGGCACCGGTGTCTCCGGCATCAAATAACTCCATGATAACGCACCGGCCCATACATTATTTACGTTATAGAAATACATGTATCTAAAATAATACAGGCACGATTTCTTTGATTTTCCTCCATACAGAGCTGACCTGTCCCTCTGTGAGTTTTGGCTATTCCTAAAACTGAAAAGAAAAACTTATAGGGTACCGTTTTGAATTTCGTTGTGGCGTTCCGGAAATGGATAGATCGTTTTAAACTGTATGTGTTGGTAGAGGGGGAATATATACAAGGTCTTACATAAATATTTTTTTTATATTTTAAGCGGTTTTAACGCATAGCCTATTTTCACGCCTCTGAAGAAAAAAGCTTCGGAAAACAATGTGAACAATGAAGAAATTGCATGTAACATTGCTGTATCTTCCCAACTAGACTTTTTGTTTAAATTTCATCAAATTAAAGTTGTCGTCTGCAGGTTTTTTAAAATTTGGACCAGTCTAATTTTTTGTGTAGTGGGAATGGGCTAAAAGGACCGCCATACTCTACGGACAAAAAAAATATCCCTCGTATAAAACGATTAGACCCTAACATTAGCGAGTCGTGAAAAAAATAATTTCACCCTAGAGAATTATATACGTGAACTGCTTTGTCAGAAAAAGGTGATTGGGAAGTTTATTGCTAATTATAGCAAATTGTAACTTGATTATGGATACAATTATAATTCAGAGAAGGGGGTGGCTGTAAATTTTCAATTTTTTACTTTTAAAAAAGTAAATTTTCTCATTATAATTTAGTTATAACCATGAAACAATTGAATAACCCAACTAAATGTCAAACTTTCCTGAAAAGTTTTCCCTAATGGATATCTGTTCATCTCTCACATAGTTGAAGGCTTTGGAAAGGCCTGACAGAATCAACAAAAAATCCAGAAGGTTAGACTTCTCGGCGCTTTTTCTCTAATTTCTTGTCAATGATATTGCCCGTCGGGGTTTAGGTGAAGGATCTATTCTTCTTCTTGTTGGACTCTCAATCTAGAGGTCAAGGGTTCGACCCCCGGTCGCCGTAAATATCCTTCCCGACGTTTGTCGCCCATCCATGGATGGATAATCGTAAACCTAAGTTGGGTGAGTAGCTGGAAATTCGGAGAGGATGTCGTGGTTGTAATGTTGTGAGAAAAATACAATGAATCTATTGCTAGGTGCTCCAGCCCCCGCGATATGACTGAAATACTGTTAAAAGTGGGATAAACCACAATTCAAAGCAAGCAAACGAATTCCCAGTGACCAAATTATAAGAACCGAACTGCCATCTTTTTCCGAAAGAAGAGACATATATATCCACCATTTGACAGTTATCTGTTGGCCTTTGAACAAACAAGTTCATAGATTCATTAGGATTTACATTTGATATGAATATTTTTCAAAAAAGTATATCAAAATCTGTGACCGTACAGAAAATGACGGATCGCTTCTGTCATTCAAAAAATCAATCGACCAATCAAATCAACCGTTTAGATCGGAAATTAACTTTGAGATCCGAGCATTCACGGACATAAAAAATTAAAGGATGACTTTAGGATTCCTTTTTGTGAGAAATTGTGTCCCTGCGAGAGCAATAGAGCCTTTGACCCTTTTCTGTACAATCCCTGATTTTTACATCCCTGTGATATTATACTCAAGAAGAAAAATACGAAAAAAGAAGAAATTGCCTGTAACAAACATTTTCTTCTTTTCCCTTTATATTGTCGTCTACCCCCTTTTTAATTTGGACAAGTCCAATATTTTGAAAAACAGTAAAGGGTTGATGGATGTGATACTTGTACCGATCCGAGTACATAAATGATGGTGTTTGCGATAAAAATGGTGTAAACAAATAGAGATTTACAGACACCTTTTGTTAGTTGATCGCTACCCTCTAAAAATTGAATATGAAAGACGTTTAGAAACATCCATATAGAAATGTACCTCCATCGGCAGAGGAAATCAGTTTACTACGACAATCATTATGATTTTTACCCGTGTGACACATAAGCTCATACAAAAAGATATTTGCTTAACCCTTTCTTGTTTTGCAAAATTTTAGATCCGTCTAAATTCGAAGGTTTTGCAGACGAAAATTTAAAGATAATTTAATTACAAAAAATAACCATTAAGTAGGGTAGAAAATATTGTGGAAAAAGAAGAAATTGCTTGTTACAAGCAATTTCTTCTTTTTCAACAATGTTTCCTTGATAATGATATCTCAGGTACGTAAAAACAAGGGATTGTACGGGAAAGGGTTAAATAAGATACAAATAAAAATGTCTACTTGACACTTATTTCAGGGAGAGTCTGACTACTACGACCACCATTTTGATTGTTATCCGTGCGCCCATGGATGTGATACTTGTACTGATCCTAGTCCCTGTGTGATCACATTGAACTGGAGAAACAGGAGTATTGTGTTAGCCATATCTGCCATGATTATGTTCTGTATCCCCGCACTTATTTGGTTTACGGTACAATACAGAGATGTTAAGGTAAATACATATGTACTGACCCGAGCCCCCGTGTGATCACATTGATCTGGAGAAACAGAAGTATTGTGTAAGCCATATCTGCCATGATTATGTTCTGAATCCCTGCACTTATTTGGTTTACGGTACAATACAGAGATGTTAAGGTAAATAGATATGAGCTGACCCGAGCCGCTATGTGGCTAAACTAAATTGCAGAAACATAAGTCTTGTACTTGCCTATTTTTTGTATCCCTGCACTTATTTGGTTTACGGTACAATACAGAGATGTTAAGGTAAATAGATATGAGCTGACCCGAGCCGCTATGTGGCTAAACTAAGTTGCAGAAACATAAGTCTTGTACTTGCCTATTTTTTGTATCCCTGCACTTATTTGGTTTACGGTACAATACAGAGATGTAAAGGTAAATAGATATGAGCTGACCCGAGCCGCTATGGGGCTAAACTAAATTGCAGAAACATAAGTCTTGTACTTGCCTATGTTTTGTATCCAAGCACTTATTTGGTTTACCGTAAAATACAGAGATGTTAATGTAAAAACCCATGTACTGATCCTAGTCCCTGTGTGATCACATTAAACTGGAGAAACAGGAGTATTGTGTTAGCCATAATTACCTTGATTATGGTCTGTATCCCCGCACTTATTTTGGTTTACGGTACAATACAGAGATGTTAAGGTAAATACATATGTACTGGCCCGAGCCCCTGTGTGATCACATTAAACTGGAGAAACAGGAGTATTGTGTTAGCCATATCTGCCATGATTATGTTCTGTATCCCCGCACTTATTTTGGTTTACGGTACAATACAGAGACATTAAGGTAAATACATATGTACTGACCCGAGGCCCTGTGTGATCACATAGAATTTGAGAAACAGGATTATTGTGTTAGCCATATCTGCCATGATAATGTAATATATCCCAGCACTTATTTGGTTAACGGTACAATACAGAGATGTAAAGGTAAATACATATGAACTGACCCGAGCCCCTGTGTTGCTAAACTAAATTGCAGAAACATAAGTCTTGAACTTGCCTATGTTCTATATTCCCGCACTTATTTGGATTACGGTACAATACAGAGATGTTAAGGTAAAAACATATTTACTGACCCGAGCCCTGTGTGATCACATTGATCTGGCGAAACAGAAGTATTGTGTTAGCCATTTCTGTCGTGATTATGATCTGCATCCCCGAACTTATTTGGTTTACGATACAATACAGAGTTGTTAAGGTAAATACATATGAGCTGACCCGAGCCGCTATGTGGTTTAACTAAATTGCAGAAACATAAGTCTTGTACTTGCCTATGTTATGTATCCCAGCACTTATTTGGTTTACCGTAAAATACAGAGATGTTAAGGTAAAAATATATGTACTAACCCGAGCCCCTGTGTGATTAAATTAAATCACAGAAACATGTGTCTTGTACTGGCTATTTCTTCCATGATTATGTTCGTTATCCCCGCACTTATTTGGTTAACGGTACAATACAGAGATGTTAAGGTAATTACTTATGTACTGAACAGAGCTTCTGTGTGATTAAAGTAGATTGCAGAAACATAAAACTTGCACTGGCCATATCTGCCATGATTGTGGTGTCTTTCGACGCACTCAATAGGTTTACGGTAACTGCAGAGATATTAAGGTGAGATGTTAAAATTGAAAATACAAGTACTGTGTGTAGTACATTAAGTTGCACCAAGCGTCCTTATGGCCATATCGGCAATGATTATGTTCTGTATCCCCGTAATTATATGGTTTACGGTACAATACAGAGTTAAGATGAGTACACATGCACCTACCCGAGACCCTGTGTGATGATAATAGAAGTCTTGTATCGGCAATGCCTGTCATGATTATGTTCTGTATCCCCGCATGTATTTGGTTTACGGTACAACAGAGAGATATAAAAGATAAGTAAATATGCACTGACCCGAGCCCCTGTGTGATAAAATTAAATTGCAGAAAAATAAGCCGTGTACTGGCTATATCTGCCATGATTATGTTCTGTACTCCCGCACTTTATTTGGTTTACGGTACAATACAGATATGTTAAGGTAAGAACATATGCACTGACCAAAGCCCCTGTGTGACATCATTTAAATTGTAGAAACATAAGCCTTATACTGGCAATTTCTGCCATGATTATGTTCTGTATCCCCGTACTTATTTGGCTAACGGTAAAATACAGAGGTTAAGTTGAGTACATACCAAGACCCTGTGTGGTAATAATACCTACCAAGACCCTGTCTGGTAATAATAGAAGTCTTGTATCGGACATGCCTGCTATGATTAAGTTCTGTATCCCCGCATGTATTTGGTTTAAGGTACAATACAGTGATGTTAAGGTAAGTACATATGCACTGATCCGAGCCCCTGTGTGATAACACTTAATTGCAGAAATCCTTGAACTGGCTATGTCTGTCGTGATTGTTTTCTGTATTTCTGTACTCGATTGGTTTCTACAAAGATACAGACCGGTTAGGGTAAGTTCATGTGTATCGACCGAAGTCCCTGTTTAATTAAATTGAAATTGTTACACTTATGCGTATGTTTTTTCCAAATTCTCTACGATCATGTTCTGAATCCTCATGTTGTCTGATTTAAAGATATAAAGGTAGGTGCACCTTAACCTACCTAAGTCTCTCATGTGATTGTATTTAATACTGCGTTTGCCGTATCTCCTATGACTATGGTACGTATCCCCTTGTACTTTTGGTACAATACCGATATGTTAAAGATATTATCAATAAATGTTGATACTGTACTAAATAATTTCGCACTAAAGATTTACAGATCACAAACAAAACGTTGGATGATTAATTGCACTTCATCCATATGTAAAGTTGTTGTTGTGAGGTCAAGAAATCTTAATCAACAGGTGATAGGTTCGAACATGCTAGCCTTTGCTTCTTTGGGGTTTATTTAAGCTTGATAGGCAAAATAATGCTTTGGTGTCTAATTACAAATAGACCTCACCAAAGTTTGAGATTTCTACTTATAATGTAAAGATGCTACATTTATCTGTGGGTACTCATTTAATTTAACGCAAGGAAAATTTTACCAAAATAAGATTTCGAAATATGGTAACACGTGGACGTCTCAGCGTCCACCAAAACTATATCTGGGGTCGAACCGCTATTGTCAACAAGAACTTTGCTGAATCAACCGTTTATACAATTACTCTACATATACTGGATCAAAAACGTTATGTCAAATAAGTTGCCCTCCGGAATTGTTCGATCACGGCAGTCAAAAAAGGACCAATCGATCAGTCAATTAATCTATTCAGTCTATAAGAGAACTCTGAACTCCAACAATGATAGACATTTATTTGAATCGTCTGTGTTGGTTTTGCAACTTAAACGTCGTAACTTCAGCTTATTCGTGTTATCTCGAAAATCTGTTATAATGCCTTAATACACTTTTTATCGGAGCTAGTTCTTATCTTAACCCTTTCCTGTTCAATCCTTGGTTTTTACGTCCCTGTGATTTTATGAATGAGAAAACAATGTGAAAAAGAAGAAGATGGTTGTAACAATAGATTTCTTTTTTTTCCCTCTATATTTTCTACCCTACTGAATCTTTATTTTTCAAATAAGATAAACTTTAATTTTTCAACTTCAAAACCTTTGAATTTCGGCGGGTCTAAAATTTTGCAAATCAGGAAATGGTTAAACTATTTTATCAATATTTCAGGTGCTGAAAGCGGCCAGTCCTGTATTGTTAAGAATTATCTTATTAGGGGCATTTCTTCTGTATTGTCCGGTAAGTACATAACTATATGGATCTTTTCTTCATGATAAATGGTGAACACAGAAACTACTAAATAAAGGAAATGTTCTTATGGGGTGACTTCATTTGACGAAACAAACGTAACCCCGAATTTCGGCAAAAATATTGTTTTGAGAGTCGGAAAATCTAATAAATCAAAAGATCAATAATTAAAGGTGTTAACCCTCCCCCCCCCCCCTTCGAGAAAAAATTCGTTAGAAGTTAGAATGTTGGAATTTGAATAAATTTAACTGTGTTGTTGTTGCTGTTGTTGGGGGGGGTATTTATTTATTTAATTTTTATTTTATTTTATTTTATTTTTTGCACAAAGATTATCTTTCAACCAAATTTTTATACGTTTGACTTCATGAAAAGACGATACTTCGGTGGTTTTATTAATTGAAGGCCGATGTTGTTAATTTTGAGATATTTCATTTTTATCTGCCTAACCCTATATATAGCTTTGTTGGTGGTGTTTTTTTTGGGGGGGGGGTTGTTGTTTTTTTTGGGGGGGGGGGCGGTGTTGTTCTTGTTGTTTTGGGTTGTTTTTTTTTACTCATTAAGCAACATAGCTAGAAACTTTATAATAGCACTTTTGTGGTGGATCCATATCACGGTCAATACAGCGTGATTATGTTTTTTTAGTTTTCATACCTCAAAGAAATTATCAAGCAAATATTCTCTTCATCTCTACATGAAGTATTCATCTTATCTTTCAGTTGGTAGTGAGCTATTTCGAAGCCAGTGTTCTGACATGCTGTTTACGATTTTGGTTTAGAGAGATTGGCTTTTCTATATCTTATGGGGCCTTATTATTAAAGACCTGGAGGTAAATTATTTAAGAGATGAAGAGAATATATTTTGTTTTCATGGAGGTATAAACCGAAAAACCTAATCACACTGTATGAATACGCGAAGCGGATTCATACAGTGTGTGATTAGGTTTTCGGTTCATACCTCCATGAAAACAAAAATATTCTCTTCATTTCTTATAATTTAATAGCATCGAGCGAAAAATGCAACAACTTAACAAATTTTGATACCTTTTTGTATGGAACTATTTTGTGCGGAAGCATATAAAATGGCTGCGTGCTAAAAATTTTGTTCATGGAGGTATGAATTAAATTTTTCGACCAATCAGATCGCTCGTTTTTGATAGACGAAACTAACAATTAAATTATCCTAAAATGGTTCATTATCTGGGAAAGTCTGCCTTAACGACAGTACTTATAACGCTAGAAAATTCCAATACTTTAATGGCGTCACATTTGTTTGATTAATGCCACCCTATTTAGAAAACAGTTTGAAAAACAATGTGGTAAATGAAGCAATTGCTTGTTACAAGCAATTTCTTCATTATTCAAAATGTTTCCTACTCCAAATGGAAATATATCCAAAAAAAAATGATAATCAGCTAAAAATTGATATTTGCAACTTCTATAGATTGGAACGTTACACAGTTTTGTTGTCATGTACGTGGAAATAATCTACAAAAACATTACTGAATTTGTCTTTATTGCGACATTGGCTTTTTTTAAATTCAGCTTTTTCGATAATTTGAAAAAAAAAACCGAAAGGAATTATTTTGCTTTTTTTACATCTAGGCACGTTTCCTGTTTATCGGATCAAATTTACTTTTCTGTCAACTTTATTCTTGCTTTCAAATTAGAACAAGCCCATGTAAGCCAACACTTATAAAAAAATGCTTAAACATTTAATATCCTTTAATATGAAATAATTTTCATCATTATTAATATCAACATTTTAGGAACACATATTTGTATGAGAAAAGGCCAAAATAACGATGTAAAGAAGGGTATAATTAAAAATGTTTATTCAAATTCAAGCTTATACTGTCAATTTTGGTTGGTGACAACAGAGTCGGATGACTGCTAGAAAAGCGTTATATTATGGCAACTCGTGATATACGAACAATCCACGCAAATCAACCACGAGTCGAACCTAATAGTTCATATGAAACTAATATCTCCTACATTTCTTTTTCAGAATATCGGTTGTATTCCGGGTTCGTTCTGCACAGAGAATAAAGATATCTGATACCGATTTGATGAAACGTTTGTCTATCATCGTATTTATATGTGTTGCATATTTAACAGCAAGAACAGTTGCAGGAACTCCAAGGGTTGTAGAAGGTAGGTAAAACGTTTGTCTATCATAGTATTCATATGTGTGGTATGTTTAACACCATGAACAGTTAGTTGCGGGAACTTTAAGGGCTGTCGACAATAGGTAAAACGTTTGTGTAGTATTTAAGTGTGTGGCATATTCAAAAAGTTGCTAGAACTCCAAGGGTCATGGAAGGTATATCAAAAAAAACTTTGTCTATTAGTATTTATATGTGTGATATACTAAACAGCCAGAACAGTTGCGGGAACTCAATTGGTTGTACAAGGCAGGTAAAATGTTTGTCTACGGTATGATTTATATGTGTTGCACAGTTAATAGCTAGAACAGTTGCGGGAATTCCAAGGGTTGTAGAGGGTAGGTAACACGTTTGTCTTTCATAGTATTTATAAGATTGGCGTGTTTAACAGCATGAACAGTTGCGGGAAATCTAAGTGTTGTCGAAGATAGGTAAAACGTTTGTGTACCATAGTATTTATATGTGTAGGATATTTAACAGCAAGAACAGTTGCGGGAACTCCAAGGGTTGCAGAGGTAGATAAAACGTTTGTCCATCATAGTATTTAAATGTGTTGCATATTTAACAGTAAGAACAGTTGCAGGAACTCCAAAGGTTGTATCATAGTATTTATATGTTTGTAGCATATTTAAATGCACGATTTATGGCAGATTGTAGAAAGTACGCCGAACATATGCCGACCAAAGTAATTATATGTGTGACATATTCAACAGCGAGAAAATTGACAGGAACCCAGGAGCTATGTAAGTTAGGTGAAACGTTTGTCTATGGTAGTATTATATGTGTGGCATATTTAACAGCAAGAATTGTGGCACAAACTGTGGGGGTTGTAGAAGGTACGCCACCCGTTAATCGACTAAAGATGTAATATTTGTGACTTATTCAACAGCTTGAAAAACTATAGAAACTCGGGATATAAGAAGGTAGGTTAAAACGTTTGACTATGGTGGTATTCATATGTGTGGCAAATTTA
This sequence comes from Fragum fragum, assembly GCA_946902895.1. Lineage (NCBI taxonomy): Eukaryota > Metazoa > Mollusca > Bivalvia > Cardiida > Cardiidae > Fragum > Fragum fragum. The sequence continues at coordinate 23,765,042 of OX336373.1, forward strand.
ACTGAACGAAACATTAGGGGTTGTAGAAGGTAGGCAAAACGTGTGTCCACCAAAGTAATTACATTTGTGAAATTTCAATACCGATAAAGGCTATAGAAACTCGGGGATTGTAGAAGGTATGTTAAACGTTTTTTGTTTTTTGTTTTTTTATCACGGTATTTATATCCGTGGCGTATTCAATAGCCCGAACTTTAGCAGAATCGTCGAGGGTTGCAGAATATACCTTTATCGAAAACGGTGTCTCCAACACTCGTAATTCTACCATAGCCATAGATTAAATTGATTGATTGTTTTGACCCACTCAGCAGCTTTGGTCATAAGGAGACGGTACATTTGTAACCCTGACACTCACAGTATATAGGTTTTGTGGAACACATTAATGGGTTAGCTCAAAGCGGTCGTAAGTACCCAAATAAGGCCCTTACGACAGTGTTGTACTAAGCCTTGACATGGTTAGGTAGCATGACAAGTCTTTAATACGAAAATCTGCTAAGAGCAAGGAGTTTGAACCCAAGTCATCCTGTATCGAAGCGCCATATGACCAGCATCGATTATTTTCGCACCTACTTGATAGTCCCTTTTAGTGTGATTTGCCACCCATTTCTAGATAAAAACCATCTATAATCGTCAAACAATTTCTGAACAAAATGAAATAGGAGATATGATACCCGAACATTTCACCTTTTAATGATTCTAAAAATAATGGCACACAAAAAGTGTTTTTAGATTGCATGACAGATATGAAATATCAAAGAGAAATTTCCTTCGAAATTCACCCATTAATTCGCACATTTTATGCTTGACATCTTTTAAAACTGAATCATCTCATAATAGCGGCATTTCCCAAAAGGCTTTGATTGATAAGGAACATCATCAAATTAGACAAAACGAGACAAAATACAAAAAAGATTCGCTTTTTGGCGGCTTTTAAACCTTGTGGCACCTACTATGTGTTACATCTAACTACGATCGTCATTATTAGATAATCTAATTCTATTTTCGTCTATTAAGATCCAATAACTTTCACTGACTAAGTTTTTATTTTTCCGACTTCCATTATGATTTTTGAGAACGCAACTGTACACAAAGCATATCCATATTTTTTTCCTCAAACCTAGTAAAATATTAACTTAATTTTGTTTGATGGCATTGAATTATAAGGAATGAAAAGAATATTTTTGTTGTTGTTTTCATACAGAAATGTAGCTTAAAACTTAATCGCACCAATGTATTAATCCGCGTCGCGGATTTATACAGTAAGATTTAGCTTTAAGGTTTGTACCTTATTGAAGTCAAGATGTAGTCTCTTCATATCTGAATACAAGAACTAATAGACATTTAGTCGTATTCAATCTTGCGTCAAGTGACTTCTACTTCGCAAAACCCAGGTGTCTCGTTTGATAAAACATATTGATCTATTGAATGGCGTTTAACGCAGCTTTTAACATATCGCGACGGCTGGAGCACCTAACCATGCATTTCTGTATTTCTCACAGCATTACTACCATTACATCCTTTTCAAGCCTCCAGCTGCTCATCTCACTTCGGTTTACAATTATCAACTGGTTAGACTCCCCAAAGAAAAGAATACTCAGAAAACATTGTGGAAAATATCCATAATGTTTTCTACCACAAAAGTAAAAAGAAAAAACCTAAATGTCAAAATGTTTGAATTGTCGTCTGCAACTCCTTTGAATTTCGACTAGTATAAAATTTTGACGTCTGGTAATGGGTTAGATAACTCCTTTGAGCTTCATGTTTTTCCAGTACTACCACTACATCCTTTCCTAGCTGGAGGCTAGGAAAGGATGTAGTGGCAGCACTGGTGTGAGATGAACCAGGAATCCATTGCTAGGTGCTCCAGCCGCCGCGATATAACTCAAATACTGTTAAAAGTGGTGTTAAACCCAATCAATCAATCAATTCATGTTTTTCACGTCGTGAACGTAACTATAATGGAACTGTTTTGTAATCCTTCGTTTATACTTTATTCTGGAATTAGATAATCCGTTAATAACGACAATACTCAGCGGGTTTATGATTTATATTAGATAACATAAAACTTGACATAATAGAGGCAAAACAAGAGTAGAAAATTATCAGCTACCTTTTCAAAATAGTACTTTTGTGGAAGGTTTAACTAGCTTAGCCCAGAAATTTAAAATTATTTTACCACACGACACTATTTTATGCTGTTCAAAGTGACACGAAGTACTGACGAAAATTTTAAGTTCATGAAATTCGAAAAAAAAATACTTGTATAATAGGAAATAAAACTGAATGAAGGGGATAAATGGAGTTGCTTTTTGCGATAATTTTTCAGTTTCATCATGTTCGCGGGTTACTTTTTTTTCGGTGGAAATGGATCAAACTGTTGTTGTTGTTTTCTCTTTACTGGTAGGAGTGATTGTCAAAATATAAGAATTAATAGTAATCTTTACGTTAGGGCGAAGTTGAAACAGCCAGACTCGAATCCAAGATTTCATTGAATATAGCTAAGAATTTACTTAAACGTCTCTTTGACGCACCCATGTCTTAAATAAAATGTGTATATAATGAGGGGTTAGAGCAAAAACATAGTATTGGTCTATACATTGTATAGACCCATACTATGTTTTTGCTCTAACGCTTCGATATATCGATGTAATTAACTGGTATATCGAGGGGTTAGAGCAAGAACATAGTATGGGTCTATACAATGTATAGACCCATACTGTGTTTTTGCTCTAACCCTCGATATATCGATGTATTTAACTGGTATATCGAGGGGTTAGAGCAAAAACATGGTATGGGTCTAAACAATGTAAGGATCCATACTATGTTTTTGCTCTAACCCTTCGATATATCGATGTAAATAACTGGTATATCGAGGGGTTAGAGCAAGAAAATAGTATGGGTCTATAAAATGTATTGACCCATACTATGTTTTTGCTCTAACCCCTCGATATATCGATGTAATTAACTGGTATAATTATATCGATGTAATTTTAAACTTGTGTGTCGATAAGAATTGCAATTAACGGGTCGCTGGTCACGCCCACTGAGCTTAAACAGGATGTTATACTTAAACGTAGTTATTTTGAAAAATAAATGGTCAGTAAAATGTAGCGAAAAGGTTTAATAGTTGGTTGGCGACCTACAGGTCGTAACTACAGCTTGAATAAGCTGTAGTTATGTCGCTTAAGTCGCCAAATCGACGAAATGGTGCACATAGATGTCGTCAAATGACGGAGGTCAAAGTTCACGTCCTGTCTAACCGAGTAATTAGATTGGTCGATTTATTCTTTGATTGATACACGTGATTTGTCAATTTCAAAGTAAAAATTGGTTTTCTCGTAAAGCAAACGGTATGTTTCAACTTAAAAAGTTGTTGTAAAAGAACGTATATCATTCCTATCTTTGGCTTTATTTTCAACTTTTAAGCCATTAACAGATAACAAAATTTTAGACGGGTCCTATTTCAAAGATGTTGCAGACGACAAATGTAAGTGAAATTAATCAGATGTTTGTTTTTTTCGGTAGAAAACATCTTGGATAATGAAGAAATTGCTTGTAACAAGCAATTTCTTTATTTTTCAAGAATGTTTTCCAATTATCATTGTTGTAGCTGTTTGGGGGTGTATCTATTTAATATTTTTATCATTATTATCATTATAATTACTTGAAGGGTAGACAAAATTTCTGAACAGGGAACGGGTTAGGTCGTATTCATAGGATAACCAAAATTGAAAGAAACCTATTTGTTTATCTGCACGATGAAAAACAATCCACCAAGTTTAAATCCTGTTTATATGATCAGAGCTATTTCTTCTCAGACGTAGAAGTGCTTCCTCTCAGTCGTAAAACAGGACTAAATCTAGCTTAGGAAGAAATTATAATTCAAGTGAAAATATAAACAGGCTATATGTTTGCAGAAATCTGCATGTTTCAGTAAAATCTAGATCTGCATAATATTAATCTTGTTTTCAGGTAAACATGTGAGCGGAACGAAATAGTTTGAATTATTTATCAACAGTACAATTGCCTGTAGAATGTTCGCGATTCTTCTTTCTAAATTTTCGGTAAAGAAAGCATTTTATCATTAACGAGTTAATAATGTCCACAGAGCATCAAGCATTCCTCTCTTTTCCATTTCAGGTTAAACACGTGAGTGGTTTGAAAGCACTTCAAAATTAACGATCACTAAATTGTCCTAAGAATATCATGCATTCCTCTTTCATCATTTCAGGTAAACACGTGACTGGTTTGAAAGCATTTCAAAATTAACGATCACTAAATTGTCCTCAGAATATCAAGCATTCCTCTTTCTTCAGTTCAGGTAAACACGTATCTGGTTTGAAAGCATTTCAGTTTTAACGACCAGTGAAATTGGCCGCAGAATATCAAGCATTCCTCTTTCTTCATTTCAGGTAAACACGTGAGTGGTTTGAAAGCATTTCAGTGTTCATCTGATTGGTGGGACCACTCCGCAGCAATAGGTAAATAAAACCTGAACCCATTTCCAGACGGCTAAATTTTAGACTGGACAAAATTGAAAGAAGTTGCAGACGACAATTTAAAGTTTATGAAATGTCGGTTTTTTTTCAACTTTCTGGGTAGAAAAAATTGTGGAAAATGAAGAAATTGCTTGTCACAATTAATGTCTTCATATTCCACAATGTTTTCCAAAGCTGTTTACCTTAGAGGAGTCTAAAAGCGTCACTGGCAAGGAAATGGGTTAAGTTATTTTTGTTTTAGTCAGTGTTTTGTTGAATAAATGCGAAAGGTTGGAAATATAAATACATGCAGGCCAAGCTTCCACCGCCTGCTTTTACGCTAAGCGGGAACAATGTGATATCAGCAGGATATTGAACAATGAAATGTAATCAGTTATTCTAAAAGCTACCTCATCAGAACTGCTTTGACCCTTTCCTGTACAAACCAGGGATTTTAACTCGCTGTAATTCTATACTTTAGAAATCATTGTGGGAAAAAAAGAAACTGTAACCAACAATTTCTCCTTTTTCTCACAATATTTTCTACCACAAGGGAGAGTTTCGTTTCAATATTCTCTGCAACCTCTTTATATTTGGACCAGTCTAAGAGTTAATTAAAACAAAACTGGAAAGGGTTAAATGGATATTTGAAAAAAGAGATTGCACTAGCACAGGTCAAGTACGGGACGTATTTCGTATTAAGGTTAAATGATCATTCTATATTTAGGTAAAATTTTCAAAAGCGACAAGTTTCGACCCTGGTCAGCCTGCGTAGACTGTGCACACTCACAGTCTTTGTCAAAGTCGTAGTGATGTGATCATTGTAAAAATTTTGTTTAAAAAATCTATTAACAGCTAGTTATGCGTGTATTTCCGTTTATTTGTCGTCGCTACCGTAACACATGCCCATAAGAGCGACGTTCCCAGAAGACGACATTGTTTTGTCAATTTTGCTCTTTCAGTTTGAACCAGTCTAACATTTTATCGTTTTGGAATGGGTTAAGTGTTAGAATAAAGCTCTTTTGTGGTTGCTTTTGCAGCCTTTCCAAAAAAGTCTATTCTTACTCTTATGACCCCCAACTATTTGATTTTGATTTTTTTTTTTTTTTTTTTTTGGAGGGGGGGATGAGGCCAAGTTTACAACTAGCATTTTCCCCTTCACCAAATAATTTCTACCCCTTTTTCATTCCAAAATATTCAAACCACGTCTCATTTGTCATCCAAAACAGCTTTCAAATGCAGTTGTCAAAAGATTTAATGTAATAATATTAATTAATTAATTAAATTTTTCATTTCCATTTCAGCGGAGTTGTTATTTTTACTCTGGGGTATTCGTCTGTGTATAGTTGTTAGAAAGGCGCCATCAGAATTCAATGAGAGCCGTTTTATTAGCTGGGCCATTTATAATGAAACCCTTTTATCATTATTTCTCAATGTATCTATGTAAGTATCGTTTATTCCTTTCTTCTTCTTTTTTCCGCTACTCCTTTTTTACCAACATAGTTCTAGATCTATGGAGGGTCTGATTTTGGTGTCAGATCTAAAAATGATTGGGGTTTTATTAGCTCGGGTGTTTTCGGAGAACACCATAGGTACTGCTATATCCAGTTTGTCATCTGTGCAGTCGTCGTCCGAAAACTTTGACCTTTTGAAATATCATCAAAAAGTACCCATATCAGAGTTACGAATACATTTACCATTCTTACTGCACAATGATAACCCATTACCACTCGCGCAAAGTTTTAGACTCGTCAATATACAAAGTAGTTGCAGGCGACAATTTAAACTGATGGAATTCCAAGAATCCCCTTTATATTTTTTTTCTAGTAAACACCGTGCTTATAATGAAGACAAATCTGTATACAGGCAATTTCTTCGTTTTCCTCAATGTCTTCCAAAGCTATTTTTCGAGGGGAATAAAGAAAAGAGATTGTGTGGTAATGGATTAAATTTCAATCTCTCCATTTACTGCCCTTTTTAAACTTAGTAACAAAACAGCCACCAAGTACGTGGGAAGTTCAAATAATGTCCTTGTTTTGATATTTTAAACGCACCTCGAAAGCACTTCATGAAATTTTATACCAACAGCACGATCATTAATGGTTAACGTAGGCTGTAATTTTAAGGGGAAAAGATGACGCATGACAGATTCTGCATTTTCTCTTGTTTATCGGCCAGGTTTCTGACTAATCCATATACTTTCCAGCTTTCCTTTAAACCCATTACCAGAAGAAAAAATGAATTGAATTTAGTTGCAGACGACAATACTAAGTTGATGAAATTTTGAAATAAAAGCATTGTTTTTTTGGGCAGAAAGCAATGTACAAAAAATGAAAAATTACTTGTCACAGTTTCTTCATTTTCTCGAGAGGCGTCAAAAAGCGTAATTGTGTGACATACTCTTTCCCTACTCTTAATTGCACAGACCAATAATACTGTAATACTGTAAATAAAGGCATTTTTCCTCAACATGCAATGTTACTATAACATTCTTTCTCAGATTATTTCACCAACTTGTTTATCATTGGAAACCCCCTTCAACCATTACCAAACGGCATAATTTTGATCTTATAATTTAAAGAAGTTGCGGGCAGCGATAGTTTGCATATTTTGAAACAAAAAACACTTTGTCTTTTGGGGCAGTAAACCTTGTGGAAATGAAGAAATTGCATATTGTAAACGATTTCTTCCTTTTTTCTTGAAAGTCTTAAAAAAGCAAAATATTATTTAAATATAGGCAAATACTGGATATTGCTGTCTGGTGCGTTGACAGAAAGCTCGCTACGCCCTCTAATCTCTATAAGGAAGCTTGCTTGAAATATCAAACGGCGTTATTTTGCAAAATTTATGGACAACATAAATATCATGCGGCTTTTTTTGCAAAATTTATGGCCAGTAAACATATTAAACTGCATTTTTTATTTTTACAAAATGCACTGTCAGCATACATTTCCAGCGGCGTTAGTTTGCAAAATAAATGGCTATTAGACATTTCTTACGTCGTAATTTTGCAAAAGATATGGCGAGAATATATGTTTAACGGCATATATTTGAGAAAAACATGGGGGGGATACATATCAAACAGCATTTATGTTACCAAAGTTTATAGCCAGTATACATATATAACGGCGTTATTTTGCAAAATATATGCCCAGGATACACATTTCTCGGCGTTATTTTGCAAAATTTACGCCGAGTATCCATATCTAACGGCGTTATTTTGCAAAATTAATGGCCAGCTTAATTATTAACGGCGTAATTTTGCAAATAATTTGGCAAGTATACATATGAAACGATGTAAGCATGTAAAATTAATGTTCAGTAGCATGTTACAAAAAAGTAAAGTCGTAACTAAAGGTTGAATAAGATGATGTTGCGACGTTCAAAAAACCAAACCAACAAAAATACTAAACTTACTTTCACCTTCGGCCTGAATGAATGTTTTGATTGGACAATCTGTATTTTTATTGACAGTCATTATCCGTCAATTGTTTCAGACTATAAATACGGTTATAATTATTTTCGAAAAGGATCACATAAGACGGATTCTAAATTTTATCTTTAGCTTATTGTCACATCAGCGACTGTCATTGAAAAAATTTATCGACCAACCAAATCATACATTAATACCGGAATTGAACTCAGAACTCCAACATTTGCTGAAATTTATGTGAAGCATCTTTATTGGTTTGGTGACTCAAACGCCTTTACTACAGCTTATTCAAGCTGTAGTAACGATGTTTATGTCGCCAACCAACCATTTAGATAAATGTTACTGATCATTTATTTTGAAAAAAATAACGCTGTTTAATATCTAAGTGGAACATCCTGTTTGAGTCAGTAGGTATGGCCAGCGAAGTCAGTGGGCCAGTGATGCCATAAGAGTCAATCAATTATATGCCTGCCTGGTTTATATTCCCTTGTTGTCTGTAAACTTGTTCATTGTTGGCCAGTCCTAAATTTGGAACTAAACTCGTTATCAGAATACACAAGTTCGCAAAGACTCAAATTGTAAGGCGAAGCTGATTTTTTTTTTTTTTTCTATTAATTTCAAATGCCATATCTTAAATCAAAACTTGGCCTTTATAAATATTTGTGTGGGATTTGAAAATGATATGGCCCGATAAAAAGAGTGTGAAAGCTATATGGCCTGATAAATAGGATAAGAAAATCATATGGCCTGATAAATAGGATTTTAAAGACTAAATGGCATAATAATTCAATTTTGGTTTTTTCTATCAACACTCAAGCGTTTTGATTGGTTAATTCTTTGCCCTACTCCCACAAATTACAATTTTGAGCACGCAACTATTTTGTATGATTGCGCACAAAATAGATCCTTAAATTTTTACTTAAATCTAATAAATCATTTTTTGTTCTGAGTAATGGAATAAAATCATAAGAAATGAAAAGACTATTTTTTGTTTTCATTCAGGTTCGAGTATTTATACTTATAGGTTCATACCTCAATAAAAACAAAAATATTCTCAACATTTCTATAATAATTTAATTTTTAGTTTCTTCTATCAAAAAGGAGAGTTTTGATTGGTCGAAAAAATTAATTCATAAAACAAAAAAAAATTGAGCACGCAGCGATTTTGTATGCTTCCGCACAAAATAGTCCCATACAAAAAAGTGTCATAATTTGTAAAAATTTCGTTTTTTTTCTCTCTATTAAATTATGAGAAATGAAGATCCTTTTTTTGTTTTCATGGAGGTATGAACCGAAAAACCTAATCACACAATGTATGAATTCATACAGTGTGATTAGGTTTATCGGTTCACACCTCCATGAAAACAAAAATATTCTCTTCATCTCTTAAATGAAAAAAATAGGTTTTCATCCTAAAGCGTATGAAGTATGTATTTTGCAGTGAACATGCATCTTTTCACGGAACATGGCCCATATAAATAACATGTATAGCTACAGACTTTGCGTCTCCCTTTAGAACAGCAAACATAAATAGTTCCCCATTTTTCTTGCTAACCTTAGTTCACATATGATAGATACACGCTCCGTGAACATGTTTTCTGTCATCCCTTTATTTAGCAGAACTAGTGTGCATTTGCGAAGACATGGCTAGCTATTCTTAAACCTTTTTATCTAAGTTTTCGAAAATATGTAGGCATGTGCATGCATGATAGTTCCAACTTTTTCATGTGTACGCATAATAAAGACTCGGATCAGCCTTTGCACCCGCACAGTCAGATCAGTCTTCACTGTGCAATCCTCGAAACGATACTGCCTTAATTCTTGTTTATTTCTTTTAATTGGGATTTACACCACTCTTAACAGTATTCCGGTCATATCGCGCGTCTGGAGCATCTATCCATAGATTCCTGGTACTTCTCATACCATTACTACCACTACATCTTCTCCGAGCCCCAAGCTGCTCGTCCCAAATAGGTTTACGATTTTCCACCCATTTGTTGGAAAACATATATAGGAAAGGATAATTGCAGTGACTGGGTATCGAACCCTAGACCTCATGATTGCTTGTTTTTGCGATCTAAATGTTCTGAATAGTTGTCCAGGCTGCTCAGTGTCTGCACTTCACGCACAAACTGGTGAAATAGTTGAAAATGTCACACCGTGATGGCTCGTATAAACTCGGGAAGTGTGCATAATGTGTTTCAAGAGTAGTCCTATTTTGACTCGCATGACCATTTAGGGTTTCAATCCTTTTAGTAAAAACGTGTTTGCTTTTAAAGATTCGTCTCAAATCGGACCGCAGCCACAGTGCAGTTGGTAGCGCGTAGGACTCCTATGCATGGAGTCCTGGGTTCGATCGCCGACCTCGACCAATATCCTTTCCGACATTTGTCTACCACCAATAGGTGGATTATTGTAAACCTAAGTGGATGAGCAGCTCGGGATGTCGTTGTTGTCCTATTGTGAGAAATACCAGGATCTCATGGTTAGGTGCTCCATCCGCCGCGATATGACTGAAACACTGTTACAAGTGGCGTCAAACCCCATTCATCTAATTAATCAATCACAAGATGGTAGAGGACCGAAGCTCGGTATTATCCAGGAAAAGGTTTTTAACTGACCTTCGAACTAAATCCAATTCATCAATCTTTACCAATTCCACAAACATTGTTCTACGAGTTATTGCGATTCGATTCGAATTTTAGAAAATCCTAACCGAATGTTAAAGCTAATTTTCGTTTGATGAATTAGATCCAGTGTTGTAGTAAAAATGACAAATTACAAATTAAGCCAGAGGATCGATTTGTCTTAATTATTCAAGCGGTTTAGACATAAAATGTCAAAATAAAAATGGATTACGTGTGTTTTCTAAGTTTGATTATAGAGAACAAAAGACATCTCTATTTCATAACTCCAGAGCTCTGAGAGTTACAAATGATCTTTTGAAGTGATTTAAACATTTTCTTTAGAAAGAAAAAATCTTAGCGAAACTTGTCTTTAACGTTTTAAAAAGGGAAACGTATTCTTATTGTTATAACTATTTCCACCAAATCTTAGAGATTAACTTTTACTATAATATGGCCAACGGAGCAGGAGAGAAACAGAGCTTTGACTATTTTTGATATCATACGGGTGAAATATAGTGTAATATTCAATCAAATGGCCTGAAGTCTACAGTTACACATTTTCGTTACGTCGACATCATTTTACAAACGTCTTTATATGAACATAAAGCGTTAACCCATTACCACAAAATTTTAGACTGGTCCAAATTGTAAGGAGTAGTAGACGACAATTTAAAGTTTGTGAAATTCTAGATTTTTTAAACTCTGTGTGTAGAAAACAAATGTGTAATATATTCTTAATGTTTTTACTTGAGGTTCGTCAAAAAGCATCATTGTGTGGGAGTGGGCTAAATTTCAAGAAGTTTTTCACAAAAAGTAAGGCTGTATTGCAACTAGAAAATCAAACTTGTGTTCTTAAAATATCAAATTTAATAAAAACTCGTAAATCTATAAAGCCTCGTTTTTATCTTTTTATAGGTAACTCGGGGTTAACCATTCATGATGCCCCTCATGAAAAATATTCTCTTCATCTCTTAAATGAATACAAAAATAGTCTCTTTATTTCTTGTTATCTAATATTTCCAATCGGCGGAATGCGCTTATCAAACAAAGAATCTTTCGACCAATCAAATAATTCATTAAGACCGGAAGTGAACTTTAAACTTCGATATGACCGTTAAAGTGAAGCATTTGTGTTGATTTGGAGACCTGGACGTCGAAACTACAGCTTATCCAAGTTGTAGCTACGACATTAAAGTCAAAAACCACTAGTGTTAATTCTTGTTACATGTTACTGTCAATACACTCTGCAAAAAAAAAATGTCGTTCAATATTTAAATCGATCTTTCTGTCGGAGTTCAGTGGGCGTGGACAGCGATCTGTCAAGTTCACGCCTTCTGTTGGATAGTTTATATTCCCTTCTATAAATGTCTTTTCTTTTAATGGCCAATATTTCAACTCTCACTTCTTTGATAAATAAAACCTGAAGTGTTGTATATTCCAGAGAATCTAAAATTAATGGTAGAAATGGTGGTGATTTATTAACAAAACACAGATGTCATATTCTTTTATGGAAGATCAAATAGCGTTGAAATATTGAAAAGTTTTGAATATTTCTTACATTTCAATTCAATTTGAAATCTATTAAAGTGTTTGCGGTAGTTTTAGAAACCGATAAATGATACATCGTATCAACTTTTTGTTGTGAATGACTTGATTTAACTAATACGACTCAAAAACGCTTTCTGGTTCCTTGAAGATCTACGATTATGGAAAAACTGAGTGGGAAAAGGAGAGATCACAAGCAATTGCTCCTTTTCACGTGTTTTCTATCCCATTTAGCACTTATTTAGTGAAATTTGAAATGTTGGATACAACTTTTCTCTGTTTGGACCAGCCTAATAGTTTGTTGTCTGGAAATGAGTTAATTTTAATCACTTCATTTCTGAAGCTTCCAATTTATAATAAGAGGATTTAAAATATAAGTGGTCATTAAATGCCGAATTGAATAAACGAATCATCTGTAAGTGAATTAAACGGAAGCTTTATGGTGGATTTATCTGGTTTCGATGATTCGTCTTATACATTTTTTTATTCTTTCTATATGTCGATTTTTTTTTATGTTATCTAATCTGCGAAACATATAACGCTTAATTGACGTCATTACGCCATTGCATTAAGAGAATATTGACGTCATTACGCCATTGCATTAAGAGAATATTGCTTATTTCTCGCTAAATACTGTACTGTTTTTTATAATCGTCTCGAATCAAGTTATTCTTGGCGTAACGCTGTATTACCAGGAAAACGACGTCATCGAGCCATATCATTTCAGAGGTGCGTTCTTTTCGTCGAGTTGAAAAACCCAGTTGAATAAGACGTTTTCAAGAACGAATTATGTCATTTTGAGTGAAAAAATTCGACGTCGCCAAGGCTACTCGTTTAAGCCAATGCCTAGTAGGCTAAGGTTCCTCATTTAGAGTTCTAAAGATTCTTTTTTAACTGCTTAAGAATCTTTATCTAAAGAAAGCTTTTTCATATAAATCTAAGTTAACCTCAAGAATCCCGGATTTTTTTTCCCCATTTGTTGTTGTTGTTGTTGTTTGTAGAGTCCGATTTTTGTCCACGTACAATGAATGTATCTTTTCAGTAAATTCAGTAAGTATATAATGATAACGTAGGTTAGACATATCTTGCACGTTGTTCTTTGGTGTACTCATCCCCTCACAATTACGCTTTAGGACGCCCCTAAGAACTAATTGAGAAACAGTGTATAAGATAAAGAAATTGCTTGTTACAAGCAATTTCTTTATTTTCCACAATGATTTCAACCCAGAAATTTGAAAAAAAAATCTGAAAATTCATAGACTTGAAATTGTCGTCTGCAAAACTTTTAAATTTGGACCAGTCTAAAATTTGGACGTCTAGTAATGGGTTGAGAAATTGGCGCCACACAATTGAACAATTTACGTTCTATTTCAGGATATTCCTACAAGATCCATTTCCATCTAACCCAGATCTATTGTACCTCGTTATATTTATTCATTCAAATCTCACCACAACAGTCACCTTAGCCTTCCTCTTTGGTAGTAAAGTAAGTATCCAGGCTATTATCAAGTTTTATAGGTGAGCTCGTCTAATTTTTTTGATAAATTGTTTCACTTGCCCGCTACCCTAAACTGTACGACGTCATGTCGAGTTGACTCAAGTGCATGATGATATCAATGTACGGATCGCGGCTTCCAATCAAAGATTCAATCGACCTTTGAACTCTGACATTGGCCGACTTCATGTGAAAGATTTTCGTTGGTTTCGCAAATCCAATATCATATCTACAGCTTAGATAAGCCGTAGCTACAACGTTTAGGTCGCCAACAAACCAAATTACTTTTATATTTACTTGCCACTGGCCATAAATTTACAAAAATAACACCATTAATTTCGAAGTAAAACTTCCTGTCAGAGAAGTGGGCGTTGCAAGCGATGTTGGTGGGCGGGACATAGTGGGTGTAGCAAGTGGTATCAGTGGACGGAGATTAGTGGCCGTTGCAAGCGATATCAGTGGACGGGTACATAGTGGGCGTTGCAAGCGATGTCTGTGGACGGGTTTAATGGACGTTGTAACTGATATCTTTGGGCGAGGTTTATTTGCCGTTGCAAGCGATGTCGGTGGGCGGGACATGGTGGGTGTAGCAAGCGGTATCAGTGGACGGAGATTAGTGGCCGTTGCAAGCGATATCAGTGGACGGGTACATAGTGGGCGTTGCAAGCGATGTCTGTGGACGAGTTTAATGGACGTTGTAATTGATATCTTTGGACGAGGTTTAGAGGACGTTGCAAGCGATGTCAGTGGGCGGGACATAGTGGGTGTAGCAAGCGGTGTCAGTGGACGGAGATTAGTGGCCTTTGCAAGCGATATCAGTGGACGGGGTTTAGTGGACGTTGCAAGCGTTGTCTGTGGATGGGGTTTAGTGGACGTTGCAAGCGTTGTCTGTGGACGGGGTTTAGTGGACGTTGCAAGCAATGTCTGTGGATGGGGTTTAGTGGACGTTGCAAGCGATCTCTGTGGACGGGGTTAATTGGACTTTGCAAGAGATGTCAGTAGACGGGATCAGCGATCCGTCGATTTAAAGTTGCGCGGGCAAAATAATTAGTTGTAGGGGAATTAAAAGTCTTAACTAAAGCTTTATTAAGCTGTAGTTACGAAGTGTTGATGGCTCACTGACTAAATTGTTTTATATCAGTAAAATAAACATACCGGCTGTAAGTTTAGTCAATCGATTTTAGATTGGCAGCGGCGATTCTTCAATTATCAAATTGCAATTTCATAATTTTTCGCTGCCATCGGATCTGAACAGCAAGTTTCCTTTGGCGGTCAAGCGCTTCATTCAACTTATTTAAAACTTGTCGTCAATACCATAACCTATTCCCACACAGTTTCTCCTTTTTACGCCCATCGAGAAAAAGACTTTAGAAAACATTGTGGAAAATGAAGAAATTTTCTTTTACAAGCAGTTACTTTGTTAACCATAATGTTTTCTTTTCCAGAAGAAAAAGATTTTTAAAACCTTCGACAACTTTCAATTGTCACCTGCAACATCTCTCAAATAGAACAAGTCTAATTTTTTCTTATCTGGGAATGTGTTGACCCATGACTATACAATGATTTTTCGTTTGGTCCCAATCGGGGGAGGGTGTAGCATGACAAAATAGGTATATGGAGAGAGAGAAAATGTTGCAAAAGGTAGAAACTAATTTGTGAAATGAAGAGAATGCTTATTATCAGCATTTACTCGTATTTCTTCAGCAAGTCGTGTTGTTAGATTTTGTGGTGAACGGTTAACAAATTGAGCGTGATGCGGTTTTGACTAAGCTTAACGAATTGTCTGCAGAGGATATTGCATTACGTCTGAATTACATACAAGGCTAGGTTGATTCGAAAGTCGGTGAGGAATAAATGAGAAGAAAGCATGTGACATGCAACCCAGCCAGTGACATCCTGTGTTAAATGTATCTACGTTTTTAAGCTACATTTGTCCATTATTTCAGCAACAGTATTATTGGGGCTTACATAAGTCGTCCGCGTTTCTACTCTCTGAAATTATAAATAATTCAATGTTTAGTTTCGTCTATCAAAAACGAGCGATCTGGTTGGTCGAAAAAAATTATTCCTACTTCCATGAACAAAACCTAATCACACTCAATTTTTTTCTATAAAGTACTAGTAGATGTACCATTTGAATCAATCATGTAGGTAGATTATCAAGGTCAAGATCACAGCTGAAGGTCATTTTACGGTCTGAACGCAAGTTGTCCTTGAACAACCATATAAGTATCGTTTATATCCTAGAGGCCATTCTGAACCAGTTCGGGCAGAGTCGGTAAATTTCGGTAACTCCAAACATTCCTTTAAACCGTTACCAGACGACAAGATTTTGGACTAGTCTTAATAAAATCACGTTGCAGACGGCAATTTTGAAGCTGATGTTATTTTCAGCTTATCTGTGCCGTAAACAATGTAAGAACTGAAAAAATATTCGTAACAAGCAATTCCGTCATTTTCTACTTAGTAGAATCCCGGAATGTGTTGGAATGTGTTAATGATGTGTGTTAATAAACATTAATGTCTATGCATTCTAATCAGACAAATCTTTTAATTAATTCAGTTCGTTATTCTTCTATAATGTCAACAACTCAGTGAACAAAGACATTCAGGGTTACAGCATCACTTCTGTTCAGTGGTTCCTCTAATTTTCTCTCTCATATCCTTATCCCGTTACCAGACGACACATTTTAACCCTTTCCCGTTCAAATACGGGATTTTACGTTCCTGTGGTTTTATACTTGAGAAAACATTGTGGAAAAAGAAGAAATTGCTTGTAACAAGCAATTTCTCCTTTTTCCACAATATTTTCTACAACATAGGATGGGTTCATTTCAAATAGCATCCAGTTGTCTTTGTCGTATGCAACTCCTTTAAATTTGGACTAGTCTAAATTTTCCAAACACGGGAAAGGGTTTAACTGTTTCTAATAGAGAAGATATGTAGACTGTCGAGGTGCATTAAAATGAATAAAGAAATAAGACAGCAAATAGTAGTGAAAGCATTGCTCTCTTTGATCATTTTCTCCTTTTCTCTCAATGTTAATCAATGTTGATTTTCTTCGGTGTGTCAAAATAATGGATTAAGTGAATTCATGTTTCTATAGGTTTTTTTATTATTATTCTTCAGTGAATGGAATTGAACGCCGCTTTGGATTTGTCTATTCATTTTTCTTCTATTGTCACTGGTAACCAATTCAATTTTTTCTTTTTTTTTTTTTTTTCTGTTAGGCAGACTGGGGTTTTGAAAAGACTGGTACTGCCGTCGACATAAATAAAGCCGGTTTTGATAAAGTCGACGGCGAGAGTCAGTCCGATTAGCTCAGTTGGTAGAGCACTTGACTTCAAACCCCAAGATCACGGGTTCGAGCCCTGGGCTGACCATATCAACTAACTAACTAACTGTCTTTCGGATGAGACGTTAAACCGAGGCCCCGTGTGACGATGCTATCCATCGAGCACGTTAAAGAACTAGGCGGGGCTCTCAGTAGTTTCGTCCTGTATCCTTGCACTATCCCCCGTAACAACTAACCGTCTTCTGGGGGCGTCGCTCATATGGGCATGTGCTACGGTAGCGACGATAAATAAACGGAAATACACACACACGACGGCGAGACCAGTCTAGAGTTTTAAAATGCTCGGCCAAAAATTTCCAAGGTAATTTACTGCGCTTGCAGTTATCGAACCTGTGGCCTACGACTTAACGAAAGCAATTTTCTGTACCACGTTTCACGAACACGACTCATTATGACACAAGGCTGTAATTGACCAATCGCTGACCCCACCCACTTATTTCTTTGGCCACGCCCACTGACTCCGATGGAAAGTCCTGCTTCTATTTTAAACGGCGTTATTTTACAAAATTTAGGGCCAATAGCCTTTAACAAAAAGGTAGCACGGTTATTTGGCGACCTAAGCTATAGTTACGACGTTAAGTCGCCAAACCAACAAAAATGTATCTCGCAATTGGCGGCCAATGTTGGAGTTCAAATCTCAAATCCGGGCTGAATGAATGATTCGATTGATTGAATCATTTCTTGATTGACAAACGCAATTAGTCAATTTGAGGCAGTGAAGAAAACAGCTAGATGAAAAGATGTTGAGAAACTGATCGTGACAATCAAGTTTTCCGTTTTTTAACAATGATTCCTTCTCTATATGACATTTATAGCACGATCTTACTTTTTTACCCCCTCCAAAAATCATCGTTTTCCACAATGTTTTCTACCCTAATAGGTAATAAATCAACTTGAAATTGTTGTCTGCTGCTTCATTCCATTTGGACAAGTTTAAAAATCTGTTGTTGGGAGTTGTATTAAAAATTATAAGCTGTCATCCCCCCCCCCCCAAATTTCGACCATTCCAGTAATTGTTTGTCTAATCATAAGTTAAGGAACAACAGGAAGAGTTTACCGTGTCGGCCGAGTACAGTGTAACTACAGCTTGAATAAACGACGATATAATAGGACCGAAAATTCCTGAATTTATTCATATGAAATAGACGGGTCGCCACTGCCATTTTAAAAAAAATCAATTAGACCAATCAAATCATTCATTTAAATAGAAAATGAACTTTGAAGTCTTGCATTCTTGTTGGTTTGACTACTTAATTATCTTACAATAAAACAATTAATTCCCTTACACATTCTCCAAAATGTAGATTTGGTTTCTGCTCCTAGATTTTTTCGGCTATCAGAGAAAATATTTCAGTATGAAATCAACAGATGTAGGTACTCATTACGCGTTCTATCAAATTTCAGGCCTACGTTATATACAAATACCGGGGTAAGAATAATGAAGTTCAACATACCACAATGATGTCAAAAGGGTCACGGCACGCCTACGGGGCTAAACCTTCCACCGTCACCACGGATACAAACACGTCAAATATTAACAATACCTTCGACAAAATGTACGGAGAGAAAACGGCGGATGAAGGGGAGTCCGAAAGTTTGTTGGAAAAGGATATTCAGGTAAGTGCGCAAAGGCTAGTCAACAATCAAAGATTTTACGGGTTAAACCTTTCCTTTTCAGTCCCCGTTTTACGTCCCAGTGATTTTGTAATTGATAAAATATTCTAGAAAAAAATAGAAAGTGCTTGTAACAAGCAATTTCTTATTTTTCCACAATTTTTTCTACCCTACTGAATGGTTATTTTTCAAATTAAATCCACTATTAATCTTCGTCTGCAAAACCATTGAATTTGGACAGGTCTAAAATTTTGAAAAACAGTTAAGTGTTAAAAGATTTTGCGGTTTAACCCTTTCCTGTCCAATCCCTGTTTTTCAAGTCCCTGTGATTTTGAAATTGATAAAGAAAATTGTAGAAAAAAAAAGATATAGCTTGTAAACAAGCAATTTCTTATTTTTCCATAATATTTTCTACCCTACTGAATGGCTATTTTTCAAATTAAATCCAATATTAATATTCGTCTGCAAAACCTTTGAATTCGGACAGGTCTAAAATTTTGCAAAAACAGGAAAGGGTTAAAAGAACCTGTTTTTCAATATTTATAACTTTACAGTGGAACAGTGGAATACGACAAATTAATTCCATGTAAACTAGATAGAGATAGACAGAGAAGGAAGAGAGAGATAGACAGAGAAGGAAGAGAGAGGAGGAGAGAGGAGGAATCTATTACATGAAAGAATTTCGTTAAATACATGTATATTTTTCGAAGACGATGTATATGATATGTATATAGGTCTCAAAAATTCTTATTCATGAAAAACGATTAACAGTTTCTATTCATGCAAGCAAGCAGTGGCCTTGACAAAATTCCATTGCGTGTATTTACATACAGAGATTAATCAACAAGTTATAGAGTACAATCAAAATAAGGAAATAAATAAGAGGTCATCAGCGATCGTTTCGTGACCAAGCGAAATAATTCTGAGAAATTTAGATACAGCCAGACAGCAAGTCAATGGTCTTACAGAGATCAGATGTTTTCTGCTCTTTTGTGTGTGTTCTTTTTCTTTCGCCCGTGATGAACGCCATTTGAAAATAGACTCTTGAAAATGTTGAGATTAATTAATGGTTTTTACTACGCAGCAAAAGGAATTATTAAATATTCGACAAAGATAAAGTTAAGCAACTTGATGTCACAAACCGGGTACCATGACTTATCAAAGTGTGCAAACGCCATTGCATTTTTAAAAATAAAAAGTGAATACAAATGTTATACCGTACGACTAATATCAATTCGTGGTATATTTTTGCGATTTGTTGACTTTAAATCAAAGAAAGCATTGGGTTAACGGTTACAAATTATAAAACAACAAAATCCTCTTTTAGCACGATGTTTTATACGTATAAAGGGCTACTTTTTCATTCATGTTTATTATGATTTTGTGCCTATTAAAATTCTTAAATAATTATATTGTATGTACATTAATGCAGGCTAATACAACATTAGCAAATTCAAAAATGCAGCTCTGCAACTCCGTAAATCGAAGCACGTGGTACAGGCAGTCACGTGACATGTCCCTACACATCTCGTCACCTAATTTTCAAAATTTAGAAATAACCATGGCTTCCAAAGTAGCCAATCTGGGATGTCAGTTAATTTCAAACTCTGACAAGTTTTGATTGATACCAATCTGCATCCCAATTTAAAAGGAATCAATTCCTATGAAAATCTGTGTACACAATTTACAGTAATTTCCACCTTTACCGCTATTAGATCTAGGTTTAACCTTTCGTCGATATACAGATACGCGATTTGATTCATAATTTCTCATGGAACTATTTGTAAAAGTAAAAAATCGCGAGAAAGCCAAGTGACTGACCATTGTAGTCATTTAGTGCGAATTCGATTTTTGGCATTTAACTGATATCTAAGACTGGTGTCAATTTTTGCGGTATTTTGAACCGGGCCACGTTCATAACAAGTGAACTGCACAGAGCTACAAATAAGATGCCGAAAAAAATATTCGAAACCATTAAAAGCGCATTAAAATTAAGGGATTTTTTGTGTATGCGTGTTGGGGGGTGGGTTAAATGCGCTTAGAATCCCCGATCAGCATTTCAAATATTTCAATTGCGTATTTTTCGCGATTTTAGATTCTGGAAATCGTAATAAGGCGAAATGTTACGACCCTTGTCGACATTTTTCGCACTTCCTAGCGGATCTTTTTTAACCTGTCTAGACGCACATTTAACCCTTTCCTGTTCAATCCCTGGTTTTTACGTTCATATGAATTTATTATTGCAAAAATATTGTAGAAAAAGAGGAAATTGCTTGTAACAAGCAATTTCATCTTTTTCCACAATATTTTCTTTCAACCCTACATAATGGTATTTTGTTTAAAATCAGATCTAAATTAAATTTTCGTCTGCAAAGCCTTTGACTTTGGACAGGTCTGAAATTTTGCGAAAACGGGAAAGGGTTAAACTACTGGAAAATACTAACCATAATATAATTTCAACAATACATAGGAAATATTATGTTATGATAGAGATGCAACATCTTGTAGGTCGAGTTGTACATCAAATTTTCCTTCGTAGCGAGAAGCAAATACTTAAGAGATGAAGAGAATATTTTTTGTTTTTGTGAAGGTATGAACCGAAAAACCTAATCACACTGTATGAATACGCGAAGCGGATTCATACAGTGTGTGATTAGGTTTTTCGTTTCATACCTCCATGAAAACAAAAAAAATATTATCTTCATTTCTTATAATTTAATAGCATCGAGCGAAAAATGCAACAACTTAATTAATTTCGATACCTTTTTGTAGTGAACTATTTTGTGCGGAAGCATTCAAAATGGCTGCGTACTCAAAATTTTGTTCATGGAGGTATGAATTAAATTTTTCGACCAATCAGATCGCTCGTTTTTGATAGACGAAACTAACAATTAAATTATAAGATGTTGTATCGCAATCGTAATATAATATTCCATTTAATATATACCTATATTTCCTTATAAATAAGGTCGATTAAAAATCTGTTTTTTTTTTCAGGTATTTCCATTTTCTTTATCATTCGGATTACGTTTATTAGCCTTTTGATGTCATCTACAGACTGAAAATGACGTCATCTTTGACTTCCCCATTTAGAATCATATTTGAAACGATCGGATACGGATTTCTTTTCTGACGTTTCCGATTTTGCCTGTGTCGAAAGAATAAATTTTACTTAGGTATATAATAAATGCCAAAATCTCGCATAAGCTTCGACGGTTTATTTGAATGTTTATCTTTATAACTTAAAAAAAAAAAGAAAACAATTAAGGAGTAGGTCTTTGAAACCTAATGCTAATACGAGACAAGCATTAAATACGATTGAAGTCTGATTTTTTTCAGCCATAAAAGCAACTTCATTGTGCAAATCCATTTGTCTGATAAAAGGTTTTATAGCTCCGTTTGAAACCAAAGACACCACTTTACGCTTGTCTCTGACGTTTTTTATGGCCGAAGTGCGTGATCTAACCCGGATATAAAAAGTCGCTGTCGATTCAATCGAACAACAAATTTAAAACTTCCAATTTTTGTTATTTTTTTTTTATTTCTTTATTTTTTATCTACTTGTTAGAAGGATAATTCATTCATTCATTTTGTCATCATTTATTGCAATTATTGCATTCATAATCAAATTACTTTTAAAAAAAATAGTAATGCTAACAAGTTCTTAAATCTTTCCCGTTTTTTTTTTTTTTTTTTTTTTTTGTTGTTGTTGTTGTTTTAGACTGGTTCAAATTGAAAGAGGTTGTTGACGACAACGAAAGTTGGATGTAATTTGAAATGAAACCATCCTATGTCGAAGAAAATATTGTGGGAAAGAAGAAATTGCTTGTTACAAGCAATTTCTTCTTTTTCCACAATGTTTTCTTAAGTATAAAATTACAGCGACGTAAAATCCCGGATTTGTTCGGGAAAGGGTAAAAAGAACGTAAACAAGGGAATAAAGTACGTGATCTTTTGATTGATGTGAACGTCGTCTCCCTGTAAATGCCATAAATAATGGTTTGCTGGTCCCGCCCACTGGCTCCGCTGTCGTTACCAGGTTTTAGTCGCCCACCGACAAGATAATTCGATGGTTCAGCGCGAAACAGTTGTAACTGCTTATATGTTACAAATGTTTCGCGCTGAACCATCGATATCTCAACCAATCATTGCATTCTTTTACAGGAAGAGTTCCGGAGATTGTACACCCAGCTCGAGACGCTGAAACACCGCAACATGAAGATCGGAAATCGACACCTTCAGCATAAACTTTCCGCCATGACCGAGGCAGCCAAAAAGGAAGACAGCCCGGAGGAGTCGACACCTTGTTCTCCAAACATGAACGGTAAACGAGTGATCATTAACCTGGACGATTTTAAAGAATCCACAACACTCTAGGACTCGATCGTGTCTTTCGACAATCATTCTAAACGTGATATGCAACAAAAGTGTGTACAAAGTGTGTACAAAAGTGTGAACAAAATGCTGTCAGAAGATGGTACAACAGCGTGAAAAAATTGGGAGAAAATGGTGTACAAATCTTGACAAGTGCGAACAAAGCATGGTTCTAAGAGTGTGTACGAAATGCGGATAAAAGCGTCAGCAAAGTGCATACCAATGTGGATACAAAGTAGCATTCGAACAAGTGTACATATGAGCGAATAAAGTGAGGGTCCATGAAAGTATGTAACTGTAGAAAGTATAACTAACGAATGTACAAGGTGAGGTTTGCAAACGAGATTGTGAAAAGTATCGAAAAAAAGCGTGAACAAACTGTGACTTAGAATTTATAAAAGTTCTAAGAGTCCATAATAGATTCAGAGGTGACTCAAGTCGCTGTCGGGGCGGGAAACGGTCAGCCGAGACAAATCGTTATATCAAAAATTGTTTTAACCCATTACCAGACGACAAAAGATTAGACTGGTCCGAAATAAAAGAAGTTGCAGACGACAATTTAAATGGATAGAATTTCGGATAGAATTTCAAAAAGCTCTTTCTTTCTAGGTAGCGGAAAATGGAGAAATTGCTTGTAACAAGCTATTTCTGCATTTTTCACATTGTTTTCGTGGACCTTTTAGGTAAGGGGCGTCAAAAAGCGGGATTGTGTGGTAATGAGTCAGATATCACGAAAAGTAAACGGTGAAACTCGGAGAACGCAGAGCCATTTAACTCGAACCAGTAAATGATTCGTTTGAGATTTCAACAGTTTTACGTTAGCCCTTTCCTGTACAAACCCGAGATTTTATGTCACAATGGTTTTATACTTGAGAAAACATTGTGGAAAAGAAGAATTTGCTTGTGACAAGCAATTTCTCCTTTTCCCACAATATTTTCAAGCACATAGGATAGTTTCATTTCAAATTGCATCTAATTTTTATTATCGTCTGCAACTCTTTTAATTTGTACCAGTCGAAAATTTCAAAAAAATGGGAAGAAATTAATAAAGAGACGACACAGATCGGACTGGATCTTTAAAATATTCTTTCGCCGTATTATACCATTCCCAAACGACGACATTTTTGGACCGGTCCAATTCGGAAGAAGTGGCAGACAACATTTCAAAGTGTACATAGCTTGGAAGATATGACTGAATATTGTAGAAAACATGGTGAGAAAAAGAGAAACGGCTTGATGTGAGTCATTTTTCCTTTTCCCAAAATGCTTTATTTGTATTATTTCACAAGGGTGTCAAAAAGCGTTATTGAGTGGTAATGGTTTTAAGACACTTTAAACAAACAGCCCGCTCCTCTAAGACACTCAATGTAAAAAATGAAGAAATTATTTATAACAAATAATATCTTCGTTTACCACATAGTTCTCTACCCAGATGGACAGAGATGTTTTAAATTTTATCGACTTAAATATGTCGTCTGTAATTTTTTTGAATATGGATCTGACCAATATTTTTGTCTTCTGGTAACCTTCCTGATGAATATGCTTTGAAGACTCTGAATAAGCTTCGTGCTACTTTCACCCAAGCCTACACCATGGCGCTTTTGAACGCCCCTCCACCCCCCCCCCCCCAGAAAAATCAATTGTGAAAACATTGTGGAAAAAATGAAGAAAAAGCTTGTAACAAGCAATTTCTTCATTTTTCACTATGTTTTCTGTCCAGAAAGTTGAAAAAATCTAACATTCCATAATCTTTAAATTGTCGTCTGCAACTCCGTTCAGTGTGGAACAGTCTAAAATTTTGCCATGTGGTAATGGGTTGAATTTTCATGCGGTTATAGTGTGAAAGAAGTTTAAAGTAGTATATGAAAGTGATGATGAAGTTAGCAATAGTGACTTGCCTGTTACCAGACGACAAAATTTTAGACTGGTCCAAATTCAAAGAGGCTTCAGACGACCATTTTTAATGGATGTAATTTAAGAAATCTTTGTATTTTAGATTAGAAAACATTGTGGATGATGAAGAAATTACTTGTTATAAAAACTTTCTTCATTTTTAAGAATGTTTTCAAATGTATTTATTTGAGAGGCGTCCAAAAGCGTCAGTGTGGGAATAGGTTAATCATAATGCATCATTTAAATGCAAACTTTTAGTCTGGTCCAAATTGAAAGATGTTGCAGGCAACAATCCCAAGTGGTGTCCGTTGTTGAGAGGTTGAACGTCAGCTCCCCGATCGAGAGGTCCCGAGTTAGATTCCCGGGAGCGTCTATTGATCTTGAGTCTGTCATTAGACCATACTATCGGAGCGAGTCCTGGTATATTCTCCAGGAAGCAGAATCGAGGAGGATTGATACGAGTTGGAATAACTTGTTTTCAAATCGGTGTAAAATAGTTAGATTTAAACCTAAACAATCCAAAATTTGCGATATTACAAAGAAATTGTGACAAGCAATTTCTTCTTTTCCCGCAATATTTTCAAACCTGTAGGTTCGTTACTTTTCAAATTGCACCAACTTTTGCTTTTTGTCTGTAACTTCTTTCAAGTTAGACTGGTCTAAAATTTTGAAAAACGAGAAAGAGCTAGCTAGTAAAGTACTTGCTTTTTTGCTTAGTGGCATCAAATTATGAGAAATGAAGAAGCTATTTTTTGTTTGTATATTCATACAGTGTAATTAAGTTTTTAGGTTCGTGGTTCAATTAGGTTCATTAGGATCAATGAAAACAAAAAATATCTTCTTAATTTCTTATATATATTAACCCATTCCTAAGCAATGACGCTTTTCGACGCCCTTCAAGAAAAACAATATAGAAAACATCGTGTAATATAGAGAAATTACTTGAACCGAGCAATATATTCATTTTACACAATGTTTTCAACCAAGAATGTTGAAAAAATCTAAAATTTCTTAAATTTTAAATTATCGTCAGCAACTCATTTCAATTTGGACTAATCTAAAAAAAAATCTCCTCTGTTTGTTGGTTCATTGTAAATATTCTTGTTTGACCAAGTTACCGTCTATCGTGTTTAACTCATTCCCACTTAATCCCTCCTTTTTACGCCCTTCAGGAAAATAGTTCTTAAAAACAATGTGAAAAATGAAGAAATTGATTGTTTTCTACCCAAAAGGACAAAGATTAAACAGATTTCATCAACTTAACATTCTCGTCTGCAACTTCTCCCATCTTGGACCGGGGTAAATTTTCATTGACAGTCTGTGTGGGAATTGGTCAAAGCATTTATTATTGAAATACACCGATGAAGGTCGCAAATTGGTGCTTTGTTGATCGCCTTCTGTGACTTTAAACCTGTTACCAGACGACAATATTTTAGACTGGAGGCTACAGACGAAAAGTCTAGCTTTGTTAAATTAAAAAGTCTTTTGGTTTTGGGGAAAGAAAACGTTGTGGAAAATGAAGAAAGTGCGTGTAAGAATAGTTTTTATTGACAACGGTGATTCGTCAAATAGATACTTTAAACCAAACCATTTTTTTTTATAAATATTAATGCCAAGATCGGCTTTATGTAGTTCAAAGAAAGTACGTTAACCTATTATCACATGGCAAAATTTTAGACTGGTCCAAATTGAAAGAAAACAGTGTATAAAATGAAGAAATTGCAAGTTACAAGCAATTTCATCATTTTACACAATATTTTCCCCATGTTTTTTTTTCCTGGGGGTGTTTAAAAGCGTCACTGAGTGGGAATGGGTTAACACATGGCAAAATTTTAGACTGGTTCAAATTGAAAGAAGTTGCAGGCGACAATTTCATAAATTACCAATTCTCCTTTGCTGTTTTTGGATAGAAATCATTGCGGGGAATGTAAAATGGCTTGTTACAACTCTCTTTTCTTGACTAGCGTCAAAAAGAGGGCTTGTGAGGGAATCGGTTTACCCATTCCCACACAAGCCCTCCTTTTTATGTCCCTCAAGGAAAAGCCTTCGGAAAATGGTGTGGAAAAATTCCTTGTATCAAGCAATTTGTTCATTATCAACAATGTTTTATATCTAAAAAGACAAAAAATATAAAGTTCCATTAACATGAAATTGTCGTTTACAGGTTCTTTTAATTAGGACCAGTCTAAAAATTTGTTGTTTGAGAATGGGTTGAGTAAGTACGGATGAAATTCACTGCAGATACTTTTGTAAATATGTAAATACAATACACCCGATCATTCAACGTTCATTTTGCAATGTGTTCATGTCGCATCTATTATCAAACATTGTTCTATTCTATTCCGAAATTAAACATGCAACCCCAGAATTTGTTTTTCATCATTAGCTCACCCGAGCACGAAGTGCTCTGGGTGAGCTATTGTGATCGGTCATTGTCCGGCTTCCGTCCGTCTATCTGGCCGTCCGTCCGTTCACAATTACAAAAAAACTTATCCTCCTAAACTAACCATGGAATTTCAATCAACTTCACAGAAAGGATCCTAAGGTCATGCTCTTTCAAAATACTTCAAAGAATTGAAATCCATGAAGAACTTTGGCTGCCATGGTAACGGAGTGAAAAAACTTTAAAAAATTCTTCTTCCAAGCAGTAAGGCCAAGAGCTTTGATATTTGGTAGAAATCTTCAATCTATTGACCCTCTACCAAAATACTTCAAAGAATTACTGTACTCTGAAAAGTAGACCTTTTCTGTGCGATCTCTGATTTAACATATAATTAAAGAAGGAAATCTTTAAAAAATCTTCTCCTCCCAAACCATAAGGCCTAGAGCTTTGATATTTTGTATAAATCATCATCTATTGACCCTCTGACAAAATACTTTAATGAATTACAATACTTTGAAAATTAGCCCTTTTCTGTGTGATCCCTGATTTTACACAGAAATAAAGAAGTAAATCTTTGAAAATCTTCTTCTGACAAAACCATTAGGCCTAAACCATTGATATTTTGAATGAAACATCATCTTTTGACCCTGTACTAAAATATTTCATAGAATTACCGCTCTCTAAAATTTAGCCCTTTCTGTGTGATCTGTGACTTTGCATAAAAATAAAGAGGAAAATCTCTAAAAATCTTCGTTTCCCACATCATAAGGCCTATAATTTTAATATTGTGTATGTATCAATGTCTATTGACCATCTACTAAAATACTTCAAAGAATTACCATACTTGACAAAATAGCCCCTTTCTGTGTGATCCCTGATTTTACATAGAGTTAAAGAAGGATATTTTCGAAAATCTTCTTCTCCCAAACCATAAGGCCTAGATCTTTAATATTATATATGTATTTATATATGTATATGTATGTCTATTGACCCTATACCAAAATACTTCAAAGAATTACCGTACTCTAAAAATTAGCCTGTTTGTGTGTGATCCCGATTTTGCATAGAAATAAAGAAGAAAGTCTTTGAAAATCTTCATCTCCCATGGCATAGGGAATTACTGAATTCTGAAAATAAGCCATTTTCAATGCAATCTAAGATTTAGTAGGGAAAAAAGAAGGATATCTTTTAAAATCTTATCCTTCAAAACCAATAGGCCTAGAGCTTTGATATTAGGTATAAATCATCATCTATTGACCCTCTACCTAAATACTTCAAAGAATTACCGTACTCTGTAAATTAACGTAAACCCTATTCGAAGGTAGGATATGGCGTGTAATCGGGTACCAAATTGTATAAATAAATAATTCGCTTATTCGATCTTGTAACTGATTACGCACCATAATAATCCAGGACGTGTTTTTGAATATTTTAAGATTTTAGTCTTAACGTATAAAGAAAGTGTTTTTGTTTTTTGTTGTTGTAGTTCTTTTGTTTATTGTTTGTTTGGGGTTTTTTTGTGTGTGTTGTTGTTGTTGTTTTGTTTTGTGGGTTATGTTTCTTTTTGTTTGTTTGTTTGTTTGTGTGGGTGGGTGTTTTGGGGGGGTTGTTGTTGTTGTTGTTTAAGGGGGTGGGTGTAATTGAAAAAACAAAACATGACAAAACATGTCATATATTTCCAAATGAAAATAGTATTGACTGTTCAGGCCGAAAATAAGCGTTCAGGCCGATAGTAAGCTTTCAGGACGAAAATAAGTGTTCTGGCCGTACATCTAACCATTGATTGAAATGGGATTTTGAACATGCTATATGTAAACTGGACTTTCAAAAAAGTAAACTGAAGTGAGATTGTCCTTGTAAGCACAATTCTTTGTCCTGCATATTTCTAGTTTCATTAAAAATTACGTGCTCCTATTACTATTTGACCAACTATTACTTTAATATCCCAGAATAAGCTGTAGTCACGAGATTTTGATCGCTCATTGACGGTTATAAATATTTTGAATCCCAAACCAGATATCGCGAAAAGGGGACAAAAGTTGACCACTGCCCAGACATACCATTCATCTCCTGATACGGTTGTCTAAGTCATTCCCTCTTTTTATGCTTCTAAAGTAGAAGAACTTTGGACAAATTCGGGGGGGTGTTGTTGTTGTTGTTTGTTTGTTTGTTTTGTTTTTTTTAATAAAAAAAAATGTTATAAGATTTTTATTTTTTTATACGATTATTATATTATAACCAAATTTGGCGACTGCAATGTCTTTGAATTTGAACTGGTCTAAAATATTGATAACTGGTAATGAGTTAAAACATGTTTCCAAGGAGATACCGTCGATTGGCGAACAAAACCTCGTAAACACGGCTTAGGGCCTATTCAATCGATTTTGAAAACCACTGAGATTCTATCCTATTTCTTCTTGACAATGTTATCTCCCTTTGTCTGCTAAAGCGTCTATGACATCGATACTATCTTTCTTGTTTCTTATGGCTAAAACGGTCATTAACCCATTCCCACACAATGACGCTTTTAGACGCCCCTAAAAAAAACTTTAGAAAACATTGTGGAAAATGAAGAAATTGCTTGTGACAAGCAATTTCTTCATTATCTACAATGTTTTCTACCCAAAAGGACGAAAAAATTCAAAATTCCACCAACTTGAAATTGTCGTCTGCAGCTTCTTTCTATTTGGACCAGTCAAAAATTTTGCTGTGTGGGAATGGGTTAATTGATAAAGTTTTATTTACTGCGTTTATAATATTAATACTTGTACAATAGTTTAGTACATGCGATCATCTTTTTCAAACCATACCACACAACGTTACCGAACGACAACCCAAAGTAGGCGTAAACTAAAATTAAAGAGAGCTAAATAGAATAGAATGCATCGTGAGAAAATGAAATATTGCTTGTTAAAATAAATTTTTCCTTTTCACGCAATGCTTTCGTTTGCCTTATTTTAAGAGCGCGTCAAATAATTGTAGCGACTGAATTTAGTTTTGTGATCACGAGACAGTAAATAGACAGCGGGATTCCATTCTATGCCTCATTGTGAATTATGCATTATTTAACCCTGCTTGTATATTGAATGGGAAAACAACATGAGCTCACAACTTATATTACTCGCGAATATTTTGCTGCTTGAAGAATAAAAGCCCCAGCATTCACACCGGATGTGTGGATCAGTAAAGATCCATGAAAAAAACGAGGATCTTTAACCGCTCTCAGGGATCGAAATCAAAATACTTTCCCTCTCGACACATTCGATTCATGAGCTGAGATATGGGATGACATGCCCTTGGCCAAAAAGTTGCTAAATGTACTTGTTCGTGACTTTGATTTACCGTGATCAACATCGACCAACACTTAAGAAGACACACAAGACCTTAGACATTTGATCTAAGAACAAGGCTTAGTTAAATATGACATCTTTGCTTTCCATGATTGCCATACGAGTTATTGTTAGAGTTTTGTAGCTTATGAACCGAGAATCATAATAAGGTGAGCGAAAAAGATAATTAGTTATAATAAAACAGTCGTCGATGGTGTCATTTTGTAAAGAAGTGACATTTTATCACCGGCGAAGTATAGTTACGATGTTGATAGTGTAATGACGAAATAAGATGTCGACAGAAAAATATCTTGAAGTAGTAACGGAATCAAGAACGTCCAATATGCATGTTCTTATCTATTTTAGAAGACTAAACAGGGACAATATTTTGAAGAACAAGAGCTGTCAGAGACGGATTATGCTCCAAAATATAGCCCTGTCACAAAAGGATAATATAAACGGGGAAATGGTTTCGGACGGACGGATAGACAGTCGAAGCCGCGGCTATATGCTCGCAAATCTTCACACATGCTTAATTTTTACACTCGACCTTGAACTGTGACCTTGCAGCTATCACATCTACTCATGATAGAGAACGATTGTGCAAAGTTATTTGAATTCCATCCATAATTTTAGGACCCGTGCTCCGAACATGCTTACTTTTAACATTTGACTTGAGCTGCGACCTCTACCTTGGAGCTATCTATATATTTCGTTCAAATACTACTTCAAAGTATGATATAGAAAACGTGTGCCAGGTAATATTGAAATACATCCATAATTCAACGCACTATGCTCAGGACAATTTCAATTCAAATATTTGAAATCGAACTGTTACCTTGACCTTGCTGCTACCTAACAACCGTGAAAAATGCGCCGGCCAAATATCATAAGGAATTCACATATCAAGTTTCACCCAATTTGGGTCAATTATTGTGGAGAAATCGCAGCGGGTAGACGGACAGAAGGGCGGGTGGGCGGAGTGACGAAGCGGCGGCTATATTCCCGCCCTTCGTGCAGCATGAAAATGTATTTCTAAAAGCATAATCGAAAGGTAAGTCTTCATAATGGCCCTTTCATGACTAAAACCTTTTCTGCGCATACTTTGATAAAATTGACTTCTAAAGACATTATATTACGATTTAAAATTTTGTTTTATATTTGAACTGCTCACTAAAAGTTGGTTAGTGGGCTTAAAAATGAATCAGGGTTAAGGTTTGTTATTATTGTTGTTGATTAAACAGAACTTAAATCAACTATACTAGATTTAAAAATAGATTGCACAAATATTAATCACCCATCTCTATATATACATCAGGAAATAATGTTGATCTGAAATGTAAACGTTTGTATTTGTCTCCCTTTCATAGTCTTGCTTGCTTTCACAACCACTCGACAAATCAGCTTCCAGTTGTTTGGACAGGTAATATAAGCTGTTGTCCCCCCTTTTTTTTCAAAGAAAACCATCCATACGTTTCGGGATTATCTACCACTAAATTAGAAAATATAGTATAACTTGCCTTGAAAAGAGATTATTTCTAACTTTTGACAATCGATTTTAAAATCATTAGGCACAATTATCTGTTATGGTATGCAATAACAAATTTTCTCAAAGGGTTCAAGTTCAAGGTCACACTTTAAGGTCAAATAAGAAAAGTAGTATTATTTGAGCTTACTAGGTTCGGACCTCTCATTATAATAATTTCAAACTGGCAAAGTCGTTGTCTATCATGAGTACATAAGCTTTTTCAAACTAGAGTTATCGCAAAACAGATTTATACACACACAGCATTTTGTCACTCAAGTAACATAGTTGACTTTTTAACTAGTTTACCCAAAAGGAATAATATGCTTCCTTGATCAATTGATATTATGTGTATAGAGTTCAGGTCCTTGATCAATTGGTTAGAGCATGGATACAGTTTTCAAACGAAATTCAGTTTTGACCTTGACCTTTGATCTAAA
Organism: Fragum fragum; assembly: GCA_946902895.1. NCBI lineage: Eukaryota > Metazoa > Mollusca > Bivalvia > Cardiida > Cardiidae > Fragum > Fragum fragum. Next base: position 23,797,530 of record OX336373.1, read on the forward strand.
TGACCCCCAGTTAATAGGGCACTTCCTTGGATGATTGGCAACGATTGTATGAGATTTCGTGGTTTTCGGTAAATTGGTTCTAGAGTTAGAGCACAGAAGTGAACAAAGTGTACGAACGCACGAATGGAAAGACAGACATGGTGAAACCAATAAACTCCCCTCTACTTTGTATGTGGGGGTATCATTAATCTTGTGATGAGCTCAAATTGCAGGTCACATATCATTATTTAAAAAGGTAAGTTTCTTGGGGGGGGGGAGTTTTTTTCTTGTCCGGTTCATATCTTTTACATTTGCGAATGGATTTCAAAACAACTTGATACACTTGTAGGCATGGCAGTGTGAATCAGTTATGTCATAGGTTTAAAGTAAATGTCACATGACCAGGTCAATGGGGAAAATAGGAGCTTTTATTTGGTGGAGGAACGAAGACAGAAATATAACAGTTGCTAACGATGAAACAAACAGTAACTCTTGAGAACACACAAACAAACAAACAAGGTTCTGCAATTAAGGGTAGCCTTAACATAATCAATGCATTGAATATCTTAAACACTTTGTAAATATTTCAGATATCATAGATCAGACAAAATCATCAAATATACACTTCTCGGATTTTGAGAAATGTTTAAATGAAAAATTACATCAGAATCAGTTCACAATCCCTTTTATTACAGCCTATGAGATTAAAATCATAATTCAAAAATTGATTCAAATAAAGCTACAGGTTTAGACGGCCGCCGTCATAGCGCAGTCGGAAGCGCGTCAGACTCCTAATCTTCAATCATGGGATGTCATGGGTTCGATCCCCGGCGGCGGCACATGTTCTTTCCGACATTTGTCTCTCACCAATGGGTGGATAATCATAGTGGGATAGCAGCTGGAGGCTGGGAAAGGATGTAGTGGTAGTACTGGTTTGAGAAATACCAGGAAACCATTGCTAGAGGCTCCAGCTGCCTCGATATGACTGAAATATTGTTAAAAGAGGCGTTAAACCCCAATCAATCAATAGACCAAGAAATCTTAAAATAATGTGGGAATACTATAATTTCGGCAATAGCGTCAATTATACACAACAGTGTTGCGTCTTGACAGGCATTTTCTTCTTTATCCACAATATTTTCTTCACGACTGATTTTTTTTTTTTTTTTCATTAGATTTTCATTTGCAACACCTTTCAATTTGAACATGCCTAAAATTTTGCAAAACAGTAAAGGGTTAATGCTGTTTAATGCCATATATCGTGACAGTGTAGACCCAGATTAGAATGCACCATCTTGCAAACTCATACAAGTCGAAGCTTTCTGCAATGATTAGCAGCAACCAATTTTTTATCATAAATCATTCACAAACCAATAACCCATGAAATAAACTTGGTCTTTAGTCAAGATACTCCTTATAGAATTCGTAAAGTTGATATGAAACATAATGAGTCTACACACAGAAAACTTCGGTACTTTTCGCAATGAAATAAGGTCTCTTACCAGTAGAAGCTTTCTACGCTAAAATAAAGATAGAATTAGAACTGTTTGTTGCACATACTAACTTATTTGTGTCATAAGAATCAACACGATTTTCCTTCGTCATAGAAAGCCGAAAAACTGTCAACATGTGCTAAATTTCTGCACGATTTTTACCAACTTCCGCTTCAAACAATCAATCTAAAAATAGACTGGAAATTCAGTATCGGAACAATAAAAAGCATAGCCACTTGGATTCTGGAATTTATAACTATCTCACTCTAAAGTAAATATTAACAAGGTAGTGCAGCTGCAATTTTTAAGGTAACGGATGTTTTAATAAACATCATTAGTTTCGTATTCGAACGAGTCAAACATTTCCCATGATGGCACCAGTGATGCTCGTCAAAACATCCGTTCCCTTAAAAAATGACAGCTGAACTACCTTGTTAATATTTACTATAGAGTGAGATGTTTTTTGTAAGTTGTTATAAATTCCTGAATCCAAGTGCCTATGATAAAAAGCATAGTGATTCTTAAAATTTCTTTTTCTTTAATTATGTACCAATAAGTTAATGTTTAGTTTCGTCTATCAAAAACGAGCGATCTGATTAGTCGAAAAAAATATCAATACTTTCATGAACAAAATTTTTAGCACTCGGCTATTTTGTATGTTCCACAGAAAATAGTTCCATAAAAAAATGAATCGAAATTCGTAAAAATATTTCCCTTTTTCACTCGATGTCATTAAATTATAAGCAATGAAGATTTTTTTTTTTTTTTTTTTTTTTTATGGAGGTATAAACCGAAAAAAAATAATCACACTTATGTATGAATCCGCTTCGATTGTAGCTCTTTTCAATTTGGACCAGTCTTAGTTTTTGTTGTGTGGGAATGGGTTAAACGGTCTCGAAAGAATAAAGTTATATCACTTCTCAGTACAAAATCAATGTGCGACATGCCTAAAAGGAGGTCTAATTGTCCCAGGAACACTTGGGAGCACACTGAAAATTAGAAAAACATATATTTCGTCTTTTATGGTAAAAATTGAAGAGTCGATGTTCTTTTCATGTTAAGCCGACAGGCTAGTTTCGTTTCACTCACTTTGAGCATAACCCATTATGAGTTGACAAAATTTTTACAAAGTAAAACTTAAAAAAAGGCTGTGGATTTAAATTGAGATAAAATTGAACAACAATTGCCAAATAGGATAGAAACCACAATACGAAGGGGAAATATCTATTGTAGCAAGCTTTTTCCCTTTTCCACAATGTTTACCTTTTTTTTCTTCTTCTTCACCACGTAAGAAAATGGGATTATTAAGTTGTATACGGTTAATTGGCTCACGTAAAAGTTTTGTTTGTTAGCAAGGGGTTTAACGCCACTTTTAATAGTATTTCAGTATGTCTGGAACACCTAACCAGGGATTCCAGGTATTACCACCGCATCAATTCCGAGCCTCCAGCTGCTCATCCCACTTAAGTTTACGATTATCGACCCGTTGGTGAGTGACAAATGCCGAAATGGGTATTGCCGTGACCTGGGATCGAACCCGGGACCACAGGATTAGGAGCCCGACGCGCCACCAGCTGAGCTACTAGAGGCTGCGGCCTTGAAAAGTAAAAAATAACAACATTTGAGTGAGAATGATTGTTGCTTTAATATTAAATTGAATACGCTGTCTGAATGAGCCAATCAACAATGCTCTAACCAATTACATGTTCTTGTTCGTTCAACACCGACCTGAAAATATATAATTGATTTTTCAACTGTAGTTCCAATGTGCGAGGTTTGAAGTTTTTTTACAGTACCTATGAAATTTCATAATTTGAGTATACACGTTTTACAATATACGGAACCGATCGTCATGCTAATTAACCCATTCCCACGCTACAAAATTTCAGAATTTACAGAGGACAATTTTAAGTTGATGATTTTTTTTTTTTTTTTTTATAATCTTTTGCGTTTGGGGTAAAAACATTGTGGATTATGATTAAGCTTTTATATAGCAATTCTTTCATTGTCCTCAATGATTTTCAAAGCTTTTATATCTAGGGGCATTTAAAAGCGTCATTGTGGGGGAATGTGTTAAATGTCAGCCCTATTAGCTCATTTGGTAGAGCACTTGAATTTAAACCTCAAGATCACGGGTTCGAGCCCTGGGCAGACCTTATCAACTGACACTACTAATAGTCTTTCGGATGAGACATTAAACCGATACCCGTGTGACGATGCTATCCATCGAGCACGTTAAAGACCAGGCGACTCTCTCAGTGGTTTCGTCCTGTATCCTTGCACTATCCCCCGTAATAACTAACCGTCTTCGGGGGCGTCTCTCATGTGGGCACGTGCTACGGTAGCGATAATAAATAAACGGAAATACACACATTGGGTTAAATCCTATAGAGATTTGCATTAATATCAAAGGATTGAAAGTACTGGAAGTACAAGTTGCGGGTCAATATTTCTTTTGAAAGTAGACTAAGATCAGAATGCACATATGTGCAGACTGATCTTTGGTTATACTCCTGCCAAAACCTGAATATTCCGGGCTTAGCATGACACGGGCTGAGTTAAAGTTGCAGTTATGCAGTGACACATTTGCACTAAAAAAGGAGTTCTAATTACAGATTGCGATTGTAATTCAAAGAATCGGTCGACCAATCAAATCATTCATCTAGACCGGAAGTGAACTGTCAACTCTAACAAAGGCTGACAATAAAGTGAAGTTGGTTTGGCAGCTTGTACGTTATAATAACAGCTATTAAAGTTGTAGTTTATGTCGCCAACCAACCATTTAACTTTTTTGTTACATGTTACTGGCCATATAATATATATGTGCAAAATAACTCCCATTTCATATGTGCAAAATAACTCATTTCCATATGCGAAAAATAATTCCGTTCTATAGCTTAATGGATTTTCCAGCTTTATTGGAACTTTATTAACAAATAAACGAATAGAAATAAAAATAGATAAAAGCAGAAGAAATAATTATCTATCACTTATAGACCAATTACTCCAGCGGATTCTTATTATGGATTAACTCGGGAGGGTGAACAGTCAAGAAAGGGCTACACTCCTGTCTGTTTTTGTCTCATTAAATATAGATAAAAAAGTGTCCATTTCGGCAATCGGTAGCTACCCCTAAAGGTTTCTTTAGGCCTTAAATCTTAGTCCGTCTTAAAGGACAGTCTTTGATTTTGAAATACAGGTCAGGAAAATGGTATCGTTAAGAAGAGAAATTTCCCGCAAACTTCATTGAAAATATCCATCCATTAAATTCCATGTGTTCGAAAGTGACCGCCATGTAGTGTACCACCTTCAAATGCCAGTTTCAACAAAGAAATAGTTCCCAGATAAATTCATTGAATCATATGCATGACGTACAGCAGTGGTCCCACATTCTTTAGAAGCTAACTTCAAGCTGTTGTCTTCACGCTAAAACAGTGTGACAAAGGGAGGACATGTAATTTTCATAATTGACTACTTTAGGGTACAACCACCCAGAAGTAATTCTGCAGTGGAGTCCGAAAGGAGTCTTTGTACCCGGAAGTAATTTTGGGTGAAGTTAACCCAAATGGGATATTGCTACAATTACATTTACAGATACTTACTTCTCACATATAGGCATACATATCCCATTACACATGTAGTCTCCCCATCTATAGTCAAATAGAGACCACAGCACGCCACAGTTCTGAACATTGCCACTGTTTGGTTCACCTGGATAAAAATCCTTGAAGGTTGCCTCTAGATTCGTGTCTTTCCACTTCCAGATCCCCTCGATCTCCGTGTCTGTCAATCCGATCCAGTAGTTGTGGACTGCGGATGTAACCGATAAATTAAACATGTAGAAAACCCTACCCCTTACAAGACGAACAAAATGTTAGACTAGTTTAAATTGAAAGAAGTAACATGTATTAAAGCTAAACCAACTACAAGACGACAAAAATAAGACTACCTTAAACTGAAAGAAGTAGCATGCATAAAACCTATTATCACATCACAAAAATAAGACTAGTTTGAATTGAAAGAAGTAGCATGCATAAAATCTTAACCACTTACCAGACGACAAAAATTAGATTAGTTTAAATTAAATGAAGTAACATGTATCAAAACTTAACGCATTACCAGACGACACGAATCTAGACTAGTTTAAATTGAAAAAAGTAACATGTATCAACCCATTCCCACCGATCCCTCCTTTTTACGCCCCTCAAGAAAACGGCTTTAGAAAACATTGTGGAAATTTAAGAAATTGCTCGTTACAAGCAATTTCATCATTATCCACAATGTTTTCTATCCAAATAAACCAAAAAAAATTTAAAATCCAATTAACTTTTAAATTGTCGTGTGCAGCTTCTTTCAAATTGGACCAGTCTAAATTTTTGTTGTGTGAGTATGGGTTAAATCTTAACCCTTTACCAGACGACAAACCTTTGACTAGTTGTAACAGACAACATGCGGAATTTCGGTAAAATTGGAAATAAGTACCAAAACAGGGTGGTGAAGATTGAGGGAAAAGGACAAATTTCTAATTTCTCAAGCAATTTCTCATTTTCACTTTAAGTTTTCAAAAATCGTGGTTCTTCGGATACCATCATTTTGTTGCAATAATTAAAATGAAAGAAGCTTTACTTGATATTTTTAGAAAAAGTAGGTAAAGACGCCGTGGTGTATAAGAAGATGCGCTGCTTTTCTTTGGGATGATATAGAACTCGTTGGTTGGCAATCAAAATGCTGTTACTATAGCTTTAACCAATTACCAGACGGCAAAATTATAGACTGGTCCAAATTGAAAGAAGATGCAGACGACAAGTTTTAACTTTATGAAATTTTAGATTTTTTCAGCTTTCTGAATAGAAGACATTCAGAAAAATGAAGAAAATGCTTGTTACAAGCAATTTCTTCATTTTACACAATTTTTTCCCTATTTTCATCTCGAGGGGAGTCAAAAAGCGCTATTGTGTAGGAATGGGTTAATAAGCTGTATTGGCGGTAATCTAGGAAACCGTCTTCGACAAAGTATTTTATGTTTTGTTCATTTTCTTGACGCGAAAACATTCTTTTTTGTTATTCATTGAATGAAGGTCAATCGATCTTTCTCTGAATTGGTCTCTTTAGATAACGGCCTTCACTTGAAGGATCGCTGGACAACCCCCTGATCTCCGACATATAAATTCTACTGGGGTTATAGATGAAATTATTTTTAGCGAGCTAAGCGTTATCTTTGATGGCTTAACCCTTGTCATGCTGCATAAATAACCTTACTGAATTACTGTCAAATCAAAGGACTGAAAGCACTGATAGAACTTGTTCAAAAATAAACAATTTCTTTAAGAAATCAACTTCATTAACAACTATGACAGGAAATCGTACAAACAGGAGGTATAGACTAAGATCAGCCTGCACATAAGTGCAGTCTGATCTTAGTCTACACCTCCTGCCCAAACCGGAATATTCCGGGATCAGCATGACAAGGGTTAAGTTAGCAGGCAAAATTTCGAGGTCTTCTCAAAGTTCGGCGAACTGCCACTGGAGGCTTAACCACTAAATCCATTAAATGCCTACGCCATAAAAAGTAGTTCTTATGTATTTCAGGAAGATTGCAAACTCTATTCAAATTGTAGAGAACTCTTTCAAAAGCATCCTATTCAATCCATTCCCACCCAATACCGCTTTTTAGACATCCCAAGTAAAAAGTTTTGGAAAACATTGTGGACAATGAAGCAATTTCTTCATTGTCCACAATGTTTTCTACCATATAAGGGAAATATTTTCTAAATTCAACAAACTTTTTTTCAATTCGAACCAGTCTAAGATATTGTCATGTTGTAATGGGTTTACTCCTCGGTTACTTCAAGCTCGTTTGTTAATCATAATAATCTTTGACAAAAAAGATTGGTTAACAAAACCATACTTTGCTAGCTTACAGTACTTTGAGTACTTTGATTTAAAATGAGTGGTCAGGAAATAAGATGAAAAGCAAATCGTCATACGCAGATCTAAATGCCGACACTACAGCTTGAGGCACATCCGGTATCAAAATTATTGTATACCTTTTAATTCCAGACAAAAACTTTTCAGGAACAAGTTTTCATTCTTGTTTCCGATGTTAACCAGATGAGCTCCTCTCTGAATGCAATAATTCTACGGAAAAAGAAACGAAGAAAAATGATATTTGGTTCTTGACCCTTGCATCGCTATAACAGGGGGATCCCTGCACTTGCTAGCCGTGTCAATCGATTACCACACCATCCGCTTTTTTGACGCTCTGTTGGTATATAGGTCCGGAGGACAGTGTGGGAAATAGGGAAAATGCTTGTAACAAGCAATTTCTTTTATTTTCTCAAAATGCATTTACCTTATTTGGTGCTTATTTTAAGGAAGTTGTTTATCCTACATAGTACCAAATGGTGGCAATATTTCCCAATCGGAGAAGGCAAAGGAAATACAATTTTGGAGGTCCTGGTCTTCTGGGGAAGAAAACATCGTGGACGATGAAAAACTGCTTATAACAAGCATTTTTTTTTTTTTTTTTTTTTTTATTTCCAAAATATTTTCCAACGCCTTTTTTGCGGGGTGTCAAAAAGCGGGGTAGTGTAGGAATGAGTTTAGATACAATTTCTCAGAGAAAGTTATTTATTCGAGTTCATAATGAATAATTCGATCATATTTCCCGAACAGCCACAGCAAGCGTAATACAAATCATTCTGCATACGCACTTTGTTTAGCACAATCAAACGAAAGGATGTGGCGTTATTTCAAAATATATCTCTTTGTCTTAACCCTTTCCTGTACAATCACTTTTTTTTACGTCCCTGTGATTTTATACTTGAGAAAATATTGTGGGAAAAGAAGAAATTGCTTCAAACAAGCAATTTCTTCTTTTTCCACAATATTTTCTACCCTACTGAATGGTTATTTTTCAAATTAAATCCACTTTTAATTTTCGTATGCAAATCCTTTGAATTTGGACAGGTCTTAAATTTTTAAAAACGGGAAAGGGTTAATAGTACGAATGTGTTTACTTATAAGAAATGCATGACCATATGAATGAAGATTAACTATCTCTACTAATGATAAGACACAAATCTCGTACCTCGGCATCGGTGAACGTTTTAGGTTCGTGGGAAAACAGATAACATGATCCTTCGTAGACGACCCATCCATTGGGACACTCTGCTACAGACAACCCTTTAAAAGATCAAAATTTATGAACAAATAAGCCGAAACTGTGACAAATGCGATGGAACTTTTATTATCATTATTATAATTATTGATGTCCATATCATATGTAGAAGTCAATATCTTTTTTCTGTGTTTATTAGCGGATCGCAGGACCCGTCATCTCAGCTCCGACAGGAAGCTCCAATTTGATATAAAACATTATAATTTTTAAACAGTAATTTGCAAAGTTTTGCCAGTAATATGTCAAAAATATAGTGTTGTTGGATGGCGATCTAAATGTTGTAACTACAGCTTGGATAAGTTGTAGGTACGACGTTTAAGTCGACAAACCAATAAAAATACTTGGCATTAATATCTACCAAATATCGGTTTTCAAAGTCTTCTTCTGGTCTAACATTATAAATGATTTGATTGGTTGATTGATTCTTCGGTTATTCACAGCCGCGACCCTTCAAATTGAAAAATTCATCAATTTGAAATCGTCGTCAGTAGTTTCTTTCAATTTGGACCAGTCTAATATCTTGTAAAATAGGAATGGAAGCATAATCAACAATGGTTAACCATCATATGTTTTCAAATAGCTTGTTTTATGTTGTGATATGTATGCCTTAATAGAGGATCATCTTTTGAGTAAGTTCGATTTATCGTTTTTCCTTATGTGAACAACAAAAGACATGAGTGATAATTTTGTTGTTCACGACATAAATTATATATATCGTTCTTACTCGAATAACAATTTGTTTGAATGGACTTTAACGCCGCTTTCAACAATCTTTCAGTTATATCGCGGCGGCTGGAGCACCTAACAATGGAATCCTGGTATTTCTCACACCAGTACTACCATTACATCCTTTCCTAGCCTCCAGCTGCTATCCCACATAGGTCTACGATTATCGACCCATTGGTGAGAGACAAATAGTCGGAAAGGATGAGTGTCGCCGTCGGGGATCGAACCCGGGACCTTGAGATTGACAGTCCGACGCGCTACCAACTGCGCTATGACGGCGGCGCACTCGAATAACAAACGATTATATTACTTCTTTATTGTAAAACGGAGACAAATAATTATTTTTTTCAATATTCATTTATTTATTTAAAATCGTTGTTATTATTATTTGATTACTTTTGGTCCAAAATCTCTAAAAAGGCCTCATTACGCACATAAATTATTTGGCAAGATGATGACGTCATAAATGTCTTAGGTCCCGCTTAGATGACGTTCAGCATAACAATACGAAATGAAAGCTGGGTTACATCTTTCAAGATATTGAGTTTTCCATTTAATAATTTCACTGATTTTCGACGAAATTATCAATCGGTAATCCGCCGAGAAATCTCGATAATCTACCGGAAAGTATCATAGAAAAGGCTATATTTACCGGTTTGTGCAAGTAAAATTGAAAGAACACTCCAGTAAATATCCATACTCTCGTCCTTATCTGTCAGGAAGTGAATGCTTATAAATATCTTTCCTTTCGAAGATAATGGACACAATCCTATCAATCAAAACATCAGCTGACCAATCAAATCGTCCATTTAGACCGGAAGCGAAAGATGACCTCAATCATTTTTTGGTGGTTTGGCGACTTAACCCTTACAAACACAATCCCGGTTTTTGCGCACCTCGAGAAAAAAGTTTGGGAAAACAACGTGAATTATGAGGAAATTGCATATTACATGGAAATTGTCGTCTGCAACATTTTTTTAATTTTTACAAGTCTAAAATTTTGACGTTTGGGAATTGGTTAAACGTCGCATGCACGCAGAGCTTATTTAAGTCGAAATTTCGTCGGCGAGGGTCTTTTTATGTCCCTTTCCTTACTGCAATTGAAAAGTGAATTCGTTTTATATCTCAGTCGAACTGCAATCTCAGAGGTCAGTGGGCGTGGCCAACGATCCGTCATGAACATGCACTTGAGGTTATCAACATATTAACATGCATTGAAACTGTGTGGTCTTAACATCCATATATTGAATTAACCCATTCCCACACAGTGACGTTTTTGGAAGACTCTTTAGAAAAACAAATGGGAAAACATTGTGTAAAATGAGGAAATTGCTTGTAACAAGCAATTTCTTCATTATCTACAATGTTTTCTACCCAGAAAGTTGAAAAATCTCACATTTCACAATCTTTAAATTGTCGTCTGCAACTTTTTTCAGTCTAAAATTTTGTCGTCTGATAATGGGTTAAGAATATTTAAGAATGAAGAGAATAATCTTTGCTTGTTTCTAGTGAGGTAAGAATCTAAAGGCCTAATCACACTGAATGAATTGAATAATGTCAGTAATGGACGGCCCGCGGCTGTAAATAATACAATCGATGGATCAATCAAATCATTCGTTTAGGCCTGAAGTGAACAATAAACTTCGACATTGGCCGACATTTATGTAAAGCATGTTTTGTTGCTTTGGCGAATTAAAGGTCGTATTTACAGCTTACTCAGGCTGTAGTTACGAAGTTTATGTCGCCAATAAACCATCTTACATTTTGTTACTTGTTATTTGCTATAAGTTTTGCAAACGTTTGCCATTTGACAGCGAAGTGAAACTTCCTATCGGACAAGAGGGACGGGGCTAGCTCAACTCCGTTGAAATTACTTGTTTGATTTTTTTATTAGATTTTTCTTCTTTTTTTTCAAAAATAGAGAGGTGTTGGTATCAAATAGAAAAACTCGTGCGAACGCTATTATTTATTTATAATTATGTATTTGTTGTTGTTTTTTTTTTGGGGGGGTTGTTTTTTTTTTTACTTTTTTCACTGCTTTTGCTTTCTTTCTTTTTTTTAATTTCTATATTATTCCACCTTAGAGAAAGAAACAGTCTGTCTAAAGAAGGAATTTATTTCTCAGATTAATACATTAGCTTTTAACATAAGCAATGATAGTCCCATGAAAATTATTCAATAACAATTCATGGCCTTTGGGGAACGGATTACATACACTTTTCTTAATAAACAAACTATTCTATGTTTTTTTTTTTCCTGTTTTATTTGTAGAATGCACTACTAATTTCTACAAAGATGACAAAGCTTTATTCAGAATAAAAGGGGTGAAAATACTTAACCCATTATTAGAAGGTTGTAGACATAGATTCAAATTGGGTTTGAAATTTTAAAAATTGCACAAAAACGTTATGAAAATTGTTAAAGCAAATTTTGTTCTTTTTCAACAAAATCTTTGAGAGTTGTTTTTTCTGAAGCGTGGTAAAATACATGATTGCGTGGTCATATGATAAATTAATGTGTTGGTTGAAAAACATTTACATCCATGTTATGTACGTCTGCTGATAAGGCTTTGGTGTTCTGGCGTAAATACATGTCGTCGGTGATGACCAAGACCTCGGAACTACAACTTGAATAAGCTGGAGTTACGAGGTTTGTGTTCACCAGCGTCGATATATAGCTAAAGTGCTTTTTTCAGGATTTTTTTTTTTTTTATTTTAATTTCTTTCTTACTTTAAAATTATTACACCCCGCATATTGCATTTCTGTCAATTACATATATGCGACAGTTATAGACTCAAGTCAGCCTGCACATATGCGACAATTAATGGCTCAAAACAACCGGTGCTTGCGCACGGTTTGATCGAAGTCTTCATTATATGTGATGTAAATATGTGATGCAATTTCTTCTTTTTGCTACAATAGTTTCTATGTTATAAAATCATAGGGACGCAAAAACCGGAGACTTTACAGAAAAGGGTTCAGCTTTAAAAGGTTGCAACCAAATTAAATTCTAGAACACAGTCATTCTTGTTTAAGCGACCACCTCTATTAAGCAAACATGATCGAGACCCAAATAAGCAGGAGCTTTTGAGAAGCTGAAGAACTTGCTAGAAAAAATACCGTTGCTAATTCCTATGATATTTGAACTCATAAGAAACATCCCAAAAGGACCATACTAACGAGTTCGGACAACAAGAAATTGAGTGAGAATTCTGCAATAGTTTATATATGTAAGCAAACCGATTAATCATAAAAGTGTCACAAAAATATGCGACCTTTCTCACCAGCGACCACTTTTTAGCTTTCTATTGAGTGCTCGCTTAATATAAGTTTTACTGTATTTTCGCGACACCATTCGGAAAGAGGCACAACGTAACGTCTTTCTTGTCATAACGTCGAGTCATCATTCCCCCATAGCCTATTACCAGACGGCAAGATTTTGGACTGGTCCAAATTGAAAGGAGTTGCAGAAAACAATTTAAAGTTTCTGGGTAGAAAATATTGTGGATAGTGAGGAAATTGCCTGTTGCATTGCTTCATTTTCCACAATGTTTTCCAAAGCTTTTTTTCTTGAGAGGCGTTTAAAAGCGTCATTGCGTCAATGTGTCGGAATGTGTCATTGTGTCGGAATGGACTAATCCCGCTTGTATCAAAACATTTAGGCATGTACATTGTCGGATTATCAAAACTTACCTGTAATGAGAAATGAAGTTTTATAGTCGACGTATGACCTCAAATAAATAGATCTCTAAAGCTTTACAAATATTTATTTCTTCGTCAACAACATGATGAAAAATATGAAAGGACTTCTCAGAAACTAATTAAAATATGCATCCATCTATGTTTCAGATCACTCCTCTTTAACATATACCGGTATATTGAACCGCATAGAATAATAAAAAGTTAAATAAAAATAAGTATCCTTTTTCGAAATTATACTCGTTAAATGAAAATACTTCGGTTTTATTCCTTTCAATTAAAGGTGTTTTTCAAGTGAAGATTGTCCCTTAATACACAAATATCTGTTTAAATTGATAAAACCAAAATAATATTTACCCGAAAAAAATAACTCGATCTATAATATTAATTTTCTGATGAAACAGGTTTTCTGTTTCGAGCTTGTTGTCTTCTTATAATTGTGTCGCATTTTCAACCCAATCTCTGGAACGTAGTGTGGGTAGCCCTCGTTGACATTAGCAACCCGATTAATTTTGAGATAACAAAGTTTCAATGTTGATTCTAGTTTGTAGTCCGTTCACAGGTCACACATCCATACTTTTACAAACATTACCGTTGGTAGCTCTAGGTCTGACTGGGTCTTCATGTTATCGGTCAAGGTCACAAGGTCCAATATTGTTTTAAGCCTTCGGGCAACATATTTTGCTTACAAAGATAGCCTTTGAATCGATTCCTTTCTCTCTTTTTTTCTTTAATTGGAATTAGAGAGTATTAAATGGTTACAAAACCAAAGTTGGTTGAATATTTTTCATGTTTTGCACCTCACCAAGGGTCACATTTTCTTCATATTTCCCGTTTTAGGACTCCGATTAGGATTTCACACTTGTTATCATAAAACCTTGATTTCTATTCTTATTTATTTTTTGTTTCCATATACACGCCCGGTAATCTCGGGCTCCATCTCTTTTTGGAGAACAGTGCAAAAAGGAGACAATGATACTTCCGATATGGAGCCAAGGACCGGAACTGAACAGAAAAGGTAAATAAAACAGTGCACCTCGCGTACAATTTGATCTTCTATTAACCTATTATGCATTTTCCAAAAACGTGCAGAGTTTCATACCACATAGAAATGATTATATTATCCCTTGGCGGTGATAGACTCCAATAATAATTCAGTTTGTGAATAGAAACTTGAATCAAAGTTTTGACATCGGACCCGATCAAACACGAAAATGCGTGTTGAAATCGTTCAAATCCATGTAATCAACAGTTCTGAAAAATTTAAGTGGCTATGACTGTGAAATGAATGATAGCGTGTTGATATAAAATAATTTTACCACAAAGAACTGCGTTTTCCCACCCTTTTTGCTGATTTTCTTAGATGAGAAGGAGACCAGGATGCGGTGCGGGAGACAAGATTCAGAGGGAGAGGCGATGCATATAAAAGAATACGGCTAATGATTATCTAGGACTGTCACCCTATGAATATTACAGGAAACTTTTTCTTTCTCTTTTACACAGTAAATGTGTCTCTCAGACTCTCTAGAAAAGCCACATTTCTCCCTTTTCCCAACTGAGGTACCGGGTCACAACGGTTAATATAAAGTGAACGTGTAATAATTCTTGTAAATCTATTCTAACGAAATATTTTCAAAGAAAAAAAAAAAGCTAATTTGAGAATTCAGGTCATTACAAAATTTGAAAAAATACGCTAGGTTCTTAGAAATATGTTACGTGGAAGGAGTTCAGATCTGCAATAAACGGACGTTCTGTGCCTTATACGTGGTAAAAGCTCTATAACAACCACGGTAGTTTATTAGAATTTTCACACTTCTTTAAAAAGGAGTGGGTGTTAATTACAGGCTGTAGATGTTAAGACGGAAAAGGGGGGGGGGTTGGACGAAAATTTACTTCGACTGCAAAGAGCAGATCAAAACCAAAGGTGGTTCATGAATGGAATGAATTTACAGTATACATAGTATACAGTTAGTAACATCGTGAAATTGACATTTACATCGATCAAAACCATTCAAAATCGAATTTTCCAATCATTCATTCCAAACACTCACTCAAACCATTAAAAAAACGTTCTAAATAGTTCTAAAACATTTAAAAACCGTCCAAAATGCGCAGCATTTCATTCAAATCGATAACAATTTTCAACAATTTTTATTAGCTGCTGTGGGTTTTAAAGCGCCTGATTGGTCCGTGAAGACACACGAACATATTTTAATAAAGGGAGGTAATAATATCGCAAATTTGGACGAAATTAGCGATCTTGGATTACATACTTTTAATTTCATTTAAAACTCGCTCCTTCTACTCATTCAATTTCATTCCGAAATCATTCCCAAATCATCCAAAAATTGTCAATTTCACGGTGTTATTAACTATAGCAGTGAAGTTTTTGACCTTTTGGCATAATCTAGGATACAGCACCTTCTAAATATAAAGAAGAAAACTTTGAGCAAATCAATTATCTAAGCATTGAACGATCACAAAAGGGGAACATTTGGTTGAGAACAGTTACATTCGCCCTCTATTAAATTCATTGTGGCATTGATTTGTTGGGGATTGGGGTTTATTACAGGCTATAAGTTTTCCGAAAATCATACAAAACGGGTCGGTTTTGACGTCCGAAGAGGGGGCTGGGGTTACATAAGAGTATGGGGTTCTATTAGAAGTTTTACAGTACATTTATATATGCATCGCCTCTCTCTCTGAATCTTGTCTCCCGCACCGCATCCTGGTCTCCTTCTCATCTAAAAAAAATCAGTAAAAGGGGTAGGAAAACGCAGTTCTTTGTGGTAACATTATTTCATATCAACACTTTATCATTCATTTCACAGTCAGTGCCACTTAAATCTTTCAGAACTGTTGATTACATGGATTTGAACGATTTCAACACGCATTTTCGTGTTTGATCGGGTCCGATGTCCAAACTTTGATTCAAGTTTCTATTCACAAACGGAATTATTTTTGTAATCTATCACCGCCAACGGATAATATAACCATTTCTATGTGGTATGAAACTCTGGACGTTTTGGGAAAATGTATAATAGGTAAATAGGAGATCAAATTGTACGCGAGGTGCACTGTTTGTCTTACCTTTTCTGTTCAGTTCCGGTCCTTGGCTCCATATCGGAAGTATCATTGTCTCCTTTTTGCACTGTTCTCCAAAAAGAGATGGAGCCCGAGATTACCGGGCGTGATATAGCCATTTCCCATACAAACCCTGATTTTTACGTTCTGTGATATACCTGAGAAAATATTGTACAAAAAAGAAGGAATTGCTTGTAACGAGCAATTTCTTCTTTTCCCTCTATATTTCAATCATGTAGCATAGCTACTATTTGAAATTTACTCACTCTATAATGTCGTCTGCTATTCGTTTGGATTCGGCCAAGTCTAAAATTTTGAAAAACAGTAAAGGGTTAAGTCTTTCAATTAGAAATAGATTTATCAATTACCACGAATTGCACTCCTTT
Organism: Fragum fragum; assembly: GCA_946902895.1. Lineage (NCBI taxonomy): Eukaryota > Metazoa > Mollusca > Bivalvia > Cardiida > Cardiidae > Fragum > Fragum fragum. The sequence continues at coordinate 23,814,077 of OX336373.1, forward strand.
GTGGCGACGTTCAATCTACACAGTTGTAACTTTATCCCTAAATGTTGGTACACGTCGAGGATTGGCACCGCCTTTGCCGCTTATACCTGGCCTCGGCTCTCTCACGTTTTCTCTTAGAAGTTCCATTAATTCTTTCTTCTCCAGTTCAAGCTTCTCTATCTCCTGTCGTCTTACTAACTCCATGTCCATCAGAAGCTTTACGTGTTGCATTAGCTTTGAATTCTCCGATTTCAATTCGTCTATTTGACTTTGAAGAACCGCCTCTTTTTGAATCATGTGACCTCTTTGCATATCAAGTCGAAGGTCCATTTCTTTCTTTTGATCTTCACATTTACACGAAACCTCTGATCGCAATATTTCTATCGCCGTTCTAAGTTCTTGAATACAATTATGTTCTTCGTCGATCGGCTCACTGATGATCAAACCGCATCCATTTGGACATTGTTTTCGACTGTATTCGCAAGTTTTTGCGTGGTCGGCAACTTCCAGTCTAGAGCTGAAAAAGGTACATCTCTCATTCGGACATTTTAGACGCTCATGAGGACATTCGCTCTCGTGATCGGTTATAAATTCTAGGTCAGAGATGACGTCACATCCGTAGGCACGATTCCTACAATGCAATCTGAGTCTGTTCAAATCATTTCTCATGTACCTAAATAAGGGACGCAGGGAAGAATTCATCAGCGGGCTTCTGCACTCGGGGCAGATTGTTTCATGCACAAGCCAGCCCTCTATACATAGTTTGCAGTACGCATGCTCACAGGGGGCCTGGACTGGATCTTCCAATACATCTCTACAAATCCCGCATGTCAAATCATCGTTTGTCTCGGACGTGAACCGGTCTGAATCGAATCCCATCCTAGTTGTTGTTTGTTTATCAAGGTTTTAAGTAAATCTGAAAACAGAAAATAAATCGAGATTTGGTTGAATTAGGACAGTAGACCTAATTACTGTCCTTGGCCAAATGCAAATTAACCGTCAATCAAAGAATCAAACAACCAATTAAACCACTCATTCAGACCGGAAGTGGACTTTGAACTCCAGATATTGGCCGACGTGTACATAAAGCATTTTTGGTACATGTGTCTGGCCATGAACTTTGCAAAAAAGTGCCGCAAAATATCGAAAAAATCGTGTAGTTTTCGTTTGGAGTAAGACGGCTTGGTCAGCGGATTCAGTGCATGGGGACAACGTCAATTGACCAATCGCTGGCCCCGCCCGTTTACTTTGTTGGCCACGCCCACCGCCTCCAACAGGAAGTCCGGCTTCTATTTTTTATGGCGTTATTTTGTCAAATTTACGGCCATCAGCACACATTTAACAAACAAGTAGAATAGTTGGTTGGCGACCTAAACGTCGTAACTACACCTTGAATAAGCTGTAAAAATGGCGGTCAATGTCGGGGTTGAAAGATCAGGTCCGGACTGAATTAATGATTTGATTGGTCTTTTGATTCCTTGATTGACAGTCGCGATTGGTCAATTATGACAGGTGCTCTTGTGATACATATGAACTGTTTTGTTCCATCCTTACGATCCTGCTTTGAGCAACATAGGACATATTTTTATTTTTCACGAAAATGGAAAGCCGATTGTATTTCCGTAGTAATATTAAACAATCACAAAGTGTCGGATCGTCATAGCAACACATTTGGACGATTTTAAATCAAGAAATCTCGCACATAGTGTCTTAAAATCAACGATTTTACTTAAACGCATTTTACTGCTGTATCGGATAGCATAAACAAAGATCAACCTGCGCATGAATATATTTTCGATTATTTCCGTAAGAGACCAATTAATTTTACAAATCAAATAAAGGATATGTACTATTACTCTTTTACTACAGAATTAATAGGCCGTCGCCGATGAAATGTCCATCAACGATCAGTTTATATACAGATTTGCAAATTTCTTATCATGACTATATTTCAATGCGGGAACATTTCGTTTATCTCACAGAAAAAACATTTGGGGACTTGAGTAGTACGATTGCATGTACCAATCGAACAATCGATCGATCATCTGATGTAAACTTTGATAGGTTTAAATTAAATAATTAAACCGATAATAGAAAAAATGTTTGACCAAGGTCGAGACATTATATAACTTCGAGCGTATACTCTTTTTGGCCTATTGCCACCCAACCCCTCATTTGATGCGGTGTAGAGATATGACTTTGGAAAATTGTGGAAGAGGAAAACTTTTTTTTCAATTTATGCCTTTCTTAAATGCTGTCTACCCATACCTCTAAAACTGGTATACTTTTTTTTTCATTTTCAAAAAATCTTTGTTCATCTTGCGACGTTCTAAATATCGGAACAAAAGAGACTTGCTATAAATGTTCACTAAAAAACTCGCTTTTGTGTTTTCTATTCCTGGGTGAAGTCGGTGAGATGATTCTAGTGAGTACATCGTCATACAGTTTCGTGGAGATACATAGGGAATATTACCACAGTGTCTTTTTCTATGCGTTGTTATCGTGTTCGAGAATCGTGCGTAGGTATTTTTTATTGGATGAGACCGAAGGTCGAATCCAATAAAAAATACCAACACACGATTCGAGAACACGATAACAACAAATAGAAAAAAACACTGTTGTAATATTCCTTTTATTATATACCTTTTAGGAAATGACATTAAGAAAATTCTCTTAAATGGCTAAGAAATAATCAACATTCCGAAAAACCCGAACGTCAATACACAAAATAGTAGTCCGTGTTTAACGGTACTCGACGAATACGGTTTTTTGCTACACGCCGAATATTGATTTTTTTCTGTCGAGTTGTATTTGACAGCCAGGTTTTACTCCATATCTTTTATAGGTATATAATAAAATGCTTGATTATCGAAGAGGTGAAAAGAATATTTTCAATTTCATTAAGGTATGAAATATTTGATGAACTTGAAAAGCCACGAGTCTTAGAGTTTATGTCTTCACACAGACTTAAGTTCTATAACTGAATTAAACAAAAATTACTCTTTTTTTATTATTTCAATATTGAAGTATCAAACAAGAAATGCAATTCGTCAGTTTAAGACAGTTTTTATGAATTTACTTTGTGCGGAAACATTTAATAATAATAAGAAGAAAATCTTTATTCAAAGAAGGTAGCTCACTAAGCTATCATCATACGAAACAATACAATGAGGAATTTATTTACAATGAGGCCCTCTGCCCTCAACAAATAAGTTATGATAAGCAAGAGGTTATAACTCTAAAAGAGGCGATGATTATCAATATGGTCAGGATGAAAATACATGTATCTAGTAATGACAACAATATGAGAAAGGCTTGAAAGGACAATAGCCTAATCTGTAAAATGCACATAATTGTGAATTAGTAATTATTGCTATTACTGGAATTTGATGAAAATAATGAGAAATTATAATGTTAGTTAACATAACGGTTATCTCATCATCTCACAATCCTGTGTGAAGTAATTGTAACTATAACCCGTTATAAGACATCAAGTAGTTTTTCAGGGAGCTTTTAAAGCAAGATAAATTTTCAATTATTCAATGCCAATTTAAGATTTTGTTCATGGAAGTACGAACCAATTTTTAAGCCAATCAGATTGTAGCAATTTTCGAAGAAACAAAAAGAATAAGAAAAAAAAGGAGAAACATTCATTAAGTGGTCTATGTTTTTATCATGGTTATTTCAAACCACATTCTAAGGAGGTCGCTTTATAAAGCTCAAGCACGATTGGCTGTTCACGTAAAAGTTTCTGGAAGTAAGATTTATCTCTAACCACTTGCTTAACCCATTTCAAGACGACAAAATTTTAAACAGGTCCAAAGTGAAAGGGGTTGCAGACCAAATTTTAGATTTTTCCTATTTTTAAGTGAAAACATTGAGTAAAATTAAGAAATTGCTTGTTACTAGCATCTCTTAAAATTTCCAAAACGTTTTATAAATTATTGTCATTGGTGGGGCGTCATTGTGTGGGAATGGGTTAAAGAAAATATTTACAACTTGAAAATATTTACAACTTGAAAAATATTATTCTTTTTGAAAATTCTGAAACCTAAGTAGAGGTTTACCTTTCGACTGTTACCAATCATAAGACGACGAATTATGAAACTTGATCGAATGAAATTTTATTTCGACCGACATTTAAAATTGATTAAATCACAAGGGAACATTTAAATAGTCATAATTTTAGAACATGGCGAAAGGAGGGAGAGAGAGAGAGAGAGAAACCCATATGATTGGAAAAGAGTAAAGATGTAATTCTAGTTTTCAACCCGACGAAATCTCGAGCGTCGCTGTCAATAAACAACACAAAACAAGAGCCTGTGTCGCTCCAATGCCTGATATATGCCACCCACAGAATGTAGTTCATTTTTCATGATGTTCTTTACCTGTTGATAATTTTGAAATTGCCATCTTTGAAACCTTTCAATTTCAAAATTTTGATTATAAAATGTATTTATCTATTGATGGGTTAAATAAGCTTTAATCAATTATAATTTCAGTTTTATCCTTGCAGTACAATCAATTTAATCAAGATAAACACGCATGTCAAGATATTTCAATTTCACCCCTAAATATTAAAGATATGCCCCGATAAAGGTGAATTCAGGCATTTGACCTTAAACCATGACCCTTAAGGTAGGTCACCCAATCTTGTACACTGCTCGATATGTCCATTCTTTTTTTAATTTTTTTTTTTTTTTTTTTTTCATATATCTCACAGATATGATCCAGGAAAGGTGAGTGTTTGTCATTTGATCTTGAAATGTGACCTTTGTCTTGAAAGTAGGTCACAAAATCATGTAGTCTGCACACAGACGAATCAAGCTTCAAACACGTGTCAATTTATCATGAAATCCGCGTATTTTGTATAAATATTATAGATTTTCTCGGGACATGGTGACTTGGGTTATTTAACTTGTGATTATGACCTTGACCTTGAAGGTAGGTCACAAAATCTTGCTCTCAGGTCATCGTCTCATCAAGACACACCATTGTGCAAACATTTTGAAAATTTGACAAAGTACTTACGAGATATTGGTGGGACAAGAATTGACTGACAGACGGAGGACATTCTTTAAACCACGTCCCGCTTCACGACCGAGAATTACATGTAACTAAAATTCTTGTGTAAGAATCCTTTAAGTTGACTTGTTTACAAAATAAGACATGCTGTCTCTCAATTAATTACAATACAATATAATAGCTTCAAACTTATGGGGGGAAGCCGCCCCATAAAAACCGTGTTTTCTGGCGAATCCAAATAATCTTATGAAATTGGGTATACCTTTACCCTATGAACATTTCTGCAAAAGAACAATGAAATCGATAGATCAGTTTAAGATGAAATTATGTTTAAAGGAATTTACTTTGGTTGCCCAGGCAACCAGAGTTCTTCGTGGAACATTATTGTTTTGAGGAATCTGACAGAGAACAATCTAGGGAACTGTCCTGTGAAGTTTGGTTAAGATGGGATCACTAGTTTCTGAGGACAAGATTTTTTAAGAAAATGGTTACGCATTAACAGGCGGACGGACTGACGCACGACGGACACAAAGCCATGACAATGGCTTGCTTGCATTCGGCCAGTGGAGCTTGTAACGATTGAAAAATCTAATCACTTTTTATGTCCAAAACTGTGATTTTTCTCTCCGAGATATATCTTAAACGGTTTTGGTGGAAGTCGACAAAAAGGGCGTAACCATAGCTCATTTTATTGTATTTTATAGGTGATTTTAGGCAAATTCTTTAAATTTCCACTTGTTTGGCTGACGGTACCCAGCATTAGAACAATGTAACAGGTTTGAGTTGAACAAAACTTTTTGAATTATGAAAAGACATATTCAAATGGCTGAAAATTATAGGGTATAGATACCCTAATACCTTCTTTTGGTATCAAATCAAGACTTTAGTCACAATTCCAAGCTATCTCTAGTTCTCATAATGGCAAATGGATAATTTTCTTGTGAAAAGGCGAGCGTGGGCTGCTAAAAAAAGAAACCAAAATATCACTCGGTAAAATTTGGATAAAAATCTAAAGAATTGTATCCTTAAGACGTTAATATCGTTAATAATTAATTAAGGCATGATACGTTATGTGAAAAGGAAAAATCGCTTGTGATCAGAATTTAACCCCTTCCTCGCAATATTTTCCATGGCTATTTTTCTTCTAAGCGAAAAAACGCAGGATTATGTTATTTTGGTTTTATCCTTCCCTCACAATAATTTTTTTTTACGTCTCTAGGAGAAAAAGCATATGCAAGCAATTTCTTCTTTGTCCATAATGTTTTCAACCTCAGAAGACCACAAATAAACCCACAAGAGTTCGTTATCTAAAAATTCTCATCTACAGCTACTTTAAAATTGAATCAACCTAAAATTTTGTCGTCTGGGAATGGGTTCAACCAAACTAGGGTATTTCCCTCTGGCTTTGCATTTATGGTCCGTCCATACCTAGGACCGCAACAGTATGTATTGTCTACAGTAACCGATGCATTATCTATTTCGTTCGACTAAGTTTTTCTGCCCTCCTTTTATATGATAGAAATTTCACGACTTTACTCCCCCCCCCCCCCGATCAGAAAAAAAAAACGTACTATGAAAAGAACATTAATAAGCATTTAGACTAAGATCAATTCAGTATTATCGCATTTTAAAACTTTGATTTTCGACAAGTTTTGTTTCCCGACTTCTTTTGTTTGGTCCACTTTTAAGGGAAAAATAAAGAATTTTTTTGTTCTTTGTTAGTAGTGTTTACTGTTATTTTTGCTTTTCTTTCACATCACGGTCTGTTTTATAAAGGGACATCTCAGTGGATGAAATTAAAAATCCATCGTAATTGCAATTAGCATAGTTGGGCACAAACATTTTCCTGGTTCGTCATCAGAGTACGTTAAAATCCTACAATACCTTTATCAACAGCCTAAACCATTTTCCTTTTTAAAAATTGATCTAAAAGGAATCGCCTTTAAATACCTTTTTTTAATCCTTCAATGAATGAATAACCCCTGTATAGATTGTTTAGTCATAAAGGCAGATTTTCTAGTCTACTTAATCCGAACACTCATTTCAATTGTTTACAATTTTAAATCGATCCTTCACATATATAATGACTTATAAATTGAAAATTAAATAGAAATCTGCGACCCCTTCAGGGTCTTCTGGGCAGGACGAAAAGTATCGCCGCTGGTCAGTCTGTGCGAACTTCGCAGATTGACCAGGGTTGAAACTTTTCTCTTTCGGATGAATTTCCGAATTTATAATTGTTACTATACCCTTTTCTTCATAGTCATTGAACTACCAAAATCGCGTAACTAATGCTTCAATGAAGCAGTAGTTACGAGGTTTAGGTGCCCGCCTACGATATTCATTCCGAAACGTTACCATTGGTTGACTTCTGCTGCATCGAATATTTTGTTCAAATTTAAATTTTGTGGTTTTCCCTTTTCTCATGAAGGGTCTCGTTTCATTAACCCATTCCCAGACGACAATATGTTAGACTAGTCCAAATTGAAAGAAGTTGCAGACCGCAATTTTTAAGTGGGAGGAATTTCAAAAATATTTGTATGGTTGTAAAGAAATAACTGTTGGAAATGTAAAAACAAAAAAATGCTTCTTCAACATTTTCCCCTTCCGTTTTATTGAGGAGTGTCGAAAAGAATAATTGTATGGAAATAGGTTTACTCAGTCTTGCCATTTGTTTTGATTTACACCAGTCGATAACCATTCCCATCCCAAAAAATCAACAACAATTTAAAATTGATGGAATTTAAAAAGAATTCTTTCTCGGTGGAAAACATTGCAGATAATGGAGAAATTGATTGAAACAAGATGTTTTTTTTTTCAATGTCCACAAATTTTTCACTAGCTTTATTCTTGAGGGTCGTAAAAAGTGTTATTATATAGGAATAGGTTAATCATTCTACTGGTCAAAACACGGGGAAGAACATTTATCACATTCCCACACAATCTCTTCTTATAACGCCTCTCAAGAAAAGACTTTGGAAAACATGGTGGAAAATAAAGAAATTGCTTGGTTCAAGCAATTTCTTCATTATCCACCATGTTTTCTATAAAAAAAAAAAAAAAGAAAAAAAAGAAAAAGACAAAGATTTCAAAATTCCAAAAGCTTGAAATTGTCGTCTACAGCTTCTTTCAGTTAGGACTAGTCCAAAATTTTGTTGAATGGGAATGGGTTAATCGTGTAATTTACCAGTACTAGGCCGACTTTCTGAGATGTCTTGCCCCAAAACTACCCATATGACCAGTGGTGCGGTTTGGATTCTAACCGTTGCCCTCCAATGTTGTTTTTTCCAGTTTGATTGAGCTACGCACGTTAGAGAATCCACAAGGTTTTACTAAGACTTAACCTTCTGACAAAGATTTGACTCCGTGTGACCTAATTCCAAAATCTTGTAAGATTGTATTAAGACGACCATCCGGACATATTCTTCGGTTAATAGAGCTGGCAACTGAGTTCTAACAGGAAACTCGACGTGTAACCCTTAAAGTCTCCCGGGTGTTCCGAAAACCTTTTACAAGCAATTTCATAATTTTCCACAATGCTTTCCAAAGCTAATTTCTCTAGGGGCGTAAAAAAGCAGGATTGTATGGGAAATGGTTAATTGAAAGCACTGTGCTTTTCTGTTGTGTACTTGCGGGAAAATGTCAAATTACAGCCTACCCGAACTAAACACAAGAAGAATTTTCTAAAGTTTGGCTTGCGTTCAACAAGGGGCGACTAGAGATCCATTTCACTTTTATTGTTCACTGAAGACGTAAATAGCCATTGTAAATATTGGACCAAAGTAAATTTATTGTCGATTAATCTACGTACTTATCTCAAAATTTCAGCCAAGGCCACGATACATGTCACGGAAAAGGGGCCCATCCTAGGGAACTGCTGAAAGGCTAGCTCCTCCCTAATTTGATTAAGAAAACTCGCTAGCTTGCTTGTGTAAACTTTACCATTTTCAAATATATTTCTACACAAAATATGGTTGGTGGGCGACAAAAAACTTATAACTACAGCTTGAACAAGCTGGAGTTACGAGGTTTTGGTCGCCGACCTACAAATTATCCCATTTGCCCAGAAACACTTGTTGACCTGCAGACGCTCCCAAAGTTCGTGCAGTGATAAACTTTAGTTGTAAAAATGGCTAAATGCCCCTTGTTTTGCTTGAAAGGTCTCATTTAACACATGCGAGTTAAAAGGATAAAAGGACGAATAAAGTATAGATGGCTTATATTGTACACGTACCGTGCGTTACCTTGAATTTTTTGTTGAGAATAAAACAGTCGAATTAATGAATTCTTTAAAGTTGACTTATACCAGATTTTGCAAAGAAGTTCTCGATTTTAAATTCTCAAGTTTTGGTCTCATTTAAATGACACGTTTACATCCCTAATTAGAAATGCAAGCTTTCCTGACGAAAGACCAAAAACGAGACCTTTTACGCTATAAATAAGCTTTAAACATTCATTTGTCCTACCTTACTTTAACAGCTATTTGTTTCAAGGGATGTCGCTTGCATATTACTTCTATTTTTATGATTTGCATTTCAATCTTTGAAGTTTTCTCTAGATGGATAGATGGAATTTTGTTCCTTGAAAGGAATTACTTAATCTCAAGAAATTAAAATAAGATACCATCTGTGTCAAAAGTGGATACTGCGTTCAAACACTGCGGTTTTATAAAAATTGTAGTTCGGTCTACTAAACTTCCTAACTGCATCCAATTTAAGAGTTTTGGTTACCTACCGGTGATATTGTGTGACGAAATGATTAACCCTTTACTGCTTTTCAAAATTAAGACCTGTCCAAATTCAAAGGGACAGAATAATATAAAATGAAGTAAGTATAATTAAACAAGAGGGCCATTGTCCCTAAAGCGCTCACCTGAGTTTACACTATTCAATCATTATGAGTGTAACATCTAAGAGCTCTATGCTTAGGTTAGTGTAACATCTACGAGCTCTATGCTTAGTGTAACATCTATGAGCTCTTTGCTTAGGTAAGTTTAACACCTATGAACTCTATGCTTAGGTGTTCGATCCCCGGTGGCGGCACACATCCTTTCCGGCATTTGTCACTCGCCAATGGGTGGATAATCGTAAATCTAAGCGGGATAGCAGCTGGAGGCTAGGAAAGGATGTAGTGGTAGAACTGGTGTGAGAAGTAACAGGAATCCATTGTTAGGTGCTCCAGCCGCCGCGTTATGACTGAAATACTGTGGCGTTAAACCTTATTCAATCTATCAATCAATCTATGCTTAAGTAAGTCTAGCATCTATGAGCTCTATGCTTAGATTGGTTTAACATCTATGAGTTCTATGCTCAGGTTAATTTAACATATAACAGCTCCTTGCTCAAGCTAGTTTTCTATTCTCAGGCTAGTTTAAAATTTATGAGCTCTAAGTCCAGGTTATTTAAGCTCCAGTGGTGAGGTTTTCCTGTGTAGATTCAGACAATAACAATGCTATAGCAACAACTCTATCTCTAAGCATAAAATATATTTCAGGACACTTGAAATAATGTAGTTCCTTTTATTCAGAGTAATTATGCATTAGTTAACAAAACAGATATATACAACATATATCATTAACATGTTCAAACAAGAGCTTAACAAAGAATATGGCACATAATATTTTCCTTTTTCAAGTACGAGTAACTTTAAAATTTAACAAGAGCCGTCAGACACGGATCATGCTCCCCAAATGTAGCCCTGTCACAAAAAGTGTGAAAATAAACAGGGAAAAGGGGTTGGGTGGACCGACAAGCCCAGATGCGGGTATGTGCTTGCTATATTTCAGACATGCTAAATTTTAACACACATCCTTGAGTTGTGACCTTGGAGCTTTTTGAAAATTTGTTTCAATTGGAACCTCTACTCACAATAAGAAACAACCGTGCAAAGTTATTTCGAAATCAATCCATAATTTTAGAAGCTATGCTTAAGACATGCTTAATTTCAATGTTTGACCTTGACCTTTGAGATATCTGAAATTTTATTTCAAATTGCACATTTACTCATGACTTAGTATAGTTGTGACAAGTTATCTTGAAATCCGTTTATAATTGAAGGAGCAATGCTCTAGACGTGCCTCATTTTAATGTTCGTCCTTTAGTTGAGATCTAGGGACTATATGAATACAATTTTCAAATGGCACATCTACTCATGATGGACAACAGTATCATAAAAATATTTTGAAATACACTCAAAAATGAAGTATCTATCTTCTGGAAGTGCTAGATTTTTAAGTTCAATCTTGAACTGTGACCTTGGACTGATCTGTAGATTTGTTTCAAATTGTACATCTACTGATGAATGAGAACAATTATGTAAAGTCATTTTGAATTTGATCAATAATTCTAGAAGCTATGCTCCGGACATGTCTAATTTCAACATTTGACCTGTGACTTTGATCTTGGAGCTATTGTAATTTTTTCCAAATGGCACATCTTCTCATGACAGAGAACAATCATGGTCATTTATATTGAAATCCTTCTATAACTGATTGAGCTATGCTTAATTTTAACTTTCGACCTAGGGATGTGACATTTCCCTTTGAGATATCTTAAATTTTATTTCAAAATTGCATATCTACTCATTCTAGAGAATAAATGTGTAAAGTTATTTCGAAACCCATCCATATTTGAAGGAGCTATTCTCTGGAAATGCACATCTATATTCTATTCAATGCTTCCTGAGGAGAACATTTTTAAAGTAAAAGTTTACAGACAGACAAATTGCATATCTACTCATGCTAGAGAATAATTATGTTAAGTTATTTCTAAAAACAATCCATATTTGAAGGAGCTATACTCTGCAATGTACATCTATATGATAGAGAACATTTGTACCAAGTTATTTTGAACCCCATCCATAATTGAAGGAGCTATGCTGTGGACAAGGTCAATTTTAACTTTTGAACTTGAACTGGACCTTGGAGCTTTCCAAAAATCGGAAAATATGCCTCGGTGCAATATCACAAGATATTCATATGTGAAGTTTCATCCAATTTGGCCAAAGAGTTGTGGAGATATCGGGTTGGACGGAGGAATGGATGGAAAATGGATGAACAGGCGGACAGACGAAGCTATGTGCTTGCCCTTTGGTAAGCATAATAAACCAAGTCATGAGAAGTAATCCAATCATTTTTCAAAAAATCTGATTAAGGGTCACCTAAGGATCATTCCTTTAAAATTTGGATGAAATTAATCCACTGATTTCTAGGAAGACGATATTTTAAGTTTTCATCCAAGGAACATTCCTGTCAAGTTTGGTTGAAATTTGCCAGATGGTTACTGAGCCATGCCCATATTTGGGTATCAATCAAAATTTGTGAACAACTTTTGAAAAGGGTCACCCAAGGACCATTCATGCCACGTTTGGTTGAAATTGGCGCAATGGTTACTGAGGAGATGTTAAATGATTTAAAAGTCAAAAACTACCCTGCCCGGCCACGCCCTTATTTGGGCGTCAATCAAAATTTCACGAACAAATTTTGAAAAGGGCACCCAAGAATCATTCAAGCTAAGTTTGGTTGAAAATGGCCAGATGATATTTATAAATTTAAAAGGCAAAAACTGCCATTGGCTGCCATGCCCATATTTGGCCTGCGAAACCCATATTTGGGGGCAAATCAAAATTTGGCGGACAACTTTGAGAAGGGTCATCCAAGAAACATTCCTGCAAAGCTTGGTTGAGGAGAAAATGTTTAAAGAACTGTTGAAGCCTTCAGACAGACGACGCACAAAAGGGGATCAAAAAAGCTCATCTTGAGCACGTTGTGCTCAGGTGAGCTAAAAACAGCAGGTACTTAGGAATGATAAGTCTGCGCAACAAGCAAAAAACAGTTAGATACTAACATTGCATTTCAACATGTATCTGTGATTTGGGATATTTGGTTCGTCATCAAAGATGCATACAATAGACATAGGAAAAAGCTATTGCACAACCAGGGAGAGACAAATATAGCAACAATGCCTTTCAACTTAATACTTCTCTTTGGCAGTACAGAAAATTACATACAGGGGACAAATCATTGTTTCTACTTGTTATGTAAAAGTTATAGAAACAAATATCCAAACCCAAAAGACCACTTAGATTACAAAGAGGGAACAAAGCGTTGTTCCCCCTTGATGTGTAAAAGTTATGAGAAACAAATATCCAAGTCCAACAGACCACATAAGAAATGACACTAAAACTTCAGACATTCCAGGACAATGCTCAAAATAAGCAGAAACAGGGACAACATTATGAGCACACTGATGTTGACCTTGAGCTGTGACCTTGACCATGGAGCCTCTATAAATTTTGGCACATCCACTCGTGATGGAGAACAAGACAGTGTCCAAATTTATTTTTAAGTCCATGGAAAAATGTAAGAGATATGGCCTTTAAAAATTCAGATTGACTGACACACAAACGCAATATACACAAACCTGTCATAGTGGCCAATTTGTCTAGCTCACTACAGGGGTCCTCGACAAAAAATGATAAGAAAAGCCCTGCACTTTGTAACGCAATGACCTGCGTTATTGCTTGTTACTAATATTTTAGACTGGTCATGTTGCTTTGTAAATGTTAAGAAACTTTCCATTGCATAAAATTAAACGGATGATAGAACCCGATATTCGATACATGCAGAACATGTATCGAACTTGTAAATAATGCATATTGTTTATTGTTGTCTATATTCCTGGTAGATCAAGCATCCATTGTTTCTGGATCCTTGTTCCTGGTCCCCTACCAGAGTCGTACCGTTAGAACATTGTATAAATAGGGATGGTAAAGCCGCATTCAGTAGGCAGTTTTTAGACAGCGTTTTAGCAACTTGTTAAATCCAGTTCTCGTTCTGTACGTATGTAAATAAACATGTAGGCTATACTGCGTATTGGTGTGTTGAGTTGATATCGTCACCCCCTGAGCTGCCGCCGTTGTTGCAGGGCTACATAACGTAAATTGGTACCGTGAACCTAGGATTTTGGGTTGAAGCAACCTTCTACTGGAAACCGTAAGTCAATTTGTATTACTTTTTACTAAAGCATGGCAGAATTACTTGACTTATGTCGTTCGATTGAGGGTCAAATTAAAAACCTTACAACAGCAGTGGGTGCGCAGGGGGTAGCAAGAATTGTTTCGACGTTTGACGGTTCAGACGCTAGACTTTTTAAGGGGTGGATTAAGAGTTTTGAAAAATATTCTACCTTAACTGGGGTGACAGGGGACTCAATTAAGTACGTTGCATATCAGGCAAGAAGCGGCCCGGTAAGCGATTTTCTAAAGCGATATTTTGAGAGTAATCCCACTCATAATTCGGATCAAAACAAGGCAGAACTAAGGCTACGTTTTGGGGAGGTAGTAGATCAGCAACACGCCCTGTTGCTTCTCAGGAGAGTAAAACAAAAGTCAGGTGAGACCATACAGGTCTTTGCGGAGCGTTTGCTTGCTCTAGCAGAAGATGCATTTGACGAACCCGACCAATTGCAACGACACCTCATTGGTTATTTTATAGATGGACTGACACACGACTTCATGAAAATGAAAATCATGAGATAAGACTCGACCACTTTTAATGAAGCCGTGAGAATCGCAACTGCTGAACAAAATCTTAGAAAGCGGTTCAGTCTAAGGTGAGGTACGCAAGATTCAAAAAGTGTAAGGGAAGAAACTCCGATGGAAATAGGCCATTCGAGACACAAAATCAAATGCCATTGTTGAAAGAAGATAGGACATTTAATAAAAGACTGTCGATTGAGAAAAGCAAGCATAAATGCGGCCGACGGAAATTTTCAAATTCGTAATAGTATGCAAAACATACAATGCTACGCATGTGGAAAATTGGGCCATATAGCCAGAAATTGTCCAAACAGCAGAAAGGAAAGGCAAAATTTAAACTAATTGACTTCTCACTTAAAACATCCGGTGTGGGAAGTAAAACTAATAACAAACCGCGCCACAAGAAAATGTGCATCCAAATTAATTCTGTTGTTAAAGGTCCTAACTCTCTTTTGGTAAAATTTCAAAAAAAAAATATATAGAGCTCTTTTGGATTCAGGGGCCGAAGTTTCGTTAATTCATCGTCGTGTTTATGACGGTTTAAAAGGTAGACCTAAATTACAAAAACATAAATTAGATTTAACCACGGCAGGAAATACCCCCTTGCATATCGATGGGTTGGCCGAGTTTGAATTTAGTCTCGGAGGATAAAAAATGAGCCATAAGTTTTACGTAGTTCGTAATCTTAACCGAAATATAATCATAGGTTTAGACTGGTTACAATCACGTAGTGTGCGTGTATATCATGACCTTGGCTGTATAAGGGTCAACGAGACATATGTTCCACTTGTAGAAGATATACATGTTGCTTCCGTTGCAAGACTGAAATATAAAACTAAAATTTATCACCAGACCGCACACATTTGTCAATGCCAGGTACGAAAACACACTGATTTGCCAACAGATTCTCAGTATGAAACTTCTCCTTTTAAGTTGGGACAAATAGCTAACGAACCCGGATTATTAATGATGGATTCAATTGCAAAGGTCTCAAATGATCGTAGATTTCCTGTTATGCTTGTCAATACTACTAACAAAACCTTAGCTTTTAAACCAGGAACTCCTGTCGCTCGCATTCGACAAATCTGTCCGACACATATTGTGAGTATAACAGAAAATGTCAAGATCAAGTACCGGAAAATTCGACTTTGAAATGCTCTGAAAAATTGGATCTAAATGACATAGAAAGACTAAATGTACCTCCCGAATACAAATCGCGCATAATGACTTTACTTCAAACAAATAATGATTTATTCGCAAAAACAGATGCAGATTTGGGCCAGACAGACACGGTTAAAATGAAAATCGACAGGAAACAATGATCCAATTAGACTTAAGCCTTACCGCACGCCATTGAATAATAGAAAAGTTATCGACAAGGCAATTGATGAAATGTTAGAATCGAATATAATTCAAAGAAGCAGGTCAGCGTGGTCATTTCAGGTAGTCATTGTTGATAAGAAAGACGGGTCAAAAAGATTCTACGTCGACTTTCGGTCACTCAATAAAATTACGAAAATAAATTCGTACCCACTTCCGGTTATTGATGACATTCTTGCTCAATTGGGAAAGGCAAAGTATTGAAGTTCTTTAGATTTAAAATCGGGTTACTGGCAGGTCAAAATGGATGAAAGGGACAAAGAGAAGACTGCTTTTACATGCCACAGAGGTCTTTTTGAATTCAATGTTATGAGCTTTTGACTTTGTAATGCCCCGGCGATATTTCAAGAGCTGATGAATCGAGTACTTGAAGGTTTAAGTGGATGTGCTACTGCCTATCTCGATGATATCTTAATTTATTCACGTACCCTTGAAGGGCATTTGAAGCACATTCAAAATGTTTTCGATCGTTTACGTACACATAACTTAAAATTGAAACTTAGTAAATGCAGTTTTTTGAAAAAAGAGACAAATTATCTTGGTTTTGTCATAAACGAAAATGGCATTCAGCCAGAAGAGAAAAAGGCTGATGTTATTCGCGCTCTCCCTCCTCCAATGACTGTTCGTGAAGTAAGAAGTTTTATTGGCATGTGCAGTTACTACCGAAATTTGTCCCACAACTTTCTAGTGTCGAGGAACCACAACTTTCTAGTGTCGAGGAACCAATCATTGCTTTAACTCGGAAGTATGCTAAGTTTAAATGGGATTCAAATTGTCAGGTGGCCTTTGACAAATTAAAAGAAATTTTGTCAGAAATACCTTTACTTTCTTTCCCCGACATTTATCTACCGTACAAGTTGTACACAGATGAAAGCAATAATTGACACAAACTATCATGGAAAATGGCATAGAAGTAGAACGTCCAATTCACTTTCTTTCTCATAGATTGAGTGATACGCAGACACGATGGTCGGTTATAGAAAGGGAAGCATATGCTATTTATTATAGTCTGCAAAAATTAGATCAATAGTTGCACAATGCTGAGCTTACAATATATTGCGACCACAAGCCTCTAAAGTATTTGCTTGAATCGCCTATGCAAAATAAAAAAAGTTTCTCTTTGGGCATTAAGCATTGCCGGTTATAACTGTAAGATTGAGTATCTTGCGGGCTCCTGTAATACGACTGCTGACCTACTTAGCAGAATACCGATAAAAGTAAAACTGACTGATGATTCCGAATAAAATGACCCGGACGTAAGCAGCAATATGTACCAAATAAATGTATTAAATTCAAACCGTTTTCAACCAAAACGTTTTGCGAGATGTGAGCCACAATTCTCGGATAAAGTGCAGAAACCTTGCTTCTATGAACCCCTGGACATGGTAAATGAGCAAGAAAAAGATGAATACATTCAGCAAATTAAGCATGGATTGCGCAACGAATCCTTAACTCCTTCACTCGCGAAGAAACATTTAGTTCTAGACAATATCCTTTATTACATTTCTAATGTGGATACAGAGCCTATACTTCGGTTATGCATTCCTCAACACCTTCGGGAAAATGTTTTGTCTGAATATCATAAGTCAGTGGGTCATATGGGAATAGACAAAACCTATGATGCAATTAGCTAAAAAATTACTGGTGCAATCTCTATAAGGATGTTACCCAGTTTGTAACGTCGTGTATAGTTTGTCAGATGAGAAGTAATCAGAAAACTAGGCCAAAAGTACAAGAAACTGATATACCGCCTTTTGCCTGGGCTAAGTGTGCAGTTGACGTAAGTGGTCCATATCCTACAACGCCGTCAGGAAATAAGTTCATTATTAGCTTCATTAATCTATATTCGGGTCATCCGGAAGCATTCCCTTGTCCCGACAAAAGTGCACAAACGATGGCTCACCTCATTATAGACGAAATATTTCCTCGTTATTCATGTTCCCTTGTGATATTGTCTAGTAACGGCTCAGAAAACGTCAATCAAGTTATAAAAGAGACTTTGGCTGAACTTAACATACACCACGTTATGACTTCATATTACCACCCGCAGAGTAACGGTCTCATTGAACGTTGTCATAGGACGCTAGTTGACGTAATGTCAAAAGTAGTCCAAGTTGGAAAAGTCCCTTGGGATGCAGTCCTAAATCAAACATTAATCGCAATCAGGTTTGGTGTTAATGAGTCAACAAAATGTTCCCCATTTTACCTTCTATTTAATCGAGAATGTATTTTACCAATTGACACCATCCTCCAACCTCGACGTAAATATCAAGGTGAAGAACCCCATAAAATTGCATTAGAACAACAACATAGGGCGTTCAACCTGATACGCCGAAATAGAAAAAAGGCTAAACAAAAGCGAAATGAGTACAAGAACAAAAATGCTAATGATGTTGAATTTCAAGAAGGAGATCCTGTTTTTGTTCGAAATCATCTGCGCCGTAACAAATTACAGCCCAATTTTTTGGCAAATTATCGGATTATAGAAAAGACATCACCGGTAACATTTATAATGAAAAACCAATTAGACGGCAGCACAACCAAAACACATGCTGAACACTTACGTTTGGCACACATAGATCATTGGGAAATACCCGAAGATAAAGCAGGAAATAGGTTAAGGGCAAGTAATTATGTTGTTCCACCTGTGTCTTCAGAGTCTGAGAGTTCTGGAGGAGAATCGTCGTCACACACGGAAAAAAATGTTAAGCATAAAAAATTCTTAACAAATAAATATCGTAGGGAAAGACTGAGCTCTAGTACAGAGTCAGATATTCCGTTAGCCGAATTGAGGCAAAAGAACACTGAGTAGTCTTAAAAGGATGTTATTATTATGATATTAGCTTCCTGTTTTTAGTATGTGAAGAGGTTTTATAGTAAAAGCACTAGTGTATTGTTTATAACATGTAAAAAGGTACCTTTCTTTGTTGTTTAAACTTTTGTAGTTTAAGATTTTAGTATTTACGGAAAATGTTATGTACATTTTAGGAGTAAAAATGTCGAAAATCACTTTTATACTAGGCATCTTGGCAGCAATAGTTTTTATCTGTCGTATAAAGCAACGTCCATGGGCCCCGTTCGTTGCTGAAGCAGTGTTAGTTGGAGATAATGTTGCATTTTACAAGACAAATGAAGTAAGCACTACAAGAGCAAAATGGTTAGCAACACTCGTGATTGATTGTAAAATTTTTGATAATCTCATGCTAAGATTAACCGAAGATTTTAAGTTAGTAATAACTGTGTTAGATGTGTCAAAATCTAAACATTTGAAGTCGGAAGACCTTGTACCTTTTCGAAATGCACTTGATGGGTTATTGCACGAACTAGATTATCTACGAGAATTAGAACAGGAAATAAAAGCGGATTTGAAAAACTTTATGACCCTTTCTCAAAATACACGAAATCGTCAAAGTTTAGTGCCATTTGTTGGCGATGCTTTGTCCTGGCTGTTTTGCGTCGTAAGTGAAAGCGATCTGAAAAAAATACGAGGTCAAGTCTCGTCGCTTGCCAAAACACAAAAGAGAATAATACATGTTGTAGAACAAAGTCTTACTCTAATTAATGAACCACATTCACTAATACGACAAAACAGTCAGTCAGTAATCGAAATTATTGGTAGTATACGCGAGATGGATAAGAAGATTAAACAAGAGGCCCATGAGGGCCTGAGACGCTCTACTGGTTATCAAGTTTTCCGTTAAAGAAATCTGATATGTAAGGAAGTTAATTGCCCAAAGATGATTGCATAAAGAAAAAAAGAGGGGCTTTATCCCCTTTATCATTTTAAGCAACAATCCTCAAAGCCCCTTTTCCCATGTTTCATGACGGATCCACTCCATTTCCAAAAGAAAGTTACCTTATGACCCTACAATCATTCTGTGAATATTTCATCAGAATCTGACAATAATTGTGGACTTTATCACATAAACAGGATTGTTTTGAATGAAAATCAATAAGGCCCCTTTTCATGTGTTTTCTGATGGATCAATTTCATTCCAAAAGGAACTTTCCTTACAACCCGACAATTGTTCTGTGAAATTTAAAAGACAACTTGATAATGATTGTGATCTTCATCACATACACAAGAATGTTTTGAATGATAATCTGTAAGGCCCCTTTTCCTGTGTTTCGAATGCCACAACTATTCCATGCATCTTTGAAGAGAATCCAATAAAACTGTTGACTTTATTGTGTTAAAAAAGATATTGAATTCAAGTTCTCATAAGTCCCCTTTTCCCGTGATATTTTACTGTTGGTTTTATCATTCTATGAAAGTTAAAAGTGAATCCGATGAAATATTGGTAATTCATTATGTTTACTAGAATATTTAAAAAAAATCATATGTCCCCTTTTTACATGATACTTGATGGATTGTACCCAGTTCTGAAAAGAACCATCTAACTATTTGTACAATCATTCTGTGAAATTTTGAAGTGAATCCGGTGAAATCAAGGGACATCATTGTGTTGATCAGAATATTTAAGAGAGTTTTTCATAAGGCCCCTTTTTATGTGACCCTTGCTATAGTCAGATCCACTGTCAAAATCAACAATTGGAATGATGGTACAATCAATCTGTTTAATCTGTGGAATTTATTGTGTTAATGAGTTTATAGTGAAATCTTCATAGAGTCCCTTTTCTCATGATACTTTACAGAACAAACCAAATTTCAAAAGGAACAATTCTAAGGAAGGTAGAATCATTCTTTAAAAGTTAAAGAGAATCAATAAAAACAGTGAACTGAATTGTGTCAAGAATTTTTGTAACAAAATTTTCATAAGGCCCCCTTTTCCGTGAAACTAAACAAATCAGACCCAATGTACAAAGGAACAATCCTAATGATAGTTTGAAGAAAATGATAAAGACTGAGGACTTTATTGTAATAATGATGTTTTGTAATAAAATTTTTATAAGGTCCCTTTTCTTGTGTCACTTAACCAATCAGACCTAATTTACAAAGGAACAATCCAAATGATGGAACAATCATTCTATTAAAGTTTGAAGAGATTCTGATAAAGACTGAGGGCATTGTTGTGTTTATGAGGGTTTGGTAATAATTTTTCATACAGCCCCTTTTCCTATGATACTAGACAGATCAGGCCCAATTTGGAAAGAAACAATCCTTATGATGGTACAAACATTCTGTGAAAGTTTGAACAGAATCTGATGAAAACTGCAGACTTTATCTTGGTGTCAAATTTTTAAAATAAAATTTTCATAAGGCTCCTTTTCCTGTGATACTTGAAGGATCAGGTCTCATGTCAGCATGAACAATCGTGATCATTGTACAATGATTCTGTGAAGGTTTGAATAAAATCCAATGAAAGCTCTTGACTTGATTACAAGGATTATAGATAAAATTCTCTAAAAGCCCCTTTTCCCATAAAATTAGATTTCATAATGCTCCTTTTCCTGTGATACTTGACGGATCAGGTCTAATGCAAACATAAACAATCATTATTATTGTACAATTATTCTGTGAATGTTTGAAGAAAATCCGATGAAAGCTCTGGACTTAGTAACAAGGATTTATAAATGAAATTTTCATAAGGCCCCTTTTCCTGTGCTTCTTGACAGTTCAAACCCTGTTACGAAAAGAATGATAGTTATGACCTTCCAATCATTCTGTGAAAGTTTCAACAAAATCTGATCAAAGCTGTGGGCTTTATTGCGTTAACAGGGTTTTATTAATTGAATTTTCATATAGCCCCTTTTCCCATGTTTCTTGATGGATCTGAACCAATTCCAAAGGGAACTCTTCTTACAAAAGTATAATTATTCTGTTTGAGTATAAAGACAACCCCATCTCATCTGTGGACTTACAAGCATTAATTTTTTTAATTGAATTTTCCTAAGGCCCCTTTTCCTATGTTTTTCAATGGATCAGACCCAATTTGAAAGGAACAATCCTTATGATGGTACAATCATAATGTGAAAGTTTGAAGTCAATCAGGTGAAATCTAGGGCCATTACGTGTTAACTAAGATTTTTTTTATTAGTTTTCATAGGGCCCCCTTTCCCATGAAACTTGATGGATAAAACCTACTTCCGAAAGGAACAATTCATTTAAAGTAATAATCATTCTGGGAATGTTTGAAGAGAATTTGTTGAAAACTATGGACTCTATTGTGTGTTTATGAGGACTTTTTCAATCCAGTTTTTATCGGGCCCCTTTTTCCCGTGGTCCTTGACTGATCATACCAAATTTTGAAAGGAACAATTCTTATGATAGTACAATCATTCTGTGAAGGTTTGAAGTCAATCAGATGAAAACTGTGGACTCTTGAGTGTTAACAAAGATCTTTGAATTAAATTTTAATAAGGCCCCTTTTCCTATGTTTCTTGAGGAATCATATCCCATTCCAAAAGGTACAATCCTTATGATGGTACAATCATTCTGTGAAAGATTGAAGAGAATCCGTTGATAATTGTTGGCTCTATATTATTAATGAAATTTTTTTATTAAACATTTCATAAGGCCCCTTTTTCCTGTGTTTCTTGAAGGATTATATCAAATTTCGAAAGGAATAATCCTTATGATAGTACAATCATTCTGTGAAAGTTTGAAGGATCCGATGAAAACTATTGACTCCAGAGTGTTAAAGAGTATTTCTTAAAAGATTTTTCGATTAAATTTGAATAAGGCCCCTTTTCCCGTGTTTCCTGATGGATCTGACCAAATATCCATAGGAACAATCCTTATGATGGTACAATCATTCTGTGAAAGTTTAAATACAATCTGATGAAAACTGTGGACTCTAGAGTGTTAACAAGAATTTTTTAATTAAATTTTCATAAGGCCCCTTTTCCCTTGAATTATGACAGATCAGACCCAATTTCGAAAGGAACGATCCTTATGATGGTACAATCATTCTGTGAAAGTTTGAAGAGAATCCAATGAAAACTGTGGACTCTATCGCGTTAACGATGATTTTTAATGGAATTTTAATTAAATTTTTATAAGGCCCCTTTTCCCATGTTTCTTGACGTATCATACCAAATTTCGAAAGGAACGATCCTTATGTTGGTACAATCATTCTGTGAAAGTTTGAAGAGAATCCAATGAAAACTGTGGACTCTGTCGCGTAAACGATGATTTTTAATTGAATTTTAAATGAATTTTCATAAGGCCCCTTTTCATGTGTTTCTTGACGGATCATAACCATTTTCCAAAGGAACGATCCTTATGATGGTACAATCATTCTGTGAAAGTTTGAAGAGAATCTGATGAAAACTGTGGACTCTATCGCGTAAACGAGGATTTTCTTATTAAATTTTCAAAAGGCCCCTTTTCCCGTTTTTCTTGACGGATCAAACCTATTTTCGAAAGGAACGATCCTTATGATGGTACAATCATTCTGAGAAAGTTTGAAGAGAATCCGATGAAAACTGTGGACTTTATCGCGTAAACGAGGATTTTTAATTGAATTTATAATTAAATTTTCATAAGGCCCCTTTTCCCGTGTTTCTTGACGGATCATACCCATTTTCGAAAGGAACGATCCTTATGATGGTACAATAATTCTGTGAAAGTTTGAAGAGAATCCGATGTGTCATGGGGAAACTTTCTGTACGAATCGTTAATCCACTTCAGTTACAAAAGTTACTACTCGAAATTCAAATGGCTTTGCCCGACCTCATGTCCTTCATGTCTGGTCCAAAAACCAATAGTTGGGACTTTTATAAATACTTGCAAAGGGAAACGTTGTCTATAGATGGGAAGATAACAGTCATATTGTCTATACCTGTTATAAGACTGGATCACTATTTTGAAGTATATAAAGCTGTCTCAATTCAAGCCACATCACTCATACCTGTCGTATATGGCGTTGGTTCCAAAGCAAAAGATCTCCTGGCAACTCATAAGTTAGAGTCAGGAGCATTTTTAATTAATAAAGCAAGAACAAAGCATCATTTACTTACCGATTTTGAAGCCCAAACATGTGGTCTTAAAAGTACAAAGTTTTGCTCTATACTTAGCCCCGAATTTCCCGTCAATATACATGGAACGTGCATCCTCGATCTATTTCTGAGTGAAAAACCAAAACTAGATCATTGTGTCACTCAGGTTTCTTATGAAGTTTTGCCAAAAGCCAAACACTTACTTGATTTCACCTGGTTAATTATGTCACGGACAAGTTTGACCTTTGCGTTGGTATGCTATGGCCATCATACTGATATTCGTACAAGCTCCCCTGTTGACATACTTATTATAAATGACGGATGCACTGCGTCGAATATGTACTTTACTCTTTCCGAACCGTTTGTTGTAGGTAAATCCAATATTTCTAATAACCAATGTTCAAAATTAAGGGTTGCGAATTTTACGGTTAGAAATATTTGGCAAACGCTAATAAAAGCAATATCAAAATGTTTCGAGGATCAAAATTCCTAGACAATTGACGGATATAACCGATATGCCCCTAGACAAATTACTGAATGAACTGACGTCACTGAACGACCCCGACGTAGTAAAAGGAAACAATATTTGGTACTTCATAAGTTTAGCGCTCTCACTGTTGCTTACTGCAGTTGTTTTAAGTTTATTGTGTCTTAAGTCAAAAATTCTGCCAAGTTGCTTCTATAAAAGGTGTATAAAGAGACAACCATCTGGGCGACCGCAGTCGGATTCGACGGATGTCGAGCTTCAATCTACGAAGACATAAGGGACAAACCTATCTACCGATGCCACCTCTCATGAATTGGATCAACAAACTGTACAAACCTCCTATCCCTGTGTTCTAACACGAAGAAAAATATAGTGACAAGGAAGTTAATATGTATCTGAAATATTTGTATGGCGGAAAACCACTTGAGAGCAAATGACTCTTAAAACGGTACAATCAGGAAAAATTAAATGAATGTTGAACCTAACGAATTGTTATTACAATTTTCTTCATTGCAGTGATACTACGTGAAACAATAAAGGACAATGAGTTCATCGACAGATGAAAAGTTCCTTTTTCACGAACTCTCAGGATATTATCAGACCAAATTTTCCGACAATGTTAGATCGTTTGGTTGGACACTTAGCAGTTGAAATTGGGCGCAGGAGTGCTCAAGTATTGTGTGACCAAGGTTGGTCTCGAATCCACGTTACCTCGGGCCAACAACAAAACGACAGAACTCCACAAGAAGAGCCTCATTCAACCTCTTCAGCTACAAACGAAGTTTTGACACCACGCTCAAGTTGTTTACGTGCTCTCCTTACCCTGGAACAGGACAGTCGTGCCAAGCAACAAAAATAAAACAATCAGACTTATTACATAACAAGAAAGTGTTATGACATTTTATCATAGCGAAGTTTATTTTTTTTTAACAAATTCTAAACTTTAGGTTTTTGATTTAAATTTATATATATATTTTATTTTATTTTATATTTAATCTTATTGCATTAGAGTATTTAGAGTATACTGCGTATTGGTGTGTTGAGTTGATATCGTCACCCCCTGAGCTGCCGCCGTTGTTGCAGGGCTACAACTTCTGGGAAGAGTAAAGAAGAATAGAGGGTCGACTGAAGACATAAAAGGTAATGGATGTGAAAGAAGAACTTACCGATGGCATAAAAAATTTGCAGGAAGAGGAGGATAAAAAGCCCCTGCCTAAGAAGGTTACTAGCAGAAGAGAACCTCATGACCCTGTAACTTCTCAAAGACTAGGTAATGACTCATACATGAAAGCAACCAGGAACCATTGCACCTGACAAAAGGATGCAACCAAGAGCAACTCAACCTCATCTAAGGAAAATTAGGCACCAACCTCTGACAATAAGGAGGACCCGAAAGACAAGAAGAAATCTTTGGTCAAAGAAATGTGGACCATGTTAGGCTGTGCATTGAATAACCACGGTACCTCATTCCTTAGAGTGGTATGTACAGTGCTTCCGACTGACACGGCAGCACACACAAACGCAGCAAAAGAGGATAAAAGGGTGCAGAATCAAGAAGGAACCGTCTGAAAAGAAACTATAGCAGTATGATAAAGACAAGAACAGTTCACTTTCCAAAGTAAATTATTCTAGAGTCCATTCTATTATATAGGGCTAATGTAACTCAAAGAGAAATTGATTATTTGGAGTATTTTTGCCAGAACTATGAGGTAATACTACAAGCAAAATTGAAAGCTCTTGGCCTCAGAGTTTTAGCGGAGAATATTTTTTAAAGACTTTCCTCTTTATTTCTAAGTTAAATCTCAGCTCCCACAATATACAGGTTATGTTGATCAATTTGAAGTATTTGGTACTGTGAATGCTGTAAGATTGTAAAGCTCTTAGCCTACTAGTTTCGAAGAAGATCTTGAAATTTATCCATTTGTCTATTATTTAAAATCGAGGAACCCACACATACATTCTATGGTGATCCAGGAGTAATAATTTGAATTATTTTGGTATGTTGCTAAATGGTTATGATTAATAAGTCTTAAAGCTCTTGATACAATGATTTGGATAGGAAGATTTTCTCTTAGGCCTGATTAAGAAATTCCTCCATGAAAAAGTCTAATAGCTTGTGTCCTACTTGCTTTGCTGAATATTTCTGTTTTGGCAGGAGGTATAAGCAATGAACAGCTTACACATAAGTGCAGTCTGATTTTAGTCTACACCAGCTGCTTGTATCTTTTAACCTACTCCCACAAACTCCTGCCTTTTTACTCTCCTCAAGGAAAAAGTCAGAAAACTTTGTAGAAAAAGATTATCACTCGAAAATACAAGGATGTTTATAATTTCATCAACTTAAAATTAGTGTCTACAACTTTTTCAATTAGGACAAGTTTAGAATTTTATTTAAAATGTTTATGGGTTAAGTTAGTGAAGTTGGGCTTTGAAAGAAATACAAGCCCTCTATAAAGGCTTCCAGCGCTTTCAGTCCTTCGATTTAAAAGGATTCTTGGAAATTGAATTTATTCAGCATGTCAAGGGTTAAATGGGAGACACCATTCAAGATGTGCTCATCACACAAGATGAAAATCCTTCAATTTATATGAGCGCATGCGTAACATTTCCAACCATTACACATGTGCGCCAAGTAAAGCTCAGATCAGCCTGTGCATCCGCACAGTCTTCAATCAGCACTCTGTAGATAGACACTTACCCAAAGAATCTTTAAACAATCAGCGAATATTGCCCTGAATGGCTATCCAGGGTGCTCTATGTGTGCAAGTCACGCACATGCAAAATCGTTGGAAATGTCACGCATAGGCTCATATGTTCTTTGAATTGCCCTCACAACTTTTTTTTCAATTTTGGACCAGTCTGGTGATGGGTTGATCCTTTACATTTTTTGTATTTTTTCAGACCATCAAGAGAAGAGTATTGGAAAACAGTGAGAACTAGACGTGTTTGTGAAACAAAAAAAAACCGCAACATGACTAAACGTTTGACCTTGGTATGTGACCTAGATCTTATCACATGACCTTGACATGAGGAAATGCGTATTATGGAGATGTATCATCATGCTAAATACTAGCATTGTATTTTAAATAGGCTAGTAGTAATTGGCAATGTTAAGTTTTTTGGTTAAGTTTTTAGCCAGACAGACAGATAGACAGACTGAATGACAGACAGACAGACAGATGGACAACCGTAAAACAATATGCCCCCCTATCTTTCGATGCGGGGGCATATAATGAAGATTGCTTGTTTTATGTAATCACTTCATTATTTGCCCAAATAGTGTTTTACTTAGAAAGACAGAAATACTCAAAGCTTCTTCAACTTTAAATTGTCATTTGCCACTTCTTTGAAATTGAACAAGTCATAAATTTTGTAGTCTATGAACCAGTCCAAAATTTCATAGTCTATTAATGGATGTAATTTTGTACATAAACCTTAGTTTGGATTGATAAAAAACGTCTGTAGTCTATTCAAATCTTCATGCCCTGTGATACCAGATAGTTTATGGCCGTCTGGAATGAAGTCAAACAGTAACCTTCCTCACCAAACATATACCTGAAATTAGATATTTTTTGCTAATACAAATGTTGGCCATTTGCCAATTTTCAGATGTGACCCTGACTTGTAAATTTGATTCATATGCACTATGGTTTTCCAAATCATAAAAGAGTTTAGACATTGAATCCAGTCCCAAAAGACAACATTTTAGACTGGTCCATATAGAAAAAACATTGCAGAAGATAAAAGAAAGTTGGTGTAAATTGAAAAATAAGGGCTATTTAGAGTAGAAAACAGTAGAAAACAGTTCAAAAAGAAAGAATTGCTTGCTACAAATTGCTTATACCCAATTTATCTGTAATTTTTGAATCACTGGAATATCGTGACATAACTTTAGATAAAAGTTTTTAATAGTATTTGGTATGAATAAGTGTAGTATGTCTAATAAGAGGCCCATAGGGCCTTATTGGTCACCTGAGTCCAAAGAGCACAAAATAGATAAAAGTCCATCAGATGATGCTACATACCAAATATCAAAGCTCTAGGCTTTTTTTGTTTGGGAGAAGATGATTTTTTTAAAAAGTTAAGAGTATACAAGTCTGTTAAATTTGTGACGTCTGGGAATGGGCTAATTTTAACTCTGGGGCCATCATTTATACGATCTTGATAGAGGTCCACTAGATGATTCCACATATCAAAGCTGTAGGTCTTTTGGTTCGGTAGTCAAAGATTTTCAAAGTTGTCACTATGTAAGCTTATCCCCACACCTTTGCCGCCCCCCCCCCAGCACAGCCGTTTCTTGACAGATTTTTTTTCTTGTACAAACTTTATAGACTTTGCCCTAAATACTCTTAATACCAAATGTGAATCAAATCTAACAACCAGTTTATGAAAAGAAGATTTTTAAAGATGCACCGATTTTGACCCATAACTCCATGACATGTACAAATCTGGATGCCTTCCCATGGGGATGCTTCCTTCCAAGTTTGGTTGAATTCCATCCAAGGGTTCTTAAGAAGAAGTTGAAAATGTATGAATTAACACATAACGAAAGATGAAACATTATCACAATATTCCATTCATTCCTAACCGCAAGTCATGGTGACCTAAAAATATGTTAATACATGCCACTCAGTTAAGGGCACAGCTACGAAGAAATCTGTAAACTATAAGTATAAATTATGTATCTATTCTGATTTTGCTGACAGAAACCAAAATTTTAGAATATGCACTTCTCTGCTCAATATCAAGTCAGCCTCTGAAGCTGTATCAAATTAATCGATAAGTTTTAGAGAAAACGCGTGGACAAGAGTTTCATTAAAGTGCTTCAACCCTGCAAAAAGTAAAAATGGACTGTTACCAAAATAGGATATGCATATCTCTGCTTAATATTGAGTCTACCTGTGAAGTTTGAAAAAAAATTTATTCAAGAGTTTTTGTAAAACGGTCATAACTCTGTAAAAGTAAATTGAGCTTAACCTAAATTGGTCACCTGTCTGCTTGATACTGACTCTACCTGTTAAGTTTGAATTAAATTCAAGAAGTTTATGAGAAATAGAGTAGACAAAAATCTACAAACTGGCAAATCAACTGGTGGACCGACTGACAAGCTGAGCCCTACATATTTCCCCAAACAGAATTTTGAGGGTATAACAATTTGAACTGCTCTAAAACTTTGTTGTCTAGAAGTGGGTTGAAGGATTTAAATAAATGGTTGCCACAGCAAGATTGAGACACTAATCTTACCCTTCATGTATAAATTTATCCATTGCATGACACTCAGACACTATCTGTGGAAGTCCACTTCTGGCCACAATATAACACAAAATGGGCAATAGGTCATCTGCACCTCTGTAAAGAAGGAAAAAATTACAGGTCACTAGTCATGCCTACTAAACTTCAATAGCTTGACAAGGCAACA
Organism: Fragum fragum; assembly: GCA_946902895.1. Classification (NCBI taxonomy): domain Eukaryota; kingdom Metazoa; phylum Mollusca; class Bivalvia; order Cardiida; family Cardiidae; genus Fragum; species Fragum fragum. The sequence goes on from OX336373.1 coordinate 23,843,806, forward strand.
TTAGACATTAGTTTGCATAATATATGGTCTGGGACATAGAACAAGAGGTCCTTGAGCAACTGAATAGCTCCAGTGGCTTAAAGTTTTCACTATTCACCATATTAATGAAATAAGCCTGCCCATTAAAGCCTTGTTTTTCATCTGATCAAAATTCTTTGTTGTACTTTTTAAAAGGGTTACCCAAGGATAATTCCGGTGAAATTTGGTTGAATTCTGTTCAGTACTTTCAGTCTCTAAGAAGAAGATTATTTAGGTAAAGTTTATGAAATTAAAAAAAAAATTCAATATGTAAAACTGATATTTTCTGATAAACTTAACGTTATCATTTACAGATGTGTGTAAATAAAGGGAACCTTAGTATGTACCAAATACTAAAGCAGCCCTGGTCTTCCAGTCACCTCGATTCAGCTTGCACCTATCTTAAATAGCTAGTTTATTGTCCCCCCCCCAAAAAAAAAATCTTTTTAATAATAAATCTAATATGTAATAAACAAGCATCTTTAAAATGCAGCCTCTGCCCAGAAAAATACTTATAGTTTGTTGTTGCTCTTGATGTGTTCTTTAGGGAGAAGAGGGGGTGTTTCTTTTCTTTTCTTTTTTTTGCCGTATCATTCTGTCTACCAATAACAAGCTCATTATTGTAACATATACAAAGGACGTTCAATAAACTAATATAGATTTTATGCATTTCTTACACATCAGGAACTTCAGATTCTTTCTGTTTATAGTAATGTTCAACATCTTGTAAAACCATCTTTGAGGTCCTCACTGAAATCAATATACTAAAATCTTTAAATTAAACTCTAAGAAGTCATAGTGGGTTGCTTAACCCTTTACCAGATGACACAGTCCCAATATTTATACACCTTGAAGAAATATGGTAATACTAAAAACTTTGTCAGAAAAGAAGAAATTGCTTGTCACAAGCAATTTCTCCTTTCCTCAAAATGGTTTTTTACCATATTTGGCAATAAGTTTCCAATTTTAAAGGTAGGTATCAATGTTTTTTTCATTTCACAGATTTTAAATATTTTTATTTCACCTAATAAACTATTTGAAAACAATATGCCAAAAAGTAGTTTTGCAAAAATATGAGGTCGCTTATCAGAAAAAAGCAGGGTATTTCCCTAATAGCCTACGTAGGCTATTAATCTATTTTTAGATTAATCCGAGACAGTTACGAAGATTATAGGGCATTCACGTGGCGCGAATAACCGTTAGAACCTTGCATCTAGTTCAAATAACATCAAACCAACGTCATCGTTACATCATCAGGAGTAATGTTTGCTAGCCGATGTGTAAAGATAAGTCCTTTCATGTGACATGATTTAGGACGTTGGCTGTTTCGCAAGTAAATTTGTTACCTTCATTTGACTGGGTCATATGCAAATGAGGTCATCCGATGTCCACAGCAGAATTCCGTGATATCTAAAAATAACCTGGAATTCTGCTGAACCTTTCCGATATATAAACAGAAAAAGCCACTTTAGGTCTATTAGATGACCACCAAGACAATACCTGACCTAACTTAAAGTATTAAATGTTTGTTTGAGTCTATTTTTCGGCACTTGGTAATTTTTCTTATCAAGGTTTCAGAAACATCGATACCTCCCTTTAACACACTGAAAGGTATTCTACTTAAATGTCATCTGCAACTTCTTTCAATTTCGGGAAATCTAAAAGTTTGTCATTTGGTAATGGGTTAATGACAAAATCATGACTCAGACAACATTGGACCTTTTAAACTTTAACCAAATTCAATCCATTACCCATCAAAATTAATGACTGGTCTAATTAAAAAGGAGTTGCAGACAACAATTTAAATTTTATAAAATTATAGATTTTTCAACTTACAATATGAGCGCATGCGTGACATTTCCAACCATTACACATGTGCGCCAAGTAAAGACTCAGATCAGCCTGTGCATCTGCACAGTATGATAAGTCTTCACTCTGCGGTCTGTAGATAGAAACTGACCCAAAGCTTCTTTAAACAATCAGCGAATATTCTTCTTGCCCCCAATGGCTATCTAGGGTGCTCAATGTGTGGGAGTCATGCACATGCGAAATGGTTGGAAATGTCACACACAGGGTCATATGTAAAATGAAACTGCTTATTACAAAATACATTTTACACAACGTTGTCCAAATGTTTTTCAAAATCCATGAAAAAATTGTCACTGTGTGGGTATGGATTAACCTTAACCCATTCCAGACGGCAAAATCTAAGACTGGCCCAAATTGAAAGAAGTTGCAGAAGACAATTTAAAGTTTATCAAATTTCGGATTTTTTCAACTTTCTGGGAAGAAAACATTGTAGTAAATGAAGAAATTGCTTGTGACAAGCAATTTCTTCATTTTCCACTATATTTTCCAAAGCTCTTTTTCTTGGGGGTGTCTAAAAGCGTCACTGAGTGTGAATGGGTTAAATCAACACTAGAAGTTGCACTAATACACACAATTGCTTGTTGCAAGTAATTTCTTCCTTTTCTACAATGCTTTCTCAATCACAGCGACATAAAAACTAAGGATTGAACAGGAAATGGTTAACACATTTCAGATATTTTAGATTGGTTTAAATTGAAAGGAGTTGTAGACAATTTAAAATGCATGAATTTAAACATCTAAAAATATGTGAATAGGAGAAAATACTGTGAGAAAGCCAGAATTTGCTCATAATTAACAGTCTTCCTCTTCCTCTGAGGATTTCCTAAATAAAATCATTTATATGTGTGAACTTGAAGGATTGTATGGCAATAAATTAAGATGTCATCTGCATTCTTTTTCCCATTCCAACCAGTCCCAAATTTCTTCCACTGGTATATGAGAATTTACTGAAAATTCTATTTTCATGACACACCTAAACAATCTAGTTTCTCCAACATTGTAGGACAATGAGCAATTCCAACCAGCTCTTTTATGGAAGTGTCATATGGATATCCATCATCATTCTCAGATGGTAGTAGACATAGTCTATCCTGCACACCGAACTCCCCTGGCAAGGCCAACTGCTTATCCGTCATATAGCTAGAAATTGCTAACTCTTTAGGTTCATTAGCAAGTCTGAAAGACATAATATCAAAATAGTCTAAGAATGAGACTTTCTTTCTAATACTTTTACAACACAAATATCTTTGAAATTTAGACGCAAATACACATGTATATGTAATTCTAAACAAGAGGACCATGATGGTCCTAAATCACTCCCCTGAGTATGATGGTTCATGGCTTTATGATATATACAAAATAGCAAAGCCCTCTGTCTAATAATTTTGGAGATGTTTAAGGATTTTCTTTTTAATCCTAGGTATATTGATGATCCCACCATATAGCTCTAATTTCCTGAATATTCTTTGAAGTATTTTGTTAGAGAGTCAATAGACATCAATACATACCAAATATTAAAGCTCTAGGCCTAATGGAATAGAAGAAGATTTTCAAAGATATCCTTCTTTATTCCTATCTAAAATTAGGGATCACACAGAAAAGGGCTTATTTTCAGAATACGGTAGTACTTTGATGTATTTTGGTAGAGGGTCAATAGCTGATGATATGTACCAAATATCAAAGCTCTAGGATTTTCAAAGATTTCCTACTTTATTCCTTTGTAAAATCAGGGATCACACAGAAAAGGGCTAATTTTCAGAATACGTAAATTCTTTGAAATATATTGGTAGAGGGTCAATAGGTGATGATGCATACCAAACATAAAAGCTCTAGGCCTAATCGTTTGAGAAAATAGGATTTTCAAAGATTTCCTTCTTTATTCCTTTGTAAAATCAGGGAACGCACAGAAAAGGGCTAATTTTCAGAGTATGATAGTCTTTTGAAGTATTTTGGTAGAGGGTCAATAGGTGATGATATGTATCAAATATCAAAGCTCTAGGCCTTAGGGTTTAGGAGAAGATTTTTTAATAATTGTTTACAGACAGACAGACAGAGGCCAGACTATTACCGATCACAATAGCTCACCTTCAGCACGTTGTGCTCAGGTGAGCTAAAAAATAAGTGTTAAATGTATCTTGACCAAATATCCAAACCAGAGGTGTCTGATTTGCTACACCTGCCTTAATTTACTTACCATGAAGGCAATTGAGTTTCTTTAGTATAGGAGGCATCTTAATCCAAACTAGAGGCGCTTGAGCGCCTGATTCACTCCACTGGCCTGAATTTACTCATCATTCCTGAGAAAACCATCCAGCAGATTGTAGCTTTTCACTGTTTACCATATATGATATTAAGCCCAATCCATTAAAGCAATGCTAACATCCAATAAATTCCTTTTTAGCAATCTAATAAGGGGTCACCAAAGGATCATTCTGGTGAAACTTTGTTGAAATCCATAAATGGTTTCTTAGAAGATTTTCAAAGCTTTCATCATATATTTGATAAAAAGTCTTCAAAGTATCAATCCAGTGAAATTTGGTTGAAATCCATCTATTGGTATCTGAGAAGAAGATTTCAAAGTTTTCACTAGAGTTGTGGAAATAGCCCTGCTGATTAAAGCCATATTTTTCATCAAATTTTTATTCTTTGAAGGAATCTAATAAAGTGTTACCAAATGGGCACTCCTATGAAATTTTGTTGAAATCTGTCTTTTGGTTTCTTAGAAGAAGATTTTTAAAGCTTTCTTCATATATGGAAATAAGACCTACCCATTAAAGCCATGTTTTTCATCACATCAAAATTCTTTGAAAGAATCTGATTGAGGGTCACCTAAGGATGATTCCTGTAAAATTTGGTTCAAATCCATCTGTTGGTTTCTGATAAGAAGATTTTTAAAACCTTCACCATATATGGAAACTAGCCCCGCCCATTAAAGCCATATTTTTCATCTGATCAAAATTCTTAGACAGAATCTGATAAAGGGTCACCCAAGGATCATTCTTGTAAAATTTGGTCGAAGTCCATAGATTGGTTTTTGAGGAGAAGATTTTTAAAGCTTTCACCATATATGAAAGTTAGCCCCGCCCATTAAAGCCATGCTTTTCATCTGATCAAAATTCTTTGAAGGAATCTGATAAAAGGTCACCCAAGGATCATTTCTGTGAAATTAGGTTCAATTCTGTACAGTACTTTCTGAGAAGATTTTTAAAATAAAAGTTAATGGATGGACAAACGCACGACGAACACAACACCATGACAATAGCTCGCTGGTTTTCAGCCAGTGGAGCTAAAAATGGTTTATCTTTTTCAAATTACTTTAAAGGAGGCAACTTTGTTTCATGCAAGAAATACTCTCAGTCAAACAGTATTGATTATTTACCTTGTATCACTCTATGATCTCTCACTAAAATTTTGCCAAGCTACCAAAGCTTTATTACTAAAACTATTAAAGTTTCTTCAAAAAATCTAATAAAGGATAATCGAAAGATCATTCCTGTGAAGTATGATTGAAAATCATCCATAAGTTTCGAAGAATATGATGACAAACTCACAGCAGACACAATGCCATGACAAAAGCTTACTAGCTTTCAGTCATTTCAGCTAAAAATTTGGTAGAAATATTTAGTAGCATGAAGTAATTGGTTTTATCTCTTCATTGTACGGAATATTTTCTACCCTTGATTTTAAACATTCGTACAAAATTCCACTTTTATACAATTCTGTAGGAAAAAAGCTTTGGAAAACAATGTGGAATTTGAAATTTGTTCATTTCCAATGTTTTCTACCCCGAAAGAAAGATTTTTGAAATTTCACTTACATTCAATTGTTGTCTGCAACTTCTTTGAATTCGGACCAGTCTAAAATTGTTGTATAAAGTAACCTTTAACCTGTTCCCATACAAAATAGCTTTTAAATGCCTCACAATATAAAAGCTTTGCAAATTTTTGTGGAACATGCAGAAATTGTTTGTTAGAAAAAAATTCTGTTTTTTCCACAATATTTTCTACCTCAAAAGACAAATATTTTAAAGATTTCATCTACTTAACATTGCAGTCTGCAACTTCTTTGAATTTGGACAGGTCTAATATTTTGTATGGTAATGTGCTAAGACTAAAATATTACCTAAAGAGTACCAACAAAGAGCTCCAAAGTGGTCTGAAGAAATATCCTTCAAGTAAAACATTGCACTGGTCCCTTCCCTCGGCAGAGTCTAACTCCTGGAATGCTATCACAAACAGAACCTGAACCCTTTCAATACTGGTCAATATATCCTCAATTACCCCCTTTAAATGTCTCAAATAAGCTTCATTCTTTAGTTTACTCACTAATGCCTCCGAGTCTGTGAACTTTTTGACAGAGCTTAAGCAAGATCTTAACTCACTTTCAAGCTCATCATTATTTACATTGTCACTTATTGATTGTTTATCATCTAGATCTGTGCATGTATCTGAAACTACTTCTGCTTCTTCAGAAGAATCACTGTCATCATCAAATAGTTCATCCATATTTTCCTGATTGTACTTTTCATAGTCGTCTGTTGCTTGCCTACAAATTGTCTTCACAGCTTTTTCTTCTTTCTTCAGTTTCTGTTTAACCAATTCACCTTTTCTTAAAGCAGACTTTATATCACTTTTGATTTCATCGGTAACACTTTCAATATCCTGGTTCTCTTTTCCTTTACTAATTGGTCCCTCATCAACACTAATTGGTGTCTTCTCCTCAGCACTTCCTATTGCACTTTTATCTGGTTTTTCTCTGTTCTCCTTGGTTTCATAATCAGATCCTTCAGGATTGTTTAATTGTATAACATCTTTGCATTCCGTCTGTGTTTCAGTGTTCAATTCCACAGATTTGTCTTTTTTATCTCCTATGTTTTGACTAGATTCTTTTAATGATTTCAGTTCCAAAGTCATCTCTGAATCTAACGGCACTTTTATTCTATTCACTCTATCTGCTTTATTGTCCACTAGATCACAGAGTTTATTTAACAATTTATTTTGGTACATCTTAATTTGCTCTGTCAGGGGATGACTGTCACAGCTAGAAACAAAACAAATATGAATTATATGAAATAAACACATTGAATATTTTTGAAATTAAGAGTGATATTACACGTATGTAATCTCTATACCTATGAGCTAATGCATATTGATGGTTCAGCATGAAACAGTTGTAACTGCCTATATGTTTATAGGCAGTTACAACTGTTTCGCGCTGAAGCATCGAATTAAATAGTAACCCCTTTCTTAATCTATTACCAGACAGCATAATTTTAAGTTGGTCCAAATTGAAAAGAGTTGCAGACGACAATTTAAAGATTTGAAATTTATGTATCACTACAATGTAGATCAATATATGAAATAAATAATAAATTGTGTTAATGATAGTGAGCTAATTAAACTTGTCATTTAAAACAGAGGAAAGCCAAGCAAAGCCATTGTTTTCCTCTGTTTATAGGTTACTCATGTAATGATTTGGTATTTTATGACCACATATTCAATATCCACCATATCGAGGGCTTAGAGCAAAAACACAGTATGGCTCTATACCATGTATAGAGCCATACTATGTTTTTGCTCTAAGCCATCGATATATTATACTGGATAGAAAAGACTTTAGGAAAAGAAGACATTTCTTATCTTTTTCTTGAAAAATATCTCAGGGTTGGAAAAAACAGTTGACCCATTACCAGACAGCAAAATTTTAGAGTAGTCCAAATTGAAAGATTTTGTAGACGACAATTTAAAGCTTATGAAATTTTAGAATTTTATTACATCTCGGGTAGAAAACATTGTGGATAATGAAGAAATTGAAAGGAGTTGCTTTCCACATTGTTTTCCAAAGCCTTTTCTCTTGGGGCGTCTAAAAGCGTCATTGAGTGGGAATGGGTTAGATGTAGAAAATGATCATCTGACCCCTCCAACTCAGTAATTTTACTTGGTCATAAGATTTTTATGGTACCTTCTACTTAATTTCAAATTCATTTGACCAATTATGTCTTTTTTACACTAGTCATTAAAAAATCTCTGTAAAACATTGTTACAATCAACTTTCCATCATTATTATCCATAAAGTTTTCAAGCCATAGTAACAAATATTTTTGGAATTCCATCTACTGAAAAATGGTCGACTGCAAAATTTTTTAAATCATAAAATTCTTAAATTTCATCCTGTGATAATGGGTTAAATGACAGTTGATCATAACTTAAGCTTTCTGTTATCTTTAAACCAATCAAACTACAAAATTCTATCTTAGCCATAAGCTTTTTACTTAGGTGCACTTCTTACAAGCTGTAGCTACAATGTTTAAGTCACCAAATAATGTCACAATAATGTTGGCAAATGTTAACAGTTCAAAGATCACTTCCAGTCTAAATGAATGATTTAATTGGTCAATTGATACTTTGATTGACAGCCACATTCAGTCAATTGACCTAGCCAATGGTCAAACTCACGACAGTATTGAGTGAACAGCCCAGTAACCAAATTCCAAATTACCTTATTTTACTAGTACAAATTTAAAGAGGTTTTGGCATCAATTCAAAGCTTTTGAAATTCATGCAGTAAGTGCCAGATACACTGGAAAACATTGTAAGAAAAGAAATCAATAGTTAACCCATTACCAGATGGCAACATTTTAGGCTGGTCTTGATTGAAAGAAGCCAAAGACAACAACTTATAGTTTATGAAATTCTAGGTTTTTTCAACTTTCTGGATCGAAGACATTGTAGAAAATGAAGGAATTTCTTGATTTTACACAATATTTTCCCAATTGTTTTTCTTGAGGGGCTTCCAAAAGCTTCACTGTGTGGGAATGAGTTAAAGAAATTTCTTCTTTTGTCACAGAGCTTTCTACAACTGTATTTTTTTAAGCCTATAAAAATATAGATTGGTGTTGTTATTCGTTAACCCATTTACACACAACAAAATTTTAGACTGGTTCAAATTCATAGCTGTTGAAGACAAGATTTTTTAGTAAATGAAATTTTAATCATTTTGGTCTTTTGAGGTAGAAAACACTGTGGATATAAAGAAATTCATGTAACAAGCATTTTTTTTCACAACATAATCATTTTTTCTTGGGGGCATCAAAAAGCGTAATTGTGTGGTAATTGATTGAAGACAGAGCTAGCTCAAATTATTTGTATAAAAAAATCAATCTTGAGTTGATTCAGAAATCTAAAATATCCTTACTTTAGTATCACAGAAATGAGTTGACTTATCACAGTTATATCGGTTGGTGCCTGTTCCAGTTTTTTGCGTTCATCTATCATCCATAGCTGAAAAGAGCACATGCCACTTGAATTAAATAAGTGAGAAATGAAATTCACCTTTTTTTCTTTACTTTGCTGAAAACATAGAATAACTGAGGAACATAACTTGACCATTTAATAATTTCTACAACCATACCTGTAATGTACTTGACCAATCGCGGCTGTCAATCAAATTAACAGTTGATCAATGAAATCATTCATTTTGCCAAGAAATGAGTAAAGAACTCAAACATTACCTGCCCTTTTTGTTAACCATTTTTGTTGGTTAGGCAACTTAAATATTGCAAATACAGCTTTTTTTTAGCTGTAGTTATGATATTTAGGTCGCCAATCAACTATTTTACCTTTTTCTTACATGCTACTTGCAATGAATTTTGCAAAATAACGCCATTTAAAATCAAAGCTGAGGTCCATGGGTGTGGCAAATGGAGTAAGTGGGCGGGGCCAGACATTTGTCAATTACATGTACTTAAATTATTCAATAATGATGAACTTGCATTTACCCATTCCCACAAAACAAAAATTTAGACTGGTCAAAATTGAAAGAAGCTGCAGACAACAATTTCAAGTTAATGGATTTTTTTTTCCTTTTTTGGATAGAATTTATTGTGGATAATGAAGAATAACAATTTCAAAAGTTTTTTTCTTGAGGGGCTTAAAATGGAGGGATTGTGTGGGAATGGGTTAACTACATGGAACAGATAGAGCTAAGCCATTTTCAACAAATATATCTGTCTCGAACTGCTGAAGACAATTTGCAAAAAGAGCATTTTTTTACTTTCCTACAATGTCTTCTGCAGCCTCTTTCAATTTGGAACAGTTCTTAAAAAATAATCTCTTGAAATACCAGTGAAAAGTAAAAGAAAACATTTTAATATTTGTGTATCATGTGAAATTCACTAAGGACACTTTTTCTTTGTTCTATTGATTCTTTCCAATTTTTAAAGGAACAATCCTTATAGTCCTGTAAACATCTTGTGAAAGTTTCTCAAAAAAAAAAAGCTATCTATGCATGTATTTTTATAATTTAACCATAGATTGTTGTCTACAACATCTTTTGATTTAAACTAAAATCAACTTCTGAAAGGTAATGGGTTGCATTCTTTTTTCTTTTTTTTTTTTCATGTTAGCTTTTGTTTTGTTGAATGGGGTTTTACATGGTTTTGAACAATCTTTCAGTTATATCATTGAATGGTTGATTGAATGGAGTTTAACCTTGCTTTTAACAGTATTTCAGTCATATCGCCGGCGCTGGAGCGCCTAAAAATGGATTCCTGGTTTTCTCACACCAGTGCTAACACTACATCCTTTCCTAGTCCCAGCTGCTATCCCATTTAGATTTATGACCCATTGGTGGGAGACAAATGTCAGAAAGGATATGTGCCACCACCGGGGATCCAATCCATGACATCCCATTATTGAAGATTAGGGGTCTGATGGGCTACCAACTTTGCTATGACAGCGGCTTTCAGTTACATCATACCAAACTTATTCATATGCTTCTTGGGTATCAACAGTACTTGACTGGGGCTCGGAACTCCTTTCTCAAGGGCAAACATATTGTAACCAGTTGCGCCACGACTTGAACCTTCAACATCTCTTAGATTACAAGTCTGATGGCCTTATCACTAAGCAATGCAGGACCCCTTTGTCATGTTAGTATCTTTAACAGGATATACATGTATATCAACTAATAGCCATAAAAAAAAATAAGAGCCATGTCTGACATGGCTATCCCCCGCCGTAAAAGCTTGATAGCAAACTGAAGCTAGTTAGATTTAGGCTTCTTGTGCACTGCATTTCTTCTCAATGAGTTCGAAAATAGCTATTAAACTTTCAGACATATGCTCTGGACAAAATCTAAGTCTTAAAAACAACAAAGGACAATAACTCCAAAGTTATGCAAGCAACAATTGTGATTCTTGTGTACTGCATTTTTCCTCAATGACATCTTTACACCTATGAAGTTTCAAGTTGATAGCATTTATACTTTAGGAGATATGCTCCGGACAAGCTTAGTGATGGAATGAGGGAATGACGGACATAGACCATTATTATATCCCCTTGCCCGAAACAGGGGGAGGGGGGCGGATAATAATAATGGCCATTATTTATCAACAGCCTGAATTATTATTATTTCACTCTTCAAAATTTCCAAACAATGGCTCTGATTGGACCAGACATATATCTTTGCCAATCATAATCCTTATAATGAAATTCATAGAAAAAAAACAAGAATATTGACTTGTTGGTGAATACAAACCAAGGAAATGACAAATTATAGACTGGCAGACAAGCACTGTTTTGATTACCTCCTCCTGTTCAAACTCAAGAACTTTTCTATAGATCAATCTTTGATGTTGTTCTTCCTCAGACAGCCCTACTGGTGTCAAAAAACGCCTAGAATTAGAAAAGCATGCATGAGGACAAACTGTACCTTATAGCTTAAATATTGTATTCCATGAAATCATCCATATTTTTGACAAAAATTACTGATGAATTTCAACTCGAACTATAATCCATTGCAGACATGAACACCTGAATTTTACTCAAAATCTACAAGCTTTCAGAAAATATTTTTGCTCAAAGTGTAGTTATGATATCTATTTCGCCAACCAACAATTTGCTTATTGTTTTATGGCTCAGGACATATATTTTGAAAACTAATGTTGCTTGGTATTTTAGTCGAACAACGTTGTCAGAGGTCAATAAGTATGGCAAACAACTCATCAATTCCAATAAAGAGATCAAATAGGGTTAACTTACTTTGAGGCTTGTTCTTCAAGTCTTTCTTGTCTTTCCTTCATTTTCTTAGCTAACTATTCATTGTCAAGGGGAAAATTAACTCTTCTCCACATACTATAAAGTCTAAATAGGTTATGTAAGACAATTCATATATTAACCCGTGCCATGCTGAACCCCGAATATTCCTCGACAGGAGGTGTAGACAAAAATCAGCCTGCACATATGTGCAGTCTCATCTTTGTCTAGACCACCTGGATTGTCCCTTTAACCCTTTCCTGTAAGGACCCAGGATTTTACGTTACTGTGATCTTATAGTTAAAAACAAGATGTGTTTGTGAAACACTATGCCCCCAAAACAGGAATTCTTTAGAAATGGGTGATTTTTATTGTTTTTTTTTTTCTTTGTTTTAGGGAAATGGGTTAGAAAAAAATTGACCTTGACCTTGACAAAATGACCTTCCCCAGTTGCGCCTTGTTGAGACCTATCTACATACCAAATATTAGCATTGTAACTTAATCAGGGTTGAAGTTATAGGAAAATGTTTAGTTGGCAGGTTAAGTTTTGCAGACAGACAGATTGACAGACAGGCGGACACTGGTAAAACAATATGCCCCAGATCTTATCGATGCGAGGGCATAATAAAAATGAAGAAATTGCTCGTTTCAAGTGATTTCTTCATTTTACACAATATTTTACTAATTGTTTGTCTTGATGGGTATCAAAAGTGTCATTGTGTGGGAATAGGTTAAACATTTTGCTAGTTTGAGGATGATTGAGCCAAAATTATGACCTGGAGAAGACAAAATCTTGCAGAGGTTACATCTTTTAGACCATTCATCATGCTTTCAGAATCAAAAATTCACCTGGGTTTGACTGCTAATTTATCTACTAAAATGGAGAACTTTGGGATATTGAAGAAGCCTTACAATGAGTAAGAATTATTGCTGTATCCAAGATTGCTTGCATTCATTGTGAAAACAATATTTGTCAGGCAAAAAGACTAGGTAAATGTTACATACCTAAAATCTCAGACAGGAATGATATTATACTTAACCCTCACTGTGAATTTATACTTGAGAAAATATTGTGGAAAAAGGAGAAATTGCTTGTAATAATTTCTCCTTTTCCCACAATGTTTTCTACCGCATAGGATGGTTTTGTTTGGAATTGCATCCAATTTTCATTGTCGTCTGCATCCTCTTTCAATTTGGACCAGTCTAAAATTTCAAAAACCAGGAAAGGGTTAAAAATAAAAAAACAATGTGGAAAAGGAAAAAAATTGCTTGTGACAAGCAATAGCTGTTATATACCAGGGATAAAAGTCCTTGAAGTACTTACAGTAAAGGTTCTTTGATAATATAAGTATCATACACTAGGCTAGTAAAAGGATACAATTTCCTCCTGAGCTTTAGCAATTGCTAAATTTTCAGCCATTTTCCTCTGTAATGTCAGGCTCTGTAAAATGGGAAAGGAAGTACATGTATTTTATTAACTAATTCACCTTAAGTAATCAATCTTTGCATATGAGGGTTACAATTGCATGTGCAAAGCATCAAATCAATGATGTTTGTAGGTACAGACATTTGAAACTTGCATGTAAAACTTTAACCAAATTTTTCAGTTGAAAATGGGGTCATAATGCCTCTGAAATGAATGCCAGATTAACAAATCTTTTACCAGGGGATGATTTGATGATCACAAAGGCATGTGCTAAGTTACTTGCACATGAATTTGTAACAAAAAAAAAATAATTCCAATAAATGAATTCCAGAGGAAGAAATCTTTTCCTATAATATGATACTTACACGTAAAAGTTAAACCAAATTATTATGATGCCGCAAATGCCTAAGTAACTGACATACCCCCCCCGGGGGTCTGACTAAAAACAAAGGATTTTAAAATTTTAAATTATTGACAACCACTTCATTCAATTTGGACCAGTCTAAAATTTTGTTGTTTAGTTATTGGTTTAAAGCAAATTCTCTAGAATATTTGTCTGATATTACTTTAGGCATATACCATCCAAAAATAAATGGTTCGATAAGGAACAACAAGCAGTTTCTCCTTTGCTCCTAACTTTTCTAACCTATATGACATTAACTTTAAAATTCAAACACTCTGTGAAATGTCAAATGAAACCTTAAAATTGGGCCTGTCTAAAAAATTGTCATCTGGTAATGGGTAAATGCCATAAAATTCTCTTAAATAATTGGATAAGGGTCATCTATCATCCAATCCTATAAAATTTGGTAGAGCATCAGGAGAAACTTTATATGGTTTCCACCATTAGTTAAATTTTCCATCAAACAAAATTTTTTGAAAAGAATTTTATAAAGGCTCACCCGCAACATTCCTGAAATTGAGCTGTAATCCTGTAGTTTCAATACTGACGTAACCCATTCCCACATAGTTACTCTTTTGGGCAGCCCTCAAGAAATATGATCGGGAGCACAGTGTGTAAAATGAAGAAATTGCTTGTAATAAGCTATTTCTTCAATTTACACAATGTTTTCTACCCAGAAATTTGAAAAAATATAAAATTTCAAACTTTAAATTGTCGTCTGCAACAACTTTCAATTTGGACCAGTCTAAAATGCTGTCATGTGGTAATGGGTTAACAATAGTCTGCTGGCCATTGGTCAATAGAGTTAAAACATCAGTCTTTTTTTTCTTTTTATTTCCTTACCAAGTTTGCGCTAAAGTCTCTATTTCTCTTTCCCTGTGAAGCCTGTTTTTGTCTTGCCTTGAAAGCTGATAACAATTGCTGGTTTCTTTGGGCTGCCATCTCCATAGGGGTCTTTTGTCTGAAAATCAGTAATGTTCCTTTATCTTAACTTTTATTATAAACCTATCAAATTTTCTAGCAATATTTATACATTCTATAGATACAAAATAAAATATGTCAGAAAAAAAGTGTCTTACATTGTCAAATACAGCTCCATATAAGGCATTCTAAGATGATGTCATTTTCATTCTCCTGATGACGTCAAAATGTGAAAAAATGTTAACATAAATATAAATGAGAATGTGAATACTTGTACAGATTTTCTTATTTCATTGATTTTGTCAAAAAATATTTTAGAATTTAAAAAATGGAAAATTACATTACAACAGCGATACAACATTTTGTTTTTGCTTTGAGCTGCAGAGGAAAATTTGATATTCCACTCGACTTTTGGTCTCATAGAATATCAAAATTTTCCTCCACAGCTCAAAGCATATACAAGATGTTGTATCCCTACCGTAAAATCATATTCCCTATATATCCCCTATTCCTTGTAACAAACAATTTCCTATGCAAACTTATTTTCAACTTATTGGCCCTCTGAAATTTTGTCTGCAATCTTATTCAATTACTGTCAGTCTAAAACCTTTTCGCTCTGATGATGGATTGAAATTTCTGTGCTGAAAAATTTTAAAACCCTTCTATACTTACTTTTTAAGTGATTGTAGAAGTGTGTTTGTAGGTATTGACTGTGAAGGCTTTATTGCATCAGGGCTAGTAATTTGTACAGACTGTTGAGATGGGGATGGAGTTACCTCCCTTGATTGATTTGGTGATGGAGAGGAAATAGGTAGAGATGTAGGAGGGCCTTTATCAGGTGGAACTGCTTGTTTGTTTTTGGACATAGCAGGCAGGTCTGAAATCAATAGAAAAATGTAATCTGTCCTTAGATTTACTTTAACCCTTTCCTGTTTTGCAAAATTTTAGACCTGTCCAAATTCAAAAATTTTGAGGACAAAAATTGGAAGTGAATCTTATTTGAAAAATAACCTTTCAATAAATATTGTGGAAAAAGATTTTTTTTCTAAATTATGAAATTACAGAGACAAAAATACCAGGGATTAAACAGGATAGGGTTAAGACAAGCTGGCCTTAACCAAGTCTAAAATAAATGTTATTAACCCATTACCAGAGGGAAATATTCTAGACAGGTCCAAATTCAAAGAAGCTGCAAATGACAATTCTTATTTAATGAAATTTCAAAAATCTTATCTCTTTTTGAGTAGAAAACATTGTGGATAATAAAGAAATTGCTTGTACCAATTTCTTCACTTTTCACAATGTTTTCCAAAGCTTTTCAGGATTGTATGGAAATGATTTAATCAGGCTTCCTAAGTTTTCCTAAATGAGGTTAAGATCAGATTGGCCCAAAGAAAACCTCATGATGCTCACATAAACCTTCGAAAACATTCTGCCAATTACCCTAAACACCAATGTTCTGCAATATTATCCAGTAACAAGACAGGATTCAAAGAGTAATTGTACACATGTGTTAAATAAAGATATTAATGATGTACGTTTTCTACAGAAAAAAGGAAAGAAATCAGCTGTTAAAGTGCTTGAAAGTGGGTAGCACTTCTCTGTTGAAAAAGGGGCATAATTCATTCAAAAAATGAAGTTACAGTTATCCCCCCTCCCCTCTTTTTTTCTATGGATTGCTCTATTGATGGTGAAGTTATCCTCTTAGTTTTAAGTGATTCCAGGCATACAAAATATTTTCAGACAATGACGTAGATTATGACTTGGCCATAGAACTACCTTTGGTTTTCCCTAAAAACAGCTTAGTTATATTGTTGAGCTACAATATCCTATGATAGAGAGGATTGTTCATTAAGTCTGACATTTAATTGTTTGCAAAAATCTGTTCAAAATTACACATCAATCCAGATGTAGAAATACTATGCCAATTTATTTGTGTAACATTGCATGTACATCCATGCACAATGAGAGTTAATCTCTGAATAAGTACATTTTGGATTTTTTACTTGACATGTGACAGTAAACTTGAATCTGTTACAAAATTTGCGACATTATTTTGAAATCAATCAATAAATGTGGAATTAAGTCTCTTGACAAACTCCATGCTAACCCTTGTCATGCTGAACCCAGAATATTCCTGTTTTGGCAGGAGGTACAGACAAAGATCAGCCTGCACATAAGTGTAATCTGATCTTGTCTATACCTCTTGCTTGTCCCCTTTCAGCCATAGTTATCTAATTAATCAATTTTTAAGAGAAAAATTAACCCACACTAAGACCTTCCAGTGCTGTCAGTCCTTTGATTTTAAAGCAATTCTTTATTGATTTTAATTCAGCATGACAAGGGTTAACATTTGAACTTAAGCATTTATAACATTTCCAATCACCACCACTAAGTGTCCAAACAAGACATTAGTGGTTTAAAACAGAAACATTTTAAAGCAGTTACAACAATTGAAACTAATTCTGCTTTCTATCTGCTAATTGCTTTGATAGACAAACTCCACTGAAAAATATCTTTGAAAAAAAAAAAAGGCAAATGAAGATTCTGATTGATAAAATTATCCATTATGTTTCCCACCTAGGAAGACAAAGATTTTCAAAATTTCATCAATTATGAAAGGTTTTTTGCAATTTCTTTGAATTTAGACCAGTCTTAAACTTTTTGTCATGTGGTAATGGGTTAATTACTTAAACCCAAACAACAAAATTTTAGACTGGTCCAAACTGAATGAGGTTGCAAACAAAGAATTTTAGTTAATGATGTGTAACAGATCTTTGTCTTTCTTGGTAGAAAATAATTTATTTCACACAATTATTTTCTTCAGGGGTGTAAAAAAGTGGAGTTATGTGGGAATGGCTTAAAGCATACCAAATCTTCCATTTACAATCAGAGCCACCCTGTCCATACACTGCTGTCCTAACTTTACCATCTTCAACTTGTCATGAGTCATCCTTACGTGTCCCCCTGAAATATAACAGATATACAACATTAACCCATTACCAGATGACAAAATTTTACACTGGTCCAAATTCAAAGAAGTTGAAAACAACAATCTAAATTGATAGAATTTTACAAATCTTTGTCCTTTTGGCTTGAAAATAATGTGGAAGATGAAGACACCACTTTACCTCCAACTATGGAATGATACAAGGCTCAAAAAACTTCAACATTTATCAAAAAGTCAAATTATTCTATTTTAAAAAATATGAAGTAAGAAAATTACATAATGTATACCCACACAGCAAAATTTATATAGATTAAGTGTTCTGCCCGAAGGTGGATTAATTTAACCCTTTTCCGTTTTTGGAAATTTTAGAATAGTCCAAATTGAAAGAGGTTACAGACATCAATGAAAACTTGATGCCATTTGAAAAGAAACAATCCTATGTGGTAGAAAATCTTGTGGAAAAAGGAGAAATTGCTTGTTACAAGCAGTTTCTTCTTTTTCCACAATGTTTTCTTGAGTATAAAATCACAGGAACATAAAATCCCGTATTTGAACGGGAAAGGGTTAAAACTATAAAAGACACAATGCCACTGAAATAAATGATCATTTTGAGACAAGTTATTTGTGTTGTTTAAAACCCATTCCCAAACAACTTTTTTAGACTTGTCCAAATAGAAAGAAGTTGAAGACTACAAACAAAAGTTATTGAAATTTTGCAATTTTTCACTTTTCTGGATAGAAAACATTGCAAAAATGAAGAAATAACTTATTACAAGCAATTTACACAATGTTTTCTCTTTTTTTTGGGGGGGGGGGGGAGGACATCTAAAAGTGTCACTGTGTGGGAATGGGCTAAGATGTTAGAGGGACTTTAACTCATTGCCACAAAATGGGGTCCAAATTGAAGGAACTTGTAGACAATAATTTTAAGTTGTGGGATTATGAAAATTTTTGCCTTTCAGGGTCACTAGGTTTAAACATGTTACAAGCAACTTGTACACAATGTTTTCCAAAGCTGTTTTCTTGAGGTGCGTTTTAAGGTGGGATTGTTTGGGAACAGTTCAATCTGCCATTTATCTACCAAACCCTTTGTTGTAGGTATGTGGAACCATCTTGACGAGACATTTCCAATGAGTGCCAAGACTAACAGTTTGATAGATTGATAATGCTATTTTCACTTATTACAGATAACAAAATTTTAGATAGGTCAAATTTGAAAGAAGTAGCAAATGACAATTCTAAGTTCATGAAAAGTAAAAATTATTCATTTTAAATGGTGGAAAAAATTGTGAACAAAGAAGAAAATGCTTGTTAAAGAATAATTTCTACATTATAAAAAATGTGTTTCTGACTTTTTTCTTGAAAGTCATGAAAAGTATGAAAGTGGGAAAGGAATAAACATCAAAAGGGCATGAAAAGACCACCTGTGATAAAGGTATATCCTACCTTCAGAGAAAAGATCTTTTAGCAAAGCCGTTGAAACACGAAGGACACACTCAAGATATTTTTTGTAAGCATCCTGTAACAAAAATAAATATGAATTAGGGTTTTAACAATTTTCAAGACTTCCCTTATTCTATTACATGTACAAGACAGCGCCTGTTAGACAGCGAATGAAAGTGTGTTATAATTAAAGAATAAGCATCACTTTGGGTTAAAACACTATGAGAAAAGGAGATATTGCTTATAAGCAATTTCTCCTTTTCCCATATTTTTTTCCATTGATATATTGCTACCTCTTTGGATTTGGACAAGTCCATAATTGAGTTGTTTGGCAATGGGTTAATTACTTTAAATCAATATATAAAAGCTTAGGTTTCTCTATTAGGATAGAATTGACTCATGTACATCATCTAAAGGGAGCACTGCAAATACACTGTGAATTAAGTTGATGGGAGTAAATAATGTAAAAGAACACATAAAGAGCCTAGCAGAGCGGCAATTATAGGCCCAAAGAGGATTATCAGTGAAATATTTTTTTTCAATATTTTTGTCTAATTGGTAAGCTGTTGAATAGTCTTTCAGAAGGGTAGAAAAAATTGTAATTTCAAGCTTTTTAGAACAGTCAAGGCAGATAATTCCAAAACCAGTTGAATGATAATATTAATTTTTATCTCATGCACAACTAGACATCACAGAGATTCATTGTGGCAAGTTTCAGCTAATTCCTAGTGAAACTGTAGCAGTAGTTGTGCACACAGAAAATAGTTGCTAACCATCAGAAAGATGGACAAATTGATTGATTGAATGGGGTTTAAAGCCACTTTCAACAGTATTTCAGTCATATTGCAGCGGCTGGAGCACCTAACAATGGATTCCTGGTATTTCTCACACCAGTAGTACCACTATATCCTTTCCTAGCCTCCAGCTGCTAATCCACTTAGGTTTGCGAATATCCACCCATTGGTGAGAGACAAATGTCGGAAAGAATATGTGCCGTCACCGGGGATTGAACCCATGATTGAAGATTAGGAGTCTGACGCATTACCGACTGTGCTACGACGGGGGCACAAGATGGACAAATGGAGTCTGAAACAAACAGATTTTGAAGTAGTCAAAACAACAAATATCATGAGTATAAATTTGATGGATTGTATAATTTTCAATAGTAGATAAAACATTTGAAGTTTAGGCTTAAAAAAGCTGTGTTTTGACCTGTAGAAATTTCTCTCAAGGAGGTCGAAATAATAGGGTCAAAAATCTCTAAATTCCAGATAGATCGATCATTGTGGTCATATGAAAGTCCCATTGATTGATTGAATGGGGTTTAACACCACTTTTGGCCGCTGTCATAGCGCAGTTGGTAGCGCGTCGGACTGTCAATCTTGTGGTCCCGGGTTCGATTCCCGACGGCGGCACTCATCCTTTCTGACTATTTGTCTCTCACCAATGGGTCGATAATCGTAGATCTATGTGGGATAGCAGCCGGGGGCTAGGAAAGGATGTAATGGTAGTACTGGTGTGAGAAATACCAGGAATCCATTGTTAGGTGCTCCAGCCGCCTCGATATGACTGAAAGATTGTTAAAAGCGGCGTAAAACCCCATTCAAACAAACAAATCAACATCACTTTTAACAGTATTTCAGTCATACTGGGGCAGCTGGAGCACCTAACCATAGATTCCTGGAATTTCTCACACCAGTACTGCCACTACATTGTTTCAAAGCTTCAGCTGCTCATCCAACAAAGGTTTACAATTATCCATCAATTGGTGGGAGTCAAATGTCCGAAAGGATATTTTCCACAGCTGGTGATCAAACCCAGGACCCAATGTCTAGGAGTCTGAGGCACTACCACGTGCTAGAGAAGCAGCTTATTAAAGCCTGCTTATTAAAGTCACAACTTTCAATCAAGTGGATTGTAAATATGAATCAGAGAACCCCTATCACATCCTTGCAACACTCCCTACAGCTTGAAAGCATTTGGACTACAGCAAGTATCCAGAGTATTTCATTTTTAACACTTGTAATGCTGAAGCTGGAATATTCCTGTTTTGCCAAGAGGTATAGAAAAGATCAGCTTGCAGATAATATTATGTGCAGTCTGCTCTTTGTCTACACCACCTGTAGGCTCATTTCAAGCAACAGATGTTTATACAATCAAGTGTAAAAAGAAATATTAATCATTATTCAGAGCCTTACAGTACTTTCAGTCCTTTGATTTGTTGCATTTCTCAACAAGGATTTTGTTCAGCATAATAAGGTTTAAAGAGGTTTTACACCACTTTGAACAATTTTACTTATTCATGTGCTACATGGGTATCATCAGTACTAAACAGAGGCTCTTATTGCCGTGCCTGAAAAAAATATATACCCACATGACTTGTGGCATGGCTGAGATTATAACTAGCAACTCTCGACATTCTAAGATTACACACTCACAACTGAAGCTACTCATTCAGTATGTGATTCAACGTTGGATTTCATTCACTTACTCCAAGAGCTTAGATTACACTAAATGGAATCAAGCCTGATAGAATTTTACCCTGGTTTTACCCTTTACCAAATGACAAACATTCAAGGTCTAAGATTTTGAATGGATTTAAAAATTTTGAGCTGATAAAAGTTAAAAATTAATGTCTATTTCTTTCTGGGAAATAAACAAGTTAAAAATGAAAAAATTGATTGTAGCAAGTATTTCTTCATTTATCTCTTTAATATCCTGAAGTTTTTCCTCAAGTGCCATAGTCACAATAAACACCTCCACTTTGCTGCTGTTTCATGAAAATAATTGTAGACACTACTTATTTTGCGTTCACAAGGCTGCAATTTCAATAAGCCCCTGATACTAAGTTTTAAGGGGTATAATTCAGGGAAATTAATGAGCCATAAAATCCTTGATCTATGTACATCTACAAATTATGGTGATGACATTGACCAAGTTTCATTTAAATCAAGACAAAAAGTTTGGAGGAGTTGCGTTCACAAGGCTGCAATTTCAATAAGCCCCAGATACTAAGTTTTAAGGGGGCATAATTGAGGGAAAAATTATGAGCCATAAAATCCTTATTTCATGCACATCTACCAATTTAGGTTATAACATTGATCAAGTTTCAAGAAGATCCGGCCAGAAACTTAGAAGGAGTTGCATTCACAAGGCTGCAATTTAAATAAGCCCCTGATACTAAGTTTTAAGGGGCATAACTGAGGCAAAAATCAATGAACCATAAAATCCTTACTTCATGCACATCTACCAATTAAGGTGATAACATTGACCAAGTTTCATTTAAATCAAGACAAAAAGTTTGGAGGAGTTGCGTTCACAAGGCTGCAATTTCAATAAGCCCCAGATACTAAGTTTTAAGGGGGCATAATTGAGGGAAAAATTAATGAACCACAAAATCCTTATTTCATGCACATCTACCAATTTAGGTTATAACATTGATCAAGTTTCAAGAAGATCTGGCCAGAAACTTAGGAGGAGTTGCATTCACAAGGCTGCAATTTAAATAAGCCCCAGATACTAAGTTTTAAGGGGCATAACTGAGGCAAAAATCAATGAACCATAAAATCCTTACTTCATGCACATCTACCAATTAAGGTGATAACATTGACCAAGTTTCAAGAAGATCCAACCAGAAACTTAGGAGGAGTTGTGCTCACCAGAAAAGTGGACGTACGTACATACAGATGGACGGAGAGACAGAGAAGATGACACCAATATACGACCGACTTCGGAGGCGTATAAATAAGCAAGATTTTATGAATGGCGTAATAAGAGCACTCCATTTTACATTGAATATCTGCTTGATTCACTTATTGTACTTGGAGTTCTCCCAGTGTTCAGAGTAGAATTTGATTTGATTCACCTATTCTGTGTACACCAAACTTGAACAATTGCAAGGGAGTGATGCACTTATGCAGCAGAGTATTCCACTCTACAAGGTGTGTGAAGGAAAAATCTGAGGGGAATCCATTGGTTGTCCCTTGTGTTGTTCTTGTACCTATCTTTTGGCTATGCCTATACCTATTGCAAGAATAGACCAATCATGGTTGTCAATCAAGGAATCAACCGACCAATCTAATCATTTATTCAGCCTACATCTGAGCTTTCAATTCCGACATTTGCTGTCATTTTTGTAACCTTTTCGTTGGTTTGGCCACTTAAACATCATAACAACAGCTTATTCAAGCTGTAGTTACGACATTTAGGTCACCAACCAACCATTTTACTTTTCTCTTTACATGCTACTGGCTATGAAATTTTCAAAACAACGCCGTTAAAAATTGAAGCGGAACATCCTGTCGGTAATGGGCGTGACCCAGGGAGTCAGTGGGCAGGACCAATAACTAGTCAATTACTGTCACCTTTTAATAACATCCACTTAATTCTAGTATGCTTGGAGTACTCAAGGTTATTGGATTTGGTGAATCAAGGCCATCTTCGGTATTCAGTTCTGGCTAAAACAGAGTGTGAATCAAGTACTGGACTTTATTTACCTACTTCAGAATCAAATAAAGTGTGATAACTGATTGGTATTATTGTTACATCATTTAATTCTTTTGAATATCAATTAATTCACAGCGTTTTCTTGGAGTATTGCCAAATCTCTGTAAGCGTGCCTACCTATATTATCATGTATTGGCCCCTGAGGAGCCTCAGTAAGCTTTGGTGACCTATTTTTTCACAGGATGTTTGCTTTCAGCGCCTCCTTTCTGGTGCTATGATAACCACGTCTAACATAGAGCAAACTTAACTATGAACCGAAATGCAAACTTGAACCCCTAAAGAAAACATTTCACAAATTTGGGAGCCATGATATAGATTAAGCTTTAAATAACAAAACTCTGAACTGGACATCAAATAAATATACAAAGGTAGTTGTTTTAAGGAAGATGGATGACAATAATCTTTTTTGTTGTCATTGATTCCCTTTTTTGTAAGATGCATGATAACTGCAGTAGCAACAAAATTTCTCGAGGACCGACAAGGCAGTATTCAAAATCATTTTTATCCAGTTCTATTAACTTCTACAATAAAAATTCATTTTAAATGAATTTTTATTGTAGAAGTTAATAGAACTGGTTAAAATTTTGTTAAAAGATAAATGTCCATTAGATTAAATCCTGCTTCATTACATGCATGGTAATTAGGGTTAACGATAACTTTATTGCCATTCATGGGTCATTTGCATGACATTATAAATCACAATATAAACTTAGCCACTTGTAAAACGAACAACAAATAAATTAAGATATCGGCTTAAATAAGGCTCATTTGTTTTGATATTGAAAAAACAATTAACTTAGAAGCTAGACTCTTGAATAAAGATGTAAAAGAGGATATTTGATAATACCAATAAGTGAAAAAATAGTAACATCTGATGGACTACAATTAAAACCTTACCAGATGACAGAATATAGACCAGTATAACGTGAAGCTTAATCAAATGAAGGCTTCCTATATATTTGAAATCCATTTTTTTTTTAAATCAGACAGTATCAATGATGAGGGATTGCTTACATGGTCTGGGATTTTGTATGCATCTATTTTTCAATGAGGGAGGTGATAATTCACTTCTAATGTTGAGATCTAAGATACTCAATTATTGGAAGGTATATCAAGGAGCTGACTTAATTGTGAGCTAGTTGGCGCAACGAAGCTACATTTACAATCAAGTTCTGGCCCCAGTGGCGAACCAATGGGTCAAAGAGTTGACATAATTTTGAGGTAATTTAGTTTGCAATCAAGTTCTTGCCGAAGAAATTTGCTAAAACTAGGCAAATCGTGGAGTGGATGCCCAGGCAGCAAACCTCTCAGAACTGAATCATAACCAAGGAAACCATGTTATTGTTAATCTGCTAGCCAGTTAAGATCTGTTAAGATCTGTTTCATTGGAAGTTGTGGCCTGTTTGAGAGGCATTTTGCAATCAACAGGATAGGGAAGCCAGAATCAAGGTATGCACCTCGATTTAGGTGCAATACCAAAATTGAGGTATATGAAATATGCATACTTATGTGTTAATCCTTGTCATGCTGTATAAATTACCTTGATAAATTCCTGTAAAATCAAAGTGCTAAAAGCACTGATAGAACTTGTTAAAAAATTGTTAATTATTTTAGAAATCAATGTCATAAACAACTCTGACAGGGAAAGTACAAGTATGAAGTGTGGACCAAGATCAGACTGCACCAATGTGCAGGCTGATCTTGGTCTACACCTCATGCCAAAACCGGAATGTTCCGGGTTCAGCATGACAAGGGTTAACAGGTTAGTGACAAAAGTCCAGCCGTTACTGCAAACCTTGTCCTGGGCAAAATTATTATCCATTTTTAACTGCTTTAATTTGTGAAATTTACAGTAAAATCCATCGAAGCGTTTTTGCTAAAATTGACTTAATTTCTTGTAAATCTTATGGGTATTTGAGTCAAAATTTTGGGCCAAGAGTTGACTAAAACGTACAATTGATAAAAAAATAGCTCTTTTCATAAGCACTTGGATTCAGGAATTTAAAGCAACAGTAATATCTCTCTATAATAAATATATACAAAGTAGTGCAGCTTCTTTCTTTAAGGAAACTGAGGTTTTGACAAGCATCAATGGTTCTCTCATGAGAGATGTTTGACTCACTGGAATAAGGAGCCAGAGATGCTTGTCAAACATCTTTCCCTGAAAAAATGACAGCTGCACTACCGTGTTAATATTTATTATACGAGAGACATTTTTTATAAATTCCTGAATGACAGTGCAGCTTGAATAATTTTTCAGTATCTTCCCAATTTACATGCCTTTAACACAGTGTTCGTGTACATTTTGACGGACCTACATCTACATTGATTCTGCCTGCTCGATCAGTTTGAGACGGTCCCTCTAGACAAGAGTCCTGTACTTACTTCATTTTTCTCGGTCCTGTCGAGCTTAATCGCTTCCGACACATCTCTCATAAGGGTAAATAGAATAGGCTGTGGTGGAGGGGCTGTCATCATATACTCCTGGTATAAGAAACAAAAATTAACAGATTATCTCTTGCTAACTTCACCTGCTTTTCGAAACCGGAAAAGGAAATCCGGTAACAGCCATTTAGTTCAAATATTTCTTACAAACTAGTTAGGAGTTATTTCTTTATATACATATATATAAAATAACGATTAAATCGAGTAAATACGAAAAGGATGAGCATGAAGTTTTAATTCACATGGTCGGCTGGCAGTACGGAAATTAACGATTTGTAATTAGGTCAAACATGGCCGACGAAGAAGATGTAAACATTGACGGAAGGCCTATTTCTTCGCTTCGAGTCGTTGATCTGCGAAAAGAATGTGATAAAAGGGGGCTCTCGAAAAGTGGGAGCAAGAACCAACTTATCGAACGACTGAAATCGGTAAATCTGAATTGAAAAGCTAATTAAATAAGTCGGCGTCCCAACATAAGTTGCCTTGGTGTTTCTGGTTACCTCCCTTTTTGTCCCAAACGCATCCAATTCAATCCTCAGATACCCCTTTATCGACTACTTGAGCAGGGGTTGAGAGTAGTTATTCAATCGAATAACGATAGTGCGTCATAGTGAGAAACTATTAGAATGCACAAAAGCTGCAATAATACAGCCTTCCTATCTCGTTTTCCTTCTCTATCAATTATCGACAAATCGGTCTTATCAGAGGTGCGTTCTTTTTGTGGAGATGAACAATCCCGCTAAATAAGATTTTTGAGACGTCTTACAGAACAATTTTTGTTGTTTTGAGTGAAAATATTCGAAGTTGTCAAGGCTACTGGTTTAAGCCAATGCTGAGTACACTTAAATTCCTCATTTAGAATTCTTAAGATTCTTATTTAGCGGCTTAAAATCTTAATCTAAAGAACGCTTTATCTTAAAAATCTAAATAAGAATCTCGACAAAAAGAACGCACCTCAGTTATAGAGCTAAGTCGAATGATATTGAGAGCAGTGTTCTGCTCGGGCAGTGATCCTCGCATAAAATTTTGGATGTCACAAAAAATAACCATAGGTGCAAATATTGTCACTGTAAAAATTCTGCCCCTTTTGTTTATTTTTCGCTCTTTTTTGCTTTGGACAGGATCCGTTATTTTTCCCCAAAATCAGAAAAATGAATTCCCAACAAGATGTAATTTTCTTACGTTGAAGAAAATTCCACCATATGAGGCTTAATAATATTTTTAGCTATAATTATCCGAGATGTCATTTGTCAAACTTTCTAAGATCCTTGGACCAATTCATTTTAGTCATGTGGTCATAAGTTAATGATCCTACATTGTGCCAAAACCAGGATCCAGTAAATTTTTCCTAGATGAACTCGAATACATCAGTCAATCAGACCTACTTTTTCTGCCATGTTTATTTGACCCAAACATTGTGTAAAGCATTCTTGAAAACTATAAAATGACACTTTTATTGGATATAAATAGCCAATAAAACAAGGAATAATTGTAAGTAAGAAATAATTGATATGTCACTATTCTGTACCTATGTTATGAAAGGCTATATTTGTTGTTTGTTATAAGTGTATCTATAATCGGACATGACATATTGCGACCGTTTTATTCCAAACTTATCATTGTCAATGGTTGATATATTGACAAACTTTTACAAAAATATTGCAAAATTACAAAAACTGTTTACAATGATTTGAATGATTTACAAAGCTTTAAATCATATTTCAGTTTGATTCTTTTTTGCACTGGCTTTTTCCTGTCCTGGCTTCTTCCTGTCCTGGAATATAGATCTCCGATCTCCAAATAATATGGATCCCCCAGACCCTTCTCTTGATTCTTTTGAACATCCAATGTAACCTTCGTGGGTCCAATTCTAACGTTGTTTCAGATTAGGCCAGCATTAAGTTTTATTAACTTATAGTGTATTAAGAAGATTTTGTAGATATTTTATTCGCAAACGTTTCATAATAGTTGGCTTCGATATTATGCCTGGTTACAGTATGATAAGGCCGAAAATTATGCAATGATGTTAAATATTACAGTGAAATGGAATTGTCTCTTTCATTTTGAAAATGTCTCCTAAAAATCCTTGGCAGAACACTGTGAGAGAGTTGTGAGTGTACATTCATGAATAACCTCTGTAAAGTGGGTTTTGCTATGATTTTCTAATCAGCTCTGCCTTTACATTGGAGCCCTTCAACTACGCACACCATCATGGTGTTGTATAAATATTGAAATCACATGCTTTCAAAATTTGTATTGGCTTTTCTTTCTCTGTGGGAAATCATGCTCAATAAGTGGCTGAAAAAACACACACCTTCTTGGAGAAATGAGGTATGCATATTACAGTTGTTCCTCACTCTGTAAAGGAAGACTCAAAGCGGGGAGTTCAACATTGATGAGAATGCAAGAGAACAGGTGTACAATGATGAATCAAGATAATCTAGACAGGGGTGTGGAATTCCCATGCCCGACTCGTCTGACCTTGGCTTTTCTTCCTGCGGACAAGTAAATTCTTTTAGGCTACTTGTCCATGGACAAGTAAATATCAGGACAAATCTTGGAATAGTACCTAATAGTCCTAATAGATAATAGAGATTGATTAGCATAATATTTGTATCTAAGGGTAGAAAACATTGTTTTAATGAAGAAAATACTGAGTTCAGCATTTTCTTCTGTAAAAACAATGTTTTTTCCAAAATTTATCGATTCTCTTATTTTTGGACAACCCAATTCTGACCCCGGGCAAGTAGAAAATCGCATTTTACTTGTCCAGGGACAAGTGGACAAAACCCATATTTCCACAGATATTCCATCATATTCTCGAGATCTCACCATTGTGCTCTAACAATTTTATTGTTTGACTGACTTTTTGTCACCATATTCACTGAATTGTTTTTATCAAATTCTTGTGATCTTGTCATAATACTTGTCATAATACTTGTGAACTTCTCAATTTACTCTGATAGTCTAGTCTTTTAATTTAAAGTATTTGAATTGTAGGATTAAGATAAAGAACTACTAATCTAATTTATTACTGTAATGAAAAATAGACCCATGGAGGACAACTGCTGTTTGAGTACGTTCACTGGATGACAAGAATATAAGAGTTTTAAGACAAGATCACAAGAGTAGGATGATGGAATTACTGTGAGAGTGCCAAGATATGATTGCAGAAGAACTATTCTGAGGGTTCAAGAGGGTTCAAGAACATAATGACAAGACTGATTGATTGAAAGTGGTTTAACACCAATTTTTACAGTATTTCAGTCCTATCATGGCGGTTGGAACTCCTAACAATGGATTCCTGGTATTTCACACACCAGTACTACCACTTCATCCTTTTCTAGCCTCCAGCTGCTATCCCACTTAGGTTTACAATTTTCCACCCATTGATGAGAGACAAATGTTGAATAGGATATGTGCCGCCAGCGGGGAAACCATGACATCCCATGATTAAGGATTGGGAGTTTTATGCACTACAGACTGCACTATACCTGCAGCTACAATGACAAGAAAGCAAGAGCATGATGGTAGGAACGTGAATAAGATGCTAGGATCATTAGATCATCTTCAGTTCATTTCAACATACTGTTGAAGTCTGGCAGTATTGTCTTTGTACTCTTGAATTCTTTGCAGGGTGCTCTTACTTGCTTATTCTCATCTTTGTACTCTCATATTCTCCTCATTTTTCTGATCACAGCATCAAACTTTCAACTGAACTGTAGTGTTTGAAAGCAAGAAATAGCTTTGTCAAGGCCTTAATAGTAACCAGTTGTTATGTGCTGCAACTCTTTACTCAAAGGGATAGTATTCATAGCCACACATAAGGGTAGAATATGCTTTATATTAGGTGACATGTTAGTATTCAGAAAATGTTACCTGTAATGTTGTTTGAATTTTAAAATGCTTTCTTTGTTTTTGTATGTTTTTAGCTCACCTGATCACAACATGCTCAAGGTGTGCTTTTATGATCATTGAATGCCTGTCATCCGTTGTGCGTCATCAGGTTTCAACAATTGAAGAGTTTATACTCTAGAGGCCACAGTTTTGACTCAATCCTCATGAAACTTGGCGAGAATAATTGTTAGGTCATAAGGATGAAGCATATTGATTATGGGAGGGTTCTATTGGAAAACACAGGAAAAGGAGTCTTAAAAACAATTTCTTGGTTTACACTCTAGAGTCCACAAATTTGGCTCTATCTTCATGAAACCTGGCCAGAATAATTGTTTAGTCATAACAATCAACCCTATTGATAGTGGGATGGTTCTATTGGAAAACACAGGAGTAGGAGCCTTAGTGACAATTTCTTTGCTCACACTGACTCCAGAGGCCACATTTTTGGCTCAATCTTCTTGAAAATTGGCCAAAATAATTGTTAGGTCATAACTATGAACCCTTTTGTTTATAGGAAAGTTCTATTTGAAAACATAGGAAAAGGGGCCTTAATGACAATTTTTTGTTTACACTCCAGAGGCCACGTTTTTTGCTAAATCATTATGAAACTTGGCCAAAATAATTGTTAGGTCATAAGTAGGAACTCTATTGGTTATGGGAAGGTTTTATTGTCAAGCACACTTGTGCCGAGCAGGACATAGTTGTCACTATGACAGGCAGGTGTATGTTCGTTAGTCCATCCGTCGGTCCGTCTGACTTTGTCCGGACAATTACTCCTACAATTATGGATGGATTTCAAAATATTTGGTACAATTATTCTACATCATGAGAAGATATGCTATTTGAAAGAATTTTTTGGATAGTTCTAATGTCAAGCTCACAGCTCAAGGTCAAACAGCTCAAACACTAAAATTGTGATTGTCAAGAGCATTTCTCCTACAATTATTGATGGATTTCAAAATAAATTGGCACAATTATTCTCCATCATGAGTAGATGTGCCATTTGAAATAATTTTTTGGATAGCTTCAAATTCAAGGTCAAAGCTCAAGGTCAAACACTAAAATTGATGGTCAAGGTCAAGTTGATGGTCAAAACTTTGTCGGCATGACAGCAGTTGTCCTCGGGACAACCATCTAGTTTGAAAACACGGGAAAAGGAGCCTTTATGACAATTTTTTGTTTACACTCTAGAGGCCACAATTTTGACTTGAACTTCATGAACCTTGCTCAGAATTATTATTAGATCCTAAGGATGAATCCTATTGGTTATGGGAAAAGGAGCTTTAGTCACAATTTCTTTGTCTACACTCTAGAGAACACAGTTTTGGCCCAATCTTCATGAAACTGGTCGTAATTATTTGGCTCCAGTTGCATTTTTTTTTCAACTACAGATGATTCAGGTGAGCAATTTAGGACCATCATGGTCCTCTTGTGTTATATATGTATATATTATAGGAGACGATAAACATCTTTTTATTTTTATTTCAGCAAGTCCTCTTAGAAAATTTAAAGTCTCCTGAAAAAGGTATGTCCCCATCAAGGTACTTTGTAACTCATTATCTGACAAAACTTTAGGATGGTTCAAATTTGACAAAAGATGCAGAAAAAATTACTGTACAGTTTCTGTAGAAAATATAGTGAGAATCCTTAACGACACAATAACACTTTCAAACACTGCTTTATATAAAAGCTTTTGAAACCGTTATGGAAAATGAAGAAATTGCTTGTTGCAAGGAATTTCTTCATTATCCACCACAGTTTCTACTCCAAAACATAAAGATTTTTTTAAAGATTTCATCAACTTAAAATTGATGT
This sequence comes from Fragum fragum, assembly GCA_946902895.1. Lineage (NCBI taxonomy): Eukaryota > Metazoa > Mollusca > Bivalvia > Cardiida > Cardiidae > Fragum > Fragum fragum. Next base: position 23,875,533 of record OX336373.1, read on the forward strand.
CTGCAACTTCTTTGAATTTGGACCAGTCTAAAATTCTGTCATCTGGGAATGGATTAAAGAAATTGCTTGATTAAAGCATTTTCTCTTTTTTTTCACCATATTTTCATCAATACTATTCTTCAGACTGAGAGATATCAAAACAAACAGTTGTATGGCATTCAGTTATTTTGTCGAGCAGAAGGGGTCAGTTTGGATAAGTATTCTGTTCGCACAGATCAGTTCACTAACAACATAACATTTGTTCAGTGCATATTCAATTGTTTCTTACTTGTCTAAAATCTGAATTTCATTATGATGTTAAATTGTTTAACCCTTTCCTGTACAATCCCTGGTTTTTACGTCCCTGTGATTTTATACTTGAGAAAACATTGTGGGAAAAGAAGAAATTGCTTGTAACAAGCAAATTTCTTCTTTTTCCACAATATTTTCTACCTTATTGAATGGTTATTTCTTTTAATTAAATGCACTTTATATTTACGTCTGCAAAATCTTTGAATTTGGACAGGTCTAAAATTTTGCAAAACAGGAAAGGGTTAAAATCTTGGCTGTATTATTGTCTTCATGTCATTTATCCCATTTCCAAACAATTGCACTGTTTGACACCATTCAGGGAAAAAGCTTTTTAAAACATTGCGGAAAGTGAAGAAATTGCTTGTTACGTGCAATTTCTTCATTATGCACAATGTTTTCTACCCCAAAGGACAAAGATGTTTAGAAAGTCCTACCATTTGAATATTATAAAAAAAAATGGAAACCCAAAAATCTATTTAAAACTGAATTGAAAAGGGAATGGGTTCATTTCTTTTGATTTGGACTAGCTAAAATTATTTTTAAGACAAGATAAGCTGAATTGTTTGTTCTACCTTTTGAGATTTGTGTACTACATTTTATGAAAAGCATATATTGCCTGTGTCATAGACAATTGTTGTTATTATTCCATGTGATGAAGTTTTATCAGTTGTATTTTTTGTTTGTTTCTTTTATAAAAGGAACTGAAAATTTGATATACTGACTTTTGTCTTTGGGTTAAATGCATATGTCCTCAATTTTTGCCATTAGCCATTTGTCATGGTGTTATAGACTGTGAGTCAGCCATTTAAATTTTGTGCGTCCATCAGTAGAATCCATCACATAAATTTCAACCAAATTTCAAAGATTCTTGGTTGGTTCTTTATCTGATTCCTTCAAATGGTTTTGATCAAGTGACATGGATAACATGTGCACTCATGGATGGGACTTATTTCATTATGTGGTAGGGAGTGAAAACTTTGAATACTTCTCAGAGACTGCTTGACGGATTTGAACAAGATATTACAGGAATGATCCTTTGGTGATCCTTTATCAGGATCTTTCAAGAAATTTTGATCTATTAAACAATATGGTTTTCATGGGCAGGGAATATTTTCTCATACCTACCCAAACTAAAGGAGTCAGCTTGTTGGTTAGCTTTAAGTTGTCTAGCTTTTTCTTGTTCACTTATTTTCTCTTTAAATACTGGTTGGACTAGCTTTAAATCTCATGTGTTTACTCAGTGTTTACTCAGTATGAGGCAAAGAATGATGTCCACATGCTAATTTGGATACATTGCATTCATTTTTAGCTCACCAGAGCACAAATTGCTCAAGGTGAGCTATTGTGATCTAGCTGTGTCTGAACATCCATTGTCTGTCATTTGTTAACATCTTGTGTGCACACTAGAGGCCATGATTTTAGCTCAAATATCTTGAAACTTGACCAGAATGTTTGTCTGCATGAAACCTTGGACAAGTTCAATACTGGGTCACATGGTGTGAAAAACTAGGTCACTAGGTCAAATCCTAGGAAAATCTTGTATGCACTCTAGAGGTCACATTTCTGTCTCGAATGTCTTGATATTTGGTCAGAATTTTTGTCTTGCATGAAATCTCAGTCAAGTTTGATATTAGGTAACATGGGGTAGAGAATCAGAACAAATCTTAGAAATAACCTTGTGAGTACTCTAGAAGCCACATTTTTGTCTAAAATGTCTTGATATTCGGTCAGAATGTTTTTTCTAAATGAAACCTTGGACAAGTTCAATATTAGGTCACGTTGAGTAAATAACTAGGTTGAAAGTCAAATCTTAGAAAAACTTGTGTGTACTCTAGAGGTCACACTTTTGCCGCAATTGTACAGTATTGATGTTTGATCAGAATGTTTTTTCTGCATTATATCTAGGTCAAGTTTGATATTTGGTCATGTGCAGTCAAATACTAGGTCAAAAGGTCAAATCTTAGAAATAATCTTGTGTGCACTCTAGAGGTCACAATTTTAGCTCAAATGTTTTGATAGTTGGTCAGAATATTTGGCACTATAAAACCTCGTTAAAGTTTGATATAAGGTCACATAGAGTCAAAAACTAGGTCACAAGGTCAAATCTTAGAAAAACCTTGGGTACACACTAGAGGTCACATTTTTGGTCCTAAGGGTTGATATTTGGTCAGAATTTTTTTCTGCATAATATCTAGGTCAAATTTGACAATGGGTCATGTTGGGTCAGATACTAGGACACAAGGTTAAATCTTAGAAATAACCTTGTGTGCTTTTCAGAGGTCACAATTTTAGCCAAAATTTCTTGAAACTTTGTATGAATATTTTTCACTTTGAAATCTTAGTCAAGTTCGATATTTGGTCACATGAGATCAAAAACTAGGTCACAAAGTCAAATCTTAGAAAAACCTTGTGTGTACTATGAGGCCACATAAGTTCGTTATTTTGTCACACAGGGTCAAAAACTAGGTTACATGGTCATATCTTAGAAAAACCTTATGTGTACTTTGAAGGTCACATGTTTGGCTCATTTGTTTTAATGTTTGGTTTATACCCAAATGTATTGATTTTGTCAGAATGTTTGTCTCTTTAAAATCTTTGACAAGCTTGTTAATGGGTCAAATGGGGTCAAAAATTCTGTCAAAAGGTCAAATCTATAGGCCACATTTCTGGCTCAATTGTCTTGATTTTCGGTCAGAATGTTTGTCTCTATCAAATCTAAGTCAAGTTAAATATCGTGTCACATGGGTAGAAAAACTAGGTCACTAGGTCACATCTCAGAGAAACCTTGTGTGCACTCTAAAGGCCTCATTTTCTGATCCAACTGTCTTGATATTTGGTCTGAATAGTTGTCTTCATGAAATCTGGATCAAGTTTGATATTGTGATACATTGGGTCAAAAACTAGGTCACAAGGTCAAACCTTAAAAAAAACTCTTTTGGGCACTCTTAAGGCCACATTTTTGGCTCATATGTCTTCATGTTTGGTCAGAATGTTTGTCATCACAATATCTTGGTTGAGTTTGATTTGGGTCACATAGGGTCAATAACTAGATCACTATGTCAAGTCTTGGAAAAGCCTTGTGTGCTCTTTAGAGACCACATTTTTTCCTCTAATGTCTTCATATTGGGTTATATGTTTGTCTCCATATCCTAGCCAGGGTTTGATATTTGTTTTTCTAATTCACTATTCAGTTCATGAACCCAAATTTTTATAAAAATCTTCCTCGCAATATACAATGTACATGCTACTTCTCTAGCACAAAAATCCTTAGACTTTGTAAAAAGATGTATTTCCTCTCTGATTTCCTAGATAAGACTTTGCTAAAAGATGACTTTTGACTGAAATTAGGTGGCTGTCGCTTTGATTACCTCTGCAATCATCAAATGTAGGGCCAATGGCTCTCTTGTTAACAGAGTACCAGTAATAGCCTTTTGTTGAAAAAATGTTGTCTGCTCATTAGCTCTACTTGCCACTAGAGCTATAGCGATGGCTTTTTCCCGTCCGGCGTCCGTCCGTCCGTCGTCCGTCCGTTAAACTTTTCCTCGTTTACGCGATAAAGTCCACAGTTTTCATCGGATTCTCTTCAAACTTTCCAGAATGATTGTACCAACATAAGGATCGTTCCTTTTGAAAATGGGTATGATCCGTCAAGAAACACAGGAAAAGGGGCCTTATGAAAATTTAATTAAAAAATCCTCGTTTACGCGATAGAGTCCACAGTTCTCATCAGATTCTCTTCAAACTTTCTCAGAATGATTGTACCAACATAAGGATCGTTCCTTTCGAAATTGGGTATGATCCGTCAATAAACAGGGGAAAAGGGGCCTTATGAAAATTTAATTAAAAATTCAATTAAAAATCCTCGTTTACGCGATAAAGTCCACAGTTTTCATCGGATTCTCTTCAAACTTTCTCAGAATGATTGTACCAACATATGGATCGTTCCTTTCGAAAATGGGTCTGATCCGTCAAGAAACACAGGAAAAGAGGCCTTATGAAAATTCGTTGAAAACTCAATTAAAAATCCTTGTTTATGAGATAGAGTCCACAGTTTTCATCGGATTCTCTTCAAACTTTCTCAGAATGATTGTACCAACATAAGGATCTTTCCATTCGAAATTGGGTTTGATCCGTCAAGAAACACGGGAAAAGGGGCCTTATGAAAATTTAATTGAAAAATCCTCGTTTACGAGATAGAGTCCACAGTTTCCATTGGATTCTCTTCAAACTTTCACAGAATGATTGTACCAACATAAGGATCTTTCCATTCGAAATTGGGTTTGATCCGTCAAGAAACACGGGAAAAGGGGCCTTATGAAAATTTAATTAAAAATTCAATTAAAAATCCTCCTTTACGCGATAGAGTCCACAGTTTTCATTAGATTCTCTTCAAACTTTCACAGAATGATTGTACCAACGTAAGGATCGTTCCTTTCGAAATTGGGTATGATCTGTCAAGAAACATGGGAAAAGGGGCCTTATGAAAATTCAATTAAAAACTCCATTAAAAATCCTCGTTTACGCGATAGAGTCCACAGTTTTTTTCGGATTCTCTTCAAACTTTCTCAGAATGATTGTACAAACATAAGGATTGTTCCTTTTGAAAATGGGTCTGATCTGTCATGAAACAGGGGAAAAGGGGCCTTATGAAAATTTAATTAAAAAAATCTTGTTAACACTCTGGAGTCAATAGTTTTCATCGGATTCTCTTCAAACTTTCACAGAATGATTGTACTATCATAAGGATTATTCCTTTTGAAATTTGGTATGATCATTCAAGAAACACAGGAAAAAGGGGCCTTATGAAATGTTTAATAAAAAATTCTCATTAATAATCTAGAGCCAACAATTTACAACGGATTCTCTTCAAACTTTGACAGAATGATTGTAACATCATAAGGATTGTACCTTTTGGAATCGGATATGATTCCTCAAGAAGCATGGGAAAAGGGGCCCTATTAAAATTTAATTCAAAGATCTTTGTTAACACTCTAGAGTCCACAGTTTTCATCTGATTGACTTCAAACTTTCACAGAATGATTGTACCATCATAAGACTTGTTCCTTTCAAAATTTGGTATGATCAGTCAAGGACCACGGGAAAAAGGGGCCCGATTAAAACTGGATTGAAAAAGTCCTCGTAAACACAATAGAGTCCATAGTTTTCAACAAATTCTCTTCAAACATCCCCAGAATGATTATTACATTAAATTGATTGTTCCTTTCGGAAGAAGGTTTGATCCATCAAGTTTCATGGGAAAAGGGGCCCTATGAAAATTTAATAAATAAATCTTAGTTAACATGTAATGGCCCTAGATTTCACCTGATTGACTTCAAACTTTCACATAATGATTGTACCGTCATAAGGATTGTTCCTTTCAAATTGGGTCTGATCCATTGAGAAACATAGGAAAAGGGGCCTTAGGAAAATTCAATTAAAAAAATCTTAATTAATGCTTGTAAGTCCACAGATGAGATGGGGTTGTCTTTATACTCAAACAGAATAATTATACTTTTGTAAGAAGAGTTCCCTTTGGAATTTGTTCAGATCCATCAAGTAACATGGGAAAAGGGGCTATATAAAAATTCAATTAATTAAACCCTGTTAACACAATAAAGCCCTTAGCTTTGATCAGATTTTGTTGAAACTTTCACAGAATGATTGGAAGGTCAAAACTATCATTCTTTTCATAACAGGTTTTGAACTGTCAAGAAGCACAGGAAAAGGGGCCTTATGAAAATTTTATTTATAAATCCTTGTTACCAAGTCCAGAGCTTTCACAGAATGTTTGTACCATCATAAGGATTGTTTCTTTCCAAATTGGGCCTGATCTGTCTAGTATCATAGGAAAAGGGGCTGTATGAAAAGTATTACCAAATCCTCATAAACACAACAATGCCCTCAGTCTTTATCAGAATCTCTTCAAACTTTAATAGAATGATTGTACCATCATTTGGGTTATTCCTTTGTAAATTAGGTCTGATTGGTTAAGTGACACAAGAAAAGGGACCTTATAAAAATTTTATTACAAAACATCATTATTACAATAAAGTCCTCAGTCTTTATCATTTTCTTCAAACTATCATTAGGATTGTTCCTTTGTACATTGGGTCTGATTTGTTAAGTTGCACGGAAAAAGGGGCCTTATGAAAATTTTGTTACAAAAATTCTTGACACAATTCTGAGTCCACTGTTTTCATTGATTCTCTTTAACTTTTAAAGAATGATTCTACCTTCATTAGAATTGTTCCTTTTGAAATTTGGTTTGTTCTGTAAAGTATCATGAGAAAAGGGGCCATATGAAGATTTCACTATAAACTCATTAACACAATAAATTCCACAGATTAAACAGATTGATTGTACCATCATTCCAATTGTTGATTTTGACAGTGGATCTGACTATAGCAAGGGCCACATAAAAAGGGGCCTTATGAAAAACTTTTTTAAATATTCTGGTTAACACAATGATGTCCCTTGATTTCACCGGATTCACTTCAAAATTTCACAGAATTATTGTACAAATACTTAGATGGTTCTTTTCAGAACTGGGTACAATCCATCAAGTATCATGTAAAAAGGGGCCAAATGATCTTTTTTTTTTAAAATATTCTAGTAAACATAATGAATTTCCAATATTTCATCGGATTCACTTTTAACTTTCATAGAATGATAAAACCAACAGTAAAATATCACGGGAAAGGGGTCCTATGAGAACTTGAATTTAATATCTTTGTTAACACAATAAAGTCAACAGTTTTATTGGATTCTCTTCAAAGATGCATGAAATAATTGTGGCATTTGAAACACAGGAAAAGGGGCCTTACTGATTATCATTCAAAACATTCTTGTGTATGTGAGGAAGATCACAATCATTATCAAATTGTCTTTTAAATTTCACAGGACAATTGTCGGGTTGTAAGGAAAGTTCCTTTTGGAATGAAATTGATCCATCAGAAAACACAGGAAAAGGGGCCTTATTGATTTTCATTCAAAACAATCCTGTTTATGTGATAAAGTCCACAATTATTGTCAGATTCTGATGAAATATTCACAGAATGATTGTAGGGTCATAAGTAACTTTCTTTTGGAAATGGAGTGGATCCGTCATGAAACATGGGAAAAGGGGCCTTGAGGATTGTTGCTTAAAATGATAAAGGGGATAAAGCCCCTTTTTTTTCCTTTATGCATTCTTCTTTGAGCAATTAACTTCCTTAAATATCAGATTTCTTTAACGGAAATCTTGATAACCAGTAGAGCGTCTCAGGCCCTCATGGGCCTCTTGTTTTCTTAACTGAATAGATTTGATTCAAATTTCACATATGCACTCAGTATCAACAAAAGGTGTGCATATTTTATTTTAGTTACCTTTCATTTACTTTTCTTGGGGTAACTGCTCTTTGTTGAAAGTAAAGGCTTTATTCCAGTGACAAAATGTTTTTTCTGTGAAAAGGAGCCATTTAGGGCTATTAACCCTTGTCAAGCTGAATTAAAATCCTATATAGAATTTCTTTAAAATCAAAGGACTGATGGCACTGGAAGGTCATAATGAGGGTCAATATTTCTTTTGGAAATTGATTATTTAAACAACTCTGGCTTAAAGGGAACAAACAGGAGGTGTAGACCAAGATCAGACTGCACTTATGTGCAGGCTGATCTTTGTCGATACCTCCTGCCAAAACAGGAATATTCCGGGTTCAGCATGACAAGGGTTACCGGGGGTAATCACATTTAGTGATAGTATAGTATGTCCAACATTAAACTTAAAATCTCCTCAGAGAGGAAAGGTTGGATTCAAATCATGTTTGGCATTAATGTTTCTTGGATGACATTCAATACAAAATAGGCCGATTCTATTAGATAGAATTTAACAAGAATTTAAATGGGGGTAATGAAAGCTGATTGATGTTTTGTATCATTTGCTATTTTTGTTGATACGAGGGGGGGATATTCTTTTCAGGTCTGAAGAACTGTTGCATATGCATTACTTTCCATATTTTGAAAAAAATGCATATTCTCATCTGATCCATTCCCACATAACAGCATTTTTTAACCTCTCAAGAAAAAAAGCTTTTGAAAATCTAATGAATAAAAAAGAAAATTGATTCTTACTAGCAATATTTTATCATCAACAATATTTTCTTCCCCTAAAGACTATGATTTTTTCAATCGGAAACTTCCTTCTGTCATATAGTAATGGGTCAGTAAACTCAAGCTGATAGAGCAACACAGGCACTGTCACGCTTCTAGTCTTATTCAATTAACCGATTCCCACACAATGATGCTTTTAGACATCCTTCAAGAAAAAACTTTGAAAAAAATTGTGGACAATACAGAAATTGCTTGTAACAAACAATTTCTTCAACATGATACATCCACAATGTTTTCTAGCCTAAAAGGCCAAGATTTTCTTCGTTCCACCAACTTGAAATTATTGTCTGCAAATCTTTTGAAATTGACCAGTCTAAAATTTGTTGTGTGGTAATGGGTAAAAGAACTCAGGTAAGCAATCTGTGGCAAAGATGACCCTGATATGGTAATTGACACAAAATCTCTCTTTCAGATGGAAAGAAGGCAGAGGTAAGAACTAAATATTGATTGATTGATTAAATGGAGTTTAACGCCACTTTTAACAGTATTTCAGTCATATTTCTGCGAGTGGAACACCTAACAATGGATTCCTGGTAATTCTCACACTTGTACTACCACTACATCCTTTCCAAGCCTCCAGCTGCTATCCCACCTAGGTTTACGATTATCCAGCAATTGGTGAGGAGTCCATAGTTTTCAACAAATTCTCTTCAAACATTCCCAGAATGATTATTACATTAAATGGATTGTTCCTTTCGGAAGTAGGTTTGATCCATCAAGTTTCATGGGAAAAGGGGCCCTATGAAAATTTGATAAAAAAATCTTAGTTAACACATCATGGCCCTGGATTTAACCTGATTGACTTCAAACTTTCACATAATGATTGTACCATCATAAGGATTGTTCCTTTCAAATTGGGTCTGATCCATTGAGAAACATAGGAAAAGGGGCCCTAGGAAAATTCAATTAAAAAAATCTTAATTAATGCTTGTAAGTCCACAGATGAGATGTGGTTGATTTTATACTCAAACAGAATAATTATACTTTTGTAAGAAGAGTTCCCTTTAGAAAAGGGGCTATTTGAAAATTCAATTAATAAAACCCTGTTAACACAATGAAGCCCACAGCTTTGATCAGATTTTATTGAAACTTTCACAGAATGATTGGAAGGTCATAACTATCATTCTTTTCCTAACAGGGTTGAACTGTCAAGAAACACAGGAAAAGGGGCCTTATGAAAATTTCATTTATAAATCCTTGTTACCAAGTCCAGAGCTTTCATCGGATATTCTTCAAACATTCACAGAATAATTGTACAATGATAATGATTGTTGATGTTTGCATTAGACCTGATCCGTCAAGTATCACAGGAAAAGGAGCATTATGAAAATTTTATTTTAAAAATTTTACACCGAGATAAAGTCTGCAGTTTTCATCAGATTCTGTTCAAACTTTCACAGAATGTTTGTACCATCATAAGGATTGTTTCTTTCCAAATTGGGCCTGATCTGTCTAGTATCATAGGAAAAGGGGCTGTATGAAAAATTATTACCATATCCTCATAAACACAACAATGTCCTCAGTCTTTATCAGAATCTCTTCAAACTTTAATAGAATGATTGTACCATCATTTGGATTATTCCTTTGTAAATTAGGTCTGATTGGTTAAGTGACACAAGAAAAGGGACCTTATGAAAATTTTATTACAAAACATCATTATTACAATAAAGTCCTCAGTCTTTATCATTTTCTTCAAACTATCATTAGGATTGTTCCTTTGTACATTGGGTCTGATTTGTTAAGTTGCACGGAAAAAGGGGCCTTATGAAAATTTTGTTACAAAAATTCTTGACACAATTCTGAGTCCACTGTTTTCATTGATTCTCTTTAACTTTTAAAGAATGATTCTACCTTCATTAGAATTGTTCCTTTTGAAATTTGGTTTGTTCTGTAAAGTATCATGAGAAAAGGGGCCATATGAAGATTTCACTATAAACTCATTTACACAAAAATTCCACAGATTGATTGTACCATCATTCCAATTGTTGATTTTGACAGTGGATCTGATTATGGCAAGTGTCACATAAAAAAGGGCCTTATGAAAAACTTTTTTAAATATTCTAACACAATGATGTCCCTTGATTTCACCGGATTCACTTCAAAATTTCACAGAAAGATTGTACAAACACTTAAATGGTTCTTTTCAGAACTGGGTACAATCCATCAAGTTTCATGTAAAAAGGGGCCATATGATTTTTTTTTTTTTTTTTTTAAATATTCTTGTAAACATAATGAATTCCCAATATTTCAGCGGATTCACTTTTAACTTTCACAGAATGATAAAACCAACAGTAAAATATCACGGGAAAAGAGGCCTTATGAGAACTTGAATTTAATATCTTTGTTAACACAATAAAGTCAACAGTTTTATTGGATTCTCTTCAAAGATGCATGGAATAATTGTGGCATTCGAAACACAGGAAAAGGGGCCTTACAGATTATTATTCAAAACATTCTTGTGTATGTGATGAAGATCACAATCATTATCAAATTGTCTTTTAAATTTCACAGGACAATTGTCAGGTTGTAAGGAAAGTTCCTTTTGGAATGAAATTGATCCATCAGAAAACACAGGAAAAGGGGCCTTATTGATTTTCATTTAAAACAATCCTGTTTATGTGATAAAGTCCACAATTATTGTCAGATTCTGATGAAATATTCACAGAATGATTATAGGGTCATAAGCTAACTTTCTTTTGGAAATGGAGTGGATCCGTCATGAAACATGGGAAAAGGGGCCTTGAGGATGGTTGCTTAAAATGATAAAGGGGATAAAGCCCTTTTTTTTCTTTATGCATTCTTCTTTGAGCAATTAACTTCCTTAAATATCAGATTTCTTTAACGGAAAACTTGATAACCAGTAGAGAGTCTCAGGCCCTCATGGGCCTCTTGTTTATGCATGTATTTTCTTATCCCTTGTACCTTAGGACTGTCAAATTTTACGAGTAAAGTCACATGATGAAAGGATTTAATTTCAAAATAAGTTCTTTGACCTTGACCTTCAACTGACTGAAAAGAAAATCCTTTTATTTTGATATGCCATATATATTTCATATTTATATCTGCTGCAAAATTTCATGCAGTGTTAAATGAGTGACCTTGACCTTTGAACTTTGTTCAAGAAATCTTTGTGACAAGCAGCAGCTACAAGCTGTGTTGTCTTTGGAGGCAGGGTTTTCCCTTGACTTTCAAAACAGCGGGTCAATTTGCCACATTATGACCCCTATCAAATAAGATAAAGAAGGCTGTCTAGCTATTTCGGGGGTCATTTCTGAAAAATGGGGGTCCAAATTCAAAGAAGGAGAGGGTCAGGGAAAACCCTGTTTGGAGGGTTCCTATTTATGGATAGATTTAAATATTGACTGATCATTGATGTATGAAGCTTAATGCCACTTTCAATAGTATTCCAGTTATACCACAGAAGCTGGTGCACATAACCATGGATTTCTGTCATTTCTCACATCAGTACAACTACTACATTCTTTTCAAACCACAACTACTACAGGTCTGCTACTAATCTCACTCATTGATGAGAGAAAAATAATGCTTATTTCAATGACTTTTTACTAAATGTAAGAAAGATTGTTGGCTTAGCCAGCATTCAAACTTTCCACCCCCAGGATTGAAAGCACAGTGCATAACCATCTAAGCTAGCCAGTCAGGGCAGATTTGAATACAAATTTTCATAGCTATTCACCATCTTGAGTAGATGTTCCATTTGAAATAAGTGTTAGGTTCAAATTTAATGTCTAAAAAGTCTAATTATTCCATAATTTCTAATTTTCTATTAGAATTTGCACAACAGCTGTGTATAGAAGTCCCCTTTTATGGGCTTATTATCCCCCGCCGTTTCAGCAAAGGGGATATAGTAATGGTCTCCGTCTGTCATTCCATCTTGCCGTCATTCCGTCACTAAACTTGTCCGGAGCATATCTCTGAAAGTATAATTGCTATCAACTTGAAACTTCATAGGTGGATAGATCTCATTGAGGAGAAGTCCAGTGCACAAGAACCACAACTCTTGCTTGCATAATTTTGGAGTTATGGCTCTTTGTTGTTTTAAAGACTAAGATTTTGTCCAGGGCATATCTCTGAAAGTATAATTGCTATCAACTTGAAACTTCATAGGTGGATAGATCTCATTGAGGAGAAGTCCAGTGCACAAGAACCACAACTCTTGCTTGCATAATTTTGGAGCTATTAACTTGAAACTTCATAGGTGGATAGATCTCGTTGAGGAGAAGTGCAGTGCACAAGAACCACTACTCTTGCTTACATAATTTTGGAGTTATTGCCCTTTGTTGTTTTAAAGACTTAGATTTTGTCCTGAGCATATCTCTGAAAGTACAATAGCTATTATCGAACTCATTGAGAAGAAATGCAGTGCAAAAGAAGCCTAAATCTAACTGGCTTTAGTTTACTATCAAGCTTTTAAGGCCATGTCCGACATGGCTCTTGTTTCGATATGGCATGTAGTGAAATTTTGAAGATCGTCTTCTCTGAAAGAGATGGATGGATTTTAACCAAATTCCAAAGGAATAATCCTCAAGTGACCCTGTGATTGACAGATTGAAGATCTTTTAATCAGTTGAAAAACATGGCTTTAATGGTGTATAGTTTTGCTTATTGTCGTTACTGTAGCGTTTGCTGATATGAGCGATAACCTCAGAAGACAGTTGGTTGTTAAGGAGAATAAATGCAACAATACAGGACAAAACCACTGGGAGCTCTGGCTGGTTCTTTAACTTGCTTTGTGTATAGCATGAATTTTTTTGTTGTTGGTTCAGCAGGGGGCTCAAATTCTCAATCTCTGGGTCTTAAGTCAAGTGCTTTACCTATTTAAGTAATGGGGCTTTCATGCCAGGGTTTATTTTCATGTGAATACTTTTCAAATCTTCTCCTCAAAACGTTTTGAGTGGATTTCAACCAAATTTTATATAATGTTCCTTTGCAGACCTGTAATTAGACTCCTGATAGGTTGAAATAATTGACTAAGTTAGACTCAATTCTGTAAGACATATTAAGGAAGTTAATTAATTCTGCTGGACTGATATACTTGATTGCATCTAAGTACGAGGGAAGCGATTCTTCTAGGCTGAAGAATTGTTATGCACCATATTGAATATTATTGATAGATGGAGTATATTCTTTTACTCTGTTGTCTGTCTGTCCGTCTTTCTGCTGAAAACTTGATCTGTGAACTTAACATTTTCCCGTATCTTCCACAATGCTCAAGTTACAATGATGATATTTGGTATGCAGGTAAATTTTGAAGACACGATGATACCTTGTATTAATATACACCTGCTGATACAAAAATCAAGGTCATTTGACAAGGTCAAGATTATCAATCAAGGTTAAACTTCTGAAAAAAAAATGTTTCAGGAGTTTTAGTGTTTCACAAACACATCTTGTAAGAACTGAATAAATTTCCTTGGTGGAAAGAAAGACAGAAAAAAAACAATGCTCCTTTAATTAATCAATAGATTAAGGCTGTAGGAGCAAAACGGACAATCAAGTCCTCTAGCTTTAATTCAGTTTGGATCAGTTTAAATAGTGTATCGTCATGGATTAAATGAGGTTTTGTCAGTCATCCAGTTAAGACTTGTAATAAATTTTAGTCTGACGAAGAAGGAGAAGAAAATGAATTCATTCGTATGTACAGGCAGCAACAAAGGCAGCTTATGGAAGCCCAAAGTAAGTATTGCAGCAGGTACCGATAGTTCTTTGATTTTGAAAGTATTTTCGTTTATGCTGAGAGGCCCCCTAAAATGCTTGCCGCTTGTATCAATACCAAAATAGCATGTGTAATGCGTGAATACGTAAGTAAAAAACGAATATTGTTCCTTGTTACTTCAAGGTTGAACTTATCAATTTCATAACAACCGTGTTATATGAATGAATTTTGAATATTACCAATGTGTGTCTGCCTAATCCCTTTAAGCGATGAATTTGATAGCAAGATAATATTCCACGTTGTTCAGCCAAAACTGTTTTACCCATTATCAATATACGTTTGTGATAAAAATTATTTTAATATGATACTATCTCATCTTTGTTGAATCTTTGAAAGAACCGATAAGTTACGGACGTCAGAGCTGACCAAGCCAATCCCTTCATGCGGTCGGCTAGCCCTCTTTTTTTAAGGGGCGTCCATCCATCAGATTATTAATTATCTTCAGAGCTATTTTCTCAGGTTCTCTGTCACAGTGAGCCAATTTACACATCACCATAATCCTTTCTGCTCATGAATATGGAAGAGTTTTAGTCTAACATCAACAAAGTGGGGCCCAAAAGCTAAACAATAATAATTGATAAGGCCCTTGCTTTACCCTTTCCTGTTTTGCAAAATTTAGACCTGTTCCAATTCAAAGGTTTTGCAGACTAAATACTGAAAGTGGATTCATTTTGAGGAATAACCATTCATTAAAGAAGAAAACATTGTGGAAAAAGAAATTGCTTGTAATGGGATAAACATCGACTTTTTCCTTACTTTCATGAAGCAATACATGAACGGGGTTTCGGAATACAGGAATTTTGACGGAGGAAACTGAAATTAAATTATTTTCTGATAAAGAGAATTTCTGAGATAAATCGTAAGTTTGCTTTTTAGTTGCATTAATATTGTGTTAAATTGATGAATCACCACTGTCAGTCAAAGAATCTATCAACCAATCAAATCAATCATGTGGACTGGAAGTGGCCAGCAATCCATTAATTATTAGTCCCTGTTTATGTATACTGTACTAAAATCTTTAATTAAAAGAGCTAAGTTGTTCATTTACCCTTATGACTGTAAGCCGAATATTCCTTATAGAATAGTCTCTGTCAGAAAAGAATATTCTGAAGATTTATGAAAGAGTATTGTTATTTTAGGGCACAGTTCTAGTCAAGAAAGTGATCCGGATGAGTCACCAAAGAAAGTAAAACCTGTAGAAACTACAGAAAAATCTTCGCCACCAGCAGCTAAACAACCACCACAACCTGAAACTGAACCTCAACTTGAATCTGTACCTCAGCCAGTAGAGACCTTTCAGTCTCCAGTGGAACCTTCCACTATTGAAGAGGCTCCACCACCTGTTGAAGACACATCTATACCAAAAGATACTGAAGAGTCACAAAAACCTATTCATTATGAAAATAAAAATAAAGAAGAATCTATAGAGGACAATAAGGCTATAGAAGAACCTCAACCTGATAAGCCAAATTCTGATCCAGAAGTTCAGGAGGATACTGATCCAGAAGTTCAGGAGGATAGAAAGGCTGAACAGCCTGATAGTGCTGACTCAGAGCAGTCTGAGATGGGCCGTTCAAGTAGGAGACTGTCTAGGAAAGACAATAAGGAGGATCAGAGGTAATTTGTTGCTTGTGAAATTGACAGATTGATTAATTTGACCAATCAAATGATTCATTTAAATCGGTAGTGACCTTGAAATGATGTTTTTGCTAAGCATCTTTGATGGTTCACAATACAGTATATTCAAGTTTAAGCTATGAACTTACTATAGCTCTAAAATTACTGCGGTATATTGTGGTATCCCAAATTCTATTTTGATCAATATTGTACCAAGTGAAGTGTAAAAGATAAAAGTCTTATAAAACCTCAAACTCATAAAAGCATAGAGCTATTATACTCTGGTGAGTGATATAGGACCATGATGGTCCTCTTGTTATCGGTTTAAGATTGACATAATAGGCCTTGTCATTATGGGTGTAACGATAGATTGATAGGTCAATGTATTGTGATAGTGACAGTCACAATATCGATGTATCAATTGCAATTCCCTGACATCGATAACTATCTCAATTGTTTGTTCAAATATTGATAGTAAATATTCAAAGCTTACTTAGACAGAAATTCAATGTTTTCTTGGTCTCTTAGGTTAAAAATGAGAGAGAAAGAGAGAGATAGAGAGGGAATGAGTTTTCTGTGTAACTTTTCCTACTTTCACTTTCTATTATCACGTGATAGGCACGTTTGATTTTTGTTTCTTTCGTACTCCGTTTTTGTTTAGGAATTGATTTTTAACTTTCGATTTACAAAGTGAAAAGATCCTCAAAAATCCAAAAGCACTTTTAGTTTAGACTTATTATCAATGTTTTATGAATTCTCAACGCTAGAATTGTCGAAAAAATAAAAATAAGACCATCATAAATGATATTAAATTAATTACAATAATCAATTACTTATTTCGAGCACACTTATTGAGTTATTTTGATTTATGTATTTTTGTCGTCTGACATGGCTTCAAATTTCGAGATTGTGAAAAATAAAGTCGGAAAGGCCTGTGTTTGGGACCAATTTGGCTATGTAAAGGAAGAAACATTGATAAAAAGAGAGTCGCCTGTAGACTATGCTATCTATAGAGATTAACATAGAAAATTACAAAGTAACATATACCAATAGTATCAGATAAATTGCAATTGATTTCTGACAATAGTGATAGTATCATATACCAATACTGCGATAGTAAAACTATCGCAATGGTGATTTTCTGAGCCGATAGTCAGCACTACTTGTCATGCTGAAACCAAAATATTCCCGTTTTAAGCAGGAGCTACAGACATAGGTCAGCCTGCTCCTCTACACCGCCTGTATGTAATCTTTAAGCCATAGTTGTTTGTAAATATCATTTTCAAAACAAACATTGATCCAAAATGAAGCCTATTGGTGCTTTCATTATTTTGATTTTAGTGTAAATCTTAGAAGGGATTTTAGTCAGCATGACAAGGATTAGGAATATTAATGATTCGTTAATGGTTTATCAGGACTTCTCAGTGGATTATTACTCTATAATTTCACCGGTAAACCAATGAGGCAAACCAGTGAAATTATCAAATTGATAAACCCACTGCTTTGGTAGATTTATCCATTCTTTCTTTCACTTAGCGTTACGAATGATGTCATCAGGTTGCCATTTAATTTACATGCCAAATGACACATTTGGAGAGATTTTCTCCCCAAAAATCACATTTTGTCTCTTTTTTGGATTGAAGAAATAGAATAATTGTTTGATTCTAGTATAAGATTGATAATTATTTCATTTTGAGAACAACAACATCTATATTTTGATTTGAGGTTTCGCCACTCGTGAAAATATATCTTTTGTTGTTCACTCAATGAAAGTTAAATCTATCTAAGACTGAATTAGCGAGTTATCTTTTGTATATTATTTGAATATCCTACTTTGTTTATTCAGCCAGGAGAGTGATCTGTCTCATTCTAACAAACCTACAAGACAAAGTAGAAGGAGCAGAAATTCAAAGTCAATTGGGTCAGAAAAAGATGAAACTGAAGAAAATCATAAAGCAGACATTGAAATGGACACGAACATTACAATAAAGTCAAGGTTAGAGAGAGATGACCAACAAGATAGAAATAACGTTGATGATTCAAATGAAAAGGCTGAAGATGATAACAAGGAGAAGATGAAGACAAAACAAGATAAGACTGAAGATGATAAAGATAAAAATGATACTAAAGAAAATACAGAATCTGGTAGAGAAGAAATGGTAGCTGAAACAAATGGAAAGAAAGATACAGAAGAACAGATGGAAGTAGACAAAGAAAAGAAGAAAGCAGACAGTGAGAAAGAAACATCAACAGAACTAAAAGGTAAAACTGATGTTGTAAACCTTTGTCTTGCTGATTCCTGTTCTGGCATGCTACTCAACCCTTTCCTGTACAAACCCTCGATTTTTAAATGATTGTGATTTTATATGTAAGAAAACATTGTGGAATAAGAAAAATTACATGTAACAAACAATATGTTATACCACACAGGATGATATCATTTTGAATTGCATCCAACTTTCATTGTCTGCATTCTCTTTGAATTTGGACCAGTCTAAAATTTAACCCTTGTCATGCTGAATAAAATCTGTTTCAAAAAGATACATTTAAATCAAAGGACTGTAAGCACTGGAAGCTCTTACAGAGAATTAATATTTCTGTAGACAATTGATTTTATGAACGCCACCTGCTCAACAAGGAAAGCAGGTGGTGTAGACCAAGATCAGACTGCACATATGTGCAAGCTGATCTTGTCTATGCCTACTGCCAAAACTGGATTGTTCCAGGCTCAGCATGATAAGGTTTAAAAAGAATGGAAAAGGGTTAAAAATCAGTCAGCATTTGAAAGAGTGTGGATTTGTCTCGCTTGTCCATGTCCTCATTCATAACCCATTTGCATACAATCAGGCTTTTTTATACCCCCCCCCTCCCCCCCCCCCGATTTCTGGAAAACAATTAGGAAAATGAAAATTAGTTTTTAAAAATGTTGTCATCCTAGTAAGCAAAACTTCACTTGTTTGACTTGAAGATAGAATTACCAGAAATGTTAGAAATGTTTCATCTTTTAAATAAAATTCATATTATCTATGAAGATTTCAACAAGTATGCTTTATTAAATACTGAATAAAATTATTCTTAACTACTTAAAAGAAGACACTATTCAATGTTTCTATGTTTGAAAGAAGTTGCTGACAAAATTTTAAAGATCTATCTAATTAATAAAGCTTTTTCTTTTTAAGCTTTAATCATGAATCTAGCCTTATAATTCAGCTCTTTAGGCAAAGATTAATTACTCTGACATTTATTTTAGAGAAATTTGACCTCTTTTGACTTAAAAAATTCTTTGTTAAAGTGTTACATGCATGATATTATATCACTTAACTGCACAAGGTAATGGTTTGAAATTTTGTAAATGTACTTCACCCATTCCCTCGCAACAAGGCTTTATTAAGTCTCCAAGACAAAAGCTTTGATAAAAAACATTGTTGAAAATGAAGAAATTGCTTGTCACAAGCAATTTCTTCATTACTTACATTGGTTTACACCCCAAAAGACAAAAAAAGTAATTCTCATCATTGGAAATTTGTTGTCTGCAAAATTAAGACCAGGCTAAAATACTGACAATCATTTAGTAGACTTTTGTGCTACATCAACATTGAATTGCTGTGACTGTCCAACTCCAAAGTTTTCCAAAGGTATTTCTTGAGGGGTGTAAAAATCGGGATTGTGTCGGAATTGGTTAAGTCACCAAATCATCCAAAAAACCTTGAAATATATGGCAGAGATCACATTTACTTCTGATTTGATTGATCAATTGATTTTTGATTGACATTGGCAATCCATTGAGTACTGACGATACAGGGTGAGGGTCAGCATGGTAGAATGCATTTCTAAATGTGTAGCTCTTATTTAAGAAATAATACCCCTCTGGAACCTAAAAAAAATGGTTTATTTTGAGATAAGATTGACTTGGAGCAATTCCTTAACTAGTCTTCAATATTTTACAGAAGACATGCACAAGGGTAAAGGTCAAGATAACTCTTCATCAAGATCCAGAAGTCCACAAAGGAGGTAAATGTTCATCTCTTCAAATTTTCTTCATTGCTACTTTTTACCTCAAATGGCTGAAAGCCAGTGAGCTATTGTCATGGCGTTGTGTCCATCATGCGTCCGTCCGTAAATTTACTTTAAAAATCTTCTCCTCAGAGAGTACTCAACAGAATTCAATCAAATTTCACAAAAATGACCCTTTGGTGACCCTTTATCAGATTCCATCAAAGAATTAAGATTGGATGAAAAACATGGCTTTAATGGGTATGGCTAATTTCCATATATGGTGAAATCTTTAAATATCTTCTTCTTAAAAACAATTGATAAATTTCAACCAAATTTTACAGCGATGCTCATTAGATGATCATTTGTCAGATTCCTTCAGAGAATTTTGATCGGAAAAAAAGATGGCTTTAATGGGCTAATTTCCATATATGGCAAAACCTTGAAAAATATTCTTCTAAGAAAAGAGAGGATGGATTTCAACCAAATTTTACAAAAATGATCAGTTGTTGACCCTTTATCAGGTATCTTCATAAAATATGGCTCAGATGAAAATTATAGCTTTTATGGAGGGGGGGGGGGCTTGTCTCCATATATGGTATATAGTGAAATTTTGAAAATCTTATTTTAACAAACTGCAGGATTGTTCTCAACCAAATTTCTCTGTAATGATAAGAAAATTCAGGCTGGTGGAGTAAATCAGGCCTCTAGTTTCTAAGGTTAGGCTGCATCACAGAAAAAGGGTCAAAATTATACAGCAAAATTATAGACTGGTCAAAATTGAAAGAAGCTTCAGACAACAATTTATGGTTAAGGGATGTTTTAGTGACCTGACTTTGTGCATATTTTCAGATTTTGACTGCTCAAGGTTACATCACAGAAAAGGGGACCTTAATATAGCAGCACATTTTGTGACTATGGCACTCTTGTCTTTAAAATTATTCTTTGCAGAAAGTACATGAAATGGCTTGACTTCAGCCAAAATCTACAGGAAGGTTCCTTAGATGACCTTTTTTAACCAAGGTTATTTGGCACAATACATTGTCTTTATTTGTGCCTGTGTACAAGCCAGGGGTTGAAAAATCTCTTCAAACCTACTAGTCCTGTAGGACTAGTAGCTCTGAATTTCTACTCGCCCTTAAGGCAACCCAACTCGCCCTTAAAGATGAAGAAAATTTTAGACTGTTGGCTCTTGCGGATGCATTGTTATGCAAATAACATAACTCTTTGACTCTGTTAATGTTTAGGTACAAATAAAGCACAAAAAAGATTCTGTGTTCAATCATTTATCCTTTAATCAAATGCAGAAAACCATCATGAAATGAAAAAAAACCCATGTCCTATCCATTATCTATGAATTGACTAGATCCATTATCTATGGGTTTTAAAACAGACGAATTTTATCTAGATCAATGTATTTTCGCTTTGCAATACACATTACAGTGATCATACGGAATACTAGTGTAAGGAAATGGTTACCCCACCCACTTACTTTACAATTGCCAGGAATAGTATTCATTCCTGCCCTTAGTTACCATATTGACTGCCACCCATTTTACCAAATTATGTGTTTGTAATGCTTAATCAAGTGTTAAAGTACTATTTATTTGTAGTGAATAGTCTGTTAAAAGTATTTAGCACAAGGAATTTACTCATTTTCCTATTTGTAAATTTATTGTTTACAAAGCTGAAGTGGTTATCTCCCTTGACTACAAACTACTAATTCCTGTATTATCTATTCTAGTTATCTATAGAGATCATTATATGGTCACTAGTGCTGTATTTTGTCATCTGCCAAACCTTACAGTACTAGGTTTTGAGACTTATTTGTGTTTAACAAGTTATTGGTTTCCTGGCACTGACCTTCAAGTTTGGAAGGTGGGAATATTTGAATTCCTGGCCACCTCATATTTTCAAAGATCAATTTTTAACTACTAAGAGTAATTTGATGAATATGTAGGGTATCAATGTTTAAGTCTCGTTGTATTCTACCCATCTATAATCTTCATTGATTGATATTGTTCTCATATTTTCAGTAATTGCACATGAAAGGATTTGCTCCTGGCAATATGGCTGTAGTTGCCAGGAATTGTTCTTTTACCTGCCAGGATCCTGGAATCCTGGAACACTTTGATTGGCTAGGTGAGACCTTCCACGGCCTCTGATTGGTCTGTAAGGTTATCACCATGGTGATCAAAAGGTTATATATATGGGTAAATTCTTGCAGACTGGAGTTTTAGTATCAGATTCACCCATGTCAGATGTCTTTATTACTGTGTAATAAGAGTTTAAATCACTTATGGAAATAAACCATCATCCTCTTTATGAAGCTGTAATGTCCTTCTTCAAAATCCTTTAGTTAATTAACCAGAGTAACCCTTTTTAAAGGAAATATAGAGCAGAATTGGAAGGCCAGCAGCACATTGTTTACATTGGTGTCAGAAGTGGGATTAAAAGAACTCAACTAACTGGAAATTAACAGAAAGGAAAATTTTGACCAAAAAGGATATCTACAGGAGATCCCATTTTCTCAGCCCTTCATCAAAGAAAAAGGAGCCATGTCTGATTCTGATAGTGAAATTCAACTCAACATCCACAAGATAGATGGGAACAGTAATGATAATAAGGAAATTGGTACAAGACTGACATTTCTCGGGATTGTAACTCTTTACATTCTCAGAGGCAGTATTTGTACATTTTACCTGATATTGTACGACCAGAACGTCATAATAGGTCAACAGAGTAGATATTATTTTATTCAACAGTTTGAAGCTTGTTCAAAATTAGGTCATTGGACAGACAGGAAAATATCTTTAATAATGATGGTAGGATTGAGGGACAAGGCTCTAGAATTTTACCGTTGTCTTCCAGAAGAAACACAAAGCTTGTATTCCCACGGAGTTGATAATTTTCCGAAGAAATTCATTTCTGAATATCATAGATTAAAATGGCTTACTCAGCTTGAAACAAGAATAAGGAATCCCACTGAAACTATATCAAAGTATTCTGATGCCATATATCAGCTTGTCAAGAGAACTTACCCTAACAAGGATGTAAGTTTACAGGAATTATTTACCTTTCATTTTAAACACGGAACTCTTAGCCTGGAAATTAAAAACAGATGTATTGAAGAAGGCTGTCAAATATTATAGCAAGCAGTTTAAATGATAGAAACTTTGGAAAAGGTATTCAGAACTTACACAGATTGTAATCAATCATCAGCTGATCAGTAGTATTTTCAACCTGAACAAGTAGCACTATTATACACACTAAAAAAATAAAATTATTCAGAAATAAGGTTTGATTGTAAGTCTATAAGTGTTAGATATAAATGAGAAAAATATTCTTTCCTAAACAGTTAAAACAGTTTAAAAACTAGGACGTCTTGTTCTCTGGTCTCAATAGGTGAAACCAAAAGTATATGATAAGATGTTCAGTTTCTGGTTTAAGTAAAACAGTAAAACAGACAGTTAGTACAAGTTGTAAGTTGTATGTATAAGACAAAGAGAAACAACATGGACAGGTGTAACTCATGTGGAGTTTGTTGTGTATTATGTAGAAATGATCTGGCCAATCATTAAGTCTACAATGTGTTCCCATAATGATGGTTGAGGAGAACCAGTCATGTATGGAGGTATTTACTGTTCCTTGTGCAGCAGGAGGTGGAACATCTCTCCATTAGCTTGGAAAGCACCGAAACTTGTTGTAGCTTGGAATAGGGTTTATAATCTTAGTGTGGCAGTACTGAGGTGATACATCTCTCCATTAGCTTGGAAAGCACCGGAACTTGTCATAGCTGAAGTTTCTGTCTTTGGTGTTTTAATAGTCTATACATAGAACTTCTGCATGTATGCTGTCTGGAATCCATCTTTTTTTTTGACAAATATTTCAAAATGCTACTGAAGAAACCCTTGATTAAAAAAACAGCTTATTCCTACTACTTTGAAAAAATGGCTTGATATAAATGAAAAAAATTCTCAACTTGATTGGAACTGATGAACACTATGCCATTATTTCTGTTACAAGTCATGCCTATTTTTGAAGATTTTAATTTTCATTTAAGTGGGGGTGAGTGTAAGGAAATGGTTACCCCACCCACTTACTTTACAATTGCCAGGAATAGTATTCATTCCTGCCCTTAGTTACCATATTGACTGCCACCCATTTTACCAAATTATGTGTTTGTAATGCTTAATCAAGTGTTAAAGTACTATTTATTTGTAGTGAATAGTCTGTTAAAAGTATTTAGCACAAGGAATTTACTCATTTTCCTATTTGTAAATTTATTGTTTACAAAGCTGAAGTGGTTATCTCCCTTGACTACAAACTACTAATTCCTGTATTATCTATTCTAGTTATCTATAGAGATCATTATATGGTCACTAGTGCTGTATTTTGTCATCTGCCAAACCTTACAGTACTAGGTTTTGAGACTTATTTGTGTTTAACAAGTTATTGGTTTCCTGGCACTGACCTTCAAGTTTGGAAGGTGGGAATATTTGAATTCCTGGCCACCTCATATTTTCAAAGATCAATTTTTAACTACTAAGAGTAATTTGATGAATATGTAGGGTATCAATGTTTAAGTCTCGTTGTATTCTACCCATCTATAATCTTCATTGATTGATATTGTTCTCATATTTTCAGTAATTGCACATGAAAGGATTTGCTCCTGGCAATATGGCTGTAGTTGCCAGGAATTGTTCTTTTACCTGCCAGGATCCTGGAATCCTGGAACACTTTGATTGGCTAGGTGAGACCTTCCACGGCCTCTGATTGGTCTGTAAGGTTATCACCATGGTGATCAAAAGGTTATATATATGGGTAAATTCTTGCAGACTGGAGTTTTAGTATCAGATTCACCCATGTCAGATGTCTTTATTACTATGTAATAGGAGTTTGAATTACTTATAGAAATAAACCATCATCCTCTTTATGAAGCTGAAATGTCCTTCTTCAAAATCCTTTAGTTAATTAACCAGAGTAACCCTATTTAAAGGAAATATAGAGCAGAATTGGAAGGCCAGCAGCACATTGTTTACATTGGTGTCAGAAGTGGGATTAAAAGAACTCAACTAACTGGAAATTAACAGAAAGGAAAATTTTGACCAAAAAGGATATCTACAGGAGATCCCATTTTCTCAGCCCTTCATCAAAGAAAAAGGAGCCATGTCTGATTCTGATAGTGAAATTCAACTCAACATCCACAAGATAGATGGGAACAGTAATGATAATAAGGAAATTGGTACAAGACTGACATTTCTCGGGATTGTAACTCTTTACATTCTCAGAGGCAGTATTTGTACATTTTACCTGATATTGTACGACCAGAACGTCATAATAGGTCAACAGAGTAGATATTATTTTATTCAACAGTTTGAAGCTTGTTCAAAATTAGGTCATTGGACAGACAGGAAAATATCTTTAATAATGATGGTAGGATTGAGGGACAAGGCTCTAGAATTTTACCGTTGTCTTCCAGAAGAAACACAAAGCTTGTATTCCCACGGAGTTGATAATTTTCCGAAGAAATTCATTTCTGAATATCATAGATTAAAATGGCTTACTCAGCTTGAAACAAGAATAAGGAATCCCACTGAAACTATATCAAAGTATTCTGATGCCATATATCAGCTTGTCAAGAGAACTTACCCTAACAAGGATGTAAGTTTACAGGAATTATTTACCTTTCATTTTAAACACGGAACTCTTAGCCTGGAAATTAAAAACAGATGTATTGAAGAAGGCTGTCAAATATTATAGCAAGCAGTTTAAATGATAGAAACTTTGGAAAAGGTATTCAGAACTTACACAGATTGTAATCAATCATCAGCTGATCAGTAGTATTTTCAACCTGAACAAGTAGCACTATTATACACACTAAAAAAATAAAATTATTCAGAAATAAGGTTTGATTGTAAGTCTATAAGTGTTAGATATAAATGAGAAAAATATTCTTTCCTAAACAGTTAAAACAGTTTAAAAACTAGGACGTCTTGTTCTCTGGTCTCAATAGGTGAAACCAAAAGTATATGATAAGATGTTCAGTTTCTGGTTTAAGTAAAACAGTAAAACAGACAGTTAGTACAAGTTGTAAGTTGTATGTATAAGACAAAGAGAAACAACATGGACAGGTGTAACTCATGTGGAGTTTGTTGTGTATTATGTAGAAATGATCTGGCCAATCATTAAGTCTACAATGTGTTCCCATAATGATGGTTGAGGAGAACCAGTCATGTATGGAGGTATTTACTGTTCCTTGTGCAGCAGGAGGTGGAACATCTCTCCATTAGCTTGGAAAGCACCGAAACTTGTTGTAGCTTGGAATAGGGTTTATAATCTTAGTGTGGCAGTACTGAGGTGATACATCTCTCCATTAGCTTGGAAAGCACCGGAACTTGTCATAGCTGAAGTTTCTGTCTTTGGTGTTTTAATAGTCTATACATAGAACTTCTGCATGTATGCTGTCTGGAATCCATCTTTTTTTTTGACAAATATTTCAAAATGCTACTGAAGAAACCCTTGATTAAAAAAACAGCTTATTCCTACTACTTTGAAAAAATGGCTTGATATAAATGAAAAAAATTCTCAACTTGATTGGAACTGATGAACACTATGCCATTATTTCTGTTACAAGTCATGCCTATTTTTGAAGATTTTAATTTTCATTTAAGTGGGGGTGAGTGTAAGGAAATGGTTACCCCACCCACTTACTTTACAATTGCCAGGAATAGTATTCATTCCTGCCCTTAGTTACCATATTGACTGCCACCCATTTTACCAAATTATGTGTTTGTAATGCTTAATCAAGTGTTAAAGTACTATTTATTTGTAGTGAATAGTCTGTTAAAAGTATTTAGCACAAGGAATTTACTCATTTTCCTATTTGTAAATTTATTGTTTACAAAGCTGAAGTGGTTATCTCCCTTGACTACAAACTACTAATTCCTGTATTATCTATTCTAGTTATCTATAGAGATCATTATATGGTCACTAGTGCTGTATTTTGTCATCTGCCAAACCTTACAGTACTAGGTTTTGAGACTTATTTGTGTTTAACAAGTTATTGGTTTCCTGGCACTGACCTTCAAGTTTGGAAGGTGGGAATATTTGAATTCCTGGCCACCTCATATTTTCAAAGATCAATTTTTAACTACTAAGAGTAATTTGATGAATATGTAGGGTATCAATGTTTAAGTCTCGTTGTATTCTACCCATCTATAATCTTCATTGATTGATATTGTTCTCATATTTTCAGTAATTGCACATGAAAGGATTTGCTCCTGGCAATATGGCTGTAGTTGCCAGGAATTGTTCTTTTACCTGCCAGGATCCTGGAATCCTGGAACACTTTGATTGGCTAGGTGAGACCTTCCACGGCCTCTGATTGGTCTGTAAGGTTATCACCATGGTGATCAAAAGGTTATATATATGGGTAAATTCTTGCAGACTGGAGTTTTAGTATCAGATTCACCCATGTCAGATGTCTTTATTACTATGTAATAGGAGTTTGAATTACTTATAGAAATAAACCATCATCCTCTTTATGAAGCTGAAATGTCCTTCTTCAAAATCCTTTAGTTAATTAACCAGAGTAACCCTATTTAAAGGAAATATAGAGCAGAATTGGAAGGCCAGCAGCACATTGTTTACATTGGTGTCAGAAGTGGGATTAAAAGAACTCAACTAACTGGAAATTAACAGAAAGGAAAATTTTGACCAAAAAGGATATCTACAGGAGATCCCATTTTCTCAGCCCTTCATCAAAGAAAAAGGAGCCATGTCTGATTCTGATAGTGAAATTCAACTCAACATCCACAAGATAGATGGGAACAGTAATGATAATAAGGAAATTGGTACAAGACTGACATTTCTCGGGATTGTAACTCTTTACATTCTCAGAGGCAGTATTTGTACATTTTACCTGATATTGTACGACCAGAACGTCATAATAGGTCAACAGAGTAGATATTATTTTATTCAACAGTTTGAAGCTTGTTCAAAATTAGGTCATTGGACAGACAGGAAAATATCTTTAATAATGATGGTAGGATTGAGGGACAAGGCTCTAGAATTTTACCGTTGTCTTCCAGAAGAAACACAAAGCTTGTATTCCCACGGAGTTGATAATTTTCCGAAGAAATTCATTTCTGAATATCATAGATTAAAATGGCTTACTCAGCTTGAAACAAGAATAAGGAATCCCACTGAAACTATATCAAAGTATTCTGATGCCATATATCAGCTTGTCAAGAGAACTTACCCTAACAAGGATGTAAGTTTACAGGAATTATTTACCTTTCATTTTAAACACGGAACTCTTAGCCTGGAAATTAAAAACAGATGTATTGAAGAAGGCTGTCAAATATTATAGCAAGCAGTTTAAATGATAGAAACTTTGGAAAAGGTATTCAGAACTTACACAGATTGTAATCAATCATCAGCTGATCAGTAGTATTTTCAACCTGAACAAGTAGCACTATTATACACACTAAAAAAATAAAATTATTCAGAAATAAGGTTTGATTGTAAGTCTATAAGTGTTAGATATAAATGAGAAAAATATTCTTTCCTAAACAGTTAAAACAGTTTAAAAACTAGGACGTCTTGTTCTCTGGTCTCAATAGGTGAAACCAAAAGTATATGATAAGATGTTCAGTTTCTGGTTTAAGTAAAACAGTAAAACAGACAGTTAGTACAAGTTGTAAGTTGAATGTATAAGACAAAGAGAAACAACATGGACAGGTGTAACTCATGTGGAGTTTGTTGTGTATTATGTAGAAATGATCTGGCCAATCATTAAGTCTACAATGTGTTCCCATAATGATGGTTGAGGAGAACCAGTCATGTATGGAGGTATTTACTGTTCCTTGTGCAGCAGGAGGTGGAACATCTCTCCATTAGCTTGGAAAGCACCGAAACTTGTTGTAGCTTGGAATAGGGTTTATAATCTTAGTGTGGCAGTACTGAGGTGATACATCTCTCCATTAGCTTGGAAAGCACCGGAACTTGTCATAGCTGAAGTTTCTGTCTTTGGTGTTTTAATAGTCTATACATAGAACTTCTGCATGTATGCTGTCTGGAATCCATCTTTTTTTTTGACAAATATTTCAAAATGCTACTGAAGAAACCCTTGATTAAAAAAACAGCTTATTCCTACTACTTTGAAAAAATGGCTTGATATAAATGAAAAAAATTCTCAAATTGATTGGAACTGATGAACACTATGCCATTATTTCTGTTACAAGTCATGCCTATTTTTGAAGATTTTAATTTTCATTTAAGTGGGGGTGAGTGTAAGGAAATGGTTACCCCACCCACTTACTTTACAATTGCCAGGAATAGTATTCATTCCTGCCCTTAGTTACCATATTGACTGCCACCCATTTTACCAAATTATGTGTTTGTAATGCTTAATCAAGTGTTAAAGTACTATTTATTTGTAGTGAATAGTCTGTTAAAAGTATTTAGCACAAGGAATTTACTCATTTTCCTATTTGTAAATTTATTGTTTACAAAGCTGAAGTGGTTATCTCCCTTGACTACAAACTACTAATTCCTGTATTATCTATTCTAGTTATCTATAGAGATCATTATATGGTCACTAGTGCTGTATTTTGTCATCTGCCAAACCTTACAGTACTAGGTTTTGAGACTTATTTGTGTTTAACAAGTTATTGGTTTCCTGGCACTGACCTTCAAGTTTGGAAGGTGGGAATATTTGAATTCCTGGCCACCTCATATTTTCAAAGATCAATTTTTAACTACTAAGAGTAATTTGATGAATATGTAGGGTATCAATGTTTAAGTCTCGTTGTATTCTACCCATCTATAATCTTCATTGATTGATATTGTTCTCATATTTTCAGTAATTGCACATGAAAGGATTTGCTCCTGGCAATATGGCTGTAGTTGCCAGGAATTGTTCTTTTACCTGCCAGGATCCTGGAATCCTGGAACACTTTGATTGGCTAGGTGAGACCTTCCACGGCCTCTGATTGGTCTGTAAGGTTATCACCATGGTGATCAAAAGGTTATATATATGGGTAAATTCTTGCAGACTGGAGTTTTAGTATCAGATTCACCCATGTCAGATGTCTTTATTACTATGTAATAGGAGTTTGAATTACTTATAGAAATAAACCATCATCCTCTTTATGAAGCTGAAATGTCCTTCTTCAAAATCCTTTAGTTAATTAACCAGAGTAACCCTATTTAAAGGAAATATAGAGCAGAATTGGAAGGCCAGCAGCACATTGTTTACATTGGTGTCAGAAGTGGGATTAAAAGAACTCAACTAACTGGAAATTAACAGAAAGGAAAATTTTGACCAAAAAGGATATCTACAGGAGATCCCATTTTCTCAGCCCTTCATCAAAGAAAAAGGAGCCATGTCTGATTCTGATAGTGAAATTCAACTCAACATCCACAAGATAGATGGGAACAGTAATGATAATAAGGAAATTGGTACAAGACTGACATTTCTCGGGATTGTAACTCTTTACATTCTCAGAGGCAGTATTTGTACATTTTACCTGATATTGTACGACCAGAACGTCATAATAGGTCAACAGAGTAGATATTATTTTATTCAACAGTTTGAAGCTTGTTCAAAATTAGGTCATTGGACAGACAGGAAAATATCTTTAATAATGATGGTAGGATTGAGGGACAAGGCTCTAGAATTTTACCGTTGTCTTCCAGAAGAAACACAAAGCTTGTATTCCCACGGAGTTGATAATTTTCCGAAGAAATTCATTTCTGAATATCATAGATTAAAATGGCTTACTCAGCTTGAAACAAGAATAAGGAATCCCACTGAAACTATATCAAAGTATTCTGATGCCATATATCAGCTTGTCAAGAGAACTTACCCTAACAAGGATGTAAGTTTACAGGAATTATTTACCTTTCATTTTAAACACGGAACTCTTAGCCTGGAAATTAAAAACAGATGTATTGAAGAAGGCTGTCAAATATTATAGCAAGCAGTTTAAATGATAGAAACTTTGGAAAAGGTATTCAGAACTTACACAGATTGTAATCAATCATCAGCTGATCAGTAGTATTTTCAACCTGAACAAGTAGCACTATTATACACACTAAAAAAATAAAATTATTCAGAAATAAGGTTTGATTGTAAGTCTATAAGTGTTAGATATAAATGAGAAAAATATTCTTTCCTAAACAGTTAAAACAGTTTAAAAACTAGGACGTCTTGTTCTCTGGTCTCAATAGGTGAAACCAAAAGTATATGATAAGATGTTCAGTTTCTGGTTTAAGTAAAACAGTAAAACAGACAGTTAGTACAAGTTGTAAGTTGTATGTATAAGACAAAGAGAAACAACATGGACAGGTGTAACTCATGTGGAGTTTGTTGTGTATTATGTAGAAATGATCTGGCCAATCATTAAGTCTACAATGTGTTCCCATAATGATGGTTGAGGAGAACCAGTCATGTATGGAGGTATTTACTGTTCCTTGTGCAGCAGGAGGTGGAACATCTCTCCATTAGCTTGGAAAGCACCGAAACTTGTTGTAGCTTGGAATAGGGTTTATAATCTTAGTGTGGCAGTACTGAGGTGATACATCTCTCCATTAGCTTGGAAAGCACCGGAACTTGTCATAGCTGAAGTTTCTGTCTTTGGTGTTTTAATAGTCTATACATAGAACTTCTGCATGTATGCTGTCTGGAATCCATCTTTTTTTTTGACAAATATTTCAAAATGCTACTGAAGAAACCCTTGATTAAAAAAACAGCTTATTCCTACTACTTTGAAAAAATGGCTTGATATAAATGAAAAAAATTCTCAACTTGATTGGAACTGATGAACACTATGCCATTATTTCTGTTACAAGTCATGCCTATTTTTGAAGATTTTAATTTTCATTTAAGTGGGGGTGAGTGTAAGGAAATGGTTACCCCACCCACTTACTTTACAATTGCCAGGAATAGTATTCATTCCTGCCCTTAGTTACCATATTGACTGCCACCCATTTTACCAAATTATGTGTTTGTAATGCTTAATCAAGTGTTAAAGTACTATTTATTTGTAGTGAATAGTCTGTTAAAAGTATTTAGCACAAGGAATTTACTCATTTTCCTATTTGTAAATTTATTGTTTACAAAGCTGAAGTGGTTATCTCCCTTGACTACAAACTACTAATTCCTGTATTATCTATTCTAGTTATCTATAGAGATCATTATATGGTCACTAGTGCTGTATTTTGTCATCTGCCAAACCTTACAGTACTAGGTTTTGAGACTTATTTGTGTTTAACAAGTTATTGGTTTCCTGGCACTGACCTTCAAGTTTGGAAGGTGGGAATATTTGAATTCCTGGCCACCTCATATTTTCAAAGATCAATTTTTAACTACTAAGAGTAATTTGATGAATATGTAGGGTATCAATGTTTAAGTCTCGTTGTATTCTACCCATCTATAATCTTCATTGATTGATATTGTTCTCATATTTTCAGTAATTGCACATGAAAGGATTTGCTCCTGGCAATATGGCTGTAGTTGCCAGGAATTGTTCTTTTACCTGCCAGGATCCTGGAATCCTGGAACACTTTGATTGGCTAGGTGAGACCTTCCACGGCCTCTGATTGGTCTGTAAGGTTATCACCATGGTGATCAAAAGGTTATATATATGGGTAAATTCTTGCAGACTGGAGTTTTAGTATCAGATTCACCCATGTCAGATGTCTTTATTACTATGTAATAGGAGTTTGAATTACTTATAGAAATAAACCATCATCCTCTTTATGAAGCTGAAATGTCCTTCTTCAAAATCCTTTAGTTAATTAACCAGAGTAACCCTATTTAAAGGAAATACAGAGCAGAATTGGAAGGCGATCAGCACATTGTTTACACTATGCAGGCTAAACTGGAGATCCTGTCTATACATTATCGTGTATTTCGACATGGTCTCCAGTCTACAAATCAAGCGTCTATGAAGATTGATCAACATAAACAGGGAACAGTCTAATTTTACAGCGAATAATATTGTTTCCGATACAGCATGCCCACTGGGTTTTTATTTTGGGGGTACATGTACCCCCTAGGTTTTGAAGTGGGGGTACAAAGAAAAATCTGGGGGTACAATGTACCCTTTACTTTCAGATTTAAGGGTACATAATACGAATCTGAACCCTTTACCAAATGACAGACAATGTTGTAGTTATATAGTTTGTTATTACTCAGTAAAGAAGTACCACACGTCATGTGCAAGTTTCAGATGAATTTAGAGGGAAAGATAATAAACTTTCTTTGAAAACCTGGTTTTTGACAATTCACTTTTTCTTTATTATTGGATTTTGGACGGGTTGATTGGAATATTAGAGCGATGGCAAGTTAATTACAAGGGTGGGAATGTCATCTTGGAGCAGGCCATACCAGGCATGTCTGCTCATTTTCAGATCAAACTGTGGTATTAAAACGATTCTGGTACAGAAAATATCAAATGGTCTTATAAGTGTCTAAAAATCACCATTTGTTAAGAAATAGAATAGGTTTTGTTACGACATTTTGCAGACAGCAACTTTCATAGCCAAAACAAAACTACAACGTTAAAGAAACGGCTCAATTTTGTCCCGCCTGACTTACATGTACAACGGAACTTACGAGAGAAACTGATTTCAAAATCAGATTCTATATCATGAGTTCTTGTCAATCTTGCCCAAAAACACGTGAATATCTTGCGTTTAGTTTGAAAAATAACGCAACTTTGGGCCTATTTCAAAACAAACTGGTGAGGCCATCAGGATCCGCATTATACGAACTTTCCCAACTGCTGGTTTCCCCATTCTCTATATGAAAACAAACCAGCTTGTTCCTGTCGCATGAAAGGGAAATCACTCGCTCCCGATGCGTTTTGTTCTACTTTGCTTGCAGTTTTTGGGGGTTTTAGGGAAAAATACGCACGTAGGGTTTCTCGTTTTATACGCTTATTATTTTAAATGAACACACACGTAATGGCATTTTTGTTTCTACGTTCATTTATTTTTCTGTACGTTCATGCACGTCTTGGTGTAAGATTTGTACGTGAACCGACGTAGTTGTACGTGAATTACGTACTGCAGTACGTGAATGGGCACCCTGCGATATGAAGTTGTTTGAAATAAATACTTTCTTTTTCGAGCCTTTATTTTTTTTCCTCAATCAGCGTGATTCAATTCCTAAATTTGCACTTGCCCCGTCGGACTAGTTCATCCCCAAGTCTACTCGCCCTACGGCATTTTCTACTCGCCAATGCAAGCAGACAAGTGGTTTTTTCAACCCCTGCAAGAGCTCATTCAACCAATGTCTCATCACCAAATTTTAGACTAGTGCTTATTTTCAAAATTTCGAAAGGTGTAAGGTAGAAAACTCTTTGAACTTTGTACCTTTTTAAGCTCAACCTGGATTTTTTTTCCAAGTGTCAGAGTAAAGTATATTTTTGATGATTTTCAGGAAAAGTACAAGGTCAAGCTCAAGTTCAAGCTCCCGCAGTAGATCCAGATCACCAGCTAGGAATACAAACAAAATGCTGTCACTAGCTAGGTGGGCTTCTTTAAACTTTCTAGTCTTTTTTGCCATTTTTATTCAACTAAGCAGGTGAAAGTTTTTAATGCAGAAGGCCATGTAAATAAAATGATTTGAAATAAATTTCTGTAGTGAATATGCCATATAGTGATGATGCTCATTAAAATGGTCTGTCATTTCATTAAGGAAAATTTTGTGATAAAAGGTTAATTGCCTGCTAAAAGCAATTACTCCATTTCTTACAATGTTTCTTTCCCTGTTTTAGACTGATTTTTCAAATTAGATATATTTGAAATGTCATGTGCAGCTTCTTTCATCTCATCCAATCAAAAATTTTGTTTTCTGGTAATGTGTAAACTACAGCTCTAAATACTGAAATGAAAGCAATATATGATCTTATGATACTCAAATAGTTCATGTAATATTATTATTTAACCATTTCAAAACAAATATTTCGAAATAGCATGGGTAGGATCGGTGAATATGATTTGGAAGATAGAAATATTAGGGAAGACAAAAAATTAAATGGCTAATGTTTTAACATTGGTTTAACCCTTTCCTGGTTTGAAAAAATTAGACCTGTCCAAATTCAAAGGCTTTGCAGAAGGAAAATTAAAGTTGATTTAATTTGGAAAATAACCATTCAGTAGGGTTGAAAATATTGTTGGAAAATGAAATTCGCTGTTACAAGCAATTTCTTATTTTTCCACAATATTTTCTCAATGGAAAAAAAACAAAGGGATGTAAAATCCAGGGATTGAACAGGAAAGGGTTAAAAAAAAAGTGAAACATTGTGGAAAAAGGAATACTGGGTCTCTGTATTTAACCCTTTCCCGTTTTTGGAAATTTTAGACTAGTCCAAATTGAAAGAGGTTGCAGACGACAATGGAAACTGGATGCTATTTGAAATGAACCCATCCTATGTGGTAGAAAATATTGTGGAAAAAGGAGAAAATTGCTTGTTACAAGCAATTTCTTCTTTTCCACAATGTTTTCTCAAGTATAAAATCACAGGAACTTAAAATCCTTTATTTGAACGGGAAAGGGTTAATATGATTCCTATAAAACTCCAAGCTCCTGTACAGAGGGTCATGACAGTGAAATGACCAATATTTCAGCAAAAATGGAACACATCTTTCTATATAGTGTGTGTTATCAAGACCTCAAAATTTGAAATATTTAGTACAAAGCCTTCATTGATGTAATGTGTACCCATGGCTTGACACTTACTGAAATTGCCACAGGCTTGTCTGACCATTATTGGTTCCAAATATTTAAGGTCCTAAAAATCTATAGTCATTTTATGCAATATGAAAGTTCGCATAATATGAAGTTAATAGTAAGTAATGTGATTTGAAGCAAAAAAATGGCCAGAAAGCAGTGGAGGAAAAGAAGAAATTGTTTGTTTTATGCAATTTCTTCTTGTCCCACACTGTTTTCCCCAGTTAAATATCTTTCTTTCATAGGGGAGATTCATATGAATTGCATTTGAGAAAAAACCTACAGGCCGAAAGGACCCAAAGCTAAGAAGTTCTGCAAGACGGCCATATAAATAACAGGCCTCAGGGCCGGGGAACTGGTGTCGACCCCTGTACCAGCAATACCGGGATCTTATAAGAAATACGGCATCTATCTAGAATGATGAATAAAGTGTTAAGATTATTAAATTTCATTTCGATGTACAGGAAAAAAGAGAGACAGTCATCCAGCTCAAGTTCCAGAAGCAGGTCAAGGTCACCAACCCCAAAACGGGTGAAAACACAGCCCCCAAAACAGAGGTACTTAACATAAGTCTTCTCTAATTTTATAATTCGATTTCTGCCAATCAGTTTTGTACATAACATCTCTGGAGCAGGAAAGCCTTTTAGTGCTTACATGAGGATTCCATTTGTAGTGTTGGTATTCAAATCCATTACCATACAACAAAATTTTAGATTTCTCAAAATTGAAAGACATTACAGACAGCAGTTGTAAGTTCATGAATTGAATTTTGATTATGTTCATTTGTTGCAGGATTAAATCTGCCACAGCAGTGAGTTTATCATTTTTATAATTTCTCATTTTTCTTCAGTGAAATTATCAAGTGATAATCTATCGAGAAATATACATAATCCACCAAAAAGCATTGAAAAATACCCTTATATTTGATCATATTACTTGTTACAGGACAAAGTCTCCACCTCCATCAAAAGACAAACCAACATCAAGGTCATCAAGTTCAAGGTCAAGATCCAATAGTCCAGTTGAGAAAAAGGTTTGTGTGGTTCGTAAAAAAATAATTAGTTGAAAGACCTATATTTGAACTTACAAAATTAATTATACTGTTTGAACACACACAAATAAATATTGAAAGGTAACTGGCTGTAGCAAGAATTTTAGCATTTTTTTTTCTCCTCATAGCTTTCATGTCAGTAAAGGATATTGTATTTGAGTTTTCTGTCAATCCCTCTATTTGGATCCAGTATGGCTCAATGATTTGGGTTGGAGACTCGTAATCAGAGACAAGTTGTTGGGTTGCAGTTTCTATTCCAGCTGTGTATCTGGGCAGGTGGGTATATCATCTGGCAAAACATTTTAGAGTCCAAGCATAGTATTGATGATTCTTAAGAGTCACATAATTAACTAAACTTCTCTGTGATATAACTGAAAGATTCTTCAACGCTGCATTAAACTCCAATAAACAAACAAACTGTAAGTCTGTACTTGTGCTTTTCATTGACGGGTCAAGGTTGTAAATGAAAAAATCAATGGCCTAATCAGATCATTCATTTAAACCAGAAATTTTTAACTTCAGTATTTTGAATATTTTTGTTTGTTAGGTGACTTTTAACAGTGTAACTACAGATTATTCAAGTTGTAGTTATTAACCCGTTACTAGACAACTAAATTTTAGACTGGTCCAAATTTAACCATTCCCTTTTCAACACCTTGATATTATGTCCTTGTGAATTTATAACTGAGAAAATATTGTAGTAAAGGAAGAAATTGCTTGTAGCTGAATGGTTATTTTTAAGATAATTCTACTTTAAATTTTGGTCTGCAAAACCTTTGAACTTGGACAGGTTTATAATTTTGCAAAACAGAAAAGGGTTAAAGAAGTTGCAGACAACTATTAAAAGTGTATGGAATTTTAAGATTTTAACTTTCTGGGTAGAAATCATTGTGGAAAATGAAGAAATTGCTTGTTGCAAGCAATTTCTTCATTTTTCACAATGTTTTCCTAATTGTTTTTCTAGAGGGGCATCCAAAAGTGTCTTTGTGTGGGAATGGGTTAAAGTCAATTAGTTGGTCTTTGTAATTTATGTTCCTGACCTTAAACTTCGCAAACTAACATGGATTGATAACCTAGTCAAAATGCTTCACTGGAAGTCAGTTGGCAAGACTAGCTGTCTGTCAGCATGATATGGTTTCTACTTTTAGGAAACAGATGCACAGTCAAAGAACAAGGAAACAAAAATGGACAGTAAAAAGTGAGTTCCAAGTACTTTCTCTTATTTTCATTTTAGTTTATACAACTTTATTTAAGTTTGTTTTCATCAAAAGCTTTCAACTTCTACAGAAACTCTAAAACAGTCAATGTAGATGTCATATTCATGAGAAATTTGGTTTAGCCCATTCCCAAACAGTCACACTTTTTGAGGCCTCCGAGAAAGAGCTTTGGAAAACATTGTTGATAATGAAGAAATTGCTTTTTACAAGCTATTTCTTCATTAACCACAATGTTTTCTTCCCCAAAAGACAAAGATGTTTAATTTTTTTGTCTGCAACTTCTTTGAATTTGGACCAGTCTAAAGTTTTGTTGTGTGGTAATGGCTTAAAAGCACTGCTACCCTTCTTATAATTGGCTTAGTTTATGCTGGTTTTATAGGCCTTTACCAAAGATAATGGTAATGGTTTTGAAAAAGGAGCTATTTTCCTTATATAGTATATTGTGAAAACTTTTAAAAAAAATCTTTTTCTCAGATGCATTTGCATTCCAACCAAATTTCAGAGGAATGGTCTCTTGATGACCCTTTTAGATTACTTGCAGATATATGAATAAGTTTAATAATACAGAGTTGCATCCAGGCCGCGCGATTGCGGGATTCCCCCGTGTTTTTTTAATCACTCCCGCAACCTCACTAATTTGATGGGGGAGTAATCGCGCAACAATGTTCTGACTCCCGCAGAATCCATAACCAAAGGGGCGGTATAAAAAAAAAATTGAAAAAAGACTAATGACGATTACTGTTGACAATATCGTACTGATAAAAATAGCTCCGATCATCGCTATTTATAACCATTACGACACATCGTAATTAAACTGGTACCCGAATTCGAATCAATGTGTATAAAATAGTCAGGGAACCCAACAGTGGAGCATGCGCAGAAGAATCCTTCCGTTTCCGGCTAAAGACAATCATTTCAAACTTGACAAAAAGAGTTGATTTAAATCAATCTGAATACCACCATCAGGCACCACCGACTTTTTTATGGGCCTCGATATCGGCGCTTTATCATCGTAATCGACAGACTAGAAGAAAGACCTCGAAAGCCAATCTTGTCAGCTTTCGGGGCGAAAAATAAACGGACTCCTGTTTCATCCAGACGCAAAATTGCAGAAATCGTGGTTGAACAATTATAAGAGTTAGAAACACGAGGAGAAAATGAAATCTGGGATGACTGTTATTTGTCTTGTGATAAACCTCGGGTAAGAATTATCCATTTACTGCCGGATGCACAAATTTCAATACTTGCACACATTTAAACATTTAGTCAGACCACATTTACTAAGGACAGTGTGCATCAAAGTGAGTTTGTCAGAGCTACCTCCAATATACATGATAAACTTCAGTTAAAGAATAACTTGTGCTATGAGAACTGCTTATTATATGACTAAGACAGATAAAGCCTTCTGAAATGTTGGCTCTACAAGAATAGAGTGGGTTAGACTTGAAGGATTTAAAAGTGGGTGAAAATGTTTCAACGTATACATCAAGAGCTTAGTTTTTTGCCTCAATTTTTCAGTGATATATCTTGAATTGTGGTGAAAACTTATTAGATTCGTTGTTTACGTCATATCTTTATGAAAGATTTATCAATGAATCAACTTATTGCTTAGGGGTTTTGACCCCCCCCCCCCTTTAGCATTTGTCACTCCCCCCATTTCAGTAATTCAGTGGGGGAGCTCCCCCTTTTGGAAGAAATCCTGGATGCAACACTGTAATATTTCTTTCAAGGATGGACCTTGTTTCAGTAAATAATCACACAGAGATGCAAGAGAAGTAATTGATACTGATAGACTACTTAAAAGAAAGTTGCCGCCCTTTACCAAACAGCAAGATTTTAGATAGGTTTTAATTGAAAGGAGTACCAGACAATATTTTACAGTTGCTAGAGTTTCAAAAATATTTGTCTTTTGGAATAGAAAACATTGTGGATAATGAAGAAATTGCTTGATACAAGCGATTTCTTCATTTTCTACAATATTTTCCAAAGCTTTCTTCTTGATAGGTGTAAAAGGGAGGGTTTGAGTGGGAAAGGGTTTAAGGAAAATTGCAAAAAAGAGTAAATTGCTTCCTGTGTTGAAGAGGAATAAAGTATCTATATAATTGATAACTTATTCCTAAACTTGCAACAAGCAATTTCTTTATTTTCCACAATGTTGAAAAGTTGAAAAATTCCAAGATTTCAAAACTTTAAAATGTGGCACGCAACTTCTTTCAATTTGGACAAGCCTAAAATTTTGTCATCTAGTAATTGATTAAACCTTTCCTGGTTAATCCTTGACTTTTACGTGCCTGTGATTACATAATTTAGAAAACATTGTGGAAAAAGAAAAAATGCTTGTACCAAGCAATTTCTTTTTTTTTTCCACAATATTTTCTACACTACTGAATTTTTATTTTTCAAATAAAATCAACTTTAAATTTTCGTCTGCAAAACCTCTGAATTTGGATGGGCAAAAAATTTTGCAAAACAGGAAAAGGTTAAGGGATCACGAATGTGCAAATGATAAGTGGTCTGCCTAAATGGGAGGTGCAGCTGGTGGTTTGGATCAAATGTGTTGGTTGTTGTAGAGTTAGATAAAATGTACAACATATGACATGTAAATCACATGCAAAAGGACGCGCCAGGAGAAATCTTGTCAGAAAAAATCATATGATGTCTTCTTTTGCTAAAAAGAAATAAATAATCAGTTGTGTATTTGGTGTCAGATTGATATATCTTTCATTTAAGAGATAAAGAGAATATTTTTTGTTTTCATTGAGGTATGAACCCAAAAAACTAATCACAATATATGAATACGCAAAGCGGATTCATACATAAGTGTGATTAGGTTTTCAGGATCATACCTCCATGAAAACAAAAAAATAATCTCTTCATTTCTTAAAATTTGGTAGCATCAAGCAAAGACTGAAAGAAAAACCTTTACAAATTTTAGCACATATGTAACTATTTTGAACATAAGCATTCAAAATAGCTGTGTCTCAAAAATTTCTTTCATGGAGGTATGATTTTTTTGATTTTTTTTTTACCAATCAGAACGCCTGTTTTTGATAGCCAAAACTTTCAATTGAATTATTTCCTGATCAACAAAAGTTATATTTTCCACCTCTCATGAAAATATAGTATTTGTTGTTCACTCAGTGAAGATGAATAGATCTTTTGCTGAAAGAAACAATTATCATCTCTATATAAATGTCTAATTTAAGGAATGTTGATCATCCAGAAAAGGCTCCTCCAGCAAAAGATGACAAAGAAAGCAAGCAGGTATGACTTTTATAGCCAACTCTATTATATTATATTGAGAAGGAGTTAAAATGTTTCCTACATGATGTAAACTTTTGTCTCTGTGGATTTTAAAACTCCTCATGACATTTAACCCTGTACCACTCAAGTCTGAATTTTTATGCAGTGAAAATAGAACTACAAAAAACATAGTTACAAACAGAGGAATTGCTTTATACAAAAGCAATTCCTCCATTTGTAACAATGTTTTTTAGTTTATATAATCCCTATGATTAAAAAACACTCTAAAATGCTTTTACAATTCCTTCTAGTTACAGGGTTAGCTCTGGCTAGAAAAAAGTTGTCGCCATCACTTTCGCCAAATTAAGAAAGTTGGGGCCAAATGGAAAAAGTTGGGGCCAAATTGAGAAGGAGTTGGTGCTGAAGTTGAACATTTCTCAACTGCACATTTATTTTCTTAACTTATATGTTGTAAAATTAACAATATACATATTAGGTTGGTAAATCATTCATAATTTAGTCTTGAATGAATGTACCTAAGTCATAAACCTACAATGAGTTGACTCATCTTCAATCAGTGCTTTCAGTACTTTGATCAGAAATTCGAGACTTTGATGAGAAAAATAGAGCGAAGGAAATAGCAATAAGCCTTATATAATATGCCTGATTTGATGATAGAATAACATAGACATCTGTTTTAAAAAAAATAATTAAGGATGAACATTCTTGGGTACGAATGAACAAAAAAGAAATGGTTCGTCTGCTTTAAGGACAGTAGAACTCTTGAAATTTCTGACAAATTTTGACAAACTACCACTGTTACTACCAACAGCTCATCAGAATATCCTTCTTATAACCAATTAATGCTGATTCAGTGTTAAAGCAAGGATTTGCGGTAGCGGTGCCGAGATCAGAAACTGACTGAAACTGTCAGCAGAAATATACAAAAATGTGCTCTAATACTTCAAATGTATTCATCAAGAAAAGGCAAATGGTGGCCAGTTTGATTAAATTTTTGTTAAAGAGAGCCAATTAATGCCTGATAAATGTATTCAATTCTAGCCGTCATCTAAGGTCATCCCTAAAACTAAGTCACGCCCTCAACACAAAATCAATACGACCCGCCAATCAATGAGCCCATTTCATTAATCGGATTTGCTGTCAACCAGAACTGTAATTAAATTTGGCAATGTGTCGGTCTTGTGTCCGACTCGATGACATAATTGACCTGATATACAAACTTTTGAGCAATAATACACACTTAGTCCTCGGCCTTGATTTCCGTAGATTAGTCAAAGTAAAAGTATGTATAAGAAAATTGTCATTTTTTCTTGGTGCCACGAACTTTCGCCAAATGAAAAAAACTTTCGACAGAATTTAATTTTTGTTGCATTTGGCGACAATGGCGATCCGCAGCGCATACCCTGTAGTTAGACTTAGACAAGTTTTACCCACTATTAAGCATTTGAACAGCTGGATGTTTGCACCTCCGTGCAGTATTCTTATTAAATCTTCTGATCATAGAGACGAAAGTTTACATTATTTCAAAAATGTCATTAGACTTATCAAATTTATAGCGACATGTGAAAGCTGTCAAATTGTGGATCCAACGAATAAATTTTGCAATAGCACTGCTTTATCATATGTTGTTTATTACAAAAATTGACATACAACATACCAAACCAATTCAACTGCAAGTTGTTAACCGACCCATTGCTAGCTCAGCCCACTGACTCTAACAGGAAGTTCTACCTCGATATTAAATGGTTTTCTTTTGCTAAATTTATGGTCAGTCAATGTAACAGAAATTTAATATGGTTGGTTTGGCAACTTGAATGTTGTAACTACAGTTTAATTTATATCATTAAACCTGTAGAATGCTTAACATAAATGTCAGCCAATGTCAGAGTTAGAATCAAAGTTCACTTTCAGTCGTAATGAATAATTTGATTGGGCGATTTGTTCTTTGATTGAAAGTGATAATTTATCTATCAACATCATTTTGCCGAAATATTTTGTTGGACACATCAAACATAAAGCAATCATATGGTTGGCAACTTAGACATTGTAAACATAGCTTAAACCTATTCCTACACAATGATGCTTTTGGATGCCCCTAAAAAAAATAAAAGTCACAAGCAATTTCTTCATTTTCCACAATCCAGATAGTTGAAATAAACTAAAATTTCATAAACTTTAAATTGTCGTCTGCAACTCCTTTCAAAGGTCAATTTTACATGTCCAATCTAGATGAATTATTTGATTGGTCAAGTGATTTTTATTTGACAGTGGTTTTCATTTATGTGTAGAGACTGATCAAAACTGAACAGAAATGTTAAAACTTTTACTTTGAATCAACATACAACAAGTGATTTCTCCTTTTAATGCAATATTTGCAGAAATTATTTATGCACATCAAAATATTGGTTTGTGAGGTAACTGTTTCTGATCTGTAGAAATTGATATATTTAGGACAAACTGTATTTCATCCCAACACAGATAATTTTAATTAATAATGATATGCATTACCCATTGCCACACAATCCCTGATTGAAGAATTATAATAGTGAAATCATTGTTGGGGAAAGAGAAATTGCTTGTAATAAACAATACCTCCTTTTGCTGCAATGATTTCTTTCCTTTAATTTAATCAAGCTTTATCGTCCTGAGAAACCCCTTTGACTTCGTAGTAGTTTTAAATTTATAAAAACTAAGTGAGATAGCAGCTAGAGGCTAGGAAAGGATGTAGTGGTAGTACTGGTCTGAGAAATACCAGGAATCCATTTTTAGGTGCTCCAGCAGCCATGATATGACTGTTTAAAGTCGCGTTAAACCCTGTTCAATCAACCAATCAATTAGATTTATAGTATAGTACTGTTTTAAATTTTTCTTAAAATGAACATGCAAAGATATAAATGATTTATCTGTTTTAAAATAATGTGGATCCGGAATAAAAAGGTTCAGAAGTATGATGTTGATTTCAAGTAGATTTCTATACATTGTAGATGTTAATTTAAAGTAGATATTGAAGTATTTCACAGTATTGGAAATCTTCTTCTCTGTAATGTAATTTGATGAATTAGTTTGTAAAATTGTTTGATGGTAATATTAGGCTATGCTGGCTGGTGGATTTTACCCCTCTCTGACTGATGGATGACTAAATATAAACCCCAATTGTGCCTCCGCAATGTTGTGATGCCCCAAGCCCAGGTCATTTCCCCAATGAACCCACTAGGCGTTTAACAGATGGATTTGAATGTGAACCTACTAGGACTGAATAAACATTACTTCTAAATGTCAGTGTTGTGAGAGTGCCTTTAAAGGAGAAATTCATAT
Organism: Fragum fragum; assembly: GCA_946902895.1. Taxonomy (NCBI): domain Eukaryota; kingdom Metazoa; phylum Mollusca; class Bivalvia; order Cardiida; family Cardiidae; genus Fragum; species Fragum fragum. The sequence continues at coordinate 23,919,914 of OX336373.1, forward strand.
AACAATTGTGAACAATTCAGTACATTGTGTGGATTGCCAAACAGGACAAAGTGTTACATGTTATTCATTAAGTGTGATGGAGGTGGAAAGATACACTATTTTGGTCTCAACCAAAATCTAACAGGAAGTTTTCTCAACAAGGGACTATTGATATCGTAAATATCACTAAAAGCTACAATACCTGTATGATTTGATGTTCCTACAAAATTTTCTGTTCTTAGGTGGTGTCTAAATATAAATCTGGGACTAATCAGAATAAAGCTGCTTTATCTCAATCAGCAAAGCAAGGACAAATGGTTTTAGTGTTATTAGTGAAATGAATCGCGGGAATACACCATCAAAAACGTGCGCTATAAACACTTGAAAACTTATAACGTTAAACCATGATAATGATGTCAATGAGTGATGTTGAATCATCTGTATCAGTAGTGAAGGACCAAATAAGAAGATGGCAGGGTTCATTGGGACGGTATTTAATTAGTATGACCTATACCCCCTCATTCAAAATTTGGATTAGCCCTACAACACATGATGTGGACCTAACAGTGACAGACACCCCGCTCCTGGTATTGGAAATTGTACATACACCACTAACATACATATTTCTTTTTCAGCTTTTAAAGTGAAACATAATCTCATTCTTAATATGCTATCATTTGAATTATTTTAGTTGAATTGACTGGTATTTCATTTTACCCATTCCCACATGTGAAAATTTTAGACTGGATCAAATTGAAAGAAGATGCAGATGAAAATCTTAGGTTGATGAAATTCTAAAGTTGTTTGTCTTTTAGGTTATAAAGATTATGGACATTGTAGAAATTACTTGAATCAAGCCATTTCTTCTATATCCACAATATTTTCTTTAGCTTTTTTCCTTTAGGGGTGTAAAAAGAGAGATTATGTGGGAATGGTTTAATTGGCAAAATAACCTTTTTTTTTTTTTTATAAATTACGGTCATCCAAAACTGAGAAGTAGATTATGACAGAAATTGCTTTACTTTCCAAGTGTTTCCTTTGTTGACTTGCATAAATTGATTTTGAAAAGTAAATGTTATATGTATTTAGAATAATAGTACAAGACATTAAGGATTCAAAATTTTCTTTAGTAGCAATTTGTATCAGCCTCAGGATATTTCTTTAAACAATGTTTTTAATTTGGCAAATAAAGAGACAATGAAATAAAATTTAAAGGACATAATTAGGATGCTCTAATGCTTGCATTTCAATACAAAATCTTTCTGATTTTGGTGAATGCTTTATATTCAGCAGGAAAATAAAACAGACATACCATTGTCTAAGTCTAATGAACAGCCAGAGCAGAGAGTTTCAAGAAAGATTTCTTTAAACAGTAAGTGAATTATTAACCGTTTTATACGTGACAAATTTCAGATTGGTCCAAATTCAATAAAGTTGCAGGGAAGCCAGTTCATTTCGAGTTGACTTTGTTGACTTAGGCATCTTGCAACACAAAAAATCTTTACTTCTAATGAACTCTCATTGCATTTACAACAGTTTTGCGCGAGCCCACCAATACTGTTTTGATAAAAGCAGAGCTTCAGATCTGTTAGCCTTTGTCATGCTGAACCTGGAACATTCCTGTTTTGACAGTTGGTCTAGACAAAGATCAGGCTGCAATATGTGCAGCCTTATCTTTGTCTAGACCTCCTGCTTATCCCTTTAAAGCCAGCATTGTTCATACCGTTAATTTTCTAAACAATTACCAAACCAAAATGAGTGTCTTCTGTGCTCCGAGTCCTTTGATTTTAACATAATTTTGTAGAGGATTTTATTAAGCATTACAAGGGTTAATACCTGTACCAATTTGACAACAAATTTATAATGATTGGGGCATAACTATTGTAAATATGTATGAACCTACAATAGTTTAGTAATTACCCCTCAATTTGTAATTAGGACGACCTATTGAGGCACCAGCGGAAACTGAAGATGGAGAGAAAGACAAGCAGATGGATGAAAAGCCAGCCAAGAAGAGGAAATGGGGATCCAAATCAACGTCCACAACGACAGCCCAGAAACCAAAAAAAGTAACAAGCATGCCGATCTCAACAGATAGTCTCAAGGTACTTTACAAACTTTAATCCATTATCCGACAATTTTTTTTTTGTACTGGACAAAACTCCATTAAGTGCAGATGACAATTTTTATACGCCCGTCGAAGACGGGACGTATTATGGGATCACCCATGGTGTCCGGGCGTCCGGTCGTCCGGGCTGTGTCCACTTCTTTGTCCGGAGCATAACTCTGTCACTGTAAGTCCGATTGACTTTAAACTTGGCAGTTATATTCTTCTCATCAATACGGAGTGCAGTGCACAAGAACCATAACTCTACCTGGCCTATTTTTTTAGTTATTGCCCTTTTTTTTTCATACTTGAATCTTGTCCGGAGTATATCTCTAAAAGTATTATAGCTAGGATCATGAAACTTTATGGGTGTATAGATCTCACCAAGGGGGAGTGCAGTGTACAAGAACCATAACTCTACCTGGCCTATTTTTTGAGTTATTGCCCTTTGTTGTTTTTCATACTTGAATCTTGTCTGGAGTATATCTCTAAAAGTATTATAGCTAGAATCATGAAATTTCATGGATAGATAGAGCTCACAAGGAAGGAGTGCAGTGTACAAGAACCATAACTCTACCTGGCCTATTTTTTGAGTTATTGCCCTTTGTTGTATTTCATACTTGAATCTTGTCCGGAGTATATCTCTAAAAGTATAATAGCTAGAATCATGAAATTTCATGGATGGATAGATCTCATCAAGGGGGAGTGCAGTGCACAAGAACCATAACTCTACCTGGCCTATTTTTTGAGTTATTGCCCTTTGTTGTTTTTCGTACTTGAATCTTGTCCGGAGTATATCTCTAAAAGTATAATAGCTAGAATCATGAAATTTATTTGATGGATAGATCTCACCAAGGGGGAGTGCAGTGTATAAGAACCATAACTCTACCTAGCGTTTATTTTGAGTTATTGCCCTTTGTTGTTTTTCATACTTGAATCTTGTCCAGAGTAGATCTTTAAAAGTATGATGGCTAGAATCATAAAATTTCATGGATGGATAGAGCTCACCAAGTGGGAGTGCAGTGTACAAGAACCATAACTCTACATAGTGTATATTTTGAGTTATTGTCCTTTGTTGTTTTTCATACTTGAATCTTGTCCGGAGTATATTTCTAAAAGTATTATAGCTAGGATCATGAAACTTCATGGGTGTATAGATCTCACCAAGGGGTTGTGCAGTGCACAGTCCATAACTCTACCTGGCCTTTTTACTTGAGTTATTGCCCTTTGTTAATTTTCATACTTGAATCTTGTATGGAGTATGTCTCTAAAAGTATAATAGCTAGAATCATGAAATTTCATGGAAGGATAGATCTCACCAAGTGGGAGTGCAGTGTACAAGAACCATAACTCTACCTAGTGTATATTTTGAGTTATTGCCCTTTTTTGTTTTTCATACTTGAATCTTGTTCGGTGTATATCTCTAAAAGTATAATAGCTAGAATCATGAAACTTCATGGATGGATAGAGCTCACCAAGTGGGAGTGCAGTGTACAAGAACCATAACTCTACCTAGCGTATATTTTGAGTTATTGCCCTTTGTTATTTTTCATACTTTGTTTGACAAAAAATATTCATTTAAAATAACATCAGTTCTATTCAAACCCCCAGTTAATATTAAGCAGTGTGACGGGCGTATCTTGTGACAATTTGGCACCTTGTTATCGATTAAATTTTGAATTCTAACAATCAATTTCATCATTTTCCAGAATAATTTCCAATGCTTTTTTCTTGGCATCATAAAAATGTGGGATTGTATGGAATTGGTAAACACATTCTCTCACAAATCTGCTTCTTTTACAACCCTGAGGGATAAGGCTTTTGGAAAACATTTAGGAAAATGAAGACCTTGCTTGTAATGAAAAAAAAAATAATAATAAATTTCAACTAAAATATTTTGTCTGCGACTTCTTTTGATTTGGACCTTTCTAAAATTGTGTTGCCTTGTAATTTGTTAAACCCATACTACCAAGTAGGGTTATCTTGGTCTAGAACACACTACATTGTCAACAGAAAAAACACTATACATGTACTTGGATGAAATGGCTTTGAATAGTTAACTTTGGAGATGAAGTATAATGAGCTTTATCATATTGATAGGTCAAAGTTGTTTATTTTGAGGGATTGAGACCACTTAGCTAAGTTGGTGATGTACTTTACACTCAATCTGGGGATCAGGGGTTCAAACCCAGATGCAGCCAACATTTGACAAAAGTCATTGCCATCTTCAGATTGAATGTTTGGGTTGTATAGGTGCATCAGTTGCCATGATATAAATGAAATACTGTTGAAAATGGCTTCACACCCTCTACAATCAATCATGTTGTTAAGGCTTTGCTTGGTCAGTAATGATTCCTAGCTCCACAACATATGACAAAATTTATTATGAACTGCATAACTTGTCTGTAACCAATTTGTAGACTGCCGTCATAGCGTAGTCCATAGTGCATTAGAATCCCAATCTTCAACAATGGGATGTCATGGGTTCAATTCCTTTCCGACATTTGTCTCACACCAATGAGTGGATAATGGAAAACCTAAGTGGGATAGTAGCTGGAGGCTAGGAAAGGATGTAGTTGTAGTAATGGTGCGTGAAATACCAAGAATCCAGCCGCTGCAATATAGCTGAAATACTGTTAAAAGTGGAGTTAAGCCCCATTAAATCAATCAATCTAAAAACCAATTTGTAGACTGTGAGTAGTGTTCTAGTAGTAATAGTGGAACATTATTTTTTCTGATTCACAAAAATGAAAGAATAATGTCTGGAATGTTCCTGTTTTGGCAGGAGGTATAGACAAAGATCAGCCTGTACATATGTGCAGTCTAGTCTGATCTCAGTGTACACCTCCTGCTTGTCCCTTTTAAGCCAGAGGTGTTTATAAGGGAAATTTTAAAAAGAATTTTCAACCCACAATGTTTGAATCCAGTACTGTCAGCCCTTTGATTTCAATTGAATAGGATTTTATTCAGCAAGGCAGGGGTTAAAATCTGACAAAGTTACAACTGCTTTTATACGCCCTCGAAGGTAGACGTATATTGGTATCATGTCTGTCCATCCGTCTGTTCAATTTCTTGTTAGTACATCTACATTCATGAACAAAGTTTAACCCTTTCCCATTTCTTGAAATTTTAGACTGGTCCAAATTGAAAGAGGATGCAGACAACTAAGAAAATTGGATGCAAATGAAATGGAACCATCCAATGTGGTAGAAAATACTGTGGAAAAAGGAGAAATTGCTTGTAACAAGCAATTTCTCCTTTTCCCACATTATTTTCTTAAGTATAAATTCAAAGTGACGTAAAATCCCGTGTTTGTACAGGAAAGGGTTAAATGAAAATTTCACAAAATGTTCTTAGTCATCTGACCTTGAGCATATTGTCAGGGTTCTTGAATTTGTTAAATAGGTCTTGGATTTCTCCTTTGGAGAAGAATTAACCCAATACCAGTCCACAAAATTTTGGACTTGTCCAAATACAAAGAAGTTCCAAATGACAATCTGAAGTTGATGGAATTTTAAAAATCTTTGAATTTCGGGGTAATAAGCATTATGGACGAAGAAAAAATTACTTGCTACAAACAATTTCCTAAGCTTTTATCTTGAGGGGCATAATAAAGAGGGATTGTGGGGGAATGGGTCATTTTACCATCTAAAATTAGAATATACATTTATATGTTTTCATCAGGATATAATGCCTGACATCAAATCAACGGCCCTTAAGTTGGCCCCTGAACCCATATTAGAAGACGAGATGGATTACGAGGATGATACTGTGATGGAACAACAACAACCAGATCCTGATGTACAGGAAGATACAAGATCTGTCAAAATACAAAGAACTGTCAAACAGGTACATGATGAATAGTTTACTATTAATTTTCTGAACTATTTGGCACAGTTGCTCTTGATAATGAGTAGACTTTCTATTTGAGGAAGGTCATACTTCAAGGTCGAATGTCCTAATCGGGGGAAATTTAGCTTGTCTGCTTTTATTTATGGACTGTAAATTATTCTGGAAGTGTTGTCTTCATAAATTCAATATCAAGTTAACCCACTCCAACACATGAAAATTTGAGCGTGGTCCAATTTCAAAGAATTTGGAGACGATAATTTCAAGCTGAGAGAATTTTGAGTATCTCTGTCTTTTTATGTAGAAAATAAGGATGAAAATCAAGAGATTGCTTGTAACAACCTTGTTTTCCTCAAGTCTTTTCTTATGGGGCGTAAAAAGGAGAGATTGTTTGAGAATGGGTTAAAATGTGTGACTTGTTTAATTCATGTATGGATTTCATGATGATTTTATAGAGGGTTTTTTTTCTATCTTGAGTAGATGTGCGATTTGAAAGAAAAACATTTTGAAAAGTTGAATGGTAATGTTTCAAGAACACTGCCTTTGTCTCCTGGGGATCTATGTTTAACTTCTATTCTATTATGGTTTCTACCTTTTCAACTTGGCTATTATGACTTAGAGGATTTGCTCATTAAACCATTTCCAGATGACAAATGTAGACTGTTCGAAATTCATAAAAGTTACAGTTTTAATTTTAAAGTTGCTTAAAAGCAAACAAAAAACCCAAACAAAAATGGTACTTGATTTACAGTTTTCACACCCATTGTATCATTGTCTATAGTCCCCCAACCATGGCACAGCTGGCAGCACATTAGACAACCAATCATGAGATCTAGGGTATGATCCCAAATCATGGCCAATATCCTTTCTGACATATGTCTATCACCAATGGGTAAATGATCATAAACCTAAGTGAGATAGCAGCTGGAGGCTCAGTAAGGATGTAGCGGTAGTACTGGAGTGAGAAATACCAGGAATCCATGCTTAGATTGATGCTCCAGCCACAGCGATATGACTTAAATACTGTAAAAAGTGGCGTTCAACCCCATTCAGACAAATAATCATTGTAACTTCTTTCTGTTTGGATCAGTCGTAAATTTTCTTGTCAGGTAATAAGTTGATTATTTATTTGAAATACAGGATGTAAAGGACAACCCAGATTCTCCAAGTGGCAGTGATGGACAGAGTGAAAAAGACGAAGGGGAAGAAGGAGATGGAGAGGAAGAAAAAGAAAAGAGTAGTGATGAGTCCGAGGTTGAGGAGGAGGAGGGTGGAGATGAGGATCAAAATGAGGAGGGTGGAGATGAGGAGGAGGAGGAGAGCCATGAAGGAAAGAAGAAAGGGGAGACTATTAAAGTGAAGGTGGAAAACATTCCTAAAGGGACTGACGGGAAAAACGAGAGACCCTATAAGACCATTACTTTAAAGAAAGAGGCCAAGCCTGTTAAGAAAGGTTTGTTTATCAATTTATCGATTAACCCTTGTCATGTTGAACTTTGAATATTCCTGTTTGGGCAAGAGGTGATAACTAAGATCAGCCTGCACAAATGAGCAGTTTGATCTTAGTCTACACCACCTGCTTGTCCTTTTCATTCAAGAGTTGAATTATCATTTGAAAGAAAAATTAACCCATATCAAGTGCTTCACATGCTTTTGCCTGTTTGATTTTAATGCAATTCTGAATTTATTCAACCTGAAAGTGTTAACCCTTGTCATGTTGAATATTCCTGTTGTAGCAGGAGGTATAGATAAAGATCAGGCTTTGATTTTTATACAATTCTGAAAATGATTTTATTCAACATGACAAGGGTTAAGATAGATGAGTAGATCTTTTTATAAAGAGGTTTTTGTATTCCCAGCCAGAGAGAGATGTCGTGTTCAATACATTTGATTGGAAAACCTGGGTTGCGATGTGGTTCAGTGGTTTATGCAGCAGAGTTTTAATCTGACAAATTGAGGGTTGCAGTTTCAAATCCTGGCCTGGCCACAGTTGATGTTTGTATGTTTGAGGGCTAGGCATTCAGAACCCAAGTTTAGTACCGGTTATACCAACGAAGAACGTGAATAAGTGACCTGCATTTTTATACAACTGAAAATTGTGTTATTCCTCATTCAAATTGGAATACTACAGGAATTTCACAACTTTTATCATTTCTCACATAATTCTGCATTCTGATACATTTAAGAGAATTAGCTATGGATCGTAACAAGCAATTTCTCCTTTTCATATTGTTTTTTGCATTATTGGGCACTTGTTAAAATTAAATTCAACTGCAATTCAAATCATATAAAATTTCTTTGGATTGGTCTCGAGGCATGTGTTTTGTAATGGTTAAGAAAAAAGAAGTTGAATGGTAACAGTGAATTGACAGATCATCCATCAACCAAAAATTCAATAGACCAATCAAATCATTAATTTAAACTGAAGTGAACTTTGAACTGCAATATTTATGTGAAGCATTTTTGTTGATTTGGTGACTTAAACATCATACCTACAGCTTTAAATATTCAAGCTGGTGTTATGAATTTTTGGTCACACACATTTTTTTCAATTTCCCGACCACATATTTTACAACCTCAGTCAAGCTGCCATGGTGGTGGTAAGTGGACTTGACAAGCAATCTGTAAATTACCAGAAAACTGCTTTTGTTATATGACAGGTGGAGAGATTAAAGTTATAAGAAGACTTAACTCAGGATCTGATATTAAACCTCTGGTGAAGCCAGATGAACCAGAGAAACCTCGAAGATCTCCATCTCCTGCCAGAAATCCTGTCAGCAAGATCATCCATATTCGGAATCTTGTCCGTCCGTTCACCGTCAATCAACTGAAGGACTTGGCTAAAAGGACAGGGCCCATAAAAGAAGAGGAATTTTGGATTGACAAGATTAAATCTCACTGTTTCATCATTGTGAGTTAGTTTTATTAATCAACTCCATTAATATGTCACCTCGTCTTTTTTGAAAATAAGGCTTGGTGTTATCATCACCTCAATGTTGTTAGTATTCTTGGTATAGCTTTTGGTGTGAGAAACTTACTTTGCATATATCTGTTCTTACTAAAGATACTTGCCTTATGGCATGTGTGCATTGTGTCTCTTCACACTTTCCTGGGATTTTATAATTGAGAAAACATTGTAGAAAAAGAAGAAATTGCTTGTAACAAGCAATTTCTTCTTTTTCCACAGTATTTTCTATCCTACTGAATGTTAATTTTCAAATTAAATCCACTTTAAATTTTTGTCTGCAAAATCTATGAATTTGGACAGGTCCAAAATTTTGGAAACCGGGAAAGGCTTAAGCTGCTCTTAATACAAATGGAGACAACTCTTAATTGCAAGAATTATGCTCTTCCTTCAACTTCAAATTGTCTATTAAGCATGCTATGATTTATTAAATATGAAGTATCCACTAAGGCTGCTCTTGTCTAAAACTGTAAATGATCCTGGAGAACAATAAGTGGCATGGGTAAAATATCAGTTTAAGCAAATTGTTTGTTAATTATGTACTTTTCCCCATACTAGAATAATTGTTGACAGACTTAACCCATTACAAGATGATAATACTTTAGTTGTGGACGATAATTTTAAGTTAATGAAATTTGAAGTCTTTCTTTGGTAGAAAACATTGTGGGAAATGAAATTGCTTATAAGTAATATTTCATTTTCTACAATGTTTTCTGAACAAAGGGTATAAAAATGGGATCATTTAGGAATGGGTTAAACAATAGATATAAAGTACCACTGAACAATATAATCTTTTACTTGATAAATGTTTGGTTACTAGGCTATCAAAACTGTTTAGCTTCAGTTAGAATTTGCTGGTGTTAGGCAGTATTTGTTGCCATCCCCACATTTTGTTTGACATTAAGAGATCTGTACAATACTTCAAGAATATGGTAATTTATGTTATTATGCCCCTGCCAAGTAATTGCCAACGGAATAATTAGAGTTATCTCTGTCCGGGTGTTATTGGATACATTTGTAGTTGAGTGTGTTTGTGTGAGTGTGTTTGTCAATTTCTTATCCGAAGCATATCTTCTACGTTAATTGATTGATTTCGAAATAATGTGGCACAGTTATTCCCCTTGAATAGTTCTAGTGCCATGCGTAAAGTTGTGTTGGATTCTCCTAAGTTCAAGGTCACAACTGAAGGTCTTATGACAAGCAATTTTACAGTGGCATTGTGTCCGACAAATTTTTAGTCTCTTTAAACATTGTTTTACAGTATGAGAATGAGGAGGATGCTGTCAGCACTAGAAAGGCTCTCCACAATACAAGATGGCCTCAATCTAATCCGAAAACATTAATTGTAGACTTTGGATCAGAAGAGCAGGTATGTATAGAAAGCTTGCTTGTTGGTACAGTATATTCTGCCGGATTGCCAGAGTTAATTAAATTATCAAATGAACAATCAAATAATTTATTTAGTCCCAAAGAGATATGTTGAACCCAGACATTTTTGTTTGGGCAACTTAATCGTCATAACTACAGCTATTTCAAAATAAGTTTGTAAAGAATGGTCAGACCAGTTTGATTTGCCATCTTTCTAAAAACGTCTCTTGCCTATAGGAGTTACATCTACACATCCTCTAACAAATTACTATATGATGAACCTCTAAACAGGGTTTTATTGGACTCAGGGGGACCCGCAAATAAGTAGCAAGGTCTCCCAAAACTATCTAAGGCAATTTTCATGGCCCTCGGAGATCTATTTCTATTTCAACCCTTGACTTGCGTATCTCAGAATATTCCTGTTACGGCATGCGGTATAGACTAAGACATAAGTTAAGTTTGTACACCACCTATTTGTCTTTTAATCCAAGAAATATTGACGTGAATAAGTAAACTTTGGTGTGACATAAATACTGTTGAAGGTGTTTTTATTAAACCCCATGTATCAACCAACATGATATGACTGGAAGATTGTTCAAAGTTGCAAAAACAAGTCTGAAGCCGTAATTTCAATATCAATATGAAAAAGAAAATGTAGGCTAATGAAAACCCTCAATATTCAAATCAGGGAACCCAAACCTTTCATCGGGACCCCTGAGATACTGATTGGTCCCTGTTTGATGTCAGATTTAAACCCTGCTCTACAAGAGTTTCATCATGCCAACACTGCCACTACTTTTAAGTCTCAAATAAAGCCAATCATGTTTTTAACTTAAATACTGTTAAAAAAAGTGAGAAGAAAGACCAGGATTTTGTGAAATGAGAATGACAAGCTTAAAACTTAATTATCTTGTGATTGGTTAACCAACCTATGTCCAGCAAATGAGCACATGTGTCTGCGTGTGGTTCTTTTGATTCAAAATGCTGACTGAGGTGATTAGGGTCAACAAGCTCTGCAAAGACGAAATAAATCATTTGCAACTCAAATTTGAGTGAAAGGGCAACTTTGGATGAGTCCCAGGGGTTACTCTTTTAACCCTTTCCTGTTCAAACCCTGTTTTTTACTTCCCAGTGATTTTATACTTGAGAAAACATTGTGGGAAAAGAAGAAATTGCTTGTAACAAGCAATTTCTTCTTTTTCCACAATATTTTCTGCCCTACTGAATGGTTATTTTTCAAATCAAATCAAATTTACATTCTCGTCTGCAAAACCTTTGATTTTGGACAGGTCTTAAATTTTGCAAAACAGGAAAGGGTTAAATAGGTTTGACTGTATTTAAGTTGTCCTCCATTTGTCACTCTTCCTATTTCTTTTGTCTTTTTCAGCTGGAGTATTATAAAGGAGATGAAAAGCCCATTCCTCCACCAGAAAAAAAAGCCAAGGATCTGCAGAGGGAGAAAGAGAGGCTTGAAAGGCAAGAAAAACTGAAAGAAGAAAGAGAAAAAGAGATAGCTAGGAGGAGAGAAGAAAGAGAAAAGAGAATGAAGGAAAAAGAGGAAAGAGAAAGAGAAAAGCCAGTCAGAGAATGGGATAGACAGAAGAGATCAAGGGAAGATTGGGATAGGACAATGCAAAGGTCAAAATCAAGGTCAAGATCACGATCACCTAGGAGAAGAAATAGGTCAAACTCACCAACTTTGGCAGAGGCCCAGAGGCGAAGTTTGGAAAGAATGGAAAAAATGGAGAAAGATAAGAAAAAGAAAGGTAAAATTTATTCCTAAATTCTTTGTCTTTAGGATCTTCAATGATCATTAAACTCTGAATTCATTATAGTAAAAGAGAGTATACTTGTTTATCTCTGTCCTTAACAATATTTTGTCAGATTTTTCGCAGCAAGGATTAACAGTATTGCTTAGAAACATGATCTGGAAATTCAACTAAAGGGTGCTAAGTGAATTTATATCCGCAAGTTATCTACTACCTGTTTTACAAATTGGTAAAGTTAGTCTCATTTCCTCAGCTTTAACCCTTTCCCACACAATAAACTTTTAGACCAGTCCAAAGTCAAAGAGCTTGCAGACGGCAATTTAAAGTTGATGAAATCTTTAAGATCTTTGTCAATTGGGTTAGAAAACCTTAATATTTTTCACAATGTTTTCCAAAGCTTTCTTCCATGGGGGCGTTTAAAAGCGTCACTGAGTGGGAATGGGTTAAACAATCTGAAGGGGAAGCAATAGAAATGAAGCTGAAACATAGACACCTTGTATTGATTAAACTAAGAAAAGCATCGGACATGTAGAAGGTTGATAGATGTTGGTAATGGTTCAAAATAATAAGAATCAGAAAAAAAAAGTATTGTTTTAAGAAGTAAAAACATATTGTGAGAAAAGTAGAATTAATATGTATCAAACTATTTCACCTTACCTATTGATTAATTTATGAAAAGTCTAGATCATGTGGTCATATATTGAATAAATATATTGTCATGGTTTGTTTGCACATACCAGCCTTATTAAGATATCCAATTGCATTACAAGGCCCTGATTGGACCAGGCATGCACACTGTTTCGGCAAATCAGAGTCCATGTTATAAAAATGAGACAAAATGTCAATTTAGAGTGGAAGGTGGATACAGACACTTTAATTGTAACCCATATTACCACCTAATAAGGCATCCTCATATGCTCAGGATAAATAGCATTTGCAGAAAGAGAGAAATTGCTTGTAACAAGCAATTTCACTTTTTCTCGCTATGTTTTCCAACTGCTTTGACACAATTTATTCTACTTTGATATATTATCAAATTATTAGGAAATCATTTGTCTTTACCCATTACCACATAATCCAGCCTTTTCACTTGATCAAGGCAAAAGGCTAAAGGAAATTTCTTGAATCATATGAACTTGTAGTTGTTTCATATAACTTCATTAAATTTGGATCATTCAAAGATTTTGTTATCTGATAAAGGCCTAGTGTTGTCTGCTAGTTCTGTGAATTTGGACCTGTCTGAAATTGTGATGTCTGGTAAAAGGTTAAAGTGTCATTTGCAAGTTCTTCAAATATGGACTAGTCTAAAGTTTGATGTCTGGTAAAGGATTTGAGTGTCACTTTCAAGTTCTTCTTGTGTCAGTTAAAAAGTTAAGTCATTTCTGTCTTAACAGCTCCGAAGAAGGATGACGAGCCTCCAGCCAAACTTTTAGATGATCTCTTCAAGAAGACTAAAGCTACGCCCTGTATATATTGGCTGCCTTTGACTGAGGAACAGGTACTGTTTGACCCATTCCCACACAGTAATGCTTTTTAAGAAAAACAATTAGGAAAATACTGTGTAAAATGAAGAAATTGCTTGAACCAAGCAATTTCTTCATTAACACCAAAATTTTTAAACCATAAAGATGAATTAATCTAAAATTTCAATAACTATAAATTGTCATCTGCAACTCCTTTCAGTTTGGACCAGTCTATAATTTTGCATTATAGATTGGGTACCAGTATATTGGGTGTAATGGGCAACTTAAGACAATCCATAAAAGGGGTCCTGCATATCTCAGTGGTTAAGGTAGAAGACATTTAATCTGAGAGAAGTCAAGTGTTTTAGGCTGATATCTTGGCCGTGCCACTGGTCACATTTGTATGTCCTTTGGCAAGGCATTTCAGAGATAGTGTTCGATTGTTGATACCTAGGAAGCACATAAATCGGTGAACTTCACTCTGATTAAACTGAAAAAATGTTCAATGTGGCCTTAAACCCAATACAAGCGAAGTGTAAATTTCTCACATGATACTCTGTTGTACAGAGATAATTCTTAACCTACTAGTAAGAAATCCTGCAGTTTTAATCAAGTTATACAGCAATCGTGCAGCTTTGGAAAACAATGTTCTCTACTCTTTTATTACTCACCTGAATACAAAGTGAAATTCTTTCATGTTAGACAACTCTGAAGTCCTTCCTCTACAAGGCGATTCTATATGAGAAATGTATCATGTCTGTCTTCAGGCTCTAGCGAAAGAGAAGGCGGGGATAGAGCGACCATTAATCAGATTACGTCCAGGTGGCGAGCGCTTTAGTCCAATCAGAGAAGTACCTTTACCAGAGATAGATAAAACTGAGTCTAGTCCACCAAGGCGGAGACGAAAATCATCTGTAAGTCTGTTTGATTGACAACTTGTTCTTGGCTATTCTTATTACTAATTATTTATGGAACAAACCTAAAGTCAGAATTCAAAAGTAATAAAAGTATACATGACTGATTTTGTCTTATTTCTCAAACAAATGACCTATTGCTGGCCCCACCCACTTTCTTCTTTTGCCCCTCCTGTTGACTCCAACAGGAAGTTCCACTTCGATTTTTAACAGCGTCGTTTTGCAAAATTTATGGCCAGTAGCATGTAACAAAAAAGTGAAATGGTTGGTTGGTGACTTGAATGTTGTAACTACAGCTTAAATAAGCTGTAGTTACAACATTTAAGTCACCAAACCAACAATAAAGGTAAACAAAAATGGTGCCAATGTCGGAGTTGATAAGCTCAGGTCTGGGCTGAATAAATAATTTGATTGGTCGGTTTATTTCTGATTGACGGCCGCGATTGGTCAGTTGACAGATAATTGCTATCAATCAAAAAATAGATTTACTCAAACAAATAATTCACTTAGACTGGAAGTGATCTTTGAACTCTGACACTAATGTTTGTAATGTTAGTGGTTTTGGGACTTGAACATTGTTTATACAGCTCATTCAAGCTACAGTACCATTTAATTTTACCCCACATCTACAAAGTAGAGAGGAATATATTGGTTTCACCATGTCTGTCTGTCCGTAACATGTTCATTTCTGTGCTGTATCTCAAGAAATAATACACCTGAAACCTTGATTACATTTAACAGTTTATAAATTTTTCAAGATACCACCTTATTCTAAATTCTTGTTGGAGTTAAGGGGCAAAGACAGAGATCTATCAATTGTCTGCTATTGCCATTTTTTTCTCTCTTCTACAACTACCCTATATTCTATAGCTGTTATAATTGTTCACAAGACAACAAAAGTTTTAACTGGTCTACAGTTATGGATGAAGGTATTTATTTGATACACACTTAATTAAACTCCTCTGTATTTCTGGTTGGAAAAAATTATTGATAGTCAAAAAATGTAAAAAAGCATTTTCTGAATTTTCCACATTGTTCTCTAAACTCTTTTCTTGAAAAGAGGGATTTTGTTGAACCTCATTGTAATTTGTGTAATATGATTTCTTTCATATTCCTTGATGTCCCATAAATGACTTTCACTTGTTTATTTGCAGGAAACAGCCAAAGACAAAAGTAAACCAGCTGAAGAAAAAAGAACAACAGAAAAAAGACGTGAGCGAAGTGGATCAGGAGGGAGAGCAAATAGGAGGAGATAGCCAATTCTTTGAAAATAATTGTATTGGAACGTTTTTAACCATTCTCAATTAATCCTGTATTTTACGTCCCTCAAGATAAGAGTTCAAGAAAATAATGCGGAAAATGATAAAATTGTTTGCTGCAAGCAATTTCTTCATTTCTCGCATTGTTTTCTACCCCAAAAGACAGTTATAATTAAAAATCCAGCAGTCCTGCAACTTCTTTCAGTTTGGACAATGTAATATGTGGGGGAATGGACTAAAATTGAGACAAAAGCTGCAGATTAGTATAATGTTAGTGGCTGTGACAAAATTTTATTTAAACTTGTCAAATTGAATGCAATTGCACACTACAATAAAACAGGTGAAATTCACAGAATACATTGCAAAATAGTACAAATTATCTCTCGCTATTTCTTATTTCTATACCCCCTCAATGATAAGATCACCATTGTCCATCTGTCTGTGAGTTGTAGACTTTAAGCAAAAAATGAACAAATTGCTCTTATTCAACACTGTTGCAGAAACTTTTCTTGTGTTGTGGGATATGGGTTCATCGCATTGATTGGCATCAGCTGGATGTAAGATCAAGGACATGCACCAAGATCACTTACTGAAGTCTCATTTCCGAAAAAGGCTGTGATTTGACATGGTGTTTCACAAACACATCTTGTTCTTGCAAAGTTACTTTGTACAATTTCTAAGAGTCTCTCAGAGATTATACAGGAAAGATTGACTGTAGAGTAGTAAATTTTAAGTCAATTAAAGCATTTTCAAACAATAATACATTGATGGAATAAAATATATTAAGAAAACATGTTGAGAAGGAAGAAACTAAATAGCATGATTTAAGCAATTTCACTTTTTCTCACTATTTTTCCTATTGTATATACTTGTTGTTTTTTAGCCTATTATTTTTACACCCCTCAAGAAAAGGCTTTGCAAAACATTGTTGACAATGCTTGAAACAAGCAATTTCCTAATTTCATTTACTTTAATTTAAATTTTGCCCATAGGCATAATCAGGCTAGAAATCAGGTGAAAATAGATTCTTTGTTAAAATGAAACAGAACTTATTGTGACATAAGATTTTTTTATGTCAAAAGCTCCAAGCTGAATAATACATTATTTTTAGACAAAAGTTCTAGAGAGTATATTTCATTTTTAGCTCACCTGAGCACAAAGTTCTCATGGTGAGCTTTTGTGATCATTGAATGTCTGTCGTGTGGCGTGGGGCGTCAACAAATGAAGTGTTTACACTCTAGAGGCCACAGTTTTGACCCAATCTTCATGAAACTTGGTCAGATTAATTATTAGGTCATAAGGATGAACCCCATTGATTAAGGGAGGGTTCTATTCGCAAACACAGGAAAAGGGGCCTTAATTAAAAATTTCTTTGTTTACATTCTGGAGGCCACAAATTTGGCTCAATTTCCATGAAACTTTGCCAGAATAATTATTAGGTCTTAAAGATGAACCCTATTGATTATATGACAATTTATTTGTTTACACTCTAGAGGACACAATTTTGGCTTAATCTTCATGAATTTTGGTCAGAATAATTGTTTGGTTATGAGGATGAACCCTTTTGATTATGAGAAGGTTCTATCGGAAAGCACCGTAAAAGGGGCCTTAATGCCAAATTCTTTGTTTGCACTCTTAGAGGCAACAATTTAGGCTTTATCTTCATGAAATTAGGCCAGAATAATTAAGGCCAGAATAATTATTAGGGCATAAGGATGAACCCTATTGATTATGGGAAGGTGCTTTGGAAAACACAGGAAAAGTGGCCTTCATGACAATTTCTTTGTTTACTTTCTAGAGGACACAATTTTGGCTCAATCTTTATGAAAATTGGCCAGAATAATTGTTACGTGACAAAGATGAAGCCTGTTGATTATAGGAAGGTTCTTATGGAAAACACAGGAAAAGGGGCCCTAATGACAATTTCTTATATAGAAATAAAGGATTTTTGAAACAACATCTCCTCCCGAAACACAGGGCTGATTTCAACCAAAGAATTGTAATCAGTTGATAGCTCTGGTTGCTATGACAACAAGGGTAAATTGCTATGACAACAAGAGTAAAACTGAAAAAAAAACATCCCCTTCTGACCAAGAAGATGAAGAATCTTGAATTTTGCATGAAGCATCAGTACATTGACCTCTTTCAGAATTGATAAAATTTCAGAGCCACAGGGTGATTGGAAA
Organism: Fragum fragum; assembly: GCA_946902895.1. Lineage (NCBI taxonomy): Eukaryota > Metazoa > Mollusca > Bivalvia > Cardiida > Cardiidae > Fragum > Fragum fragum. The sequence goes on from OX336373.1 coordinate 23,937,773, forward strand.
TAAAGAAGGCAACAATTTCAAAACTATTTGGCCAATTTAAACCAAATTGGGCAGAAATACATTAGTACGTTAATAATTACTAAAAAAATTTAAATCTGTTGAAAGTATTGGATGGCATGGAAACATAAGTTGAGTTTAGTTAATGTTAAAAGAGGTCTTCTCCCGACCCAGTTTGTATAAGGCCTTGAAGAAAAAGAGAGCCTTATCTCAGGTGAGCACCAGGGCCACTGGCCTTCTTGTTTTAATTAGCAGACAATTCAGGTGAGCAATCTAGGACCATCATGGTCCTCTTGTTATATAGATTTATCCATAATTACTCTGAAGTTAGTGTGTCTGATCCTAAAGCTTTCCATTACCAGACAGCAAAATTTTAGACTGGTCAAAATTGAAATGAGTTGCAGACGATAATTTAAAGTTTATGAAATTGTTTTTTATTTTTTTAATCTTTCTGTATAGAAAACATTGTGTAAAATGAAGAAATTGCTTGTAACAAGCAATTTCTTCATTTTACACAATGTTTTCCCAATTCTTTTTTTCGTAGGGGGCATTTAAAAGCGTGTGGGAATGGGTTAATATTTAAAAGTTTTACTTTTAAGAGTCCTGATATAGAAAAAGGTAGCAAACAGTACATGTATTGCACATGAAATCAATATTTGAAAATATTTTGATTCATGTTATGCCCTCAATTGAGAAATCTCTAGACAGGCCCACTGTACTCTGACGATTTGGTTTGTTGGAGATAGGAAGATAATTTGCAAAATATAGGGTCGGTGATATGAATCAAAAAGTAAACCATTGGTGGTCAAACTGAGCTTTATAGTCAAGGATTGTACGATCTGTAGTTGTGAGTTTTAATCCATTAAACCACAAAATTTTCGACTGGTCCTAATTGATAAAAGTTACCTGAAACAATTGAAAGTCTATGAAACTTTAGATATTTTGACTTTTGGGGTAGAAAACCATCCCAGAAAAATGAGAAATTGCTCGCCAAAAGCAATTTCTTCATTTTACACAATGTTTCCCAATTGTTTTCTTAACCCTTTCTTGTACAATCGCTTGTTTTACGCCCCTGTGGTTTTATACTTGAGAAAATATTGTGGGAAAAGAAGAAATTGCTTGTAACAAGCAATTTCTTCTTTTTTCCACAATATTTTCTACCCTACTGAATGGATATTTTTCAAATTAAATCTACTCTAAATTTTCGTCTTCAAAACCTTTGAATTTGAACTAGTCTAATATTTTGATAAACAGGAAAGGGTTATGAGGCATCAAAAAGTGTGATTTTGTGGGAATGGGTCAAGTCATCTACTACCTAAAATGGTTTATATAAACTTCATAGGTCTACATTGCATGTCTGATCTGAATTAATCCATTTCCACTCAATCCCTCCTTTTTACGCCCCTCAACGAAAAAACTTTGAAAACATTGTTGAAAATGAAGAAATTGCTTGGATCAAGCAATTTCTTCATTATCCACAATGTTTTCTATCCAAAAAGACGAAAAAATTTAAAATTCCATCAACTTGAAATTGTCGTCTGCAGCTCCTTTCACTTTGGAGTGGTCTAAAATTCCACTGTTGGAACGGGTTAAGGATTTGATTGGTCAATCAAATCTATCGATTTACTACAGCTGTATGTTAATTTATTTCTTTCCACCATATCTCATTTGCAGAAAAAATAAGGTGACTGGCCACAAGGTACCTTTCTCTAGATAATACTTAATGGCCACAGTATTATGTTTTCAAAATTGTGTGTGTGTTTGTAAATAGACATATCTTTATCATATTTTACTGATATTATTTTCACCATTCATAGATAATGAATAAAGCGGTCAATTGTATACAGCTTTCTTTTTGCTTTTCTCTCCAAACAAAATCTAAAACCTGCTTTACCTATCAACCACTTCCCAAACACAACCATGCCTGTTGGTGCCTCAAACAAAAAAAGGCTTTATAAAACGTGGAAAATGAAGAAATTGCTTGCTACTATCAATTTCTCCATTATCCACAATGTTTCCTACCTCCAGAGATAAAATGCATTGAAATTTTCATCAACTTTGAAATGCCGTCTGCCTTTTCTTTTATTTTGACGAGTCTAAAGCTATGTCATTTGCTAATGGGTTTATATCAGAAGAAATTGATATTGACTTTGGGTGTCTGTGTAATGCCTTGATAAAAGTCTGAGCTTCTGTTGGAGTTGTATTTCTAGTTTACCTGCTGACAGGAATAAATATGGGGAATTTGAAAAAGTTTGGAGCAGGTAGTAGCCCTCATAAAACAGTCACACAAAAGTATATACAGTGTAATACAGTTTATGTTTACAGCTTATGAGATATACTTCTTAAAACGATTGCTACACTGTCCTGTCTCTTTATGCCCTTCAAGAAAAAAGCTTTTGACAAGATTTTGGAAAATGAAGGCATTACTTGTTTAAAGCAAATCCTACATTACCCACAATGTTTTCTACCCTAGAAGACAAAGAATTCTAAAATAGTATCTGCTTTCATTCTGATTTCTGAATTTTTGCACAATGTTTTCCCAATAGTTTTTCTTGGGTTGTCCAAAAGCATTGTTGTGTGGGAATGTGTTAAGAAGGCAATTGAAATCCATGATTGTGTAGGATTTTTCTGTGATCAGAAATAAATCACGGCACAAAAAAACTAAAAAAACCAACTAAGGTCTATCAAAGTACCTTTTAGACAGATGAACTACTGGTTGTTTGTTTGTTTTTTACACAAGAAATAAACTTAATAATTCTGAGGTTAAAGACATTTTTAGCTCGGCTGTTTTCGGAGAAAACCTGAGGTATTGTGATCACCTTGGCGTTGGTGTGACAAATTTTAACCTTGGTCATATCTCTATTGTTATTGAAGATATCCTCATGAAACTTGGCATGTATATTGACCATCACAAGAGCTATCTAGACTATTAAGGGGGATAACTCTAAAAGCGTTTTTGTAAGAGTTATGCCCATTTTTCGACTTAGAATTTTTGCATTATCCAGCACCTGCAGCCGAGCGTTGGCACCCGTGGGCTGTGCTGTTGTTTTCCTTTTATATGAACTTCTAGATAGAATTACATTCCTTTTTTCCTTTAACCCTTTGAATTAATACATAACAAATATAGCGCAATTATTAGTTAATTTCTCCAATGTGTGTCAAGGTAACTAGTGAGAGCCTACACTCTTGACGAATTTCTGTATGGAATACAATTTATGATCATACGCTGGTAAATTGTTAAAAGGAAAGCAATCGTATTTAATTAGTTCAAAGTCAATACATGATGCAAAGCAAAAGCCTTTGACCGGATAAAGTTCTAGGAGAAAAGTTAAATAGAATTGTCGCAAAGCAGACCTGATAACCTGACTCAAGCAGCACAGTTGACCTACGTTAACCAAAACAAGTGGGCGCCTCCTTTGGTCATGGATAACATGTATAAAATATCAATGTCCCATGTAAAATGGCCTTTCATTTAGAGCACTTAAATGGTTTTTAATAAAAGTTTAATTGTGACCTTGACCTATGGGACCCAAAAAACGATAGGGCACTTCCTTTGATCACTGGCAACGACTGTTTGAAGTTCTAAGGTTGTAGGTCAATTGGTTCTTGAGTTAGAGCATTGAATCAAAAAGTCTATATATTGACAAAGATGGATAGACATGGTGAAACTAATATGCTCCTTTTTACCTCGAAGGTGGGGGTATAATTGACCATTCGCTGGTCCCACTGACTCTCTAGGACCCTCCCATGAACTCCACCAGGAAGTCTCGCTTCGATTTTTACGGCGTTATTTTGCAAAATTTATGGCCAGTAGTATGTAACAAATGTAACAAAAAAGGAAATGGTTGGCTGGTGACCTTAACGTCGTAACTACAGCTTGAATAAGCTGTAGTTGCAACGATTAAGTCGCCAAACTAACACTGAAATGTCGCAGTTGAAAGCTCAGGTAAGGGCTGCACGAATAAATGAATGGATTTGTCGGTTGATTCCTTCATTTGTCACAGATTACCTAGGTTTTATGACTTTGAAAGTACTAGAATGCCTATCGCATCAACCTCATCAATGTAAGAAATTATATAGACTCACACACTAATGCATCAACAAACTATGCACATGGATACACAACTTGTCAACTATGTCTTGCTCACTGCACATGAATTGTCTGCTTCTTCTTTGAGTTTGGACCAGTCTAAAAGTTTGTTGTCTGGACATGGTTAAATAATATCCTTTGATCATAAAGGTGCAAAAAATCTTCTGCGTGGGTTAAAGACATGTAGTGATAAGATATAAATGGATAACCATCAACTGATAATAGAATGTGTGGAAACATGTCTTATTACGAGAATACTTAACTTTATGAAGTTGAATAGTATAACTATTGTCTACAATAGGTTATAGTAAAAACATTAAGTTGTCAGAGAAAAAAAATAATAATTAATATAATAAATAAATGAAAAAAAATGTTCAAAATATTTGGCCGTGTTAAAATTTCATATCCTATTTAAATGAATGATTGCTTTTACGTCGCCAGGTAAAAAGAATGTGGAAAACATTGTGGAGAATGAAGAAACTGCTATTTCATCGTCATAACGTTATAACACCACATAATATTTATGTTTCAAGCAAAAAAAAAAAAAAAAAAAAAAACATTTTAGAGTATTAGTAAGAATCCAATTTCGTTAGAGCGAAAAGTACGGGTAGTTAGAAATGAAAGAAAATCGGAAACTAATCATCTTCCAAGATTCAAAGTTCGTGTCTAAGTTTTAAAAAAAAGACGTAGAGTCGTTTTCTTTGATTTCTTTGTCGTGAAGTTATCTCGAGTTTCCTTGCAGCGATAAGGTAGTAATATATCTGATTATCTATCTCTTCAACAGATTATCAGAAAGATGAATATGCTTTCGAAGCCCCTTTTGTCCGACGGTGGATTTGTATTATTTACAGAAATTATTATTTCACGGCACCAAAGACGGCGAAATTAATGGGAAAAAAAACCCAAAAACATCCATTCCCTTATTTTGGTAAGAAGTAGAATTCCATCTATAAGTTTATGGATATTTTTCTTGTGCTTTTAAAAGCAGAGCTAATGTTTTTCCGATTCTAGACAGATATGAAATAGCATAACAATATGATACTTGAGTAATATCCGGACTTGTTTATATTCGGATATTGTGAACTCCGTGTATCCTTCACGCTATCTATCTTTCCGCCGGTCAAATAAACAATAACATAATATGAAAATAAAATTTGAGTTCCTTATAGACATATGTGCAGTCTAATCTTAGTCTACACCACCTGCTTGTCTCTTAAACCAGAGTTGCTTATAAAATGGATTTTCAAAATAATTTATCAACCTAAAATTAGTGCACCCAGTGCTGTCAGTCCTTTGATTTCAATGCAGTTCTGTGGAGGATTTATATTCAGCTTGACAAGGGTTAAGAAGTTTGATCTCAAGATATGAAAATAGCCTGGATGTCGTACAAAAATTTATTACTCTCTTAGAAGCACATTACATTTAAAAGGAAGGCACTATTGTAATATGAGTAACATTCAAATGATATATCTGTAATATGAAAAGTGTAAAATAAATTGACTAAAATAAAATGATTTCACTAAAACTTGAAAAGGAAACTTTACAAACATTTGACTACTGTAGGATACATAAATCAATGATAACCCATTCCTGCTTTTTGAGAAAGTTTTTGAAAACAAATGAGGAAAAATGAAGAAATTATTTGCTTCTCACAATTTTTTCTACCAGAAAAGACAAAGACGTCAAAATTCAAACTTTAGGTTCTCTAAATTTGGAACAGTCTTAAAAATTTCATCCAGTAATGGGATAATAGAAATTAATGAATCAGTATTTGGAACTATAACAAATTCATCTATGCTGAAAACAGTTTTATACACTTGCTTTGCTCCTACCACTGAAGTTTCATCTACAATATTTCTCTTAATAAAACCCTCTCACTTTCAATATCAACTGTACTGTCTTGCATTTGGACGGGCTTAAGAAATTGAAAGGGAAAGGTGAAATTACTTAAAACAAGTTAATTCTCTTAACCCTTTCCTGTTTCTTGAAACCATACAATGTGGTAGAAAATATTGTGGTAAAGGGAGAAATTGCTTGTTTCAAGCAATTTCTTCTTTTTCTACAATGTTTTCTCAAATATAAAAGCGCAGCAACGTAAAAACCTGGGTTTGTACAGGAAAGGGTTAAAAGTCTTTTTATCAAAGTTTCTACCCTATTTGGCTTTTATCTGTAGATATAGTAAAATATTTAAGTGTTGCCTGCAAATTCTTTACATTTGGACCAGTCTATATTTTATCATCTGGTAAAGGGTTGATAGAAAATCCATTTGTCTTGAGCATTAACTTGCTGCAACACAACAAAATTTAGACTGGTCCAAAATGAAAGAAGTTGTAGACAAAATTTTCAAGTTGATGGAATTCAAGAAATCTTCGCTTTGCTTTTTAGAATAGAAAACAGAATGGATAAAGAAGAAATTGCTTGTGACAAGAAATTTCTCCATTGTCCATACTGTTTTTCTAATTATTTTTCCTTGGGGTCCTGAAAAAGCAGAAATAAGTGAGAATGGTTAACTCACTACATATCAACTGATTGTATTAAGCGTAATTTTAAGACCTTTATGACGCTGTCATCCTCTTTCTAATAAATGATATGGTAATATTATTAATTCAAATTATACCAAGTTTACTGTTTTAATCCAATCCAAATTCTTTTTCATGACCTTTAATAGTAAAGTTTGGAAAACTTTTTGGAAAACAATGGAATTACTTGTAATCAATAATTTCTGTGTTTCCCACAATGTTCTCTACCCTGAAAGATAAAGATTTTAAAATTCTATCAACTGGAAATCCTCTTCGGATGCATTGCAAATCTTAAACTTTGTGGTCTGGCTCTAGTGATAATTGAACAGGTGAAAAAGAATAACTACCTAGAAGGGACTTCATATGTGTAATAAAAATGTCTTTCCTTGCAGTAATGCCCTAGTTCCTTGTAATAAAAGCATCATAAGAATGATATCAGGAAAAATGTAAATAGTGGAAAAGGACATTTATTTTTCAATGTGCATACAATTTGAAAAGTCATCTGAAACTTATCTTAATTTGGACCAATTTTTCAAATGGGTACAGCTGTTGAATTTTGATTGGTCAAATGCTACACAGCTGACTCAATTCTATATGCTGTATTCAAACTGTACTGGCTTGAATGTCTTGACCCATGCCTGGAACCATAATCATAATTAGATAAACTTTCAATTGAGTCTTTTCTTGTCATAGACTGGGTACCCTGGGACTCTGTATCTGGGTCAGGCACCATAGAATGAAAAAAGTTCCTCACTACAAAGCTTTTATCTGATTCATTAAGTGAACTTCCATCAGCGTCTATTCTGCGCTTTTCTTTCTTTTCTTCAAAGTATTCATTTTTATGGAATTCTTTTTTCTTTTTATGTTTGGGTTTGCTTATTGTTTCTGTTTTGTCTGGATCAGTGCACAACAAAGGTTCGCCTTTTTTATGTCGACGATATAAACAACATGCAATGAGAATGATGATTAAAATAACTAAAACTATTGCTGCAATGACACCAATAATCACTTCTATTTGAACAGCACTTTGACTTGCACCAAGCTTTCCGCAAGAATCATTTAACACATTATCAGGTAACATGTATATTTCTCTATACATTAATGTTGTTGGCGTTGAACATGTAGGTTTACGACAGCCGCTGTTTCCATTGTATGAAGACATGATGTTGATGTTGCATCCAATTATCGTCGAAGACCTTGGATACTGCAACCAGTCACGAAAATGTTTTATTAAACAGTCACAATGCCAAGGATTGTTCTCAATTTTTAGTTTTGTCATGAAATTAGCCTGTTCCAACAGTCGGCTTGGAAGATATTCTAAACGATTATATGACAAATCAAGTTGTTGTAAGGTGGAAACTTTTGCAAAATGTTGATCTTGAAGCCGTTTTAGGCCACAGAAGGACATATTAATGTCACGAATTGTTTGGAGGTCATTGAATAAATTCAAAGGTAAAACAGACAGTCCTCTATTGCCATTCAGTTTTAGACTGTACAAATTTTTTCCTATTGGTTTAAAGACTCTTTCAGGAAAACTCACCAGATTGTTTTCTGATAGATGAAGATATCGGACAGAACCCATTCCTCGAAAGGCATCTGGATGAAGTTGGTTGATTCTGTTTTGTGTTAGATCAAGAGTATCGAGGCTCAATCCTTTGAATTGATCCTGACTGATGACAGGCAGACTATTACCGTATAAAGTAAGATTGCGTATGTTTCTCAAGCTGCTGAATGAGTCTGGGGGAGGTAGAGCATAAAGTTGATTGTTGGACAAATCCATGTTGACTAGAGTGGTAAGTTGGGCAAACACGTCTGTTTCAATGGTTGTTATCATGCAGTTACTGACATGGAGTGACTGCAGATTTTGTAATCCCTGAAACATACCAGACTTGAGCTTACCGAGTCTGTTTCCATCAAGAGTTAGCGCCTGAAGGTTGGTTTGAGCTGTAAACACATTGCTTGGAAAGTTATTTGTATATTGGTTATATCCCAGATTTAATTCTTGTAGAGACGTCAATGGTTTAAAGATGTTTTGAGGTAAATAGGCAAGTCTGTTTCTAGATAGGAGCAACTCTTGCAAGTTTTCTAACCCTAAGAAAGCACCTTCACCTATGGCACGAATTCTGTTGTCGCTTAAGTCAAGTTTTCTTAAGCTTAAAGCGATTTCAGCAAAGGCATTGTCAAAAAGTTCATCTAGGTATCCACGTGTGATGACCAAATTGTTTATCTGTTTTGATGGAAGCTGGGAAAAGTCAGATTGTACAATTTTGGAAAATGAGCCTTGCTCTATAATGAGCGTGATTGTTCCAGGCTGCACACTTTTTGTGATGGATTCCAAGCTGCCTATATTTTGACATTTCGTCTCTTTGGATGGAAAGTCACAAACACATGAAAGTGGACAGCTTTCTACTAAAATGGGTAGTATTGTCACTATGGCAACAAGGAGATGCATCAAACCACCCATGTCTCTATCTCCTGGAAAAAAAAGATATAGATTTAATGAACTGTATGGGTTCAGAGTGATCCATTTAAAACATCACAAGATGATAATATTTAAGAATGTTGAAATGTGACTAGTAATCAGTAATTAGACAAATTTATGAGATTTCTACAGTACAATCATCATCATTTGACCTTAACCCTTTCCTGTTTTTTGAAATTTTAGACTAGTCCAAATTGAAAGAGGTTGCAGACGACAATGAAAACTGGATGCTATTTGAAATGAAACCATCCTATATGGTAGAAAATATTGTGGAAAAAGAAGAAATTGCTTGTTACAAGCAATTTATTCTTTTTCCACAATGTTTTCTCGAGTATAAAATCACAGGAACGTAAAATCCCATATTTGAACGGGAAAGGGTTAATATACACCACTGTATTGTAGGAATATGGGCCTTATTGGATAATGTCTTGTGAATGCAATCCCTGCTACATCATTCTATGTAAAATTGAATAAAACATACAAAGAATCTTGGCTAGAAATTCGAACACCTTTATCCCTATGTTAAAATTGCAGCCATGCAGCAGCTTAAACTGGAAAAACAGCACTCTTATGCATAATATATTAACCCATCACCAGACAGCAAAATTTAGACTGGTACAAATTGAAAGGAGTTGCAGACAACTACCCGGTATTTAAAGTTTAATGATTTTTAGTTCCACTTCCTGAAAGCCAACAACCCATTGTCATGCATCTGTCTGTGTGTGCATATGTCTGTCAGTAAACTTTTAATTTAAAAATCTTCTCAGAAAGTACAGAATTCCACCAAGTTTCACAGAAATGATCCTATGGTGACCTTTTATCAGATTCCTTCAAAGAATTTTGATTGGATAAAAAACATGGCCTTAATGGGCGGGGCTAATTTCCATATATGGTGAAAACTTTAAAAATCACCTTCTCAGAAACCAATTGATGGATTTCAACCAAATTTCTTCTGAAAATTAATGTTATGAATTTTTGTCTGCAAATCCTTTGAAAGTTGACAGGTATAAAATTTTGCAAAACAGGAAGGGGTTAAGGCAAGAAAAGTATTTTTATCAAGCATTTTGAACATATTTGTTTGATTTGTTAAAAGCCTTTGAAGGATAGTAAAAATGTTGAATTTATGTTTTATTAATTTATCTTAACCGTTAGTGGGGACGCTGCATGACTCGGTGGATAGGGCGACAGTCTCATAATCTGAGAGTAGTAGACGGTTGAAGGTTTGAATCCCAGATTTACCGCTGGTTATGCAGGTATGTCCTTAGGCAAGACATACCCACAGCCCTGGCTCAGCCCAGTCCTGGTGATACCCAGGGAGAACATGAATAAGTAAACTTCACCATGACATCGACGTAAGATTGTTCAAAGGGGCATTAATATCCATTCAGATCTCCCTGGCTCCTGAGAAGTTATCTTCATAAGATAATATAGTGTGCAAAATATATTTTAGCCAACAAAATTCATGACTGAGTCTTTAACCCATTACCACATGAGTCACATTTAACTGGTCCAAATTGAAAGAAGTTGCAGACGACAATTTCACGTTGATTAAATTATTAAATTCTATGTCTTTTTGGACAGAAAACATTGTGAATAATGAAGAAATTGCTTGTAACAAGCAATTTCTTCATTTTCCACGATGTTTTCCAAGGCCTTTTTCTTGAGGAGTATCAAAAAGCATCACTGTGTGGGAATGAGTTAAAATCAAAGTAGCAGAACCTAATTGACAACATTTTGTAAGATAACAGTCTTTTCTACCCTAAAAGTAGTTACAGTATGTTTGATTGCACCAGCCAAACCTGACAAGATAAAATACCTAGATAAGTTACTAGACAACTTACCCCCTGAGGCTAGATAGAGTGTAACAAATTTTAACCCATTTTACTACTGAAACCCAAGGACCAAAAACCCTGAAAAAGTGTTTACCAGGTGATAAAACTGTAATATCAGTTCCAAAATGAAAGATGTAGCAGACAATATTTTCAAGTGTGTTAAGTGAATAATAAAGTATCATACCTGGCAAAAATCTTGCCATATCCATAGAGCAGTGGTAGTGAGTCATACCCTCAATGATGAGACCCAGGGTTAAATCCACATAGCTGCAAATATCCTTTCTGACATTTATCTCTCACCAATAGTTGTAAACATAAGTAGGATGAGCAGTTGGAGGCTTGGAAAGGATGTAGTGGTAGTACTGGTGTGAGAAATACCAGGAATGGATGGTTAGGTACTCCAGCCACCACTATATGACTGAATTACAGTTAAAACAGTTGTTAAACCCTATTCAAACAAACAGAAATTAGAAAAAAATCTTTGTAAGAAAAAGGATTAATTGTGTGTTGTAAGCTATTTTTTCCCACACTGTTATCTGTAAATGATTATGATTGAATAGGGTTTAATGCCGCTTTTAACAATATTTCAGTCATATCGCAGCAGCTGGAGCACCAATCAATGGATTCCTGGTATTTCTCACAACAGTACTACCACTACATCCTTTCCTAGCCTCCAGCTGCTATCCCACTTAGGTTTACGATTATCCAACCATTTGTGAGAGACAAATGTCGGAAAGATTATGTGCCGCCACCGGGGATCGAACCCATGACATCCCATGATTGAAGATAAGGAGTCTGATGGACTACCGACTCCGCTATGATGGTGGCCTGTTAAAACAATTTATTTCAGGTTCATGAAAACAAATCATTATGTTCAAAAGGATAAAGTATGATAGAATAAGATGCAAATATAATTATATTACGGTCATGGCAGTACCCAAGATTTTCCCCCCACACACACATACACACACAAAACAAAACAAAATAAAAAAAACAAACAAATTAAGTCTTAAAAAATTCAAGAGAATTACAGTGTCAAAGTAAAATGGGCCTTATTGCATTGATAATGATAAAGATTTGAAAGAAAGGCAACAAGCTGTTACAGTGATCTTTGAATACTCAAAGTCTAGGCCTAAAGAAAATTTTCAACCTTGAATGAACAAATAATTTTGAGGAATTTTCTTTTAACCCATTCCCACACAGTGACGCTTTTTGATGCCCCTTTCCTTTTTCTACCCAGAAAGAGGGAAAAATCTAAAATTTCATAAACTTTAAATTGTCATCTGCACCTTCTTTCAATTTGGACCCGTCTCAAATTTTGCCGTCTGGTAATGGGTTAACTGATTACTGGAAACAAAACTTAAGACACCGAATTGAAAGAAGTTGCAGACAACATTTTTTAATTGAATAAATTTTAAAAAATCTTGGAAATTTGGGTGAGAAAACATTGTGGATAATGAAGAAATTGCTTGTATCAAGCAGTTTCTTGGTTTTCCACAATGTTTTCCCAAGCTTTATTCTTTAGGGGCCCTAAAAAAGTTATTATGTGGGAATGGGTAACACCATTACCCAAAGCAAAATTTAGACTAGTCAAAATTCAAGTACCGGTAGATTGTAGGCTACACTGAATTGAAAAACCTGCCAAACTTGGTAGAAAAATTATGTAAAAGGAGAAATCGCTCTGAGCAAGCAATTCATGTGTTTTTTTTACATTTTTTCATAAATAGTTTTCATTTCATAGCATTCATCAATTGAAAGTCACAATTTTGTCATAAAGGGTTAAGATTTTATTGAATACTTTTGTGTATTTCAAATAAAACAGAGCACAGAATAAAGGGAATTTGTTAAATCTAAAACTAACAGGAACAGAGTTTGTGACCCAATTCTCATATAATTGTATATCTATTTTTCAATTAATGAATTTACCTGTGAAAAACAAGTGGTGTTTCCCTTAGAAGTTCACATTGGATGAGCTCCTAAAAATAGCTGTGGTTAGTAATTACATATCACAACATTTACTCCAGCAGTGTGAACTAAATCCCATCTAATCTTGTTTTCTTTAATCAGCCATTTTGTCCTTGTTTACTTGTTCACTAACCCAATTTAAAAATAGAACAATCACTAAACAAAAGGCAAAAATCACTCAAGACGTATTTACACAAATTTTTAAAATTCCATAGTTGACTACCCCATCCTGTCGATTAATTCATATGTAGTAAATATGGAGCTATATGAAAGAGAGTACACAAACACACACATTTGCACCTATATTTAGTGTATTCAACTGTCACACTCACCTGTACAGGTAAAAATCAATACACATACCTTTAATGTTGCCTGTTATTAAAGGTGTACTGTCATCCTTTCAGGTACAAGGCAGCAAACTGTGTTCGTGTAAGGAATGTTGGAAAACTGTTTCTATTTGAGTTTCATATATTCAGGTATATATTGAACTGTTTTCTTAGGTTTTGTCACTTCTCTTCAATAAACAAGCTGCATTTTTACATGACAGGGCAAATATTTATGTTGCAAGCTCTAATAGTATACTTGACTTGTTTACATACAAAAAAAGTTATATATAGATTTTATATAAAATCACAACATTGGCAACTGTTCTTATAACCTATTAGCATGTATAAGTTACTTATAAAATTTTCTATGTATATAAGCTAAAACTTTTTAGCCTGCAACCTGTTAGAAAAGATGCAAGTTGGTAATTGCCATTGAAGTATACTCAAAATGGAGTGATTTTGTTCAGTTGCTAGACTCAAACTTCTTGATAATCATTATTAATTTCTCCTTTTCTCCCAGTGTTTCCTACAAATTGCCTTAAAATGGAGGATTGTGTGGTAACAGGTTAACCCGTTCCAACACAATCCACCTTTTTACACACCTCAAGAAAAAGCTTTGGAAAATGAAAAATTGCATGTTACAAGCAATTTCTTCATGATCAAGAATGTTTTCTATCCTTAAAGATGAAAAAAATCAAACTTCCATCAACCTTAACCCCTTTCCACACAGTGCTGCTTTTTGACGCCTCTCAAGAAAAACAATTGGGAAAACATTGTGTAAAATGAAGAAATCGTCTGCAACTTCTTTCAATTTGGACTAGTCTAAAATTTTGCCATCTGGTAATGGGTTAAAGTGTTGTCTGCAGCTTCTTTGAATTTCGACCGGTTCAAAAATCTGTTGTGTTGGAATGGGTAAAGATTTGTAAAAGGAAGGACCTTCATTGATGACTTTCATCTGCATTTTCCTCAGAATGAAATAAAACTGTGACTTCTCAACTATTAGTTGAATCTTGACATTTGTTTACTCTTGCTTACAACATTTACATAAAGTGTTTCTTGAAATTGAACATGAAACCATCATTTCACCTATTTATCATGTCTTCATCTGGAGCATAATAGTGGATATATGTATAAGGAAGAAGACTTAACTCATGCTTGTTTTTCAAAATTTTATTCCTGTCCAATTTGAAAGAAGTTGTAGACGACAATTAAAAGTGACTGCCATTCGAAAAGTAGCCAACATACAGGCAATTTCTTTTTTCCCACAATATTTTCTCAAATATAATATCACTAGGATTTAAAAAAGGATTGTGCAGGATTGTTAACCCACTCCAACACAGTCCCTTCTTTTTACACCCGTCAAGAAAAAAAGGTCTGGAAAACATCGTTGAAAACGTAGAAATTACTTGTATCAAGCAACTTCTTCAATATTCTCTCTGTTTTCTATGCAAAAATAATAATAGAAAATATGACCACACCACATATCCTTTCTGACATTTTTGTCTCACCAATAGGTGGATAATCGTAAACCTAAGTGAGAAAGCAGCTGGAGGCTAGGAAAGGATGTAACAGTGGTACTGGTGCTAGATATGCCAGGAATCTGTTTTTAGGTGCTCCAGCCTTCGCAATATGACAGAAAAATTGTTAAAGGCGATATTAAACACTATTCAAACAAACAAATAATTTATGTGTGCACATTCTAACACAACTGAAATTGGACTTTTGACCCTAATGCTACAGTGCAAGTTATAAGCTTTAATTGCATGGTTCGATTCCTTTTTCATTCAGAACGCATAAGTTTATATTTCTGTTCTATGCCCCAACCAACATATGAAAGAGGGTACTGAAACCTGCAAAAATAAGGAAAAGTGGCCACTCTTATTTCTATTGTTGTTATATAATATCTTTTTGATTCTCAGATTTTGAGACCATTTAAAAATTTATATTATGGTATTATTCAGAGTTATCATAATGCATTCAGCCATTATTTTTTGCATTCCTAAATATTTTCCAGAAATGTTTTCTAAATCCATTTTGTGGGATGTCAAAAGCTGTTTTCTATGGCAAAGAGTCAGTATGAAAGGAAAAGATACAATGTTTTCATTACATTTAAAGATTCTATGGTTGACTGATTTGAGGTGGGGCTTCAGGACCATTACTAATCCTCTCTCTTTTTTAGCTCATATCAGACGGTAAAATTATAGACTGTTCCAAATTCAAAGGAGTTGCAGGCGACAATTAAAGATTTATGAAATTCAAGATTTTTTCAACTTTCTGGTTGGAAAACCCTGTGGAAAACTAGGAGCATATATGTGCAGGCCGATCTTTGTCTATACATCCTGCCACTACATGTTCTAGGTTCACCATGATAAGCTTTAACCCTTTCCTGTACAATCACCAGTTTTTAACCCTTTCCCGTTTTGGAAATTTTAGACTAGTCCAAATTGAAAGAGGTTGCAGACGACAATGAAAACTGGATGCCATTAGAAATGAAACCATCCTATATGGTAGAAAATATTGTGGAAAAAGGAGAAATTGCTTGTTACAAGCAATTTCTTCTTTTTCCACAATGTTTTCTTGAGTATAAAATCACAGGAATGTAAAACCCCGTATTTGAACGGGAAAGCGTTAAGGCCTCGTGATTTGCTACTTCAGAAAACATTGTGGGAAAAGAAGAAATTGCTTGTAACAAGCAATGTCTTCTTTTTCCACAATATTTTCTACCCTACTGAATGGTTATTTTTCAAATTAAATCCACTATAAATTTTCGCCTGCAAAACCTTTGAATTTGGACAGGTCCCAAAAAATTTCAAAAAACAGGAAAGGGCTAAGATTTGTTGTAAGGTAATATAATTTGGATATTATTATGAGGTGTGTATAAAAGCATAGATTATGAAGATTCGATACTTTTTTGTATAGACCTATTTTGCGTGTAAGCATACAAAATAACTGTGCTTAAAATTTTATACATGGAGGTATGAACAATTTTTTTGACCAATCAGAACCCCCGTTTTTGATAGACAAAACTTAAATCGAATTATAAACCTTTAATTTTTGTCTGCAAGTCCTTTCAATTTGGACCAGTCTAAAGTAATGGAATAATGTACATGTACTTGTATACTACATACTACATTTAAGCAAACAGCAATGAAGGGCCTCATCATGTTGGCCAGAATAATACATGTACTATGTCAATTTGGTTTAAAAACCTGATATCTATCATATAAACAAGAAGTAGTTATATGGTTTCTGAACTAATCCAACTACTTATACCAACATTTTACCCTCCTGTTACTTCTTATTTGCAATTAATGTGTTGATGTTGAAGGTGGTAGGTGATATTTTGGAATATATAAATTTACCAAGTAAGCAAATGAATTTGTTTCATTTTTTATATGAGCTTGTGAATGACGTAATATCAGCAATTGTTTAACCCATTCCCACACAGTGGTGCTTTTTGAAGCCCGTCATTGGGAAAACATTGTGTAAAATGAAAAAATTGCTTATAACAAGCCATTTCTTCATTTAACATATTTTTTTCTACCCAGAAAGTTGAAAAATTCTAAAATTTCATAAACTTTAATTGTCGTCTGCAACTCCTTTCAATTTGGACTAGTCTAGATTTCTGTTGTGTTGGAATGGATTAACCCATTCCCACACAAAAAGATTTTAGAAGCCCCCAAGAAATAAAGCTTTAGAAAACATAGTGGAAAAATGAATAAATTGCTTGTTGTAAGCAATTTCTTCATTTTTCACAATGTTTTCTACCCAGAATGTTGAAAAAATCTAAAATTTCATCGACTTAAAAATGTCGTCTGCTACTCCTTTGAATTTGGACCAGTCTCAAATTTTGCTGTCTGGTAATGGGTTAAGTGATAGTCACTAATATTAGAAACTATCTTTGTGTAAGCACGTCTCACTTTCTGAAAGGCAGGACAAACAAAGATTGTCCTATCATATGATTAGTATGATAGATATGGGAATTTCTTTTAAAACCAAATTAACAAGAGCCATGTTGAACACGGCCATCCCCTGCCATAAAAGCTTGATAGTAAACTAAAGTCTGTTAGACTAAGGCTTCTTGTGCACTGCATTTCTTCTCAATGAGTTCGATAATAGCTATTATACTTTCAGAGATATGCTCTGGACAAAATCTAAGTGTTAAAAACAACAAAGGGCAATAACTCCAAAATTATGCAAGCAAGAGTTGTGGGTCTTGTGCACTCCACTTCTCCTCAACGAGATTTATCCAACTATGAAGTTTCAAGTTAATAGCTACTATACTTTCAGAGATGGGCTCCTGACAAAATCTTGGTCTTGAAAGCAACAAAGGGCAATATTTCCAAAATTATTCAAGCAAGAGTTGTGGTTCTTGTGCACTGCACTTTTCCTCAATGAGATCTATACTCCTGTAAAGTTTCAAGTTGATATCATTTATACTTTAGGAGAAATGCACTGGACAAGATTAGTGACGGAATGACAGACTGAGACCATTTCTATATCCCCTTCGTCATAGACAATATCACTTACATCATAGACGTTTGCTGCTATTGCCAACTCTTTCACATGGGCACAAGTAAAGACTCAGACCAACCTTTGTATATGTTCTCTGTAATATGCTGTTGAAAAAGCTACTGATTCGAAATTTCTAAGACAATCAATGAATATGCGACATGTATAATGTGTGTGTCCAGTCTGCATAAGTGACATTGTTGGAAATGTCACGCACATGCTCTTTAACAATTACCAGATGACAAAATTTTAGACTGCTTCAAATTAACGGATCAATGGCCCCGCCCCCTTACTCCAATGGCCCTGCCCATTGTCTATGACAGGAAGTTTCCTTTCAATATTTAACTGCATTATTTTGCAAAATTCATGGCAAGTAGTATGTATCAAGAAAGTGAAATAGTTGGTCGCCGACCTAAACGTCATAACTACAGCTTGAATAAGCTGTAGTTATGATGTTTAGTTTGCCAAACCAACAAAAAATGTTAAACAGAAATGACGACAATCAAATTTGACTTTCAGACTGAATGAATGATTTGATTGGTCAACTGATTTCTTGATTGACAGCTGTGCTTGGTCAGTTGAAAGAAGGTCAAAATAGATAAATTGAAGTTGATGGAATTCTAAAATTCTTTATCTTTTTGCGGTCAGGAGTTCTAATCTGGTTAATATCATATTGACCAGAGGAGTATTTCTTTTATGCTAAAGTAAATTTCACACTTAATATGACAACATCATATAATTTATAGTGATCTCACCTGTACACAAAGTGCTCTAAGGAACTATCCTGATCACCTGATATCTAGTGTCAATCTGTCCTTGAACAAGTTTCATAAACTGGATGACAGACTTCAATGAAACTTCACAAGAATAATCCCTTGGTGATGTTCTTTCATACTTTATAGAATTGGAATCTATAAGTTACTCTGGTTGCCATTGAAATCAAAGGAAATTTCTTTGAAAAACTTTAAAACTATTTTTCTCCTAGACTCTAGGGTGTAGGGCTACTAAATTTTGCATGCAACATCACCTCAAACTTGTCTACAAAAATACTTTCTGTGATGAATATGTGAATAAAATTAGTCCTATGTTGTTGGTATTTGTATTTACAAATTCTGTAAAAATCTTACCTATGTTTTTGATACATGTATTTGTGCTTTTCATAGAAATTGAAAAATAGATTTCATAGAATCATGATCCCTGATTACATAACTAATGAAAGAACAAATTCTTCAAAGATTTTCCAATAGAGGACAGTCTCACCATTTGCTCCCAAAATTGTTTCCATATCTATTTTTATTCAGAATGTAAAAGTTTTGGATTGCAGGTTGATGGAATTTTAAGCCATTTATTTTACTTTCAGGTTTTTGATATCCATACTGAATGAACAGTGAGTTCCATTCAACTCCTTGTGCAATATCTATGAATTAAACTTTCACACTCATCATGGAGGAAGTGAAACTGAGCGGGTTAGAAAAGGTATCAACTGGAGACTTTGAATCTCTGGTAGTCTTGGAATTTGCTGTCAATGCAAAACGAACGGCGATAGAATGGGTCATGTCTAAACTACAAGCCTCGAGAGAGAACAATGGAGCTGATCTACAACTTAAAGCCATGGTCATGCAACATAACCAGGTGAGAAATATTCATATTCTGCTGGTAAAATCTGTCCATCTGTGTTAAAAAGGTACTGTAACCTGTGGATTTTGAGATTTTGACTGATCAAAGGTCTAGGCTATTTGCTAAAATTGTATAAAATGTGTCTTTCAAACTAACAGGTATACATTTGAGTTGCAAAAGGTGAGATGAGGAAACCCTGGTAACCCTTGTCATGCTGAATAAAATCCTTGTTCAGAATTGCAATGAAATCCAAGGACTGATGGCACTGTAGGTCAGGTTATCAGGGTCAATATTTAGTTTGGAAATAAATCCTATGGACAATTCTGTATTAAAGAGGACAAACAGGTGATGTAGACTAAGATCAGACTGCACATATGTGCAGGCTGATCTTTGTCTATGCCTCCTACCAAAGCAGGAATATTCCGGGATCAGCTCAACAAAGGTTAACTGCAAGCTAATGTTCACAAGCTAAAGTTGGTGCTCTTTTTTCATTTGAACATCAACAGCTATAGGTACCTGCAATCCTAGATATTTCTAACATCACCCTTATTTAGGCTGGAGGTAATTGACCTATTGCTAGCCCCACCTATTTGCTGCATTGGCCAGGCCGGTTTACCCCACTTCCATATTCAATGGCGTTATTTTGCAAAATTTATGGCTAGTAGAAACAGGAGAATGTTTTTTTGGCCACCCAAACATCATAACTACAGCTTGAACAAGCTGCAGTTACGTCATTTAAGTTGCCAAACCAACAAAAAAAGCTGAACAAAAATGTCGGCCAATGTCAAAGTTCAAAATTCACTTGTGGTTTAAATGAACAATTTCAACGGACGACTGATTATTTGATTGACAGTCGTGACTGGTCAATTCTTGATGGTGATGGGATTCAGAATGACAAAATGAGGACTTTTCTCATGATAAGTGAATGTGACGATGTTGAAGAGCAAAGTATAAGAGTTACAGAGTGATGTAGCCATCCTTTATGTCTGACAGCTTTTGCTCCTGTTATGAACACCATCCACATGAGTGTAATGTTAAGCCATTGATGCTAAGACAGTCAGCATTTGAGTTGTTTTCTACATTTTTTGAATTTAGGTTATTTCTTTAATGCTTTGCAAAACCATACTTTTCTCTATATTTGATAATCTTTTCTTTGATGCCTAGCACTTCTGTACTCCAGAGAGATTGAACTTAAATCAAATTAATGTATGAAAAATATGTGTATGTATTCAGCTCTATATTCGTGTAACATCATTATATAAACCAATTAAAACCGTGGGAAAGTGTTTTCAGTAATAACAGCTTAAATCGTTGCATTTTAACCCATTCCCACACAATCCCTCCTCTTTACACCCCTCAAGATAAGAGCTTAGGAAAACATTTTGGAAATTGAAGAAATTATCAACAATGTTTTCTATCCAAAAAGACAGAAAAATTTAAATTTTATAAACTTGAAATTGTCGTCTGCATCTTCTTTCAATTTGGACCAGTCAAAAAATTTTGTTGTGTGGGAATGGGTTAAGTACAATTAATCATAATGATGTTCCATGAATTGCATTTATGAAATGATACCATGGAGCTGCAGTTCTAGTATTATATGATCAAAAGCGTGAAATATTTCAGTTCAGCATTGGTTAGAAATGTAAACCAGTCTTGTTTAAGTAGATCTTCAAGTTGACTGTGAAACCATAAAGTTTGAATATCTCTTATACCAAAGAAAGCAATGTTTCAGTTCAATTTTTGCAAGAGATAGAATATATACACAGATGAAAACGTTTTGTCGGTACAATTTTAATCAACCAACTTCACAGAACAAACTTCGAATATTAGTATTAATGTTTTCCCTGAATCTGCTGGTGTAAAAAGGTAGGCTTTTTTGTAAAGGAATTGTTAATATTTTACTACAAGAAGAAAAACAATCAAAATGTGTATTAACTCATTCCCATGCAATGACACTTTTGATGCCCCAAAACTTTGAAAAAAATTGTGGACAATGGAGAAACTGCTTATTACAATGATGTTTTCTACCCCAAAGAAACCATTGTCTTAAAATTGTCTTTTGCAACATCTTTGAAATTAGACCAGACTAAAAGTTTGTTGTGTGGCAATGGATTAACTTGCATTAGCAAACATCAAGACCAATCCGTTTTTGATAGAAATGTCAATTTAGGAAATCCTGAAGTAAACACTAACAAATCTGCCATTTTGTGATTTTTATTTAAGATCGTTAACTTCAAGCATATGAACCATTGCTGAAAGATTGGTACCAAAATGGACAGAAACATTTCAGTCGTACAATTTAAAGCATTGCCATGCAGACTTTAATTTCAAGACATCTTTAGAACATGAGGCACTCAAGTGATGCACCAGCTTTGGGACCTTAAAATCATGAAAAATCCAAGCCTTATACATATCATATCTCTCTGACTTTAATGACTTTTTTGTACAATACAATACAATACAAAATCCTTTATTCACTCTTGGTACATTATTGTACAACATGAGAATAAAATGCCTACATAAGTTTTAAAGATAGTCAAGTTCTAATAATACATATTTCAGGACACATGATTAGACAGCTTTATAAAGAAGGAAAAATATAAACATTTCATTGAAAGTAGGGTCTGAAGTTAACAGTGGTTGTTTATGACAGATTTCATTTTTTTTTTTTTTTTTTTTTTTTGGAAAATCCAATGCCGTAAATATGATCCAGTTGGGAATTCAGACAGTGCACTGGCAGGTGCTCAGTCCCAAATCCCCACCTGATCATTATGCAGTCCTCAGTCTAAGCAGAACAAAGCAATTTATTCCACATTCCGAATTTGTATCACTGTAAGAGATGGAAAATTCAGTTATAAATGGCTCTAGTATAGATGAGTTACAGGACGTGTGGACGCAGGCTACTCTACACACCTTGTGTGCAGCCCAATCTGCGCCCTCACTGTCTGCATTCAGATATTTTTGGAACTAAAATAAAAATTATACACCATCTGCTTAGTTGTTGGCTCTCAATTCAGCTTTTGTAATCTGTTACTGAAAGTATGTGACCCTTACTTGACTATTTGATTGCACTGTAGTGAAAAATGGCAGAGAAAAAGGTCATGTGGGCAAGTCACCACACTCTCCAGAAAAACGTTTTTTTGTAATTCGCAAAATACATTTATTATCTAAACATGCAAAAGGGACGGTTGTGCTAGAAATTAAGATGGTGGTTTTTGATTGGTATTTTTAATTTGACCCTATTTGAATTAATTTTGTTGGAAGGAAAACTTAACCCATTACAACACAACAAATTTTAGACTTATCCAAATAGAAAGAAGTTGCAGATGACATTTTCAAGTTTGTGAAATTTTGAAAATCTTAGTATTAAGGATTACAAAACATGGATAATGATGAAATTGCTTGTAACAAGCAATTTCTTTATTTTCCACAATGTTTTGATTTCCACAGCATTTTTCTTAAGGGGCGTCAAAAGGCGTCACTGTGTGGAAATGGGTTGAATACTGAGGCTTCAGATGGAAACTCTAAATTTATTTGAAATTTGTTGATGATTGTTTTGATAGAAAATATTTCCATTGCCAAGATTGATTTGGAAAATTAAGATCCATAATACCAGTACTGTCTTAACATTTTCATCTCTGGATTTTTCACTGCTAAAACAATTCAAACAACTAGATAGTAGAGTTGGTTGAAATTTGTCTGTAAAATTGGTTAAAACAATCCATACTGCAAAGTTTGAAAGCTGTGGATTAGAGGCCTATGAAGTAATTTGTAATTTGTTTTTCAGGTAAGTGTATTGTATAAGGAATGAGCATAGGTTTGGTAGTATATCTAGTTCTGTAAATCACTTAAACTTTTCCCACAAAATGACGTTTTTTGACACCCCTCGAGAAAACAATTGGGAAAGCATCGTTTGAAATGAAGAAATTGCAACAAGCAATTTCTTCATTTTACATGATGTTTTTTACCTAGAAAGCTGAAAAAATCTAAAATTTCATAAATGTTAAATTGTTGTCTACAACTCCTTTCAATTTTGACCAGTCTAAAATTTCATTGTGTGGGAGCGGACTAAATCACGGTGAGGCTGGCCCTTTTGCACCTGAGTAATCAATCAGTCATTCATAATACTGTATTCACATTGCATGAAATATGCAGCAAATATTAGAATTTTTATCTACATTAATTAGTGCTTAATGAGTCTATTTTCTTTTTAACAGGGAGAAATTGTAAGTATGAGGTATTTAGTGTATACCTTGAGAACTAGATTATTAAAACTAAATGTCTAAACCTAGGGTAGGGTATGAAGGGTTCGACACTGGCTGAATTTTGCCGCTGGCTTTTAGGACTTGTTTGTACCAATTCTTTCTGGTCCTCTGTGATTAAAGGTTCACAAAATTTATGGTCATTTAAAAGTACATGTATTATGAAGTATATAGTGTATAGTGCAAATGAATTTAAGCAAATATTATTTAGAAAACTGTGTGGGAAAAGAAGAAATTGGTTGTTACAGGCAATTTCTACTTTTTCCCACACTGTTTGCCTTTGTTTCTCTTAAACCAGTGATTGACTTGGTAAGGGCAAAAAGGGGAGATTCAAATGGATTGGATCTGAATAGGATAAAACAAGACCAAAGGACCTGAAAGTTTGGAATTCTGCCAGTTCTCCCTATAAATCACAGGCCTTTGGCCTAAGAACTGGTATTAGTGTCGACCCCTGATATGTAACTAACACTTTCTGTTTGAATGTTGTGTACATTATTATGTTTTTCTAGTTCATCTTCAATATGTAATCAAGACAAAAAGTAACATGGAATGAATGCAGTAATGAATAGTCCTACAACACACCGCTTATTTGTTAATACACACTGGGCAAAGCTTGAATTAAGAACTGTTTCATCGATTGTTATTGTCCGCTTCTATGCAAAGCCTAATTCACCTCAACATAGATACAAATTATTATACATTTTGAACTATTATATACCGGTATTACAATACACACTTCATATTATTTATACTAATTTCTTTCTTGTACTTTGGCTACGAAAATTGATAGTTACTAGTTATTGAATTACCAGTGACAAATATGAATCTATTATAGACATTGAAGAAAAAATCTTATGAATGATGCAAAGTAGTTATAAACAGAAAATAGCTAACAGCATTGACTTAATGTTATAATTCAATAGGAGTAAAATGTTCCTCAATATTCTACTGCAGCCCTATCTTTTGTTCTCCATTATGCATGCTTATATACATGTATGTGAAAAAAAAATCTATGAATTGGTGGGGTCTATTCTTTTCAATCTGATTTGGTCAAAATCTGATCGATTTATTCCAGCATAGTACTGAAAAGCATTAAGTTTTAGGTGCATTAAAAGTTTCAATTTTTGTTTTGAATGTTCCTTACTTCTTTTTACCCATTCCAACACAATGACGCTTTTGGACACCCTTAAGAAAACAATAAATATTGTGTAAAATGAGGAAATTGCTTGTAACAAGCAATTTCTTCATTTTAGACTGTTTTCTACCCAAAAAGATGAGAAAATGAAAATTTTGTCAACTTTAAATTGCCGTCTGCAACTCCCTTCAATTTGGACGAGTGTAAAATTTTGTAGTGTGATAATGGGTTAATTGGTTGACAGAAGTATCTCAAGGTATATATTATATATCTCCTGCATGTTGTTTGTGTACCTCTATTATGATACAAATAAAAAAAGACTGAAATTAAACAAGAACTGATTTAACATAGAGCTCAAGCTGAGAGAGACAAATATCATATTTCTCCTATTAAATGCTCCTGGAACCTATACATATGACAGGCAGGGCGCTCTTATTTATGTAATTTTTATAGTGATGATTAACCCATTCCCACACAACAAAATTTTCAACTGGTCCAAATTGAAGGACACTGCAGACGACATTTCAAGTCGTTGGAATTTAAAATTCTTTGGTCTTTTTGGATAGAACTCATAGTAGAAAAAGAAGAAATTGCTTGTAACAAGCAGTGTCTTCATTTTCCATAATGTTTTCTAAAGCTGTTTTCTTGAGGGGTGTAAAAAGGACGGATTGTATTGGAATGGGTTAAATCTGATGGAAATTTCTTCCTTGTTTTCATCTAATCCAACCCATTACCACGCATTACTCAAATTGATTTGAATTTGAAAACTATGGGAAAAATTATGTAAAAAAAAACATTATTAAGTATGAAATTGCTTTTTTCCAGCTATTTTTTTGTTTTCTGACAATATTTTCTTTGATATACTCTTCAGGAGTATAAAAGGGGGGATGTTTATGTTAGAATGGGTTAAGGATTATTTCCTCTGAACAGTAACTAAAATCTTGGCAAATTACAATGGGAGCAACAATCAGGGAGGGAGCTTTTATCAGGAGAAATAATGTAGATGGATTTGGATATCAAACTGTTGATAATTTCAATTGAATCATCAGAAGGGAGACAAAGCAAACAAAACCCTAGATGAAATTGTCTTTTTTAATTACTACTAATGAGATACCTCTCACCTTGAGCACTGGGTCTGTATTCACCAGCAATTTCTGTAATTGATACCATAACAATATATAACCACATTTTGACCTACTGCAGAAATGTTCTTTTTGAAAATATTGTGAGAATATTTGCTTGTACAAGCTATTCCTTCTTTTCTTACAAGATTTTCAATGTTAACCATTTCCGCAACAACAAAATTTTAGACTAGTTCAAATTCAAGGAAGTTGCAGAGTTGATGGAATTTGAAAAAAAATGTTTGTCTTTGTGGGTAGAAAACATTGTTGATAATGGAGAAATTGCTTGTTACAAGCTATTTCCTCGTTTTCAACAATTTTTCCAAAAGCTTTATTTTTATGGGCATAAAAAGACAGGGTTGTGTGGGAATGGGTTGAATGGCACCCGTTGTTAAATTTAAAGTCTTTTTTGATTGTCATCTGCAACTTGTCAAATTCTTTGTTAGCAGGGTAATGGGTTGAAAAAAGCCAAAAAAGATTATTCAGGAAATACTTGATGCCCAATTATATTTTTGTCCGAAAATTCTAATTTGTTGGCTGGATTACCTTAGTTGTTGAATACAAGCCCAATTTTGACCTTATTCTGCCATCAAAGTGACTAATTGGAAGTGCAATATTATTCTACAAATTATTTTTGCATAATTTCTTTTTTTTTTTTGTAGCTCACCTGAGGTGATCGGTCATTGTCCGTTGTCCATCTATCCGTATGTCTGTCCGTCAGTCCATAATTTCTTGAAAAATCTTATCCTCCTAAACCAGTAGGCCAATCAAGCTGACACTTTGCATGGATGTTCCATGGGTGGAGCTGTACAAAAGTTGTTAAAAGAATTTCATTAGCGAAAAACTGGATGCGGCGGCATTTGAAAATGGGAAATTTTAGTTAATCTTTGAATCTTTTTCTCAGAAACTGTAAGGCCAAAGACATTTATATTTCATATGTAGCCTAATAACACTTTTCTTATCCAAGTTTTCAAAATTCAATCTCTAGGGTCAAAAATGACCCAATCCCTGAGGTCCAAAGTTTGAAAAAATGCTTAATTAGAGCAAGTTCAAAAGACTTCTCGATATTTGTAGCATTACTAGATTATTTTATACTATTTCATTTAAAAATGTTCTGTTAGGGTCAAAAACAGCCCTGCAATAGGGGTCCAAATAGGGTAAAACACAAAATTTGAGTAAGATAGAAAAAAAAATTTCTCCCAATCTACGAAGTCTAAGGCATTCATGTTTGGTATATAGCATAACCAGAATAGCTCTGGGATAAAACATGGCTCTACCCAAGAGGTCCAAAATTTTGGAGAATGCCCAATTAGAGCAACTTCAAAAGTCTTCTTCTGAAATATAAGGTGAAGGACAAATTATTTAGTATGCAGCATTATTGTAATTTTAATGCCCGGCATCAATAAGATCGGGGGCATATTGTTTTACCGGTGTCCGTCTGTCCATCCGTCCATCTGTCTGTCTGCAAAACTTAACCTGCCAACTAAACATTTTCCTATAACTTCAACCCTGATTAGGTACAATGCTAATATTTGGTATGTAGATAGGTCTCAACAAGGCGCAACTGGAGAAGGTCATTTCATCAAGGTCATGGTAAAAATTTTAACCCTTTTCCCTTAAACATAGAAAAAAAACAATAAGATCACCCGTTTCTAAAGAATTCCTGTTTCTGGGGCATGGTGTTTCACAAACACATCTTCTTTACAATGTTACAGGGAAATATGCCCTTAGGATCATAAACGTCTCTGCTCCAGGGGTAAAAAATTGCGTAAATTTCTTAATTTGAAAGAATTTTTCTTCTTAAATATAGGGCCTGGAGTATTTAAATTAAAACCATAGCATGATGTTACTGTTTTCTACCATCTTTATATCCTTTTAAAAAAAATGGCCCTTCCCAAGGCATTGAAAACTATGAAAAAAAGCTCAATAAGAGCATGTTCAAATATATCTTCCTCTCCCAATGTAAAAGTTGCAATGCATTCATATTTGGTTTAAAGTACATCCAGATTGTTCTGTACCAAGGTTGCTAAAATCATACCCATTTGGTCAAAATGGCCCTGCCCCAGAGGCCCCAAGATTGGTAAAATGCTCAATTAGAGCAATATCAAATTCTTCTCAACTTAACACTGGTCCTTATTAAAAGAAGTAAAAGGAGACTTCGTAACACTCAGTCATGGAGACAAGTGAATTTTTTTATTGAATTTTTGAAGATTGCAAATCAGATTATGTAATCTGTGATATTTTCCTTACATATTGATGTTTCACACAAACTTCATGTTACACTTATTTTGATATTGCCCATTCAAAATTTATGGTCTAAGATTATCTCTTATATTTCACAAATAGCGTATTTCCATAAAAGTTACCAGTTAGATAGTGAGATAGATAAATAATCTTTTGCATATATCCATAATATTGTTGGCCAGGAAACATCTTTGACAATGATTGTTGAAAGATGAAATATTTTTTGATTTTCTGTTTGACAGCTTTCGGAGAAAACCCTAGATATTGCAATAACCTTGCTGTCGGCATTATTGAAGTTGTTATTGTGCAAAATCTTACACATTTTGTGATATCTGTGGTATTATGTAGGTCATTCATTTGAAACTTTCAATAATTATGTTTTCAATATCAAAAGAGCATCCAAATTGAAATAAGCTGCAGACAACAATTCCAAGTTGATGGACCTGGAAGTGCTGGGCATATCAGACTTGGATAAACATGAAATAATTCTTAGGTGAGCTATTCAGGGACTTTTGGCCCTCTTATAGTAAGATAATTGTGTCCTTCTTTTCACTTTTATTCATGTTGTCTGGCAGTATCATGGGTATGATTTTGTTAGTGCTTTATTTCAGTATTTTTCCAGCATTTAACAAGGATTTGCTTTTATTTTAGTTGATTATTTTATTCCCCAAACCTTAGTTGAAGTAATTACATGTATTGGTAGTATATAATCTAATTAACTTTAGTGTATTTTCAAGACTGTGTTTCATCAAGATGAACTGGCATGTTAATACCCCCTCCCTACCTATGAAGTAGGAGGGGGTATATTGGTTTCATCAAGTATTTATATCTTTCATTCATCCATCTGCCCGTCTGTAGACTTTTTAGCTAACCTTAGAACAAAGTGCATGTGAGCTATTGTGAACACCCTTCATCCGGATTCTGTCGACCATCAATAATTGCTTTAAACAACTTCTCCTTCAAAATCATTGGGCAAATTGCAACCCAATTTGGCAGAAATATTTCTCAGGTGGCCCCCTTTGATAATAGCTAAAAGAATTGAAATCAGTTGAATTCTCCAGTTGTCATGACAACAAAAGTGAAACTTTTAAAATATCTTTGAATATCTTCTCCTCCTGTCCAGAATACCATCATGTCCCAAAGGGCAGAGCCGGGGGGGGGATTTTTAAACAACATCTCTTAAACCGCTGGGCCAATTTCAACCAAATTTGGCAGAAATGTTTCATAGGTGGCCTCATTTAGAAATAGCTAAAAGAAATGAAATCCATTGAAAATTCTGGTTGCCATTACAACAATAGTGAAATTTTAAAAAAATCTCCTTCTCCTGATCAAGAAGGAATATAGCCTTGATATTTTGCATGAAACATCAGTATATTGACCTTTTTCAAAATAGCTAAAATCATTACCCTCAGCTTCCTAGGGGCAGAGCCCTCCATCTCCCAAACCATCAAACCAAGTTTTAGGAAATATTCCTTAGGTGCCCCTCCCCTTGTATACAGCTAAAAGATATAAATGAAAACTCTTGAAGCTCTGGCAGCAAAGTGAAATTTAAAAAAAAATCTTTCAAAGTCATCTCCTCCTGACCCTGAAAGCCTAGAGGCTTAATATTTTGCATGAAACATCAATATATTGACCTCTTCCTAAATTGTTAGCATCATTAAAGTCATGTCCCAAGTGGCAGAGCCACAGGGATGTGGGGCCTATATAAAAACAAGAAGGATTTTAAAAAGACATCTCCCAAACCATTTGGCCAATTTGAACAAGCGCACTCTTGTTTGTTTCATTGCTCTCACTATAGAAACAATCGACCTACATCCTTTCTGACATTTGTCTCTCACCAATGGATGGATAATTGTAAACCTAAGTGGGATAGCAGCTGGAGGCTAGGAAAGGACGTATTGGTAGTACTGGTGTGAGAAATACCAGGAATCCATTGTTAGGTACTCGGCGTTAAACCCCATTCAAACAATTTAAAAAACAACCTTGAAACTTCTGTGCAATCCCAGATTTTCCATGGGAATGAAGAAGGAAATCTTTTAAAATCTTCTTTTCCGAAACCATAAGGCCTGGAGCTTTGTATATTGATATTCCGGTTTTGGCAGGAGATGTAGACCAAGATCAGCCTGCACATAAGTGCAGTCTGATCTTGGTCTTCACCTCATGCTTGCACTTTTCCTGCTAGAGTTGTTAATGCAATTGTTTTCTAAAAGAAATATTGATTTTTGAACAAAAAGTTCTATCAATGCTTTCAGCCCTTTGATTTTACAGCAATTTAGTAAGATAATTTATACAGCATGGCAAGGGTTAACACTGAAAAAATGTTTTGTCCTCTATTCCCTTCAAGACCAGGAGTTTTGGAGAGAGTAGTGACCTGAAAGACTAGTTGCGTTTTGTGAAAGAAATGACTTTCAAAAACAAGAGTTAGTCAATAGGATTTGCTAATGCTTAGAATCTTGCATAAATTAATGTTAGCATGCATGTGTTGGCTATGACCATATGCTTAGGATGCATATTTATTAGTTGCTTATACATGTTAATTCTTTGAAAAAATTGATGCTTTGCAGATTGTTGAACTTTATTGTTTTATTTTCATAATCATGATGTGGAACAAACTTTTTACCATATCTTAATGTGTTAATGTAAGAAAAATGTGTACAAGCCCATTTAACTTGTCTTACACTTGTTTTTGTATTCAATGGGCATTCAGGGTATTGTCTAAGAAGTTAAGGATTCATTAATTCTATATCTTCTTATGAAATATTTCATTTTATGGCTATTTTATTATGCTGGGGAATAGATTTGGGACAAATAGTTTTTAGCTCCACTGGCCAGAGGCTACTTGAGCTATTTTTAGGATATTGTGTCTGTCTTGATTCCGTGTGTCCTCGTGTGTGTTCACTTTTTCTTTAAGATCTTTTCTTCAGAAGCTAACAGATGGATTTCAAACGAATTTGACAGGAATAATCCTTGTGTGACCCATATTGAGATTCATTCAAATGATTTTGATTTGATAAATTACATGGCTTTTGCAATTAGAGCTTATTTTTATACATGGTTTTAAGTGAAAATTTTTAAAATTGTCAGTAAATGGTAGATGGATTTCATCCAAATTTCACATGAATATTCTTTGGGTCAGCCATTGATAGATTCATTGAAGATTCAAGAAGTTTTTATGTTTAGAAAATTTATTTGCAAATGAGTTGCTTTTCTCCTTTTCCTCCTAGGAAGGGATTTTGTCCTCACAAAAGTTTTGATTGATTGATTGAATGGGTTTAATGCCACTTTTAGCCGTATTTCAGTCATACTGCCACGGCATCTGGAGCACCTGACAATGGATTCCTGGTACTCACACCAGTACTACCACTACATCCTTTCCTAGCCTCCAGCTGCTATCCCACTTTGTTTTACAATTGTCCACCCGTTGGTGAGAGACAATTATCGGAAAGGATATGTGCAACCGCCTGGGTTTGAACCTATGTCTTTCCTTGGTTGAAGATTTGGAGTCTGATGCACTACGGACTCCGCTATGATGGCGGCCACAAAAGTTTTGCCTGTGGGGTTTTGACCCTTGAGTTTTTTTTCTTTCAATCGAATGTATAGACACTTAAGCAACGAGAAATTAAATGTAACTCTTTGCTTTTGAGAAAGGTATGCAAGGTTACTAGATTCTCTATGCTTTGCCATGGTTGCAAATGGTTGCGGTTACACAGTTGTGACAAATGATAGAAATATATGGTTCAGTGCACCGACCATGAAAGATAGATGACATAAAAACCATTCTAATCTGCTATAACTCATTCCTACATTATAATCTGCTATAATTCATTCCTACAAAATGAGGCCTTTTGAAAACCCTCAAGAAAATTGGGAAAACATTGTGTAAATCAAAGAAATTGCATGCAACAAGCAATTGCTTCATTTTACACAATGTTTTCTTCACAGAAAGTTAAATAATTTCAAATTTCACAAACTTTAAATTTTAGTCTACAACTCTTCTCAATTTGGACTAGTTTAAAATTGTGTTGTGTGGTAATAGGTTAAATGCCATGCATTCAATTTCCAATAGGTCTTGATTTACTGTTCACACTATTTCAGGAGACAGTGTTATTTATTGGTGCCAAGACAGACAGACTGCTACTGGGAGCTGAGATGATGGAGATGAAGAAAGAACACAAAGATGGCAACTACAGGGACTTTACTGTCTCCACAATACATGACTTTAAAGGGGGAGG
Organism: Fragum fragum; assembly: GCA_946902895.1. Classification (NCBI taxonomy): domain Eukaryota; kingdom Metazoa; phylum Mollusca; class Bivalvia; order Cardiida; family Cardiidae; genus Fragum; species Fragum fragum. Next base: position 23,970,107 of record OX336373.1, read on the forward strand.
TAAATCTTGTTCTTAAAATTCATAGGTTAAACAATGAACCCTTTCCTATTTTGCAGAATGTTTGACCTGTTAAAATTCAAAGGTTTTGAAGCCTAAAAATATAAAGTGGATTTAATTTGTAAAATAACCATTTAGTAGGGTAGGAAAGATTGTGGAAAAGAAGAAATTGCTTGTAACAAGCATTTTCCTCTTTTTCATCAATGTTTTCGCCCTTATAAAATCACAGGGACGTAAAATCAAGGATCAGGAAAAGGTAAAAAGAAGTAATAAATCCATTACCACTCAACCCTGTATTTTCATACTGCTGGGCAATTATGTAAATGAAAAGATTTTTGGAAAAGGAGAAATTGCTTGTTACAAGCAATTTCTCCTTTTCTCTCGATGGTATCTATATTATTTTGAATTTGGACCAGTCCAATATTTTGTATTCTGGTAAAAGTAGATGGACCATTAGCTATGCCTACTTCAAAGGAATATCACATTGGTTGGTCTGATCAATGTTAAGAGCGTCAGAGATACCAAACATTACAGATACAAACTATACAAATTCATTGGTCAATTGAGAAAGGGCTGATTTGTCAGGTGCTTTAACCCTTTCCAAATTTTAGACTAGTCCAAATTGAAATAGGTTGCAGACGACTATGAAAACTTGATGCCATTTGAAATGAAGCCATCCTATGTGCTAGAAAATCTTGTGGAAAAAGGAGAAATTGCTTGTTACAAGCAATTTCTTCTTTTTCCACAATGTTTTATCAAGAATAAAATTACAGGAACGTAAAATCCCGTGTTTGAACAGGAAAGGGTTAAAATCCATCAAAATTCCTGAATGATGTAACAAGCTGGTGGTAAGAAGCATTTCAGTCATGTTTTGATTGCTTGAAGGACATAATGACTTTGAAAAATATTATGGTAAAAGAAGAATATTCTGCTTAACCATCCTGATCCTCCTTTCCCACAATACTTTTATCCTTTTTGACACAAAACTTAACTGGTTGTTACTTGAGCTAGTCCAAAATTTCATCAAATAAAATTGTTTCAGATAACCCAGACAGTTTTCTATCAATGGCAGAAAAGCAACAAATCATTTTCCATGAATTAGAGACGATAAAAGCTACAGAAGAAGACGAACATGTTCCTGGTTATGAATTTGTGAAATTGTACAGTGGACGGACCATCAGTAAGTTAACCTTTATCTCTATATTGGAGCAAATAATCCATTCCAACAAAATCCGGCTTCAAGAAAAAAGCTTTGGAAAACAAAGTGAAAAATGAAGAAATTGTTGGAAGAAGTAATTTCTTCGCTTTTCAAATTTTTTGTTTTCTTAGACAAAGATTCCTGATATTTCCTTAGTTAGGAATTATTGGTAATCAAGAAAATCATTTCTCTATTCTCACAATGTTTTCCTGATCAAAACATCTAAGAAAATTGAAATCCAGTGGCTATCTAAAATCTAAGGTATACTTGACAACTAGATTTTGTTTGCTATAATATTTTTCTTTTTTTCATTTTCACAATGTTTTCCTATTTTTTTTCTAGATTAGCTTAATAAGATGGATTGTTTGGGAATGGGTTATTACTTATGCTGGCAGTGTGCTTGTAATTGAATGAGAAATTACAAGTTATGACTGTTTTTGTGTTTATCCACTACCAGACGACAAAATTTTGCAATATCCAAATTCAAAGCAGTTGAGGACAAAATTTTATAGTTTAACCCATAACCACACAATGACACTTTTAAAAGCCCCTCAATATGAAAGCTGTAAAAAACAATGTGGAAAATGAAAAAATTGCTTGTTACAAGCAATTTCTTCATTGTCCACAATGTTTTCTACCACAATAGACGAAGATTTTCAAGATCTCATCATCTTTAAATTGTCATCTGCAACTTTTTAATTTTGGCTGGTCTGAAATTTCATTGTGTGGGAATGGGTTAAATTATAAAGATCTTTATCTATTGGGGTAGATTTTAGATTATGAAGAAATTGCTTGTGTCAAGCACTCTCTTCATTTTCCACAATGTCATTAAACTTTTTTTCATGAAGGACATAGAAAAGTTGGATCTTTCAGGAACTGGTTGATATGAATATCTTGGTGAAGAATGCATAAGTATGTTTAAGTGATAACTTTAAAATTAATTGAATGTTTTATATAATTTTTGCTGAACTTTTTTCAATGTTATTTCCAGTTAAACAGCTGCTCAGCCAAGAAATTGTAAAGAATCTCTTTCCTTTACATGATCAGGAGTTTTTGAAAAAACTTGGAGCTGAATGGTATGCAAAACCATTTGCCACACAACCCATGGGTAAGAATCATAGATCTTACTAAACCCATCACCAGACAGCAAAATTTTAGACCGGTCCAAATTGAAAGAAGTTGCAGACGACAATTTTAAAAGTAGATGAAATCTTTAAAATCTTTGGGTTTTTTGTTAGAAAACATTGAGGATAATGGAGAAATAGCTTGTAACTAGCAATTTTTTCATTTCCACTATGTTTTCCAAAGCTTTCATTTTGAGGGTTGTTTAAAAGTGTCATTGTGTGGGAACAGAGTAAGGCATTCCCAGACAACAAGATTTTAGACTTATCCACATCAAATAGGTTTCAGACAATTTTTTTAAGTGTGCACATATTTGAAAATAAAAGCCATGCTTGTACAAAATCATTGTGGGAAAAGGAGAATTTGCTCCTTAAAAGCACTTTCTCCTTTTTCCACATTGTTTTCTCTATCTATTTGGCTTTAGTGGGAAATTTGGGGATGATTATTTAACATACCTTCTGTCCAAAATTTCAAACATTTTTTCTTGTCTAAACTTACAAGACTTTTTGACAATAGTTTATTTCATAGGATACCAAATAATGTAGTAAAATGAAAAAAAAAATATAACAAATTTAATGATTCTTCAAGGATTATTTGGGAATGAGTACTCAGATGGAAAGAGGGTGAAACACACAGGCAGAGATTGAGAAAAAGAGGTAAATAAGAAATTGTGATTAAAAAAGTAAATACATGTACTGTTAAGGAACAATTCTTGACTTACCATGTAAGAAAATACAGATGACAAATCAAATTGCTTGAATATTAAATATTCCTGTGTCGCTGTATAAAAAATGATTAGAAAAACAAAGAAATTGCCTGTTACAAGCAATCACTTCAGTTTCCAAATGTTTTTCTGTCTAAACTCTTATATTGGGGGTCGTGAAAAAGTGATATTTGTGGGAATTGGTTAAGCAATGGTTATTTATTTTTCTAATTTTGTGTGTTTTTGATATGTAAATATTCAACATTTCAGCTAAGATTCACCACTACTTTGGAGATAAGATTGGGCTGTACTTTGCCTTCCTGGGATTCTACACAGTAGCATTAATTCCACCTGCCTTTATTGGTATCATTTATTGGATAACATCCTGGGAGAGCATGTACAGGGAGGTCATATTTGCTGTGTTTAACCTAGTGTGGGCCACTATATTCCTGGAGGCCTGGAAAAGATATTGTGCCGAGCTTGCCTTTAAATGGGGCAGTATCGATATAATACCTGAACAGTTTGAGGAGCCCAGGGCAAACTATCATGGAGGTCATATTGCTAACAACCCTGTGACGGGTAAACCAGAACCTGTGTTCGCAAGATCTAAACGTTTGTTGAGATTTTATGGTATTACCGTACCTGTGTTATGTCTGTGCCTTACTGTAGCTTTCTACGCTATGTTGGGATATTTCTGGATGCAGGCTATAGCGGATAAATGGTACGCAGAGGATAAAGGCTGGTTGATGTTGTTGAATACCCTGACTCCAACGGTTATCTACGCCATTGAGATTGCCATTCTGAATGCCATCTATAGAAAAGTTGCTACACTACTAAATGACTTTGGTATGTTTTTTGCTTATATACATTAATCCATTCAAACACAATCCTGCTTTTTCACAAACATCAATAAGGCCAGCAAAGTTTTTGTCATTCCCCTTTATGAATAACTGAATACTTATTGAAATTCTGTATAAATAACCTTGATTGTTCTTGTAGCCCTGTAACAGTAGATTAACCCTTTTCCACAGAACAAAATTTTAGACTGATCCAAATTGAAAGAGGCTGCAGACGAAAATTTCATATTGATGGAATTTTATTCATTTATTTATTTATTTTTTTATACGCCAATCAAAGACGGGACGTATTATGGGATCACCCTTGGTGTCCGGGTGTCCGGGCGTCCAGTTGTCAGGCAGTGTCTACTTCTTTGTACAGAGCATAACTCTGTCACCGTAAGTCCGATTGACTTTAAACTTGGCAGTTATTTCTTCTCATCAATACGGAGTGCAGTGCTAAATAACCATAACTCTACCTGGCCTATTTTTTTGAGTTATTGCCCTTGTTGTTTTTCATACTTGAATCTTGTCCGGAGTATATCTCTAAAAGTATTATAGCTAGGATCATGAAACTTCATGGGTTTATAGATCTCAACAAGGGGGAGTGCAGTGCACAAGAACCATAACTCTACCTGGCCTATTTTTTGAGTTATTGCCCTTTGTTGTTTTTCATACTTGAATCTAGTCCAGAGTATATCTCTAAAAGTATAATAGCTAGAATCATGAAATTTCATGGATGGATAGAGCTCACCAAGTAGGAGTGCAGTGTACAAGAACCATAACTCTACCTAGCCTATTTTTTGAGTTATTGCCCTTTGTTATTTTTCATACTTGAATCTTGTCCGGAGTATATCTCTAAAAGCATTATAGCTATGATCATGAAATTTCATGGGTGTATAGATCTCACCAAGGGGGAGTGCAGTGCACAAGAACCATAACTCTACCTAGCCCATTTTTTGAGTTATTGCCCTTAGTTGTTTTTTATACTTGAATCTTGTCCGGAGTATATCTCCGAAAGTATAATAGCTAGAATCATGAAATTTCACGGATGGATAGAGCTCACCAAGTGGGAGTGCAGTGTACAAGAACCATAACTCTACCTAGCCTATTTTTTGAGTTATTGCCCTTTGTTGTTTTTCATACTTGAATCTTGTCCGGAGTATATCTCTAAAAGTATAATAGCTAGAATCATGAAATTTCATGGATGGATAGAGCTCACCAAGAGGGAGTGCAGTGTACAAGAACCATACCTCTACCTAGCCTATTTTTTGAGTTATTGCCCTTTGTTGTTTTTCATACTTGAATCTTGTCCGGAGTATATCTCTAAAAGTATTATAGCTAGGATCATGAAACTTCATTGGTTTTTAGATCTCACCAAGGGGGAGTGCAGTGTACAGGAACTATAACTCTACCTTGCCTATTTTTTGAGTTATTGCCCTTTGTTGTGTTTCATACTTGAATCTTGTCCGGAGTATATCTCTAAAAGTATAATAGCTAGAATCATGAAACTTCATGGATGGATAGAGCTCACCAAGAGGGAGTGCAGTGTAAAAGAACCATAACTCTACCTCGCCTTTTTTTGAGTTATTACCCTTTGTTGTTTTTCATACTTGAATCTTGTCCGAAGTATATCTCTAAAAATATAACAGCTAGAATAATGAAACTTCATGGATGGATAGAGCTCATCAAGTGGGAGTGCAGTGTACAAGAACCATAACTCTACCTAGCGTATATTTTGAGTTATTGTCCTTTGTTATTTTTCATTCTTTGTTTGACAAAAAATATTCATTCAAAATAACCGTTCTATTCAAACCCCCAGTTAATATTAAGCAGTGTGACGGGCGTATCTTGTGACAATTTGGCACCTTGTTTGTTTTTTGGGATAGAAAACATTTTGGATAATGAAGAAATTTCTTGAAACAAGTAATTTCTTCATTTTCCACAATGTTTTGAAAACCTTTTTCTTCTCACGATAGCTCAAATCATAAGCCTTTTTTCCCCAGGGGCCGAGCCCCAGGGGGTTGGGTTTATATGAAAATAAAGAATGATTTTTGAATGACCCTCGGGTCCCCAGGGATGGATCCCCAGGGGGGGGGGGTTGTAGATATAAAGAATTATTTTTAAATGACATCTCCCACCCAAACCACTGGACATATTGTAACTAAATTTGGAAGAAATGTTCCTGAGGTGGTACCCCTTAAATATTGCTTAAAGAATCGAAATCCGTTTAAATCTCTGGTTGCCATGGCAACAAAAGTGAAATTTTTAAATAATCTTTAAAAATCTTCTCCTCCTGACCCAGAAGGGGTAGAGCCTTGATATTATGGATAAAGCATCAGTATATTGACCTCTTTCAAAATAGCTTAAATCATGATCCTTGGGTCCCCATGGGCCAAACCCCAGGGGGTTGGGTTTATATAGAAATAAAGAACAATTTTTAAATGACATCTCCTCCCAAACCACTGGGCCAATTTCAACAAAATTTGGCAGAAATGTTCCTGAGGTGGTCCCTTTTAAATTGCTAAAAGAATTGAAATCCGTTTTAAACTCTGGATGCCATGGCAACAAAAGTGAAATTTTAAAATAATCTTTAAAAATCTTCTCCTCCTGACCCAGAAGGGGTAGAGCCTTGATATTTTGTATGAAGCATCAGTATAATGAAATCTTTCAAAATAGCTAAAATCATGATCCTCAGGTCCCTAGGGGTGGAGCCCCAGGGGGATGGGTTTTATATAGAAATAAAGAACGGTCTTTAAATGACATCTTTTCACAAACCACTGTGCCAATTTGAACCAAATTTGGCAGAAATGTATTCCCTAGGTGGTCCCCTTTGAAAAAAGCTAAAAGAATTGAAATCCATATAAATCTCTGGTTGCCATGGCAACAAAGGTGAAATTTTAAAATAATCTTTAAAAACCTTTTCCTCCTGACCCAGAAGGCGTAGAGCCTTGATATTTTGCATGAAGCATCAGTATATTGACCTCTTTCAAAATAGCTAAAGTCATGATCCTGGGGTCCCCAGGGGTGAATTCCTGGGAGGGGTGGTTATAGGCATGAAGTGTCAGTTCATAGAATTCTTATTATTTCTGAAATTATAACCCATGGATCCAGAGGGGGAAAACAGTTAGTTCCTTCTTTCAAATTTGCCCTAAAGCCTTGGAATTTGTAATTTAGACTTTTGGATCCCCAGGTACATAGTTTATATCTGTAAGTATGGCCCACTTGTATCATAATCCTAACCTTAACATGAAATTAGACTGTTGAAAGAAAAAGTGCCTTTATATCAGGGGAGGGCCCCAGGGCCAACGGCCCTCTTGTTAACATTCCCTGGAAAATATTAGGAGAAAACAATGAGTAATTTTATCTTCCCATGCTCCAAACATTTGATGACAAATTGTGGAACTGTCTTTGATTTCACCACCCTTTCCATGAGTTATCTATTATCAACATGTCAGATTGTTTACATGAGGATAGAATTACTTGTCTGGGGACTCTAATTTTGCAATACTTTATTTTTTACAGAAAACCACAGATTACAGACATCATATGATAATCACATGATCATGAAATTGATTTTGGTAAGTAAACTTAGTCCTTAGAATGAAAGTTATTTTTTTCTGAAATTTGTCTGCCCTTGAGAATTAGAATTTTTTCATAAAACATAGTTATTTTGGTAAACAGGTGCTTTATTACTAAGAAAGTGTTGGTAGCGGTTTCAACCCATTTCTACAATTCTGTTTTTTATGCCTCTCAAGAATAAGGCTTTTCTAAACATTGTTGAAATGAAGAAATTGCATGTTAGAAGCAATTACCTAAAAAGACACAGCATAGCTAGAAAAAAAAACCTTGCTTGCTACAAAGAATTTCTTCTTTTCCCACAATTTTTCCTACCCCATTTGATGGGTATTTTCAAATTACTGCCACTTTAAATGTCATCTCTAACCTCTTTCAATTTGGACCAGTCAGATCTTAGCCTATGCCACCTGTTTGTCCCATTTAATGTGATTAGTTGATTATAGAATTGTCAAAAGAAATATTCACTTACAAGAAATTCTTCTAGTAATTTATTTTAATGGAATCATGAAAAGGATTTCATTCAACATGACACGGATTTAGCAATGATTATATGGGTAAATTTTAATTGTGAGTCCCTACATTTACATTTGTATTTCAGTTTGAATTTGTGAACTGCTTCATTTCCCTATTCTATGTTGCCTTCTACATGCAGGATATGAAATTGCTGAGAAGTGTAAGTATGATTTTAGATTTTAAGTACTGTCAAACAGTCACATGACATTTTTAACTCACCTGAGCACAAAGTGCTGATGTGAGCTATTGTGATCACCCTTTGTTCTCGGGGCCCAGGGGGGAAGGGGGTTCTACATAGAAACAATGAAGGTTTTAAACAACATCTCCCAAACCCTTGTGCCAATTTCAACTAAATTTGGCAGAAATATTCCTTAGGTGGCCCCCTTCAAAAAAGGCTAAAAAGAATTGAAATTAGTTGAAAACACTTTCATCATTATCCTAGCCTTAACATTAAATTTGACTATTGAAAGAAAAAGAGCATTTATCTCAGGTGAGCGCACCAGGGCCATTAAGGTTCTATCTATTTAGGGTGCATTGTTTTTTTTGTCGGGAAGCTTGTAAACATTTTTAATTTGAAATATTATTTCAAAGAGTAAATGGATAATTTAGAGTTTTAAGAGAAGGAGGTTTTGAGAATCCAAGACTCATAGATTGGCAGGCAGGACTCTCAAGAGTATCAGATGTGAGTGCTATAGAACCTCATGGGTTAAATCCATTCCCATATGATACCACTTTCAAGAAAAGATCTTTAACCAATTCTCACACAACAAAATTTTGGACTGGTCCAAACTGAAAGTTTCAGATGGTAATTTTCTGTTGAAGAATTTTTAAAACCTTTGTGGCTTTTTAGGTGGAAAACAGTGTGGCTAATGAAGAACTTTTACTTTGTACTTTTATTGCTAGAAATAGGTAAATATGAAAAAAGAATAATGACATTGTTTCTACATTTCTGATCCACAGCATCTTGCAGCTCTCCTGATTACCACACAGATTGTTGGACAACTCCAGGAGTCAGTTATACCATTCTTGTTCCAAAGACGACGGGCACAAAAACTTGATAAAGCAATGAAGAAACTAGAGACCGTGAAAGAGGTAGAGTACTTGCATGGTGAGATTAGTGAGGAAATAACTAAACAAGCCAGCGTAGAAAGTACCATGGATGTCTATGAGGTATAAATTATGGACTTTGTATGTCATTTTTAGCTCGGCTGTTTTCGGAGAAAACCCGAGGTATTGTGATCACCTTGGCATCGTTGGCGTTGGAGTGACAAACTTTAACCTTGGTCATATCTCTGTGATATTGAAGATATCTTCATGAAACTTGGCATGTGTATTGACCATCACAAGAGCTATCTAGACTATCAAGGGGTATAACTCTACAAGTGTTTTTGTAAGAGTTATGCCCCTTTTTTGACCTAGAATTTTTGCATTATCCAGCACCTGCAGCCGAGCGTTGGCACCCGTAGGCAGTGCTCTTGTTAGCTCCAATGGCTGAAAGCCATCAAGCTATTGTCATCTGTTGTGTCCGTAAATTTACTTTGAAAATTTTCTCCTAAGAAAGTAATGCACAGAATTCAACCAAATGTTTACACAAATGATCTTTGGGTGACCCTTTATCAAATTCTTTTAAAGAATTGTGAATAGTTGAAAAACATGATTTAAATGGGCGGGGCTAATTTCCATATATGGTGAAAGCTTTAAAATTATTCTTCTCAGAAATCAGTTGATAGATTTCAACCAAATTTTACAGGGATGTTACTTAGGTGACTCTTTATCAGGTTCCTTCAAAGAATTGTGATCAGATGCAAAACATGGCTTTAAAACTAATTTGAAACCTTAAAAATCTTCTCAGAAACCAGTTCATGGATTTCAACTAAATTTCACAGGAATGATCCTCTGGTGACTCTCTTGTGGCTCTTTTTCAGATTCTGTCAATTATTTTTGATTGGTTGAAAACAGTTTTTGTGGTTTTGGCTTATGTTCATATATGGTATATGGTTTTTTTTTTTTTTAAAAATGTGTTAGCACCTTTTTCATCTGATCTGACAAAGAAATGAATTGACTTTTGTAAAACAATGAAACATTTGAAAAATTAAAGATATCATTGACAAAATTTATTTGTCACGTATGGTGAATATGATTTCGGTTTATATTGAAATTCCTGAAAACACCATTCGCTTTATCAATACAATCAGGCCTGTGGAGTGATACAGGCATCCAATTTTATGGTACATTGGCTTACTTTACTCCATGAACGAACAAAAAGGCACATCTTATCAATTACCATCTGTCAAGGTCATCTGACTCAAGGTCATTTATGAAGGTCAAGTTTTGAAACATGTGCTGTTTTTGGAGCAGGAGTGTTTCACTAAAACATCTTAATTGTTTACTGATTAACCTCTGTTTCAGATGGAAAATATACTTTTTCTTTGCAAGACATAAGTCTGCTAAACATTGTGGAAAATGAAGAAATTGCCTGTTAAAAGTAATTTCTTCATTTCCTACAATTATTTAGCCAAAGAACAAAAATTTTAAAATTTTGTCTCCTTTAAGTTGTCATCTGCAACTTCTTTCAATTCAAACCAGTGTAAAAGTTTTCTTCTGGTCATAGGTTAAGTAAATCTTACTTTATATTTCAGGGTACCCTTAATGACTACCTGGAGATGTTTTTACAGTTTGGCTATGTGTTCTTGTTCTCATCTGTGTTCCCACTTGCCGCCCTCTGGGCCTTGCTCAACAATATTACAGAGATTAGATCTGATGCCTTTAAAATGTGTCGTGTGTTTCAACGCCCCTTTGCTGAATCTGCCTCAAATATAGGTGCTTGGCAGGTAGGTAGAATGTTTGTTGTTTTGTTTGTTTAAATGGGGTCATTATGTCACTTTAACAGTATTTCAGTCATATCGCAGCGGCTGGAGCATCAAACCATGGATTCCCGGTGTTTCTCACACCAGTACTACCACTACATGTTTTCCAAGCCTCCAGCTGTTCATCCCACGTAGACTTACATTTATACACCCATTGGTGGGAGACAAATGTTGGAAGGGATATATGCAGTGACCAGGCGTTGACCCCAGGACCCAATGATTAGGAGTCATGCACGCTACCAACTGCGCTATTGCCACAGCCTAGGTAGAATGTTGGACATAATCTATTTATGATACCCATTAATGAGTCGACAAAATTTTAGACCAGTCTGAATTAAAAGAGGTTGCAGACAACCATGGAGGAAAAAGTTTCTACCTAGAACGATAAGTATTTTTACAATTTTGTCAACCTAAGGTTGTTGGCAGCAAATTCTTTGAATTTGGAACAGTCTTAAATACAATGGAATCTTGTTAAATGAAACACTTATTTGTCAACTCTTTTGTTGTAATTAACCAGAAGTTGCTGTTAAAGGAAGCTATTTGTTCTTTAGATCTAAGTTTCTGCATGAGGTCAGTTGCAATAAAGCAGTGAATTGATAATACAAGGGTTGCAGTTACTGCATTGTTGTCTGGTAAAGGGTTTATGTAAATGATGTATGAGATGTAGTAGATACAAGTATGCTTTTGCATTATAACCCATTCCCACACAATGACGCTTTTTGACACCCCCAAGAAAAACAAATGGAAAAGAATGTGTACGATGAAGAAATTGCTTGTTACATGCAATTTCTTCATTTTACACAATGTTTTCTACCTAGAGAGGTGAAAAAATCTAAAATTCAATAATTTTCAATTGTCTTCTGCAACTAATTTCATTTTGGACCTGTCTTAAAGTTTTATTATCTGGTAATGGGTTAAGGTGGCAAGTCTAAAAACTACACAGTATCTGTACATCATGTTATGACCTTCTTATTCAGATTGCATTTGAAGTAATCAGTGTTATGGCTGTGATGACCAATACTGCCTTAATTGGTATGAATCCTCAGGTCCAGAAGTTATTACCCAGTGACATGACCGCTGTTAATATTGTCATCGTCTTTGTTGTAGTAGAGGTAAGATATGAAGGATAATTATTTGTTTCAGTGTAAGAGTGATCGATCTTTCATTGAGTAAACAACAAAAGCTATATTTTCAAAAGCTTTTGTATTTGTTTTTCGTGTAAGATTGTTTTATCTTTCATGAAGTGAAATGAATCTGCGTGAGGCAAAAATTATTCTAATCCTTAAAATTGTTTGAGAAACTTCTGCCATTGACCTAGCAAAATAGGTTGAAATTACAATATTTTTCTTTGACAAGCCTTTCTGGCATATAAGCACAGCTCTGCAAAGTTCTTGTTCAAAGTATGAACTTAACATTGGCAAATGTTAATTTAACCCTTTCCCGTTCAAATATGGGAATTTACGTTCCTGTGATTTTATACTAAAGAAAACATTGTGGAAAAAGAAGAAATTGCTTGTAACAAGCAATTTCTCCTTTTTCCACAATATTTTCTACCACATAGGATGGTTTCATTTCAAATGGCATTCAGTTTTCATTGTCGTCTGCAACCTCTTTCAATTTGGACTAGTCTAAAATTTCCAAAAACAGGAAAGGGTTAACTTTGATGCTCAGTCCGGGTTGTTTCCTCTTCCTTTCACTGACCATTTCATAACATGGATAGTACTACAAGAATGGTATTGGAATTACAAATAATTACAGTAAGGCCATGATATTTAATGCTAATAAAAATGACAGAATCTTGTTTAACTGTTAGAGCTTTCAAATAACAGAGACAGCATAATTATGCAAGATGGACCTTAAATATTTATAGCATATTTTGGTTGGTAATGAAGGTAGCTATGGTATATTTCATAACAGGTTTACCTGAGTTATTTATCCCATTTCCACACAATGATGCTTTTTAATGCCTATCAAGAAAAACAATGGGAATAACATTTTGTAGAATGAAATTTCTTGTAACAAGCATTTCTTCATTTTCTAAAATGTTCTCTACTCAGAAAGTTGAAAAGCCTAAAAAATTTAAACTTTAATATGCTCTCTGAAACTCCTTTTGATTTCGTCAAAAAAATTGCAGTTAACACTTACGTCTATCATGTGATGAGACAGCATGTCCAAGATGTTAGTTAATCTCTCAACCTTAAATATTTACAGCATATATTGTTGGCAGTGAAGGTAGCTGTGGCATATTTCATACCTGATACACCAAAGTGGGTAGAAGTGGAGCTAGCCAAAATCGCTTATCAGTCCAAATTAGCATTGCAAAAGCAGGTAAATGGAGCATTCTTATAATACTCTTTCACAGATTGACGGATCACTGCCGTCAATAAAACGATCAAGTGACCAATAGAATCATTCATTCAGACTGAAAGTGAATTTATCCGACATTTATATCACATATATTTATCTCACCTGAGAAAACCTGCCCTACAGCTTTTATCTAAGTGTTTCTGTTGCCTGTGAAAATTTTGATTGCTCTCTAGGGGCTATAATGTCTTCAAACTTGGTCAGAACGTTTGTCTCTATGAAATCTGTCAAGTTTGATAATGGGGTAAAAAAACTAGGTCAAAACATAGAAAAATCTTGTGAAAGAGGTCACATTTTTGGCGCAATGATATGACATTTAGTCTGAGTATTTATCTCCATGATATCGTGGACAAGTTCAAAATTGGGTCACATGGGGTCAGATACGAAGGTCACAACCATGTATACTCCCTTGTAAGAGCAGACTTTTCACTGTAAAACGTCTGAATTTGATATATGAATCATAATATCCTTGTAAGCCATCACTATGATGCTTGTTGTTGCTCTGAGGCTGAGGAAAATTTGTCTTTTTTGCTTGATGTCATTGAATTATAAGAAAAGAAGAGAATTTTTAAGAAATCATACCTCCAAAAAATATTCACTTCATCTCTTAAATATCTCAACACAATAGCTATGTTCGAAAGTTATTTAAGGTTCACTTATTAACATTTGGTATCAAGATACCTATTATTCATATGTGTTGGTACATGTATATGACAAGGTAATCTAAAAAGTCAAGTTCTCATCTTTCTACTAAGTACTAAAGATATTTTTAATACTCCTAAGTTTAAGGTCAAAACTGAAGGTCATTTTACAAGCAATTATGCGGGGGTTCCGTGTCTGTGATATATTTATAGTTTCTGGGGGTTTATTTACAAAATAAGGACTACAAATTCAGTACAAAATCTTCTGACAATGAAATTATATGTATAGAAAGGGATGAATAAGGATCCATAATCAGAAAAATGAGTTGAATTTTTATTTTTCTATTTTCTTTAACTTTCAGCAATTATCCCGGGTAGCTCATGTTGGGAAAGCAAATTGAGACAGCAAGACAAACCTGAATACCACATAGCAAAAAGGACATCATGTCAACAAAATTTGTTACCTGTGTTTTGATTGGCTGCATTATTCAATATAACAAACTTGGATACTACAAAGCAACAAATTAAGACATCCTGTCAACAAAAGTTGTTTTCTTTGTTTAGAATGACTGAATTATTCAACAATACACACATGGATACCAAATACAAGAAGTAACCAAATAAGACAACTCATAAACAAAATATTCTATTGTGTTTGGAACAAAATACAATCAATAGGCTTGTTTTACCCGTTCTCAAAAAACAAAGTTTAAGACTAGTCCAAATTAATAGAGGCTACAGACAACAAATTAAGTTGGTTTTGAAATGAAAAAATAAAGGACATGTTGGGTAGAAAACATTGTGAGAAAAGAATTTTCAACATAAAAAAGCTGGATTATGTGATAATGGGTCAAAATTGAAAATGATGTAACCCATTGATATATTTGAGTTTAGATCTGATAATAATGCAATTGTTACATGCACTAGCTTCTAGCCTATGAACAAATTAACCCATTTCCACACATTTCCACTTTTTTTTACCCCTCAATCAAAAAGCTTTAGAAAACATTGTGGAGAATCAAGGATTTAATTGCTGTAACAATATACTCATTTCTATCCCTTTACTTTAAATTGTTGTCTGCAACTTCTTTGAATTTTTATTTATTGTCTGGTAATTGGTTTAACCCATTCCAACATAATCCCTCCTTTTTAGGCCCCCAAGGAAAAAAAACTTTGGAAAACATTGTTGAATATGAAGGACAAAATAATTAAAAATTCTATCAACTTGAAATTTTCATCTGCAACTTTGAATTTGGACCAGTCTAAAATGTTATTTTTTGGGAATGGGTTAAGAGACAACAATGTTATATACTGCCAAAAAAAAGAGATACAGAAGCTAGAAGTGATTTGGGTGCTCAAGTGCCTTTAGTTTCATCCTTGAAATATGCATCAACGAAAAACTGAAATTCATTTCTTAGAAGAAATAACATGGTGACATATATTAACCCATACCATCACAATAACTCATTTTGACATCTCTCAAGAATATGCTGTGTGAAATGAAGAAATTGCTTGTCACAAGCAGCTTCTTTATTTTTCACAACTTTTTTTACCCAGAAAGCCAAATATTTGAAATTGTTGTGTGCAACCTTTTTCAATTCGTACCAGTCTACAATTTTGTCGTCTGGTAATGAGTGTATAGTCATATTCTTGAAGTATATAAACTTAATATTATTATTTGAAGAAAAGAAAAAAAGTGAATGTTGCTTTTATTGATAAAATTTGCATTTTTGCAAAACGTAGTTGTATTTGCGAAGGGGAGGGTTGTTAGGCAATATACTAAGTTTATTGAAAATTTATTTCCTTTGACTTAACTCTTTCCCACTAGTCCAATTTGAAAGAATCTGCAGATGCCAATTTTAAATGGATGAAATTCTATATTTTCAGTTTTTTTGGATAGAAAACATTGTGGATAGTGAAGACATTGCTTGAGACAAGCAATTTCTTCATTTTCCAAAATGTTTTCCAAAGCTTTTTTCTTGAAGGGAGTAAAAAGGAGGGAATGGGTTAATGTGGCGGTTGGCTTTATAAAGTGAGAAAATATTCTTCTCAATTTAGCAAAAAGACATATTTATGTATGAACTTATAAACTTTGTGAAGTTATAATTTCATACTGAAAAGTATTCATAATTCTTTTCCTTTTAGGGTAGAAAACATTGTGAAGATTGAAAAAATTGCTTATAAAAGACAATGTTTGTCCACAATATTTTCTCAAGCTGTTTTCTTAAGAGGCGTCAAAGCATGTGCTTTTGTGGGAATGGGTCAAGTTGTTATTCATATCAACCAATAACCATACAAAAGATTTTAGACTTGTCCCATTTCAAAGAAGTTGCAGATGACAATTTTAAGATGATAGAATTTTTAAAAAGGTTTGTTTTATAGGGTAGAATTCATTGTGGATAATACAGAAATTGCCTCTTAAAAGCAATTTTTTCTTTTTCCAAAATGTTTACAAAGGCTTTTTTCTTGAGGGGCGTAAAAAGGTGGACTGTGTTGGAATCCCTAATTTTTATGTCCCTTTGATACTATACTTGAGGAAATATTATGGAAAAAGAAGAAATTTCATGTAACAAGCAATTACTTCTTTTCCCATATTTTTTATCATGTAGTATTGTTACTCTTTGAATTGTACTTAGTTTATGTCGCCTGCTACCCCTTTGAATTTTGAAAAACAGTAAAGGGTTAAGACAAGCCAAAAAAAGTCATGATTGTAGATATCAAGTTGGAAGATTGTGTATATTTTTTTAAAGCAGTGTTCAATTGGGATTGTTATTCATTGTTGTGATAGATTAATAGTGTAATATCAATTTTTATTTACATTCTATTTTTTAAGATTCTAGTTAATTTCTTGTTATTACTGTCCTCTGTTTTGTACACTTATCAATTATACCCCACCTATGAAATAGAGGTGGTATGTTGGTTTCACCATATCTGTCCACTGGTCTGATCATCCGATCTGTTTGTCCATCCATGTACCTTTTGTCTCCTTGTTCTAGCTCTAGAACCAATTGACATTCAGCTATGAAACTTCATACAATTGTTGCCTATAATCCAAGGTAGTGCATTATTATTTTGAGTCATGTGGGTCAAAGGCTATGGTGCTAGGTCACAATTGAACTTTGATTTGAACTGCCTTCATGCCTAAACTCATAAGCCATTTGACCTAGGACATTGACACTGTATACCTTATACAAAAGTTATCTTTGACCCAAGGAGGTGTCTTATCATTTATAGATAATATAGGTCAAGTTCTACTTAGGAAACAAAACGCTGGTGGGAGTTTCAGTCGGCTTTGCAACAGTTCTAGTTTTGTTCAAATATATATATTTACATATCAATATTTTATATCTAACAACCATTTTAGTTATAGTTCAATAAAGTTTACGATTATTTGAGATTATCTATGCCTTTCAATATATTTTTTGGGGGGGTTTGCTTTCATTGATAACTTGACCAAAACAACCAATTACCAGAAGACAAATTTTAGACCTGTCCAAGTAACAGATGATATTTCAAATTTGGCAAAATGTACATTTTCATTTATCAGATAGATAAGCTTGTGGAGAAATAAAACATTGATTATCAGTATGTACTTATATCAAAAAATGTTTTTTAGTTATATTTCTTCAATATGTAAAAATATATCAGAGTTTGTGTTGATGGGTTAAACAACTTTTTAGATTTGAATGTATGATAAAGGAAACAACATGAGGCTTATAAACACTGCCATCAGATGTAATCCCGCTTTTTAACAATTCTGGAAAACATTGTGGCAAATGAAAAAAAATGCTTGTTTCTTCATTATCTGGTTCTTCTTTTCGTCTATAGCAATATTTTCTCCTGTAAAAGATAAAGATTATCAAAATTTCATAAAAGAAAAAATTGTCATCTGGCTTTTCTTTTAATTTGACCCAGTCTAAAATTTTATCTTGAAACGGAATAAGTAATTTTTTTTTTCCAATGTTTTCTAATCTTTAATTAGATGTTTGCTTACCAATTCACACATATGGAAATTAATCTGCATTGTAGAATGTTAATGATATAACATGATGTCGTCAATAATTAAGAAACAGTACTCTTTCTTTTCACACATATTTAGCTTGAATTTGCGAAGAATGGGGGGAGGGATTATTTCAGACTTTCTATGTGCAATACCTTCATTTGTACTAATGCTATTGCTGTGGATACTTTGCCTCTGTGACCATAATATCATAACACAGAGACAAAGATTCATTATGCTGAAATTCAATTTGGTGGAATTTTGACCACTTTTATCATAGAAATTCAATTCGCCAATTCTCAAGCAATGACACTTTCAAATGCCCCCCCCCCCAAAAAAAATGGAAAAACATTGTATAAAATGTAGAAATTGCTTGCAATAAGTGATTTCTTCATTTTCCACAATGGTTTCTACCAGGGAGGTGAAAAATCTATACTTTAGATTGTAATCTGCAACTCCTTTCAGTTTGGATGGTCTAAAATTCTGCCGTCTGGTAATGGGTTTAAGTTTTACTTGCAAGTCAGTGCAACATATTGTACCTCTGTAATGCTTTTGCTTTGACACTTTGCACATATGCTAAAGGTTTTAATTTAACCCTCTAACGAAAGTTCCGTAGATTCTTTAGAATTGAAATGTTCCGATCCGCATTGACACACTCTCAAGAGTTTATACGCCCCTAAAAAAAGAGCTTTGGAAAAAATTGTGGAGAATGAAGAAATTGTTACAACTAGTTTCTTCATTATCCACAATTTTTTCTACCCCAAAAGAGAAGAAAGGTTTTTTGGAATTCCATCAATTAGAAATTCTGCAAGATCTTTTGATCTGAGCCAGTCTAAAGTTTTGTCGTTTGGGAATAGGTTAAAGAAAAGGCTTAAGATAATACTTATAATGTAAAAGATATAGTTATATCATAACCACATAACTGTCAGCCCTTCTGTATATTATTTATTTACAATAAAGGTTGTAGATTTTATCACAATTAGTAACTTTGCCT
The DNA here is from genome assembly GCA_946902895.1 of Fragum fragum. Taxonomy (NCBI): domain Eukaryota; kingdom Metazoa; phylum Mollusca; class Bivalvia; order Cardiida; family Cardiidae; genus Fragum; species Fragum fragum. The sequence goes on from OX336373.1 coordinate 23,988,921, forward strand.
TTTGTTTCATTTAGTAAAACACTGTGATCCGTACGTGCCCTTTGTGTAGTTAACCGCACTCTCGAAGATAAAGGATCACCCAAGGATAATGCTTGTGAAATTTAGTTGAATCCATCGCCTGGTTTTTGAGAAGATTTTCAAAGATTTGATTATATACCATATATGGAAATATGGACCAACCCATAAAAGCTATGCCTTTCACCAAATCAATATTCTTTGAAGATGTATGAGCTCAAGTGTGACACTTCCATTACACATGTGCGCCAAGTAGAGACTCGGATCAGCCTGTGCATCAGCACAGTCTGATCAGAGTCTTCACTTTGCCCTCTGTAGGTAACTGACCCAAAGCTTCTTTAGACAATCAGCAAATGTTCTAATTTCCCCGAATGGCTGTCCAGGGTGCTCAATGTGTGCGAGTCAAGCATATGCGAAACGGTTGGAAATGTCACACACAGGCTCATATGATAAAAGGTCACCAAAGCATGATTACTGTGAAAGTTGGTTGAATACCATCAACTGGTTTCTGAGGAGAAATATTTTCAAAGTTTTCACTATACCGGTATACCATTTATTGAAATTTGCTGCATTCACAAAAGCCATGTTTTCATCTGATCAAAACTTTTGAGGAATCTCATAAAGGGTCAGCAAAGAATGGTTCCTGTGAAATTTGGTTGAAATGAAACAGGTTTTTGAGAACAAGATTTTCAAAGTTTTAGCCATACATGTATGTGAAAATAGCTCTGCCCATAAAATTCATGTTTTTCATCAAATCAAATTCTCTGAAGGAATCAGATAAAGGGTTACCAAAGGATCATTCCTGTGAAATAAGGTTGCATTCTGTTGAGTACTTTCTGAAGAAAAGACTTTTAAAGTAAGTTTACAGATGGACCCATGATTGACACAATACCACGACAACATCTATGTCTCACTAATTGCAGGAGGGGCTTAACTAAAAAGATAGGTAAGCGAGGATTACGATTCTTACAAGCTGCACTTCTCCTCATTGAATACCATCCTCGCATTGAATTTCAAGTTGATAGCTTCCATTCTTTAAAAGCTATGCTCTAGAAAAGAATTAAGTCTGAAAACAACAAAGAGAAATAATTAAAAAGGTAGGCAAGTTAGGATTATGGTTATGTGCACTTTGCTTATCCTTTATTCATTCATGGCTCTAACCATGAAGTTTCAAGTTGATGGCTATTTTACCTTTAGAGATATGCTATGGACTACAACTTGGGGAGGATGGGTAGATGTAAAGACAGACAGACAGTTGGAAGGATGAACAGATGGAATGACGAATGCACACTAGTGCAGTGTCCCTAGTCTTTCAGCTGGAGATAAAATTAGTTCAGGTCCACTTCACCCTTGTCATACTGAATTAAAATCCTATACAGAATAGATTTAAAATCAAAGGACTAACAACACTGGAAAGTCTTATTGGTGGTCAGTATTTCTGGATTAAAGGGGATGAACAGGAGGTGTATACCAAGACCAGACTGCATTTATGTACAGAAGATTTCGGGTTCAGCATAACAAGGGTTAATATCTTTTTTATATGAATCTTGAATAACAAAGTAAAACACAAGACCTCACTCACAAACCTTTAATCAATTTCATACAACCATTACAAATCAATACTGTTACATGTATATGGATTTCATTGAACATTTTACCCTTTCCTATTCAATCCCTGGTTTTTATGTCCCTGTGTATTTATAATTGATAAAATATTGTAGAAAAAGAAGAAATTGCTTGCAACAAGCAATTTCTTCTTTTTCCACAATATTTTCTACCCTACTGAATGGCTATTTTTCAAATTTTACCCATATTAAATTTTTGTCAGTAAAACCTATGGACAGGTCTAAAATTAAGCAAAACAGGAAAGGATTAAGCCAGAGCATGATATCTCCAACAATTGGCAGATTGCCGACCACGCCTACTGACCTCTCACAAGTCTGACTGAGATGTAAACCCATTAACAGATGACAAAATTTTAGACAGGTCCAAATTCAAAGAAGTTGCAGACGACAATTTCGGTAAAATTTTAATCTTTATGTCTTTATGTACAAGACATTGTGAATAATGAAGAAATTGCTTATAACAAGCAATTTCTTCATTTTCCAAATGTTTCCAAAATTTCTCTTCCTGAAGGGTGTCAAAAAGTGCAATCATGTAGGAATGGGCTAAACATAATTTCGCTAAACATATGACTAGTGGCATAAAACTAAATGCAGATGTCATGATAACAGCTTCAACTAGCTGTGGCATTAAGTCGCAAAACCAATAGCAAGAGTTTAGATAGCCCTAGATAGCTCAACTGAGTTCTCGATTGAATAAAGTAATTGAAACTTCAAAGCAGGTTTAATTTGTGAGGAAACAAACAGTACAAAAAACTTATTAAAATCATTTAAATTGATCAATGTAATTAAAATCCCTTATCCTATGATTTCCAATAGAACTTTTTCATTTTAAAAAGATTTATTCCTTTGACTCGGCAAATAATCAGATCAAGTTTCATCAAGATTTTGCCATAATTGTGTAACTTACAGGACAACACAGAAATTGTAAAAAAAAAGCCCCTTTTCTCATTTCCTCCTATAAAAAAATCCTATTTTTGATAGGATTCATCCTAATAATCTAATAATCATTTTGATAAAGATTGAGCAAAATTGTAGCAACTAGCTTTTGAAAACAAATTGACATTAACCCTTTCCTGTTTCTCAAAATTTTAGACTGGCTCAATTTGAAACATGTTGCAGACGACAATTAAAAGTGAGTGCAATTTGAAACGAAACCATTCTATGTGGTAGAAAATATTGTGATAAAAGAAGAAATTGCTTGTATCAAGCAATTTCTTCTTTTATTACAATATTTACTTAAGTATAAAAGTGCATGGACGTAAAAACCAGTGATTATACAGGAAAGAGTTAAGGCCCCTTTTCTAATCGAACCTATCACTTTAACTAGATCATCCTTATAATCTAACATTTATTCTGAACATCTTCCATTGAGATTAAGCCACAAATGTGCCCCCTACAGTGTTAACAAAGAAAATTCTCATGAAGGTCCCCTTACCATGTCTTCAGTTTAATCTTCCCAATCTTAGGGTTCATCCCTATGACCCAACAATCATTTTGACAGAGTTTTATTAAGAATGAGCAAAAATTGTGGCTACTTGAGTGTAAACAAATAATTGTCATTAAGACCCCTTTTTATGTTTTCGAATATTAACTTCCAATTTTCAATAGAGTTCATCCTTATGGCCTTACAATCATTTTGACCAAGTTTTATCAAGAATAGAGAAAATTATGGCAACTGAAGGTCCCCTTTCCTGGTTTTCATTTTAATCTTCCCAATCTTGGGGTTCATTCCTATGACCCATCCATCATTTTGACGAGTTTTATCAAGAATGAGCAAAAATTGTGGCTACTAGAGCGTAAACAAAGAAATTGTCATTAAGGACATTTCTGTGTTTTCCAGTGATAAACTTCCAATTTTCATGACCTAACAATCATTTTGACCAAGTTTCTTAAAGATTTAACAAATATTGTGGACCCTAGGATGTAAAAAAGTAATTGTCATTAGGGCACTTGATTTGTGTTTTCCAGTGTAACCTTCAAAATCTAAGTAGGGTTCGTTGTTATGACAATCATTTTCACCAAGTTTCATTAAAATTAAGATAAAACTGTGCCCTCTAGAGTGTTTACTCAAAAATTGTTGCCCATTTAATAAATAACACACACCAGGTGACAGACATTCAAGGATCACAAAAGCTCAATAAAGGCTTGATACTAATGTTGGTGGTCACCATTTAGATCCAGTCTGAATGGCTGATTGGTCAAAAGATCTTTTAATTGACAGCTGTGATCTGTCAATTTCATATGAGCGTAAAACAGAATCTGAGCAATCCACATAATGCATTTACGATACTGGGAGATTGTCAAAAAAATATGAGGCAAAGACTATCTACAAGGTGCATAGGCTGATCAGCACCTTTAATTTGCACACATATCTAATCTAACCAATTACTGGCTGTGCCCACCTACTCCATTGAACCATTGACTCCAATAGGAAGTTCCACATTGATTTTAAACAGCTTTATTTTGCAAAATTTACAGCATGTAGCATAAAAGTAGAAAGGTTGGTTGGTGACCGAAACATTGTAAATACAGCTTGAATAAGCTGAAGTTACAACGATTAAGTTGCCAAACCAACAAAAATGTTTCACATTGAAATTGTACTTCTGATCAAAATGAATGATTTGATTGACCATTTTTTTCCTTGATCGACAGCCACGATTGTTCAATTGTTGGGCATATCATGCACAAGCTCAATTATTATTTCATAGATAATTAGTTATAGTCATACATATGGTTGTACCAACATCAACCAGAAAGGAGTGTTTTGATCCATTCCCACACAACAAAAGTTGCAGACAACAATTTTGTTATGAGCGATTTCTTCACAGTCCACAATGTTTTCTTAAGCTTTATTTCTTCAGGGGCCTAAAAAGCAGGATTGTCTGGAAATGGGTTAAAACATTACTGGAAAGGCACAAATTGCAAGAAACCAGAATTTTCTCCTTTTAATACTTAAAGAACAATACAGTATAATGGGTAAATTTGATTGCACATGCAATATTATCTTTTCATAAGATATTTCAAAATTCAGGAAGTGATATAATCTCAAATTGAGTATTTAAAGAAGAAATCTCAAAACTGTCATTATATTAATCAGTTTTATATCCCTAAAAAAATCATTTCATGTACCAGTATAAAAAGCTGGGAAATAAACTGAATTGTAAAACAGAGTCATATCATAGCAATTGGAGCACTGAACCATGGATTCCTCTTATTTTCCCGTACAATCACTTGTTTTCACGACCCATAGGTTTTGTATTAAGGAAAACATTGCAGGGAAAGAAGAAATTTCTTGTTTTCTTCTTTTCCCACAATTTTCTACCCTATGGATTGGTTACTTTTCAAATTGCACTCACTTTTAATTGTCGTCTGCAACTTCTTTGAATTTGGACAATTTTGAAAAATTGGAAAGGGTTAAACCATAAGGTAATTCATATCACAGATGTAAAGGTATAAAACTTATTAAAAGGTATGTTTTTGAAACACACCTCATGAGAGCAAATTTTTTCAGAAGATGCATATCAACGCGAGCTTTCTTCACGACAAATATAGGGACTGTAGCTTGAATTGTATGGAAGTAATAGGGAAATGATAGGTATCAGTATTTACAGGTAAATATTGAAATATACAAAACTTTGGCGAAGAGGGACCCAGCCAAACTAAGACTAACATCCAAGAGTATGACAAATGACCAATCACAACTGTCAATCAAATAATTAGTCTACCAATGAAATCTTTGAACTCTAACATTGGCCACCATTTTTGTAGAGGTTTTTAGTTCATTTAGCCGCTTATGTTGTAACTACAGCTAATTCAAGCTGTATTCATGACATTTAGGTTACCAACCATTCTACTTTTGGTTTTGGTAGTATAAATAGCTGTATATGTCTACAAAGCATAAATAATGTCTAAGTTCAAAGAGAGATAAAATTGCGTCTTGCAAAACTTCAAAATGAGGTTAATGTTTCTATAAAGTTTCAATGGTATTGAAGCAAAACTGAAAGAGGAGTTTGCAACACAAAATTGGTAGTATAATTAGCTGTATATGTCTACAAAGCATAAACAATGTCTAAGTTCAAGGAAAGATCATTCTTGAACAAGGGGGAATTAAGACTTCAAAATTGCGTCTTGAAAAACTCATGTGGCTAATGTTTGTATAATGTTGTAATGGTATTGAAGCAAAACTGAAGGAGGATTTTGCAACACAAAATTGTTTTGAAAACCTTAAACATGTGGTTAATGTTTGTATAATGTTTCAATGGTATTGAAGCAAAACTGAAGGAGGATTTTGCAACACAAAATTGGTAGTATAATTAGCTGTATATGTTTACAAATCATGTATTATGTCTAAGTTCAAGAGGAGATCATTCTTGAACCAGAGGGAATTAAGACTTCAAAATTATGTCTTAAAATACTTCAACATGTGATTAATCTTTGTATAAAGTTTCAATGGTATTGAAGCAAAACTGAAGGAGAAATTTGTGACACAAAATTTGTAGTATAATTAGCTGTAAATATGAAGCGTTAATAATGTCAAAGTTCAAGGGGAAATAATTCTTGAAGGGGGGGGGGGGGAATTAAGACTTCAAATTTGTATCTGCAAAACTTCAACATGTTGTCAATCTTTGTATTAAGTTTCAATGGTATTGAAGCAAAACTGGAGGAGAAATTTGGGACACAAAATTTGTAGTATAAAATAGCTGTGTATGTCTACAAAACATAAATAATCTTTGTATAAAGTTTCAATGGTATTGAAGGAAAAATTCAGGACACAAAATTGGTAGCATTTTGTACACAAACAGATGGACACAAAGACACACAGACAGACAGGCTGATTCCAGTATACCCCCCAAAACATTCCTTATATATATAAAAATGAATTTAGAGTTAACCCCCCTTGTTGATAGTGAATATATTTTTCAAGTGAATGCGTTCAGTAATACCAGAGACATTAGAAAATGTCAAAGTATTTGCATGTCGACCCTGAACAGACTTAAACAAGCTAAAAATTACCCTACCATATGCTATTTGGACAAAATTTTACATTTAAATGGGGCATTGACCATATGAAATTCTCTGCTGAATTGGAAACATTGAAATTACATGCCAACCTTTGTTGCATGTCAGTAAATGTGAATAACTTTGAGAATGCTTCAATATAACTACAGTTATGTGTTAATATTATTGATATGTTAATTGTTAAGCAATCAAGAACTTTGCCAAGAATCAAAGTTCACTTCCTGTGTGAATAAATGATTTGACTGGCCAGCAATCTGTCAAATGAATCGACCAATCAAATTATTTATTTGACCCAGAAGTGAACTTTGAACTCTGACATTGGCCAACATTTCTGTGAAGTACTTTACTTGGTTTGGTGACTTAAATGTAACTAACTTGAATAAGCTGTAGTTACCATGTTTAGGTTGTCAACCAACTTCCTTTCCTCTCTGTTACATGTTACTGGCCATAATTTTGCAAAATAATGCCATTCAAAATCGAAATGGAACTTCCCATTAGAGTCACTGGATGTGACCAGCAAAGTCAGTGGGTGGGGCCAGAGATTCATCAATTGGCCTACAAAGTTCTCAAGAGTTGTTAGTATAGGTTAATCAAGTCAAATATTTTGGACCAATGTTGAATACTGTTACTGCTTTTTCTTATCTTGTTCCTGCAAGAACAGATATGCAGATGAGAAGTCCTTTCCTCCAAACCCATTATTTGTCATTGTCCTGTAAAACTGATGGGCCAGAGAGCCCAATGGTGTAGCTGCCTTGTTAGCCGTCGCTGCATTCTGAGCTAAACCCAAATCCTACAAGAAAACAAATTTGTATAGATCTAAAACCCACTCCCATCTAATCATACGTAGGAAAGCTTAGGAAAACATTGTCATATATAATTTCCTCATTTCTCACATTCTTCCTTACCAAAACATTCGTCAACTGGAGATAGTCATCTTCAACTCCTTTAACCCATTCCCACACAATCCCCCTTTTTAGGCATCTATGGAAAAAGCTTTGGAAAACATTGTGGAAAATGAAGAAATTGCTTGTATCAAGCAATTTCTTCATTTTCCATAATGTTTGCTATCTTTATACTTCTTGTAATGGGCTGATCCCGCTTCAAATAAACCTGTCATTTCAAATCCAAAATAAGATTTCTTAGACAAGAGGACCAAGATGGTCCTAAATCACTCCCCTGAGTATGATGGTTCATGGCTTTATGATATAAACAAAATAGCAAAGCCCTCTGTATAATTATTTTGGAGAAGATGTTTAAGGATTTCTCTTTTAATCCTAGGTATATTGATGATCCCACCATATAGCACTAATTTCCTGAATATGCTAATGCTTTGAAGTATAGACATCAATGCATACCAAGTTGTAGCTGTAAGCCTAATGGTTTAAGGCTTTCAAAGGTATCATTATTTATTCCTAACTAAAATTAGGGATTGCACAGGAAAGGGCTAATTTTTTTAAGTAATTTGGTAGAGGGTCAATGGCTGATGATATGTACCAAATATCAAAGCTCTAGGCTTTATGGTTTGGGAGAAGAAGATTTTCAAAGATTTCCTTCTTTATTCATTTGTAAAATCAGGAATCGCACAGAAAAGGGCTAATTTTCAGAGTATGATAATTCTTTGAAGTATTTTGGTAGACGGTCAATATATTATGATATGTACAAAATACCAAAGCTCTAGGCCTTATGGTTTGGGAGAAGATTTTTAAAGTTTTCCTTCTTTAATTATATTTAAAATCAGGGATCTCCCAGAAGAGGGCTAATTTTCAGAATATGGTAATTCTTTGAAGTATTTTGGTAGAGGGTCAATAGATGATGATTTGTACCAAATATCAAAGCTCTAGACCTTATGGTTTGGGAGAAGAAGATTTTTAAAGATTTCCTCCTTTATTTCTATGTAAAATCAGGGATCATTAAGAAAAGGGCTAATTTTCAGAATACGGTAATTCTTTGAAGTATTTTGGTAGAGGGTCAATAGATGATGATGTATACCAAATATCAAAGCTCTAGGCCTTATGGTTTCGGAGAAGAAGATTTTTAAAGATTTCCTTCTTTATTTCTTTGTAAAATCAGGGTTCGCCCAGAAAAGGGCTAATTTTCAGAATACGGTAATTCTTTGAAGTGTTTTGGTAGAGGGGCAATAGATGATGATATATACCAAATATCAAAGCTCTAGGCCTTACCGTTTGGGAGAAGAAGATTTTTTAAGTTTTTTCATTCCGTTGCCATGGCAACCAGAGTTCTTCATGGATTTCAATTCTTTGAAATATTTTGAAAGAGCATGACCTATGGATCATTTCTGTGAAGTTTTGTTGAAATTCCATGGTTAGTTTAGGAGGAGAAGATTTTTTTGTAAATGTGAACGGACGGATGGGCGGACAGACAGACGGACTGACGACGGACGATGACCGATCACAATAGCATCCCCAGAGCACTTCGTGCTCAGGGGAGCTAAAAAAAAATCAAAGGTTTGGAATGAAACAGGGCTTGAGCTCTAACTCATATTTGCAATCTCATACATGAAAAGTAAGCTTAACACTTACAGGAATAAAGATAAACAAGAGGAGTATGATGGTCACCTGAATAACAATCAGTAATAGTGACACAATGGGCTGAAAAAGAATGTGTCCAGGCAGAGCCATAATAGAACGTGACTCAACATGTATAATGTAAAACCTTTCAGATTGATTAATTCTCCTTGTTTCATGTAAAATAAGGTAAGTAGCCAAAAAAGGCCTTAATAAACAACTTCAGTAGATATCAACTAAGTGATATAACATACATAATATCAAAACCTGTAGGCCTCATGGTTTTTCCTTTTATAAGAGCCCAAAACACTGAGATTTTTAAAATTCTCTCAACTAAATATTCTTGCTGCAACTTCTTTTAATTTGCATCAGTCTAAAATTCTGTAGTCTGGGAATAATCTAATTATATTCAAAATTACAACTTAGAGGAGATATAATAGAGAGAAAAATTCTGACCAATTATCAAGTCCATTTGAGCCCAAACTGTGGCCTCTAGAGTTCAAACAAGGTATTTCTAATTTTTGACCAAATGACCTAATTTTTTACCCAAGGTGACCCTGTTTCGAAGTTTTTCGAGATATAATGCAGACAAAGTTTGAAGACTTTTGAGCCAAAAAAGTGGCCTCTAGAGTGCAAACAAAAAATATGTTGACATAAGACTCACACAGCATGGACACACGAGCTCAACCCCTGAACATGTTGAGCTCAGGTGAGCTAACAAGTGACTGGTAGGAAAAGCAAACTAGATCTGTAACTTATGATTTTGGACTAGCACACAAAAAACACCTTTCTATTGACAGGGATTTAGGATAAAGTCTGAAAAACTGGAATATCAATAAAATTCTCAAAGTCAAGCATACATATTTCTGCAAATGACAATGGACTAGAAGCTTAACTTGACCGGTAACTAGTGTTTGCAGACTCAAAAGTCATCTCAATATTTCAAAGGAAACTGATTGACTGGAGAAACAGGTGAATGGTGTGCTTGGAGCATTTAATTGAATTACTGTTCTAAGTGTCTATACTATTAACCCATTCCAACACAGCAAAATTTTAGACTGGTCCAAATTGAAAGAAGCTGCAGATAACAATTTCAAGTTGATGGAATTTTGAATTTTTTCGTCTTTTTGGATAGAAAACATTGTGGATAAGTGGATAATGAAGAAATTGCTTGATACAAGCAATTTCTTCATTTTCCACAATGTTTTCCAAAGCTTTTTTCTTGAGGGGCGTAAAAAGGAGGGATTGAGTTGGAATGGGTTAACCCTCAAATTGTAGTCATCTGTTTTGATGTATTTAGACAGAATTCTTTTTCATAGGATTCATCCTTACTACAAATAAAGCTAATCTATGCATATTTGGTGAAGGTTGATTTTCTCGATCCCAAAAAGTTAAACTTTAGAAATTGTGTTTATTTTACACCAGCAACAAGTGTTATTGTTTTTTAGAAACAAGAAGTAGTCAGTTTAAGGGAAAAAATGTTACTCAAAATTAAGAAACTTTTTAATATTTTAGGTGAAGATACATATCTGATTACACAACCCAAAACCAGATGGCATGTAATTGTTGGCACTTTAGCCCATTCCCACATGTTAACCCATTCCAACTCAATCCCTCTTTTTTACGCCCCTCAAGAAAAATGCTTTGGAAAACATTGTGGAAAATGAAGAAATTGCTTGTATCAAGCAATTTCTTCATTATCCACAATGTTTTCTACCCAAAAAGGCGAAAAAATTCGAAATTCCATTAACTTGAAATTGTCGTCTGCAGCTTCTTCCAATTTGGACCAGTCAAAAATTTTGCTGTGTTGGAATGGGTTAAACTATAGACCAATCCAAATAATTTCTTTATTATGCAAAACGTTCTCTCTCCTAAATGTCAAAGACTTTTTTTCGATTTTGTTAACTCGAAATCATCATCCGCAACTCCTTCCAATTTAAACCAGTCAGATTTCTCATTTGGTAATGTGTTAAATGTGTTAATTTGTACCAGAAAGTAAAACTTGTTTTTTGCAAGAAATGTTAACCCATTACCTCACAGTAAAATTTTAGACTGGACTAAAATCAATGAAGTTGTAGACAACAATGTTAAGTTGATAAAAATCTTTGTCCTTATAGGGAAGACAACAAAGTAGATATACAAGAAATTGATTGTGAGAGTTGTAAAAAAGATGTATTGTGTAGGAATGGGTTCAGACTACCTTTGTCATGAGAGCAGTTCCAAATCCGCCCTGATAATTGTTACTGGATGGCACTCCTTCTTTCACACCTGGCACTGGGTTATAGACCTCTGAAGACCAACATCGGCCTGAACTCATGTTTAATATCTTGGCCAATAAATTTGCATCCAGTCCTAATCTGAAAATCAACAATACTTCGAATACAATGTGCAGCATAATATAGGAAAAACATAATGCACCTCAGTCATCTGCAACTTCCTTCAATTTTGGCAAGTCCTATACTTTTTTGTGTCATGATGGATGAACCCTTTGCATTTTTTCAAAATTTTAAAATGGTTCAAACTGAAAAAGGTTGCAGACAACAATGAAAATTTGATGTAATTTGAGATGAAGCCATGTTACCAGTATGTGGTAGAAAATATTGTCGAAAAAGGAAAAATTGCTTAGTAAGCCCCCTTCCCCCAAATATTGTACAGTCAAACCTGGTCATTCGGTCACCTCCATTCAGCTTGCACCTGTCTTAAACGGCCAGTTCAATGTCCCCCGATCTTATTTACACTAAATTTTACCTGTATTCAACAAGCACCTTTAAAACGGGGTCAACGGCCGTCAAAATCGTGTCCCATTCTTTGAACTAACCTGAGTTTACGGTCAATTTCGGGCCTATGGCAATTTTCACGGATAAGTAATTATCATGGCGCATAATTGTTTTCGGATTATCTATTCAAGTGTCAAAATCAGATAAACATACACACGCGTCGCCAATTAACAGGTGTTTTGTAGATAACTACGAAGTCATCAAAATGCCTAGTTTTGTTATATTGCCCTTATTCAGTGATTGAAATTTATGCATATGATATTCAAACTTTATCAATAAAGATTAATCGAGTATGACGATCGAAATTACTGTTCTCGGAAAGTAATCTATTTTCGTTTTCGTACAGAGTTTGTTTGCAGTTTTAGAGGTGAGAAATGAGTTAACAAACTCGCCCAAAGACTAATTCTGACTAGATTCCTATTGGAATTTAATTAAAATATAGTGTTTTACGCAATAACAAAAAATATCAAGAAGACTGATCCTCAATTGACCGGCCGATATTATGTCAATTGTTTGATCTTTGCAAAAAATAATCACGACCGTTCGAGTAATTTAACCAGATTTGAACCTTTTTTATTTCGATTGATATTCTAATCCACTTCATGAGCATATAGGCCTACCAGTATTCTTATCAAAATTCTAAAAAAAATGTTTGAATGAGCTGTTTTCTTGTTATTTATTTACTATGAAAATGAATACTTTCTAGCCACAGAATCTTTTTGTTATACAAATATCCGGCCACCACCTTGACAGGCCGACCTGTATTAAGCAAGCACCTGTCTTAAGCAAGCGATTTTGGCAAATCCCTTGACCGCTTGCTTAAGATAGGTTCGACTGTACTTCAAGCTGTAACCTTGACCTTTGAGCTATCCAAAAATTTGTTTAAAATGGCACATCTCTGAATGGAGAACAATTGTGCCAAGTTATTTTGAAATCTATCCATAAATTTTGAAGATAATTAAAAAAAATTGGGATTAATTCATTAAAATGTATTCAGAGATATTACTCTTATCAGTATAGTTTGCTGTTTTTGATAGTGAACATATATTTTCATTGTATATTTAACCCAGCTAATTCTGGTTTTTACTTCCCTGATGACATAATTGTTACATTTGACCTACTTAAAACTGTCCTCTGCAACATTTTTTTCAGTTATGACAGATACATACATAAATAATAGTTTTAACCCTTGTTATGCTGTATGAATTACTTTACTACATGGCTTTAAAATCAGAGGGCTGGAAGCACTGATAGAACTTATTGTTCAAAAAATAAGTATTCCTTTTAGAAATCAATTTCATAAACAACTCTGACAGGAAAAGAACAAGCCGGAGGTGTAGACCAAAATCAGACTGCACTTATGTGCTTAAAGAAGAGGGCCAAAATTAATCTAAATTATTCACCTGTGAACTATTTCACAATTTCTCCAAGTCTGATTAGCCACGCCCTGCCTCGCCCACATTTAATTTGTAAATCAAAAATCCATGAACAAGTTTTGAAAAGGGTTGACCAAAAACTATTCCTAATTGACCAAGTGGTTTAAGATTTTTAAAGAAGCTAAAAGATCATATCCCCGTATTTTCACAAATTAAAATTTCACTAACAAATTTTGAAAAGGGTCACTTAAAGAACATTCCTGCCAAGTTTAGTCCTAATTGACCAAGAAGTTTAGGAGGAGAAGATTTTTAAAGAATTTTTCCATGATTTCTCTAAGTTTGATTAGCCAGCCCTGCCAAACCCAGATTTTTTCACAAATCAAAATCCCACTTACATGTTTTGAAAAGGGTCATTCAAGGAACATTCTCGCCAAGTTTGGTCTAAATTGGTTCTGTGGTTTATTAGGAGTAGATTTTACAGAATTATTCCGTGATATCTCTAAGTCTGATAAGCAAAGCTTTGCCACGCCCACATTGTTCACAAATCAAAAGTTCATAAACAAGTTTTGAAAAGGGGAACCCAAGGAACATTCCTGCCTAGTTTTGTCCAAATTGGTAGAGTAGTTTAGAAGGAGAAGATATTTAAAGAAATAGTGACACCGTATGACAGACAATGCAAAATGGATGACAGACACTGAGTGATCCTTAACCGATTCCTACACAGCAAAATTTTAGACTGGTCCAAATTTAAAGATATTGCAGATATTGCAGGCGACAATCTAGAGTTTATGAAATATTAGATTTTATAAACTTTCTGGGTAGAAAACATTTTGGAAAATGAAGAAATTGCTTGTAACAAGCAATTTCTTCATTTTACACAATTTTTTCCTAATTGCTTTTCTAGAAGGGCGTCCATAAGCGTCACTGTGTGGGAATGAGTTAAAGCTCCCCTTGAGAACATTGTGCTCAGGTGAGCTAAAAGCCTTCATTAATTACTTGGGCCTGTCTTTAATCTTACCTCATACCAAGATTCATGGTTTCTGAAACACCAATCATAGATATGGCCAACAACATATTGTTACAAATTTTGGCAGCCTGAAAAATAAAGTGAAACTTCAAAAGACCTTGCAGACAACAATGAAAAGTAAATGCAACTTCCCATCCTATGTTGCAGAAAATATTGTGAGAAAGAAGAAATTGTTTGTTTTATAATTAAGAAAATATTGTGAAAAGAGAAGAAATTGCTTATTTTTTCACAATATTTCTTAAGTATAAAATCACATAGACGTAAAAATCAGGGACTGTACAGGAAAGGATTAAATTATTCTTTTATAAATGAATATGCTGGAGTAAATGGTCTTGTGGCAAGACATAGGGCCAGGGAAGGTTCAAATCCTGCTGGTATTTTTACCAAAAAAAATTTAACCCTTTACTATTTTCAAAATTTTGGAATTGTCCAAATTCAATGAGGTAGCAGACAATACTGTTAAATAAGTATGATTCAAAAAGTAATCATCCTATGTGATAGAAATATTGAGGAAAAGAAGAAATTGCAGGAATTGTTCACGAGAAGGTCAACTCCATTTTGAACCTCACCACCCAGCTCTATAGAGTACACATGTAGGTATTAAGCCAACATGATGTTGCATCACCCGCAGCACCCATTAACAGCAGACTTGTAACTTGGTGATTGTTGTTGAGCAATCTTGTTTGATGAGAGACTACTAACCTATTGCCACACAAACTTACTTTTTACACCCTTAAAGAATAAGAGCTTTGAAAAACACTATGGGAGAATGAACATATTGTTTGATTCAAGAGATTTCTTGACTATCCAAAACGTCTAAACATAGTAACTAAAGCTATTTTTAAAAAGTTAGGTATGTAGTAAGTGTTGTAAATGGCAAGAGGACCATGCTGGTCCTAAATTGCTCACCTGAGGCATCTGCAAATTACAGTACTTTTTTGCATAAAAAAACACTACATGAGCAAAATAAATAAAACAAATATAAGATTTCGGGCTTTGTTCAATACTGTCCAGTAATGCTATACAACAAAAGTGAATGCCAATGGCTTTATAGGTTAATCCATTACCAAACTATCCCTCATTTTGATGCCCTCAGGGAAAAAAGGTTTAAAAAAGCTTTGTGAGAAAGGGAGAACTAGGAGTAACAAGCAATTTCTCCATTTCTCACAATGTTTTCTACCCTGAAATTCTTGTATTTAGATTTCAATCAAACTTTAATTACTATTTGGGACCATTGTTAAGAGGAGAATTTGATATTGCTCTAGTTGAGCATTTAACCAAATTTGGGGCCTCAAGGTCGGGGCCATTTTTACCCGATGTGTACAATTTTAGCAACCTTGGTAGAAAACAATCTGGATGTACAATAAACCAAATATGAATGAATTACAACTTGTACATAGGGTGAGATAGATATTTGAACATGCTCTTATTGAACGTTTTTCATAACTTTGCATGCCTTTGGAAGGGCTACTTTTGTCCAAATGATAAAAACATGGTAGATGTAAATAACATTATGCTATGTTTTTAATATAATAGCTCTAGGTCCTATATTCAAAAAGAAGAAGAATTCTTTCAATTAAACAATGTGTGCAATTTTTGACCCCTGGAGCAGACGATTTTTTATCCTTAGGGCATATTTTCCTGTAACATAGAACAAGATTATTTAGAAATGCTACATACCAAATATGAATGCCCTTACCTTATATTTCTAAAGGAGAAGACTTTTGAAGTTGATCCAATTTGGCATTTTCCCAAATTTTGAACAATGGTCTAATTGAGTAATTTACAAACTTTGGCCACACCAGGGAAGGGGTGTTTTTTTAACCTACAGCCGTTTTTGATCCTAGAAGAACACTTTTCAGTGATATAGTACAAATCCTTCTACTGCTGAAATACTGTTAAAAGTGGCATTAAGCCACATTATATCAATCAATTTGTTTAACAATTTTTGTAGAGTTTCACCCAAGGAACATCCCTGCTAAATTTCAGCTTGATTGGCCTACTGGAAGAGGAGGAGAAGATTATTAAAGATCTACTATAATTTCCCATTTTAAATGCCGCCGCAACCTGAGTTTTTCATGAAATAAAATTCTTTCAACAACTCTTGTAGAACTTCACCCAAGGAACATCCCTGCAATGTTTCAGCTTGATTGGCCTACTAGTTTATGAGAAGATTTTTAAAGAAATTCTTGACGGAAGAACAACGGATGGACGACAGACAACGACCCATCACACTAGCTCACCTCGCACTTTGTGCGCAGGTGGGCTAAAAAGCCAGTCTTTAATTGGTGACCTAAACATTGTAATTTCAGCAAGAATAAGTTGTATTATAGTATTGAAGTTGCCAAACCAACAAAAAAATACTTCACATATATGTTAGAGTTCAAGTTCATTACCAGTATAAATGCACAATTTGATTGGTCAATCCATTTTGTGATTGACAGCTGCAATCTTTCAATTTCAATGAAGTTCTGTTGAAACCCTACCTGCCCTGTTCCAACAGCACCACAATGTACAATGTTCTTCCCCATACAATTGAGATACTCATTAGCCATTTGAAAAGCACTTTCTGTCCCTCCTACCATAAATGTAAGACCTCCATCTCTGGCTGCATTCACACCTGTAAATAATTTTAACTGTTTTCAGGTTTCTTTTTACCAATTACCTGACAACAACAAGATGTGTTTGTGAAACACTAGGCCCCCTGAAACAGGAATTTTTAGAAACGGGTAAAGGGTTAAAATTTTGACCATGACCTTGATGAAATGACCTACCCCAGTTGCGCCTTGTTGAGACCTATCTACATACCAAAAATAAGCATTGTAACTTAATCAGGGTTGAAGTTACAGGAAAATGTTTAGTTGGCAGGTTAAGTTTTGCAGACAGACAGACAGATGGACAGACAGACGGACACCGGTAAAACAATATGCCCCCGATCTTATCGATGCGGGGACAAAAAAAATAGACTGGTCCAAAATCCAAGACATTTCAGACATCAATTTCAAGTCAATAAATATCAAATATCTATGTCTTTCTGGGTCCAAAACAATGTGAATATTGTAGAAATTGTTAGTAGCAAGCAAAAATAAGCTGTATTATACAGACTGGTCCAGATCAAAATAAGATTCAGACAATAATGCCAAATAGGTGTCAATTGAAAAAATGCAAAATAAATTAGAAACATTGTGGGAAAAGGAGAAATTGCTGACTTAAGCTAAATGAGCATGGTAAAAGAATACAACCCACCTCCTGACACAGGAGCATCTATGAAGCTCGCTCCCGTTTGCTCAGCAAGTTCTTCCATCTCTTTTGATACTGCTGGGTCTATTGTACTGCAGTCCATTAATAAGGTACCGGACTGTACTGTGCTGAAAAATCATTTGTTTATTCAACCCATTTCCACACAATGACACTTTTGACTCCCCAAAGAAAAAGCTTTGGAAATTTTTATTGAAAATGAAGTTTTTATCTCTTGAAAATTGTTGTCTGCAACTTCTTTCAATTTAGACCAGTCAATAATGTTGTTGTTTGGGAATGAGTTAAACCATTCCAACACAATTCTACTTTTAAGCTCCCAAGAAAAAGTTATTGAAAACATTGTGGAAAATGAAGAGATTGCAATTTCTTCATTATTTTCTATTCCACCATCTCCTTTCAAAATAAGATTATCTTTACCAATAAAAAAGTGTCACCTGCAGCTTTTTTAATATGGACTAGTCTAAAATTATGTCATCTGGTAATGAGTTAAACCCAATCCAAACTTGGTAAATTTCTAAATGTAATATATCAAGTTTAATCCAATTTCTTCATCTTACACAATGTTTTCATCATGTTTTTGCTGAAGGGTTTTTTTTCAATCCTATAAAATGTGGGACTGTTTGGTAATGGGTTAAAGACTTGTATACCTTAAAACACCATCACTCCCTGTATATACAGCTTGTACATGTGAGCTCTCAGGTAACATGGTCACTATTCTCGTTGCTTCAGAAGCAACTTCTGCTGGACATCCTGCTACATGAGCACCTGGGAATGTATAGGTACATTTTATATCAATAAAGGGAGAAATCAGGGAATGTATAGGTACATTTTATATCAATAAGAAGAGGGAACCAATATTGGTTCACAGACTCTGGGAATGTACAGGAACATTTTATATCAATAAGGGGAGGAATGCATATTGGATCACAGACTCTGGGAATGTATAGGTACATTTCATATCAATAAGGGGAGGAACACATATTGGATCACAGACTCTGGGAATGTATAGGTACATTTTATATCAATAAGTGGAGGAGCGCATATTGGATCACAGACTCTGGGAATGTATAGGTACATTTAATATCATAAGAGACAAAACCCATATTGGATCACAGACTCTAGGAATGTACAGGTACATTTTATATAAATTAGAGGAGGAACGCATATTGGATCACAGACTCTGGGAATTTATAGGTACATTTTATATCAATAAAGGTTGGCACGCATATTGGATCATAGACTCTGGGAATGTATAGGTACATTTCATATCAATAAGGGGAGAAGCAAATATTGGATCACAGACTCTGGGAATATATAGGTACATATCATATCAATAAGGGGAGGAACTCATATTGGATCACAGACTCTGAGAATGTATAGGTAAATTTGATATGAATAAGAGGAGGAACGCATATTAGATCACACACTCTGGGAATGTAAAGGTATGTTTTATATCAATATGAGGAGGAACCAATATTGGATCACAGACTCTCAGAATGTATAGGTACATTTTATATCAATATGAGGAGGAACCCATTTTGGATCACAGTCTCTGGGAATGTATAGGTACATATTATATCAATAAGAGGAGGAAAGAATATTGGATCACACACTCTGGGAATGTATAGGTACATTTCATATCAATATGAGGAGGAATGCATATTGGATCACAGACTCTGGGAATGTAAAGGTATGTTTTATATCAATAAAGGTTGACACGCATATTGCATCACAGACTCTGGGAATGTATAGGTACATTTTATATCAATAAGGGGAGGAACGCATATTGGATCACAGACTCTGGGAATGTATAGGTATAATTTATATCAAAATGAGGAGGAAGACATATTGGATCACAGACTCTGGGAATGTATAGGTACATATTATATCAATATGAGGAGGAACCCATATAGGATCACATACTCTGGGAATGTATAGGTACATATTATATCAATATGAGGAGGAACCCATATTGGATCACAGACTCTGGGAATGTATAGGTACATTTTATATCAATTAGGGGAGGAACGCATATTTGATCACAGACTGTGGGAATGTATGGGTACATTTTATATCAATAAGAGGAGGAGCGCATATTGGATCAAAGACTCTGGGAATATATAGGTACATTTCATATCAATAAGTGGAGGAGCGCATATTGGATCAAAGACTCTGGGAATATATAGGTACATTTCATATCAATAACAGAAGGAATGCATGTTTTATCCATCTCTCTGGGAATGCATGGATACATTTTACATCAATAAGAGAAGGAAAAACACACAATGGATGAAAGACTCTGGGAATGTGTGGATAAATTTGATATCAATAACAGAAGGAAAGCATGTTTTATCCACGACTCTGGGAATGTATGGACACAATTGGTATCAATGACAGAAAGAATTTGTGTTTAATCAATAACTCTGGGAATTCATGGATACATTTTATGTCAATAACAGGAGGAATGCATATTTTATACATAACTCATGGAATGCATGGAAACATTTTATGTCAATAACAGGAGCAAAATCATGTTTGATTCATCACTCTGGGAATGTATGAATACATTTGATATCATTTACAGAAGGAATGAATGTTTACTCCACCACTCTGGGAATGCATGCACACATTTTATAACAATAACAGCAGAAATTAGAGCTATCACAAAACATGATTATATCCCCCACACTAGAACCTTGTCACCAAAACAATTGTATAATGCTATATACATTTAAGTCAGTATAAAAAAGTTGATTCAAAAACATTGCAAATTTGAGGGGGTAAGTTTGAGTTCAGAACATAGTGAGATAAGTGCTCCTGATAACTATGATTTCAGTAAAATTTTCAAGTTCAAGTGGAGATAATCCAGTTACCAAAGACAGTAAGGTCATGAAAATTGTACAGTCACAAGTTCATGTGTACACAAACACAATGGATATATTTCAAATATATATCAAAGCAGTTCTTGCAAAATAGACAGATTTCCATACAACCCTGCATTTTACACCTCTTAACAAAAAGACTTTGGAAAACACTGTGGGAAAAGAAGAAGAAGATGCTTATGACTAGCAAATTTTTTCATTAACCACAATGTTTTCTACCCAAAATGTTTAAGACTTCATCAACCAAAAATTGCTGTCTGCAGTTACTTTGAATTGGAGCAGTCTACAATTTTTCCTCTGATAATGGTTTAACCCATTACCAAACAAAACAATTTGAGACCGGTCCAAATTGAAAGAGGTTAAGACTTTAGTTTTGGTTGGTGAAATTTAAATGACATGCAATTTCTTCATTTTTCATGACAATGTTTTCCAATGCTTTTTCCTTAGTGGCATAAAAAAGTGGGGTTGTGTGGGAATGGAATAACTATGTAGCACCAAATCAGATATCCACATTTATTTGTCATCTCACCTGCTTCCTTTAGTGGCTGTATACTGTCTTTTGATACATCATACACAACTAATGGATAGCCCTTCTTCATGAGATTCTTTGCCATGTGGCCTCCCATATTCCCTAGCCCAATAAAACCAAGTTTGGTAGCTGCCTGAATTGATAGGAAACAAAATACTTAACCCATTCTCACAGGATAAAATCATAGACCAGTCCAAATTCAAAGAAGTTGCAGACAACAATTTTTTGTTGATGAAATCTTTAGAATCTTTTTCTTTCAAGGTTTAATTGCAATACTATTCTAAGTGTCTACACAATGTATATACAATCAGAACAGACTTGCAATTAACCCTCAATATGCACAATTGCCCCCAATTTCGTTCCAAAACAAAGTGTCTCACAGTTGCCGATTTAAAGGGAGGTTCATGAAGTTGTTTGAATCCTCGTACGTAGCCCATTTTTGTGGTAATTCTTTGAAGTTATTTGGCAGAGGGTCAATAGATGATGATTTATGCCTAACAGCAAAGCTCCAGGCCTTATAGTTTGGGAGAAGAAGATTTTCAAAGATTTCCTTCTTTATTCCTTTGTAAAATTAGGGATCACACAGAAAAGGGCTAGTTTTCAAGATACTGTATTCTTTGAAGTACTTTGGTAGAGGGTCAATATGATGATTTTCACAAAATATCAAAGCTCTGGGCCTATGGTTTGTGAGAGGAAGATTTTTTAAGTTTTTCCACTTGGTTACCATGGCAACCAAAGTTCTTGATGGATTTCAATTCTTTGAGATTTTCTGGAATAGCATGACCTAAGGATCATTTCAGTGAAGTTTGGTTAAAATTCCATGGTTAGTTTAGAAGATTTTTTTTTGTAATTGTGAACAGACGGACAGACAGATAAAAGGACAGTCAGACAGATGGATGGCCAGACACTGGACGATGACTGATCACAATAGCTCTCCCAGAGCCCTACATGCTCAGGTGAGCTAAAAAAAACTAAATACATGTGTAGAGTTTCAAAGCAGAAATTAGAGATTTTACAAAGACAACACGATTCACACAGTTTCAAAACACATATTTTATAGTTACAGAGATATGACATAAGCAGATTTGCTGTAATTAAAATTATAAATCAATTCTTCAACTAGCAGAAATGAATGCCAGAGTAACACATCTTTGCCTATGAGGACGTATTAAGGTCAGAAAGCCGTGAGCAAAGTTCCAGAAATTGAGAGTAATAGCAACAGAAGGAACAGCGATATGTCAATTTGCACATAAAGCTTATTCCAGCACAGTGACACTTTTAAATACCCCTCAATATGAAAGCTTTGGAAAACATTGTGTTACAAGCAATTTCTTCATTATCCACAATATTTTTTTAACCCAAAAGAAAAAGATTTTAAAGATTTACTCATCTTAAAATTGTAGTCTGCAACTTCTTTGAATTTGGACTGGTCTAAAATTTCATTGTGTGGGAATAGGTTAAACAAAAACATTACACCAACGGCACCTTCAAAACCCAGGTAATTGGAATAGCCCTTTGAATAGCAGAGCAAAACAAGATGTGTTTGTGAAACACAATGCCCGACGTACTTGAGGGGTTTTTTGGCGTTTGACCTTGGTATGTGACCCTGACCTTATCACATGACCTTGACCTTGAAAGGAGGAGAAGTGTATTATGGAGATGTATCATCGTGCCAAATATGAGCATTGTATCTTGAATAGGCTGGTAGTAATTGGCAATGTTAAGTTTTTTGGTTAAGTTTTGCAGACAGATAGACCGACAAACAGATGACGGACATACAGACATTTTCCACAATGTTTTTCAATGCTTTCATATTGAGGGGCGTTTAAAAAGTGTCATTGTGTGGGAATGGGTTAAAGTCTCAGATCGTTTAGCCTAATAATTCTTTGGGCATTTTGTACAATGTTGCTGTACATTTGGGTTTTGCCTCCATAAGCTCTATTATTGTATTGGATTATCTTTTCTGACTTTAAAATGCCAATCACAGAAATATATGTTTTAAATTAAAAACTTAGATCAATCATTGAATAGTCATGCACAATTTGAATCTTTTTGGCCTTTTGTAAAATCATCCTTTGACATATTACCACAAAAACCCTTGTTTTAAAGATACTGAAGTCACTATTATTATAGTAAACAAATTTTGTGAGAAAAGAAGAAATTTCATTCATCAAGGAATTTCTTTCATTCTCCTAATATCTTTTTTCCTATTCAATATGGGTTCTTTTTAACCCTTGTCATGCTGAACCTGGCATATTCCTGTTTTGGCAGGAGGTATACACAAAGATAAGCAGTCTGATCTTGGTCAACAGGTCCTGTTTGTCCCTTTTTAGCAAGAATTGTTTAAATAATCAATTTCAAAAAGAAATATTGACCCTGAATAAGACCTTCAAGTGCTGTTAGTCCTTTGATTTTAAAGCAATTCTGTATTGGATTTTTAATTCAGCATGACAAGGGTTAAAAACAGGAACTTTGTAGCTTCTTCTTCAACTTCTTTAAATTTGAGCCACTCTAAAATTTTATTGCCCTGTAATGCATGAGTTTTTGGTCAATCTAACATAACAAAAACAATAGCGAAAGACAGCAAATTATAGATTCTATAACATTCATTTGAAGTGCAAACGAAATACAAAAACTTTTATTGCATTTAGTTTTATATCATTATCTGATTACTTTTCCCATGCATTTGAGTACATTTGTAATTTCTTTGTTTCCTGCAATTCGGTATTTCTAT
This sequence comes from Fragum fragum, assembly GCA_946902895.1. Classification (NCBI taxonomy): domain Eukaryota; kingdom Metazoa; phylum Mollusca; class Bivalvia; order Cardiida; family Cardiidae; genus Fragum; species Fragum fragum. The sequence goes on from OX336373.1 coordinate 24,012,688, forward strand.
GGGCACATATATAGAAATTATATTACCTGTTCTTAATATCTATTTTCATCAAATGTATGCATTTCATTTAATAATTTTCCAATGCGATAAAATTTTATTTTCAATTTACAAAAAGCTTGAATGGTTGAAAGAACAGTTTTTAATTTGAACCAGTCTTAAAATTTATTGTATGATGACAGTAACAACTTACCATTTTGCTTGAATTGCCTGAAAATAAATAGGAAAAAATATAACAAGATTTAAGACTTAGTTATGTGTTAAGTATTTAACATATGTTTTCACACAACCCTGCTTTTTAACAATTTCCTGTTTTTCAAAATTTTAGACCTATACAAATTCAATGGTTTTCCTAACAAAAATATAAAGTTGACTTAATTTCAATAATATCCAGTCAGTATGGTAGAAAATATTGTGGAAAAAGAATTGCTTGTTACAGGGATTGAACAGGGATTGAACATGAGAGAGTAAAGGACCCCCCCCTCTCCGAAAAGTACTTTAGAAAAGTCTGTGTTAAAAAGCAATTTCTATATTTTCTACATTGTTTCTCCCAAAAAAGACTGAACTATTTGAATTTCGATCAACTTGAAATTGTCGTCTGCAACTCCTTGACTTTAGACCTGTCTTTTTGATATCTTATTTATTTTTTTCCCCTGATAATTTGTTAAATACGTGATTTTTCATGAGAAGTACGAACTTGATAATCATCCATTGATTCCATATCTAAACAGTGTTACATATAACTTACAAAATCATTACTCAAAACCAACGGTAAGGCGTTTATATAGGTTTCCCATGCTATTATCCGACTATCCGACAATAGTACAACTTTTACCAATTAACGTATATTTTGATTTAATTTTCTGTGTATTAAGTCGCGTCATACCATGGAATTTAAATGTGCTGATCAAAAAGATTTTAAAACTTATGTAATAACTTGCAAACTCACTAGACGATCGTTTATCTTGCTTTAATTTGGAAATAAACCAGCTTGTTGTACAGTCTAGCAACACAACCGGAAGTCGTTATTTGATATGGTGCTTCAAGGGGGCCACAAATAATTTACATGTGATCAGTTCTTGTAAAATCTTTATTCCCCGCCCATCATTTACAACATGAAAATGCGCATATAAAAAAATATGTTCATACTTCCATAGAGGTATGTTTCGTTGATTCACTGAAACATCGTAACAACACTAGTCATTGAAGTTTCCAGGCCGGCAGCGACATATATCCTGGGCCATATTTGTCTCCCAACAATGGGTAGATAATTGTAAACCTAAGCGGGATGAGCAGCAAGAGGCCGCTCATACGGGATATGGTAGTAGTACCGGGTGACACGGAGACTCAAATACCAGGAATCGTGGTTAGGTCGCATCCTGGTTAGGCCACCTAGCTACGCCGCCGCCGCACCGGCATGATGACTGAAATAGTGTACTGTTAAAAGCGGGGTTAAACCCATTCAAAGAAGATTGACAGACGTCAATTTTAGTCACTTTCACCCATCACAACTCAATCCCTCCTTTTTACGCCCCTAGAGAAAAAGGCTCGTGAAAACACTGTGGAAAATGAAGAAATTGCTTGTATCAAGCAATTTCTTCATTGTCCACAATGTTTTCTACCCAAATTGAAGAAAAAGTTTAATTTTCGATCAACTTGAAATTGTCGTCTGCAGCTTCTTTCAATTTGGACCAGTCTAAAATTTTGCTGTGTGGGAATGTGTTAATGAATTGGGGGGGGGGGGTCAATCTTTTTTTATTGGCAGAGGCAATCGAGCAATTATACTTTTTGCTGCAAACGCGGAGACACCGCACTACATAGAAATACAAGTAATCCTATTTTAGACTACTCCAAATCAAGTTGAAAGAGATTTTGTCGAAAAATCAAACTGGTTGACGCCTAAACAGAAAAATAACCCGCCTATAGGAGAGGAAACATTGTGGTAAAAGAAGAAATCGCCTGTGCCAAACATTTTTTTCTTTTCCATCAAGGTTTTGCCTTTTAACATGATTTTGAGAATAAGCGCTTGTTCATGAGAGGTTTTGGAGCGGTTTAGTAAGAAGCTTTGATTCGTTACGTGTCTATCTACATAGCGCATAATACAGGCTCTGATTTGAATGCCTGAATTAGCCCTTGTTTAGCAACATGTGGCATTTTCGATGATACGTATTACATATGGTCCTAGTCAGAAGCGAAAATCGTCGACTCTGGTCAGGCTGCCCTCATTGCGCAGGCTGAGCAGGATCGAAACTTTTCGATTTTAGAAGATTTTTGAATGTAGAATGACCCTGCCGCTTAAGTACATCCGTTTTTGAATTACCAACTCTTGTCGACCTTTGCTGAATCCGATCTCTTTTGCAATTACTTGTTTTACGGAACATTCCGAAAACCTGTTTAGCTTGTCGGGTCACATATATAAAGAAACTGATTAGGAAATAATTCAATCGTTTGTTGCGTCTATTAAATAGGGCTTTTTGATTGGGGGGGAGGAATTCGTACCTCCATTAACAATATCTTGAATACTAAACTTTTTGTATATTTGCGCACGAAATAGTTACATAAAAATATATCAAAATTTGTGAAATATTTGTGGGGGTGTTGTTGTTTGTTTGTTTATTTGTTTGTTGCTGTTTTTGTTTGGGGATGTGGAGGTTGTTGTTTATTTTTGTTTTTTCGCTTGATGTCATTTTAGTATAAGAAATGAAGAGAATATTTTTGTTTTCATGGGGGTATTAAACAAAAAGACGAATCGCACTGTATGAATTCATACATAAGTGTGATTAGGTTTTCCGTTTCATACCTCCACGAAAACAAAAATATTTTCTTCATCTCTTAAACGAAGAAACTGTTTAGCCCATTCCCATATGAATTTTTTCGACTTGTCCAAGTTGAAAGATGTTACTGACGACAATTTCACGCTGATGAAATAGCATTTCTCTTTTTCCTTTTGTGGAAGAAAACGTTGTTGGTGTTGTCGATTTTTTAGGGGTTGGGTATGAAAAAGATGGATTTTAACAGGTATTTTTTCCTTTGATCACCTAGTTTTCTTTCACATGTCAAGGTTGAATTTAATCTAATATACGTTAAAGTTTGAAAAGTTGGAGACCAGTCCTTAATTTCGTCGTCTGGTAACGAGTTAAGGAAGACTGATTTAGTTGTTTATTTTCGTGATCTACATACTGACCAGGAAGTGTCTAGAATGGTTCTAAGGATGGTCTTGGAGAGAACAAGTCAGATAAGACACGGAGTCCAGCACTGCGTTCGGGAACAAAAGACGCTCGCTAACTTTAAATAAATGGTTCCCTGCTTTGCTTTTGAACTGTTGTGCCGCCGTCATAGCACAGTCGGTAGCGCGTCAGACTCCTAATCTTCAATCATGGGATGTCATGGATACAATCCCCGGCATATATTCTTTCCGACATTTGTCTCTCACCAATGGGTGGATAAGCGTAGACCTAAGTGGGATAGCAGCTAGAGGCTAGGAAAGGATGTAGTGGTAGTACTGGTGTGAGAAATACCAGGAATCCATTGTTAGGTGCTCCAGCCGCCGCAATATAACTAAAATACTGTTAAAAGCGGTGTTAAACTCCATTTAATCAATCAATCAATGTGAAAAACGGGTTTCAAGACGAAAACGATGACTTGTTTTTGTCATCTTTAACGTAGCCAGGAGGGTTAGCATAATAGAATGAACAAACTGGTTTGTATTATGAATAGCTATAGCCTTATTGTCAAATAAAGTAGAATACTAGGGTTCTATTGTTGTTTTGTTTTCATCGAGTTAAAAACTTTCACGAATTCCAATTCCTGGCCAATACGAGTATTTAAAATTTCTATCAAAACGACACACAGCATTTTCTTGGTTTGGCGACTTACTGGTCGTAACGATTAATTTCTGTGTGTCATCAACAAACAGACAAACAAACAAACAACACCCCCCCTCACAAAAACAAATCATTTGTGGCAATTTCTTCATCATAGAAAAGAGAAGTTTCAACCCATTAAAACACTATATAATTGCCGTGAGACTGGTCCACCTCGGGTTGTTTGCTCAAGGACGGGTGAGAGAAGTCTCATTTCGACTACCTGACAAAAATGTTAAAATTAACGTATTCAAGTTAACAAATTCATTATGTTCTCCATTGAGTAAAGATGGAAAGGATTTTAACTTCAAAGATTTTTTTTACACAATTTCTTTCTTGGATATAAAATCTGTGTTGTAATTGCTGTTGTTTGTTTTCTTATATAGGCACTATTAACTCTTTTCAGAGTTCAGTTTGGAAGTTCAGTTTGAAATCGAACATTGGCCGCCATTTTTTAATCGTTTTTGTTGGTTTAGCGAATTAAACGTCGTAACTACAGCTTATTCAAGATGAAGTTACGACGTTTAGGTCGCAAACCAACCATTCTATTCATTAGTAACACGAAACTGGCCATTCATTATGCAAAATAACGCCGTAAAAAATCGAAGCGGAACTTCCTGTCGGAGTCAATGGGCAGACCCAAAAGATTCAGTTGGCGGGGCCAGCGATTGGTCAATTCTTGCCGCGACAATGGCGTAGTTGGTAGCGTGTAACGACACATATCCTTTCCGATATTTTTCTCCAGTCAATGGGTGGACAACCGAAGTTTGATAAGCACCTGGAGGCTTGGATAGGATGTAGTGTTTGTACTTGTGTGAAAAATATCGAGAATCCGTGTTAACCCATTCCCACACAAGAACATTTTAGACTGGTCCAAATTGAAAGAAGTCGCAGACGACTATTTCAAGTTGATGAAATTTTAGAATTCTTTGTCTCTGGGACAGAAAAGATTGTGAATAATGAAGAAATTGCCTGTCGCAAGCAATTTCTTCATTTTCCACAATGTTTTCCAAAAAGTAAAAAGGAGGGATTGTGTGGAAATGGGTTAATGTACCCCAGCCGCGGCGATATGACGTTAGAAGTGGCGTTAAACCCCATTCAAACAAACAGACAAAGTAACAATTCGATGTATTGTGTAGGGTTTACATCTGTTACAATGCTCAAGTTTCCACAGACTTTTTTTGTTCATTCATTTTCTTTAACCAATAGAATTTAAGAATATATCTTATCTGGCGACCTGTCTGTTCCCATTCAATTTAGAATATAAACTAGATGTTTCTGCAAGGGTCATAACTACACCCTTGTAATGTGTGACCTGAATAATTGAAAAAATTGCAGAACGCAATTTTTCCTTTTCTCAAAATGTGTTCTACCTTAACCCATTCCCACAAAACAAAATTTTAGACCCTTCCAAATTGAAAGAAGCTGCAGACGACAATTTCAAGTTGAAGTTCAAGCAATTTCTTCATTTTCCACAATGTTTTCCGACGTTCAATATTGAGGGGGTGTTTAAAAGCGTCATTGTGTCGGAATGGGTTGACCCATCCCCACACAATGACGCTTTTGGACTCCCCGAAAGAAATATGCTTTGGAAAACAGTGTAGAAAAATAAGAAATTGCTTGTTACAAGCAATTTCTTCATTAACCACAATGTTTTCTACCACCCGAATCTCAACACTTAAAAATTGTCGTCTACTATTTCTTTGCACATGGACTAGTCTAAAATTTTGTGGTTTGTAATTTCCTCTTATTTTCACATTTAGCACACTTCAATCATGTGGCGTCTGCAACTTGATAATCAGGGCGGGTCTATAATTGACGGGTCCGGAAAATGTCAATCAAAGAATCATTTGACCAATCATTTGTTTTTTTTTTTTTTTTTTTTTTTTTTTATTTAGATCGGAAATGAATTTTGAACTACGACATTGGTCGAAAGATTGTTGGTTTTGCGACTTAAACGTCGTAACTACACCTTATTCAATCTGTAGTTTCGACATTGTGGTCTCCAACCAACAATTTCACTTTTTGCTACATGTTACTAGCCATAAGTTTTGCAATATAACGCCTATTAGTCATCGAAGTGAAACTAACCTGTCGGAATCCTCGGGCTTGGTCAGCGGAGTCAGTGGGCGGGGCCAGGTTTTGTCTGCTAAAGGGTAAACTAACTGGTCACTTTGGGTATTTAGAAAGGACCGTTAGATTGAATCTATATGGTTTCCGGATCACTTCAGTCAATCAAAAATTCGATTGACCAATCAAATCAGTTAAGCAGACCGGTAGTGAAATTTGAAGTCCCACATTTGTATTATATACTTTGATTTGTTTTGCGACAACTAAAGCGTCATAACTACACTTGAAATTACGACGTATATGTCGCCAACCAATTTCTTCATAACATACAATGCTTCCTCGAGTTTTTTACCTAGAGGGACATGTAAAGGCGGGTTTGTGTGGTGGATGGTTTGAATGAAGGGATCACTTATGAAGGATTTTCTGTACCCGTGTCCCCCGTGTGTGTGTGGGGGGGGGGGGGGGTATGGAGTACGAAATGGGTCAAAAGTCCACTTTAGGTAGTACACGCTGAAATAAACGCGTGCATTCGTAAATAATACAGGTGACATTCAGGCGTGCGCGCAAATTTACTAAGCGTTCAATGGTATATAATGTGCGCATATGCCTAGTTTACAAGTGCACGCACAATATGAAGGTGTTGATTTTTTTCGCGTGCCATCTCATATTTTGAAAGTGCACGCGTTAAATGACGAGTGCACTACCAAAATAAAAGCGCGCACGCTTTAATTAAACCGGTTTACCTGTATTTTTTACGCGTGCACGCGATCTTTGTGCCAGGACGACTTAAAGGGGACTTTTGACCCAAGCGGTACACCATATAGGGGAGGGGGTACATGGATACTGATAAACCTTTCGGTTGTTTCACTCTTTATCATTTTGACCTAATGTTTTTATCAATCACTGGTATTTGAAGTAATTTGTCTTTGTTAAAATGTTGGGGTTTTTTTAAAAAACAATCCCCCTTTTTGATGCTCCCAAAGAAAAAAGCTTTGGAAAACATTGTGGAAAATGAAAAAATTGCTTGTGACAAGCAATTTCTTCATTATCTACATAGTTTTTGCCCCAAAAAGACAATGTTTTTTAAAATGTCAACAACTTACAATTATCATCTGCAACTTCTTTCAATTTTGGACCAATCTTAAATTTTGTTGTGTAGTAATAGGTCAAATTAGGCCAAGGGGAAACTTCAGAATTTTTGTGACACGTTAGCATATAAGGACTGTCTGGGAAAATTTGAAAAGCATCAGCTCTGGTCACAATGCCTGGACAGCGCAGATTTCTACAATGTTTTCCGAAGTTTTTTTTTTTTTTTTTTTCTCTTGAGGGGCGTAAAAGCAGGTTGTAAAGGAGTGGGTTAAAGAAAAGTAATTAATTTGAATTGCTTTTGGTTCTTTTATGCACGAAAGAAAGACATTTTTCGTAGAACATGCCCATATGAGCGACGCCCCAAGAACACAGTTAGTTGTTTATGGGAGATAGTGGAAGGATTCAGGACGAAACTGCTGAGAGCTCCGCCTGGTTCTTTAACGTGCTCGGTGGAAGGCACCGACACACGAGGCCTCAGTTTAACGTCTAATCTGACAGACAATACATTTATTAGTTGATATGGTTAGCGCAGGACTCGAACTCCTGTTCTCGAGGCTTAAAGTCAAGTGCTCTAAAAACTGAGCTAATCGGGGTATCCCTAAATGTTCACCTGTGCCCTTGTCAATATATATGATATGATCGCCAAGGAATTAACGTATCGCAAGACACGCCCACTGAACTCAAACGACTGAGATAATAAACGCCATTATTTTGTTAACCCATTCCTGCATGAGAAAATTTTAGACTGGCCCAAACTGAAAGAAGATGCAGCCGACAGTTTTAGGTTGGTAAAATTCTAATTGGGGTAGAAAACATTGTGGACATTGAAGAAATTGCTTGTAACAAGCAATTTCTTCTATATCCACAATGTTTTCCAAAGCTTTTTTTTCTTGAGAGGCGTAAAAGGGAGGGATTGGGTGGAAATAGGTTAAGTATGCGGCCAGGAGAGTAAAATACAAGGCAAAATGATTGTTGGCGAATTAAACGTCGTTGCTGCGCTTAAATAAGCTGTAATTGACCAATAAAGGAATCAATCGACCAATGAAATCCTTCATTCAGCCCGGAATTGAGCTTTGAACAACGACACTGGCCGCCATTTGTGTGAAATATTTTTGTTGTTCAGTTACTGAAACATCGTAACTACAGTTTATTAAGTAGTTACGACGTTAGGTTGCCAACCAACCATTCTGCTTTTTTGTAACGTGCTACTGGCCATAAGATTTGCAAAATGTTGAAAAATAACGCCGTTTCAAATCGAAGCGCAACTTCCTGTTGGAGTCAATGGCGGGGCAAACGGAGTAAGTGGGCGGGGCCAGCGATTGGTCAGTTATGACAAGTCGACAAAACCAACATATATGCTTAACACGAACGTTGGAGTTCACCATAACTTGTACATCAATAAACAATATAATCACTACCATTAAAAATGAATAATTTGATTGGTTTTCGAGATTTTTATTGTCAGTCACGATCCGTCAAAAATCAACAGAATAATGTAGAACAAAAGTAACATATCTTTGGTAGGCGAACAAAATATCGTTAGAACAGTTTACACGAGCTGTAGTTAAGACTTTTAAGACGCCCTGGGACGAAACGAAACGAAACATGAAACAGTTTTGGGCCAAAAAATATCATTGCTATTTCACGAAAGAATATGCGTTAACCAATTACCAGACGAAAACTTTTATATCGGGCCAAATTCGAAGCAGTTTAGGGGGGGGGGACACAGATAATAAGAGAGAAATTGTAAAAAACGAATCCTTCATTTCCCACAATGTTTTCCAAAGTTTTATTCTTTAGGGGTATCAGAAAGAGGGATTGTGTGGTAATCGGTTACGATAAATGGTATTATAGATTTTGAAAACCTGTCACAAACGTCCGACCCTTTTCTCTGCAGTTTATGCAGACTGCTTAAATTCTTAACGCAGTGTGATCAGCGTTCACGTTTTATACATCAATAGAAAGAAAAAATATTATCTTCATACCTTAACCATTTAATTTTTTTTTTTCAAAATTTTAGACTTGTCCAAATTCATAGAGGTACTAGACGACTCTAGTAGACGAAGTAATTACAATTATAAAAGGAGATAACTTATATGATAGAAAATATTGTGAAAAAAAGAAGAAATTGTTTGTAATAAGCAATTTCTTCTTTTTCCACAATGTTTTTATCAGTATACTATCACAGGGAAGTAAATATAAGGAATTGTACTGGAGAGGTTTAATAATGAATTTATATGACGGGCTAAGATGAACTATCCTTAGATAGAAAGTAATTGAGAAATCTGTTAAAAACGAAGAGTTTCTATCGCGTTAACCCATTCCCACACTTCCTTCTTTTTACGCCCCTCAGAAAAAGGCTTTGAAAGCATGGCGGATAATAAAGAGATTGTTTGTTGCAAGCAACTTCTTCGTTATACCCAAAGACAAAGGATTTTAAAATCCATTGACTAATGATTGTTGTCTTCAACTTCTTTGAATTTGGATCAATGCAAAACTTTGTCGTCTGGCAATGGGTTTAAGCCATGCACTTCGCATTGTCTATGTAGATCGGTCATAATACACAGCTTGTCCCGTTCTCAGGACAGGTCAAAATTATTGATAAAAAAAACTGTTAGAAAAAAATCTATTTTCTTTTAACGAAGACCTTAAATCTTTACTAATTTGACAATGGTTTATATATCCTCAGTTTTACCCTAACATTTTACAGATGTCTGATTGTTTACAACGTATGTTATTAAATTTCAGATTAGGCTGAAATAGTGATTTCCTGAAAATAGATAAACACATTCACACAGTGACGCTCTTTGATGCATCCAAGAAAAAACTTTAAAAAATCATCGTGGAAAATAAAGAAATTGCTTGTTGAAAGCAATTTCTTCATTATCCGCAATGTTTTCTACCGACAATGACAAAGATTTTTAGAAATTCTATCGACTAACAATTGTCGTATGCTTGGACCAGTCTTAAATTTTGTTGTTTGGTAATGGGTTAGGTTCGATAAAGGATAGATGCATGGTTCTATTTATGCAACTTCTGATAACAAAAAAGATTAAATTATGACACTGATAAACATCATCACATTATGACTATAAATAAACAATTGTATAAAAGCTATCTTTTCTTATCGTCTTTCTCACTGAAACCATCAAGAATTTTATCACCGTCTTTATTCAAATCTTTGTTCGAATCGTCACAATCAACTAACAATGCTCTATCAGCCCCCTCGATACTCATCGATCCATCCAGGGTCGTATCCTTAGCAACTGAAAAACTGTCCTCTTCATACTCAAAATCGTCCTCATCGAAGTCAGAATAATCGAATTCAGAATCAGTGAAATCATATTCGTCGTCTGAATCAATGTCAACATAGTGATCAGAACTTGCATCTGTTTCCTGGAATTCGGCGTGCTCGAGTTGTATCAATTGTCGTAATCTACAAATCAAGTCCGCCTTCATGGTGGCGTAGTTGTAATACATGTTTCTAACACCTTCCATCACTGATATACGTAACCTTAGTGAGTATCTGAATGCTCGCATGTGTTGTTTAGAGGCGGAATCGTACCTGGATTGCATTTCTTCGAGAACTCTGTTCAACAACATAATCTGGCTGCACGCGCGCCGAAAACATTTCTCTGCATCCAAAAGCTGCGTCACCCAGTCGTCTGAAGCCATAACGACACTAAGTATATTGTGTGGAATCAATATGTCCGTTTAAGTACAATATCCACAAATGTGCAACACAGTTCTTGTAATTTACAAATAAACGTCACTATATTAAAGAATCTCTTTCTCAATTTTTCGTAGAAAACGTAATCGGCATGGAGATTAAAAGGCTTATTCCAATCACTTCAAAGTCAACAAACATTTAACTGCTCATTAATCTCTCCTGCTTTGCTCACAAATACAACTGTTCTGCCTTTTCTCATCGGGAGAACTGATTAAAAATTGTTACAGCTATCAAAAACTTCCAATCGCCAATTACTTTATGTCGTCTAAGTGACCAGTAGCAACCATTAAACAACCATAAAATGACTGATAATGGGTGACCACAACATTTATTATAGTCAGAAATTTCTATCGAAGATGACAAGAAGATTATTCAATATATCAGCAACCAATGAAAATGCCGGAAAATCGATAACTGAAAATAAATAAAAGATATCGAAGATGCGATAAGTACTTCCTCGAGAGAGGCCATTTGTTTAACGTCACAGTCATGTGACCGCAGGGGGTTTCACTGCAAGATGGAGGACACTTTTTCTGTAGCAGATTAACGCACAGGTGTGAAGAATGGCTGGCTTGGCATCTGTTTGATTTTGATATTTTGTCGTGATTGTATTTAGTTTTCTGATTTATCATATTTGTTTTCTGGTTTTGTTTTTCCGTGTTTTTGTCTTGAACCGTTTTCCTTGTTAAGTGCAGAAAGCAATATCCGCTTCTTTCTTGTTCCTTTGTATTTCTATTGTTTCTCATAATTAAAATACCAAAATTCTTAAGGACATTAGTTTTACTCTTACCATGCTGGATTGGAATATTCCGGTTTAAGAAGGAGGTATAGACTAAGATCAGACAGCACATAAGTGCAGTCTGATCTTAGTCTACACCTCCTGTCTGTCCTTTTGAAACCAGAGTTGATTAGGAAACTTATTTTCAAAACAAGTATCGACAGCTGAACAACAAGTGCTACCACTACATTCAGTCCTTTGATTTTATTCAGCATCTTAAGGGTTAATCAGAAACGTGTAGTTTGAATGAAAGGAACATTGCATTGTATCTTGTACGCTGTTTATTTTCATTAGCCAGCTTAGCTTTCATATATCACAAAAAGTTTGCAAAGGCAAGGAAGCTGTGCGATTTGATAAAAAAAAAATTCCATTTCATACCATGCAGCTGCTCTTACCGGTTGCCTAGGCAAAAAGGAAAGTAATAATAAGAAATCAAAAACATCTTCATCTTTTACTCATTCCCCTTATTTTGTTACATAAGCCTAATCCATTACAAGACGATAATAGTATACACTGGTCCGTATTATAAAAAAAAAATGCAGTCCACAGTTGAAAGTTGTATTTTCAACGCGTGCAAGTTGTGGTTTTTTTTCCCCTTTTGTTATTTCCGATTACACGACTTTATATGGACTTCGGACGAAAAGAAGAAATTTCGTTGAACGTTCTATCTCACTATACATATATATTCTTTTTTGAAAAATTAACTCTGACAGACCAGACCTATTTCTGACCTACTTTTTTAAGCATTTCTTTCACATTTTATACCCCCTTTTGATGCTTCTATAAAATAACACTGAGAGAAAGACTGTGAGAAACGAAGAAATGTCTTGGCACAAGCCATTTCTCATTTTCCCCATTTTTTTTAAAACCATAATTTTTCATTATTTTTCAAGTTGTGTGTAAGAGTGCGTGAACATGTCTTGTATGATTTATTATTGGGAGGCCGTGTTGAAAATAAGCTTTGTTGTCTTAACTCGTTACCTTCTATAAATAAAGTTGTTAAACGTCGTCTGCAACTTTTTATATAATTTGGACGAGTCTAGATTATGTCGTTTGAGAATATGTTAACGGAGTTCAAGGACGGTCCCTTTTCTTGTGGCGGGTCATGGAAACATTTCGAAGTTTTGTCTACCAAGATCCAACATTTTGGTTGACTGAAAGAATGTTCACACTTCCATAGATAAAATTCTGAGCACGAAAGTATTTTGTCTGCTTGTGAACAAAGTAGACCCATACAATTTTACTATAAACTAGTAAGATATTTGCTTTGTTTTGCTTGGTGGCATAAAATTATAGAAACGAAAAGATTTTTTTGTTTTGTTGTCATTGAAGGATTTACCTGAAAATTTATCCATACTGACGAATTAATTCGCATTTGCGCATTCATACAAAGTTTTTAGATTCATGCCTAAATGAAAATAAAAATCTTCATTTCTTTAATGATATCAGAAATAAGGAACCGCTTTATAGACAAAAATATTTGCTGGTTACCGACTTTCATTGTTACAAAACGAAAGGCGGAACTTTGGGAAAATCTTGTGCCTTATTTAACCCATTCCCAGATAACAAACTTTAAGACTGGTCAAAATGGATAGAAGTTACAGACGACAATGTGTAAGATTGTTATAAGCATTTTTCGACAATTTTACCAAAGCCTTTTCTTAAGGGGCCTTTTGAATGGGATTGGATTAAGAATATTATTGAAATGGTGCGTTTTATCAAAATATCAAAAAGTAATGTTAAATTAAGGTACTTTTTTCCTCGCAATATTTTCTCGCACAGATTTCTTCATAATAGAAAAAAGACAGAATTATTTATAAAACATCATGGCTTATCATTATTACTTCATTCCAACAAATTCCTCTTTCTTGCGTCACCCAACAAAAGAGTTTCTGAAAACAATGAGCAAAATGAAGAAACTGCTTGCAACTTGTTATTTCCCAGGATGTTTTCTTCCATAAGTGACAGGAAAATTGACGTCAGCAACTTCTTTCAATTTGGAGAAATCTGAAATTTATCGTCTGTTAATGGATGAAGCTGTCATTATTATCGATGAAGAAATCTTACTATGAACGAAGGGTTTAAAGCGACTTCTAGAAAACAGAACAATTCCGGAATGTAAACAGTAGCTTGTCATTTTAGTAGGTGGCCATATAAGGCACTTTCCAGAAGCCATTGAAACCCTACTATCCCTTTTTTCGAATAAAATGTAAGCGTTCTGTAGGGAATTGATTTGCACATTATCAGGTATAAGTGTTCACCTTCATATGTCATATGTGCACGTGTATTTTTTGTGTCGTCTTCTCCCTGTTTAACTTATCACGTCTATTTTTTGTTTCCTCGTTCTGTTTAACCCTTTCCTGATTAGCAAAAAATAGACTTGTCCAAACTCAAAGGCTTTGCAGACGAAAATTTAAGGTGGATTTACTTTGAAAAAACAACAACAAACTATTCAATACGGAAGAAAATATTGTGGGTAAAGGAAGAAACTGCATGTTACAAGCAATTTCTTATTTTTCTACAATGTTTTCTCAATTGTAAATTTGCAGGGACGTAAAAAGCATGGATTGAACAGGAAAGTGCCCGAGTATTGTTAAATGGTTTACCCTACAATGCACAATCCCGTTTTTACGCACAGAAGAAATAGAGCCTTGAAAAACATGGCGAGAAAAGAGGAAATCTCTTTTAACAAGAGATTGCTTCTTTTCTAACAATGTTTATAACTAAATGGTCTGTACCCTTGAATTCAAACCAATTTTGTTTTGTTGTCTGAAACTTTTTTGAATTTGGACCAGTCTAAAATTTTGTCTTCTGATAAATGATTTGTTTTTATACCACGAAAAGTGGCGGATTAAGAGGGGTTTGGAGTTTCGTTTGACTCCCCCCTCCCCCTCAGTAGCAAATTTACTTCAATTTCGCGGGGAAATTCATTAGAAATTGTGCAATATTTTGAAAACGACCCCCATTTGTCGGTTTGATCCCCCTTTACAGTAATCCTGGAATCGCCATTGAACGAAGCCATTCAGATTTAGATTTCACGAAATAAGGAATCTTGTGATCTTCTCTGGACAGTATTAACCCAATCCAACACAATCTCTTGTTTTTGCGCCCCTCAAGAAAAAGACGAAAACAATTCCTACTTCTTTTAACACCCCCAAGAAAAAATATTTTTATTTAATATCTGCAGCCGCTTTTTTGAATTTGGACCAGTCTAAATTTTTGTTGTGTGGGAATGGGTTAATTTGCTTTTGTCACATCAGCCCACCATATCCCGGAAAACCCCATTCATTCAAAGTTTTTACTTCCATTTTAGTGCTTACTAATTGAGAATGACTGATGCTGTTTAATGGTGGTTCATCTTACCACCATATCTGTCTGTCTGTCTGTCCGCTGATCCGTCCTCCCATAGATAAGAATAAAATTTTTGAACAGGAGTCTATACGTCAGTCCGTCTATGTTTAAATTATGCCAACTTCTTCAGTCAAATTCTAAGAAAGATTTGTATAATTTTTGTTAATTTCTAAAAGAATGTTTTCTTCTTAGAGGTAAGATAGAACAACAAAGCAATTTAACATAAAAAAAAGCTGATAAATCTTCATTTCACATTAACTCATTCTATGATAAATATCCGTCACCAATGATAAGTTATATATTGTAACGCTATATTGATGAAAGTGTTAATTTATTTTTGTATTGTGTATGCTATGGTGATGTACCTTGTGTATAAGTCATTAATAAACTTTTGTTCTGTTCTCTTCTGTAGGCTTTTTCATTACAGTTCCGCGCTCTAACTCTAAAACCAATGGACCCACAATCACAATTAACGTAGGTCAAAGTTCAACTGTGTTACTTGAGTTACAAAAAGCTGGTGGGGTACAACTCTAGTTTATTAGACCTTAATCTTATTAGGGGAAACACACACATAAAAACACACAGTCTAGATCATAATTCTAAGACTGAGAACTTTAATGGGCTAATTTAAATAATGTTTCAGCCAGACACGCGAAAGTTCAATGAGTTAACACAAAATATACTCAAAAGTTAATACATAAGTTGATAACTAAGAAAAGGAAAATCATAAATTCATACCTGAAATTACATAACTTGTACTTCAACCTTTTTCCACACAACAAAATTTTAGACTGGACCAAAAAATATAGAAGTTGCAGACGACAATTCTCAGTTTTAAATATCTTAAAAACTTTGGTATCTTTGGATAGAATAAATTGTGGATAATAAAGAAATTGCTTGTGACAAGCAATTTCTTCATTTTCCACAATGTTTTCCCTAGCGCTTTTGTTGCAGGACATAAAAAGGCAGGATTGTGTGGGAATGGGTTAAATAGAGCCCTTTTATTATTTTTTTGTTTCTAAATGCCCGTTCAAAAAAGTGTTTTTTGTTGTTCTATTTTTTTTTGTTGTTGTTGTTGTTGTTTAATATTGTAGGCATATTTCTAGCAATGTGATTCAAATTTTGAATATTGAAATATGCGCTATGTTTCGACATCCTTCTAAGTATGATTTATTTTTAAAAACTCTTTCCTTGGGGGAATTTAGTAAACATCAAATGTACATAAATTCCAACATTTGGCATTGATTTAAATGGATCACCTTGCTTATTAAAGTGATTAAAAACGTCAAACCTGTAAACGACGGACGACAAATTTATGGACATTGAAAAATCGAAGAAGATCATATAATGTCAATAGCCCATGGCCATCATAAATATAAACAATGAAGAGTTACTTTAAGGAGGTAAATAAAACGTGTTGAACGACCATTCGTTATCAGTTAATCTCGTATCGCTTCGGGGAGTGTTTGATTTTTGTTGCCCTAATAATGTTTTTACACTCGAAAACAAATTGTCCTTCCTAATCTGTTGACATCGTGATCAACTTTTAATCTAAAATGCAATCAGTATTTATCATTTCGCTTTCTTTG
The DNA here is from genome assembly GCA_946902895.1 of Fragum fragum. Lineage (NCBI taxonomy): Eukaryota > Metazoa > Mollusca > Bivalvia > Cardiida > Cardiidae > Fragum > Fragum fragum. The sequence continues at coordinate 24,029,155 of OX336373.1, forward strand.
ATAACAAATCTAAAATAAATAGAAAATAGGTACACTGGTGGTTGAGGAAGTGATTCGATCCATATCCTTTTCAACCAAACACAAGACAATACATTTGAGATCGGTAAAAATTAGTTTGCTAGATCGAAAATCAAGTTTCGTTGTCATTTGAAAACATTCCACATTTCTACTTTTCTATCCAAAAGCTGAATCCGAAAAGTTGAAGTAAGTAGTTCCTAATTTCCACTTTTCTAGATAAATGTGAAATTAAAAAGTCGAATGTTTTATCGACAATTTTCACTTTAAGACCTTTGTGGTCACGTTTTTCTGGAAAAGTGGAAGTTGATGCGCTTAATTTGTGCTTTTCAAGTTCCTCGTAAGTCGTAAAGTGGATGGTGGAAATGGGATTCCGTAGTTTCGGTATAATTGTTAAAATGCGGGTTCTATGACAATCAAATTGGATATTTGGCATCACTTTTATCATTTATGTGTTTGACGATGAAATGAAAACATATAAAAAATTATACATTTCAATTTATTATCCGTCGGTATTTACGCAAAACGGAATCAACTGCTCCTATAAAATGGATGTAAAGCCGTACCAAAGAGTAAAATATTTTCAAGAGAATTGAAACTGTTCACATACGAGAAATTTGTTACTGTTTGAATATTCTCGTGGCTATTTTTTTCTTCAGTTATTTTTTACGGAAGAGAGAACTACTTCTGTGACAAAGAAAACGTTTATCTCATTTTTAGTTTCTTTTTTTCTTTTTTCACAGTGTTTTAAATACCTTTTCAATATTTAATAATCCGGGATTATGAAATCTAAGAGTTGATCCATGGAAAAATATCTAGATACGATTTTAGACACAAAAGATTTCGGACATTACGGTAACGGTAGAGCTATTTGCGAAAAGAAAACAAACTATTCGGTATCATGCGTCCTTATACGTGTATGTTGAATGGTTTCTAAGTTTTATACAAATCACCGATTGCATGGTACTGAACGGACTTACTCGAAACTGTATGGAAATACCCGGTCTTGGTCACCAGCCAGTTAATCACGTCCAACTTGAACATTGTCAAATAATAGTCTTCTAGCAACGATAACCGAGAAGAACACCATAAAACCATTCCCACATAGAGACGCCTTTGGACGCCCCTTAAGAAAAGCAATTGAGAAAACATTGTGTAAAATGAAGAAATTGCTTGTAACAAGTAATTTCTTCATTTTAACACAATATTTTCTACCCACAAAGTTGAAAAATTCTTAAATTTCATAACTGTTAAATTGTCGTCTGCAACTTCTGTCAGTTTAGACCAGTCTAAAATGTTGCTGTCTGGTAATGAGTCCAAAGGTTTCCGGAAATACCCGGACCGAATCTATACTTCACCAAATATCATAGAGGCAAGTGGGCAAGATCTCGAATTGTGTGAGATATCATTTAGACGAAAATTCGAGCCAAATTACAAGACATTTGAGCAAAACACAAATAAACAAGATCGTTTATACAAATAAGACATAAACAAAGGATCCAGGGAAGAATTAAGTAAATCCGAATCTTTTCATTTGCATGCATTATACTGCGACTTCTATACTGATCAAAAATGAAAACTTGACACTCCTTATATTGCGGCAAAAGTTTTGATGTTAGATATAATGCAGGATTTTTTGTGCGTCAAGACCCCTAAAACATCTGGCTATTTGTAGAGGTAAAAAACATTTCTCAGCGTCAGGGTGTTATATTGATAAAAAAAAGGTTCACTTGATCATCAAAACATAACAATTTTATGTTCAATACCGATTGTGTCCACCTCTAGTATCTCTAACAGCAATACAACGCATCCTCATGGGTCTTAGAACATTTGTGAACACTGCCTGAGGAAGACGACTTCATTGTTCAACAATATATTTTTAAGCTCTCCTAACGTATGAGGTGGATTGACTTGCCGACGAACAAGGCGGCCTAGTTCGTCCAAGATATGCTCAATCGGATTGAGGTCAGGGCTGCGTGAAAGCCAGTCTAGAACTTCATCCCCGGCATTTCTCAGAAAGTGTTAAAATAGAATTGTTGTGTGTGGTCTAGCATTATTATGCTGAAACGTATGCCCAGGGTATTGTCTCTGCATACAAGATTTCATTATCTGATCCCTATACTGGTCAGCGGTCGAGTCCCTTTCAACATCAGCTAAGGGAGAACTTCCATGAATACAAATACAACCTCATATCGTCAGACTCCAACCGCCAAATATGTCCAGCCCTGAGCATGACGTCCCCCAGGTCTTCCCTGCCATCAGTAAACAGCTACGTGATTCGTCACTAACGATAGTCGAGTTTAATTGCATTTGATTGAACCATTGGTGCCGTGGGGCCCATGCCGTCATGGTGCGCGTATGATAAGGTGTAATAAACGGTCCATTATGAGGCCTTCGAGTTCGCAGTCCAACTGCTCACAATGTTTCTAACCCTACTACCAGATATCTCTCTACTAGTGGATGTTGCTAATGTAAATCTGTTTCAGAGATGTCGCAGTCGTATTTCGCGTTTTTTCCCGATATGACGTCACTCGTGCTGTCCATGGCCTCGGCAGCTGACCCGTTTTTGTGTACACGAGTTCTCAAAAGTAATTAGTTGCTCTGGCAACAGCGGTCACAGACTGACCAGCCTAAACCGTCCAAAGGCTTCTTGACGTTGCTTATTTGAAAGTCATGGCATTTCCAGAATAGTGTCCAGGAGGAATATCCTTTTTTTGCTTTTATCATAAGCTTTTAATTTTTCATTTTCGTTCAGTATATTATAAATTCGCTAGATATACGAACATTTTGTCAAGCCGCGCCATTTGTTTGTGTATATGTTTGTTTTAGCTTCGTGGATTCATTGTTTGTCTGTCATTGTTGTGTATCAAGAAACTGCATGTATGTATAGTTTACGTTACTGAAGTAAAACATCTACCAAACTGTCATTTGTAATGATACATATATTTAGATTATGAAAAAGATAAACGAATTCTACAATATGAAAAAGAATAGTGAGTTCTACGAACTAATAATACATTATACATATATTAATATATATAAAAATATATATAAAGGTACATATATGTATATCAGAGAAGATATATTTGATTTCAATTTGAATTCGATTAAAAACCACACCGTACGAACCGATCTTTTAAAAAGTACAGTTCTGTAGTTTGATTAAGAGATGAAGAGTATATTTTTTGTTTTCACGGAGATATGAACAGAAAAAAACTAATCACACTGTATGAATACGCGAAGCGGATTCATACATAGTGTGATTAGGTTTTTCGGTTCATTCCTCCACGTAAACAAGAAATATTCTCTTCATTTCTTATAATTAAATAGCATCGGGCGAAAAAAAAAAGCTTTACAAATTTTGATACCTTTTTGTATGGGACTATTTTGTGCGGAACCATACAAAATCGCTGCGTGCTCAGAATTTTGTTCATGAAGTTATGAATCAATTTTTTCGACCAATCAGAACGCTCGTTTTTTATAATTAAATTATTTGTATATAAAGTGAGTTGGAAACGTTGTTGTGGGCTGGAAACATCTCCACCACTCGGTAATATCAAACACAAGGCACACTCAGGCATACAAAGTAAAGAGACGATCAGATTAGCTAGAGGTTTTACAATCTTGGAAATTTTAAATTGATATAAATTAGTTCCACACACACTTTTCATTGAAAAGGCTTGATGGTTTTATTATAGTTTCGTCTATCAGAACTCCGTCTTTCTGACTGAAAATGGCCAAAATCCTTTCATACCTGAAAAAGATAAATAATCATATTATGATAACATCAAAAAATGATATTAAGTACGGAACTATTTTTGTATCATTGCCCACAAAGTACTTCGATAAAAAAGATCGTCAATTGATATCTTTTTATAGCAAAGGCCATGATGATATTGAATTATAAGGAATCAAGAATATATTTGTTTGTTTGCTTTCGAGGAGAC